>JAHXMQ010000807.1:146652344-146677784 GCA_020466415.1 Ammodramus savannarum pratensis
CATGGCTTCCCCTCTTCCGCCCAGCAGCAGCAGCTGGACGGGAGAGGGAGATCCGACCTCTTCCCTCAAAGTCCCAAGAGAAACTCCCAGGGCCGAAGCTCTGGTTTTTAACCCCTGTGTGTTCTCAGAGGTGTGTCCAAAACCCACTGGCCACATCAGGTGCCAATATCAAAATCTGAGCATCCATTGGTTTGACCACAGCATCCCAGAATTCCCACTTCTTCCTGGTCAAACCAGCACAATTATTTTAAGACTAAATTAAAATCTAAATTAAAATTCAGTTCCGTCTGCAAATATGGAAGCATTGGGTGTAAACCTGTGCCTATAAGAGCCCTCATGTATATATTGGAGTTTTACTGTAAGAAATACTATGCTAAGAGGTGGAAGAGGTAATAGCAATTGTCCTGTCAAATTGCCTCCCTGACTATATAAATAGCACACTTTTGCAATATTAATGGAAGAAGGATCCAGGAATAGTAAATACACATTTTATTCTATAAATCAGTTTGACATACTATGGCTCACTTGAAACATATCCATCAGCAGCGATCAGAAAATTAATTAATATAAGAAAAGGGAAATGAGAACAGAAGACATCCTGTAAGATTGTTCAGATTTCCAAAGGAGCTTATTAACAAAGATATATTCCTGTTGTCAAAACCCTTTTTTCAGCCATCTTTCTTCAGGACTTGCTATGAATAGAACCACAGCCATTTACAGGAGAGCTGAAGACATATGGCAAATCTCTTACCAGAATGTCTCTCTAACTTCACTGTGAGACTACACATATTTTCATAACTTTCTGCGCCATAAATCTTCAAATCAGGAAAAGAACTTTAAGTCCTCAAGTTTCATGTGAGACTCTATGACTTCTTATACACCATGTGATGTCTCATAAGGTTCTTTTCATGTGACCCAAATTCAGGGAACATCCCTGCCATCCAAGCTGGTGATGCCTGAGGGAGAAACAGTTTCCAGAACAGGCCAAAGGCAGCAGTGTCAGAGGAGGAGGAGGCCAAGGAAGGAGCAGCAGCAGAGAGTCCTCAAGGGGGATGAAGGACAAGGAGGGACAGAGGGGCTCCAGGCCCAGGGCAGGAATCCCTGGTGAGGGATTTCCCTGTCAGTATCTCAACCCACAGATTTTCCCACCTTATTTTCTTCCCCATCCTATTGAGGACAGGGAGCGAGATGCTGTGTGGGAGTTTGACCCTCAGCCAAGGTTAACCCTCTCTGGTTCTGTTGACTTTTAGATGTGATGTAAGTTTAAGGGTCTCACAAGAGAAAGGGAATAAGACAGTTCCCTGTTTAGAGTGACACATTCTGTGAATGCTGTTTGAGCACTTGGATCTCCTATACTCCAAGGTGGCTCAGATTGATGAACAATATTTTTTTTAATTTTTACAGTCTTTAAGTCTGTAGAGTTGGTCTTATGCCCATCAATAAATAATAGGAAGAGCCTTCATGACTGCAAGAATTCCCCATTTCTTTGCTCAACAGCTTCAGCTCAGGTTCTCATGGTGAGTTATATCTCAGAGCAAGTAAAAAGTTTCCTTCTTCATCAGCTCCTGCACTGGTTTACCCTGCAGACCCATGCTAAGCACATTGCAGTTTCTTCTTGCAAAACCACATCACAAGGATCTCAGCCACAGTGGTAACATCTGATGCTGTCAAAACCATGAGATGTGAAATAAAGTTTTGCTGACCATTCCCAAATTTGACTAAAAGCACCTGCACAACTGACTCCATTAATCTGTAAACAGCAATTATTGTCTGTTCACATAACAGAACATTAATTGCAAGAATGAATGCTAATGTAATATATAATTAATATAACAGGGTTCTAAAAACACATGCATTAGCAAAGTAAGAATAAGTCAGTCATACCTTTAATTATCTATTTATGTTTGGGTTGTTTTCAGTGAGAGAAAAGCATAGATTATAAAACCAAGAAAAGCCCTCCATTTTTCTCTCGTTTGTTCAGCAACAAGCTGTATATTTGGATTAATATTAGAAAATAAATTTCTCACTTACAGCAGAATATAACCTGCAGACATATAAATCTGGTATCAGTCCTGTTACTAGTGAACTAGTTACTAGTCAGGTTTGTATTCCTTAAGGATTTAACCAGTATTTACACTATCATAACTAAAGATTTTTCATTATTTTGACAAATTTGAGTTGCAGAAAATGCAATCTAGCATTAGCTAGGTTTACCATAGCCATGGTAAACCAGTGTTCTCTAATTGTGATAGACTGTGTACTCTCTGTGATAGACTACATCTCTCAGGGCTTGGGATTTTTTCCTGTGAAACTCCTACACCTGCCAACAGGAATTGTGTCGATGTATGTACAGCAGAATACAGCCATATTTCTTCATAAAGAGTAAGAATACAAACAAAAATATTAAAGCAACATTTGAACCGTCTTGTTGAGATGAACAATTGAAGAAGATGCAAGGACAAACAAGGATAGGAATGGAGGGAATGACTTTAAGCTGAAAAAGGGCAGATTTGCATTAGATATTGGAAGAAATTCTTGACTGTGAGGGTGGTAAGGCACATGTTGCCCAGAGAAGTTATGGATGCCCTACCCCTGGAAGCCAGGTTGGATGGGGCTTTGAGCCACCTGGTCTAGTGGAAGGTGTCCCTGCTGGACACCCCTGGATGTGAGAGGTGTTTGGAACAAGGTGATCGTGATCATAAAGATCCCTTCCAACCCAAACCATTCTATGATTGTGTGAATCTGTTCAAGATCAAGAGGCTTTTCAACAAGATCAAGAGCCTTTTGTTTGAAAAGATGACAGCTGGAAGCAGAGGAAGAAGGGACGGAGAAAAAAAGCATTACAGCTCTGTTAAACCAGATCTGGTGAGGAGAAGGTAAATAGGGGAAACTGGAAAACTTGGAGAAAAAAAATGTCAGCATTAATGGATTTCTAAAACAAGGAACTTTTTGACAGGATTTAGACAAATTAATGAGACAAATATATATCATAGGTTATTAAATATGAAGAAAAGTCTTCTGATTAAGGAGGCCTCTGAATCACCTATCATGGTGCTGGGAAATTAAACTAGAAATTATTACAATATCCTTGTTCCACTTTTGTCTCTTTTTCTTACACCATTCACAGTGATCATTTCTACAGACTGAATATGAGGTTATATGAACTTTTAATCAAACCCAGAACCATTTCCTAGTAGGAAAATTTAAAAAAATGTTATCAATAACACAGAGTATCTCATCTGTAGGCATAAAACCAATAATTCTTTTGTCTTCAGTGAGCATTAACAGTACAATCATCTTAATTACTGAAATCTATCCTAAGTTACCTTTGTTTTTAAGAGCTGGTGCCAGTTAGTACAAACCATTATGATGCAAACTGCAAAATATCTGCATTTTAGCAGGTAATGCTTTTTAAGCAGCTTTCTTTCTTATGTTTCCAACTTTTAAAAGTTGCTTGATTCCTAGCAAGTCTTGTATAGAAATGTTCCTGGAATACTCTGAGATTATTGTCAGAGTGAACAAAGGTCAGGCAAAAGAAGTGCACTATGAAATCTTTGAGGAGATGACAAGAGTGTTCAGCAGATATCGACTGATTGAATTATGCTAATCAGCTTTTACTTACTGTCCTGGTTTTGGCTGAGATAGAGTTAATTTTCTTCCTGGTTGCAGGTACAGTGTTGCATTTTATTTTAAATTTAGAATGAGAACATTGAAAACAATTGGATGTTTTAGTGGTTACATCTAGTCAGGGACTTTTCTGCTTCTCACCCACCTCACCAGTGAGGAGTCTGGGGGTGCAGGAGGAGTTGGGAGGGTCACAGCTGGGACAGCTGACCCCAGCTGGCCAAAAGGATATTCCAGGCCACACTGTGTTGTGCTCAGTGTATAAAATGGGGAGGGAAAGCTGTCTGAGGGGCCACTGCTCAGAATCCAGCTGGGCATCAGTCAAAAGATGGTGAGCAATTGCATTGTGCATCACTTGTCTTGTAACTTCTAATTATTTTATTGTTGTTGCTATTATATCTTCCTTTTTGGTCCTATTACACAGTCTTGATTTCAATTAATAAATTTTGCACTTTTTAATCCTAATTATCTCTCCCATTCCCTGGGATAGAGTGAGTGAGCAAATGACAGTGTGGTGTTGAGACACCTGCCAGGTTAAACCCTAACACAGCTCAAACATGCAGTCCCTCCAGAAGGGTTTTGAATAAAGTGTATTTTAAATAGGATAAACAGCAAAGCTTATCTTTCTGCAGGGAAGCTTCCAGCAATGATGTTTTACTGAATTGAGTGGAAAACCCTCTGTAAATGTGGATGTGCATTCCTGCAGGCATGTGCACAGCATTGATCCAGTGTAGTGAGAGGAGAGTGTTGTCTGCTCAGCCAGAAGCTCACCAGGATGTTGGTGCATATTAGAAAATGAAAGCTTTTTAACAGTCTCACCCACGCCCACGAAATATCATTTACTCACATTCATACACTGCTTTGATTATATGCTAATTTCTCCATTTTTAGTATTGCAAAGGGCTGTGAGGTAGATAATTTGTGACTATATCCTTTTTAACTAGAGAGAAAAAGGATTTTCCATTAGCCAGAGAGAGATGCCTCCATGCTCTAAGCCCTGATGGTAGGTCCTGCTTCTCCCAGTTTCTGGAAGCTTATTCTCAAAGTGGCTGAAAAGAACAGTCACTGGCATTGAAGGAGATAGCCCATCCATTTATTCTCATTTCTTAATAGTTTCTATGATGCAGTTTAATTTTCAATTAAGTTCCAGCATATGCAGAATCAACATTTTGAAATATGCACTTTAATAGATAAAAAACCTTTGAAAGCTCTGTTTTATTACACTTTTAGTTATTCCAATGAGCAAAATCCTCTACAATTATATTTATCTTTCTATTCTATTGAAAGGATGAAAATCTTTTATATAGCTAGCAATATAAAACAATCATAGTTCATAACAAAATCAATACTCATTGACTTTTCAAAACAAAACTGTTTCTACCTCAAGAGTCTTGGTTTATTTTTGTGTTCTATCATGAAACATCACTGTATCTAGCAATTCATATTTTTACTAATAACACTTATCCAGCACATTTTCACTTCAATTTATTTCATGCTGATCATCCAAGCATAAAGAAACACTTTGTGAACATTATCTAACTTCAAAAAAATGAAGAATGTTAGCAAAAAGAACACTTTTCTTCATAGTTCTTCTCCTTGTGTGTTTTCAGAGCAAGGTCTGTTGACTTAGCTAGCAGTTCCATATTTTTCTTACATTTATTTATATTTTTCTTGCCAAAGTCACTCAAGGTTATGAAGGTACCACTGCAATATTTTTATTATTACAGTGAATCTATCTTTATGATTCTGATTTAAATCTCCAGGTCTGCAGGAACCAGAAACCCAAACTGAGCTCAAGACCTGTTTTATTAGATATTATAGAACAATAGTGTAAAGATGGGATTCATATCTTAGCTTTATGATAAGTGATGAAGTAATAAACTCTTATAATGGCCACTACTACCAAGGATAACAAAACTATCACAAAGGTCCTTTAAGTAGGTGATACTCAAATATTCCTATGAAAATAATTCATAATTACTGTAAAGAAATATATATGTGTTAAGAATTTATTTCTGTTATTTGCCATAGTTAAATGGTACTAAAGATCCTAAAACAAAAGCCCTAATATTCTTCTAAAATGGAAAACCAGCATCCATGTCTTACTTCCTTATTTTACTTGCTGATATAACTTCATCTGTTCACATTTACATTATTTTTATGTTTCAAAATGTAGAAGGAATTTAAAAAAGAAAACACATGGAATATTTTGGTTTCTGGATAAGGTATTTTTTGGGTTTGTGTAATAAAAAATTTTTTTCTGAGTATCAATGTTTATTGCCCTTTAGGGTAATTAATTTTCTTTTCTGCTTGGATCAATATTTGTAATGTTAAGTCAATATGCCATGACAAAATACTTGAACTTTATGTGTATTGCTTCAAAATACATTTTTCATTCTCTGTAAGGCAGAGTTCAGTTCAACAGTGGACAGCTCATGCCAAGGTTAGGGTTTTCTGTGCAGTTTGGAAAATGCAGAAATGGTCAGCATGGAGTGAGGCTTCACAGGTTTTTTTTCCATTCACAGAATCACAGACAAATGGAATTATTAAGGCTGCAAAAGATCTCCAAGATTATTGAGTCAAATCCCCACCTTGTCAGCTAAAGCACAGCATAGAGTCCCCTGTCCTGTTGTTTCCTAAACTCCTTCAGGGATGGAAACTCCTCCAGCTCCCTGGGCAGCCCCTTCCAATGCCAAAGTCCATTCCAAAGCTTTCATTTCCATGATGTGCATTCCAGGTTGTCCATGTCTCCTCCCTGTGACCCAAGCCAGGTGTTTCTGACACCTCTGCTCCTTCTCACTTGAAGGTCTTTGTGTTTGGTATTTGTTTTCTGTTTAACTTAAATTCCTTACAGTTCAGTTCATCTCCAGATGAAGATGAATACTTAACTCTATCTCTCTCTTCTGCCTACTTATTTACTTCCTCTTTTGACCCATCCCATGATCTTTTATAGTTGACCACTGACTCCATAATGTTGTGCTCTCCATTTGTTAAAAATAAATATTCAATTCCCTCATATCTGTGCTCTCTTCCACTCAATGTTGGTTTAGGAACCACACAGTGGAAGTCAACTTTTTTAACTGGATCTTCTGCTTGTATCCTGCTGTAGCAAAAGCTGTAATTAGGTTTGTAAGTCTGAGATTTTGTGGTCTTTTTCCAAGTTGACAATAACTGAAGAAATATTTGCTGTGTCTTTCTTCTTTCTTCCTGCATATAGAACACTTCAAAACCTCCTATTTCATTAAGAAAGCAAAGCAATGCAAATGGGTATTTGTACCAGCAATTAGTACTGAATTTCTACTGTATTGAACCCTGAATAAGTGTAGATATAATCCTTACCTGAGAAAAAAAGAGTACCAGCAAAATGTCTCACACTCCAAACTGGAGGGCACATAGCAGATTAAGAAAAAATATGGTTTTCAGGACTGAATCATGAAGTATCAGCAATAAACAGGTAATATTCTTCCAAGGGCATGTAGAAATGAAACACCATACTGCCTCAAAAAGTAACTCAGTGATTTCACAGAATTATAGAATACCCTGAGTTGGAAGGGACCCACAAGGGCCATCAAAGCCCAGCTCCTGGCCCTGTGCAGGGCAGCCTCAAGAATTCCAGCAGGTGCTGCAGAGCATTGTCCAAAGACTTCTTGAACCCTGTCAAGTTTGGTGCTGGGACCTCTTTGCTGGGGAGCCTCTTCCAGTGCCCAGCCACCCTCGGGGTGAAGGATCTTTCCCTGGCATCAAGCCTAAACCTCTCCTGGTACAGCATAAATTTCCTTGATGCATAGCCCAAGCAGATGAAAATCGTCTTTCCCAATTATGACAATGAAGGCAAAAACTGCCATTAAGGTTTCCTGAACTCACAAAGGATATGGATCAAGGAAAAGATGCACATGAATTAGCTACTAAAGTCTAAGCTCACAATCACTATCAGACAGGCCTTTTAATTAATGAGGTCTTTTGAAGAATTTTTGGGTTGCTTCTTTCTTTCCTTCTTTTTTTTTTTTCCTTATTCTTTGTCCAGATACAAAAGCCTGAAAACCACACTGCAAAAGTACTTGGATCTGCAGTTCTTGTCATAAGGATTTTTAATATGACCTTTTCTTTTTTTTCGCAGGTCTTAAGTGGCTGTGAAGATAAGTACACCTCACACCACAAATGTAATATTTTCTCAGAGTATAGATAATGCAGTTTCAAAGGCAAGTCCTAACTAGGAGGCTTGAGAATTATTTAATGAAACATCTTTTTTTTGCTGTTTTGGAATCATGTGTTTATTGCAGCAGACAGATTTTATAAAATCAAATTATCAATAAAATTCATATGAGAAAAGGTTTCTTAGCATGCAAAATTTCTGCTCAACACAGCAGACATATATTAGACTCATAAAAATTTGGTGAGGAGGCAGTTAGGATGTTTAGGGGGAGGAGAACACAGGGCTGAAACTGTCCCTAGATTGTCATCCAAAATTAATTCTCAAAACTGCACACTGATGGAAGGGTCTTGCAAATTCACTTATGTTTCACACACACCTCAAAATAAAGTTCTTCTTACCAAGAACTTGCCAACAATATTTTTTTCTAGCAGCTCGAAGCTTCCACATTCTTCCTTTTACTACTCTTACCTAATAAATATATCAACTTTTCACATGATTCCTGTATTTTGCATATGGACAATCCATACCAGAAAAGGGTGAATTTAATAGGCCTCCTGTGCTATATCTGCCACAGCCATGGATATAGGTTGTGAATACCCTAAAGCATCATAAGTAGCCATAAGTGTCTGTTCATAGGCAGCTGACCTGAATCACTTGAGTAAAAATATAGGAGTTCAGAGGAACATTCAGCTGACCTGTCAGTAAGTTAAATTTAAAATAATTTTCTCTCTAGTCTCACAGAATTCAAAATTCTATTTAAAAAAAGGGAAAAATTGGGTATGGATGGCATATGAAGACACTAGTATTCACCCACCTTAGTCTAGAGCCCAAATCCTAACTTTAGATTAATTTTAGAATTTTCATGTAATGTCTCATAAGTCAGCAGTACTTTAATACCAGATAGTCTCAACTTAATACATGTGTTCTGGAGAAAGGCACTGTGAACATACAAGTTGTTCTTAAAACAAAGTAATATAAAAAACCTAGATGCACATGTTTTTAAAAGTACCACCTATCTGCAAGGTATCATTTATGGAAACATTTCTGCCCATCTCGCTTTGACATAGATGACAAAGGCTGTGTGTTTCAGGATGAGGTGAATAAGAATACAATACTGTGGGGCTGATGATCTGCAGTACTGCTCTTGAGCAAATCAATAGATCTATTCAGCTTTAAGAACAATGTGCAGCAAATGGGACACTAAATTATGTGCAGTCAAACTACAAGCCTGCAAATCCGCTAGCAAAGCAAAGTATATTTCACATAATTCAGTGAAGTTCTTGTCATTAGGTATTACCACAAAACAAACCCAAAACAAAACAATAAAAAAAAAAAAAAAATAAATAAATTGAAGAATTTTAGATAATTTGGTATCTCAGTATTAATCTCATGGAATGCATGAAACCAGCAGGATTTTATGAGCTGTACTCGGTCACTGCTGTACCTTGTGGAGAAAGATGGATGCTTTCACCAGCAAGGTGTTTGGCCTGCTGTAAGTCCCTACTTTAGAAAAAATTCTCTTGTTTCTTCTCAACAGATAAAATCTGTTTTCCTATAACAACTGATAAAAGCTCACATATACCCAGCTCAAAGCATTCATTTTTAATGCTCAACAAGGTAAGGCTATCTCCAAATGAGTGTTTGCTATCATTCTGGGCACTGTGGGATTGGAGAACAACTTAATATTCCTAAGATCCGTGACACATTTGCCATCTGAGTGCAGATGTCTTTAGTATCCCAGAACATTGCTAAAGACCTTAAATGCCCATTTTAAAGCACCTTGGTTTACTCTGGTGAAATCTTAGCCAATTGGAAGTCACTTTTCTCTTGCTCAGCCCATCTAGAGCAGCCACTTATCATTCAGTCTTGTGTTACTTCAAGCCTTTTTCTACATCACACCTATAAAAAAATAGGACTTTAAACAGGAATTAGAAAATAACCAAATTATTTCAGATCACTTACTATGCCCAAAAAAAACCCTAAAATAAACCAGAAACAGCAACAAAATCAGTGATAAAGACTATGTTGTAACAGAAGTGGACAAAGAACATTGGAGTTTGATCTGCCAAGAACTCTGTTTAATTTGAGTGGACTTTTTCGAAAAATAAATCCTTAGTGGAGTCAGAGTACAAATTTACATTTTTAAAATAAATATATGCAAATATAAGCAAAATTAGATACTGTACTTAAATTAATGTTATTTTCCTATATTTTCAAAACACAGAAAATTACCCATTAATGATTGTTTTGGTTGCAGCATTTTTTGCCTATTGAAAGACAAAAACTGAAAAAAAAAACCCCAGCATTAATATACCCTCTATATTTTCTGCTATGCAAAAGCATAAAAATATTTAATTCAAAGCCTTGTTTTGTGCAAAAGGAAACAGAGCTTCTATGTAAAATCCAGAACGTGTAATTGAAATCTTAACAACCCACACAAAGAATTGGAACTAGTCTAGACAAAAAGAAGGCAGGAAAAACTACATATAGCATTTTATACATATTCATTGGTGCTTTACACCTGCTTTTTCATCTCTGATTTGCTTCCCCATGCTAATATTGAACTTACTGTATGTGAAGTGTCTTCCCTTTTCTCAATCTAAATGGTGTTGATATTCTGGGAAGCTGTGGTCTGTATGAGAAAATAAAATTTACTAAACTTCAGGGTTACAGAAGTAAAGTATAATGGCATTTTCATGGCTATGGTTGTTTTGTAGAAATACCATTACATTGGTAATTAAGACATTTTAATTCCTTTCCTTAGACCTTCCCAGATGGATCATGACTTTTACCTTTCATAGTTCATTTTAGTGTCCTAAGAAACAGAGCAATATTGCATTTGTTGCAGAAATATCATGAAGATCAATTAAATAATCCCTCAGAAGGATTTCAAGATCCTCTGAAGTGCCTTTATCTTTTGAAGTGCAGAACACCACAGCTTTATTGCAACATTTGAACACACATTTAGCCTGAACTGCTGGGACTTCTCATACATTTAAAGTTGAACACAAGAATGAGTGTTTCAAGGAAAAGGATCAGAATGCACAGAACAAAAAGCACCCAGCAGGGTTGAACTCAGAAATGTAACTATACAGGATTAAAGTATTATTTGAATTATGTTCCCCTTCCCAAATCTTGCCAGTCAACCATGAAAACCAATGTGCACTGTGACTGATACCTTGGCTACTTTAATCTGTGATGAGCATCAGTGAGACTAAGTTTGCATTCCTTGATCCTCTGGAGCATCCTTAGGATGTGTCTCAGTGAAATCACTGGAAAGGTACTTTTGCTTAAGCTACTTCTTAAAATTATTATCACTATCAGAATGTAGAAACTTTTTTTTTTCTTTTTCCCCTCCCTTAATTTTTCTTTTGCCCTATATTAATCTATATTTTTCCTTTTTTTACCCCTTTTTCCCATCTCTCCATTTTTGCTTCATGTCTCCCCTTTTTTTCCTTTTCCTTTTCCCTTCCCATTTGCCTATTAATATTTTATTCAAGCCTTTCTAAATGAAAACTCATACTGAAATCAGAATGGGAAAAATGACCACAGGAACCACAGGAGCCCAACAGGACTTGTTCATTTAAATAACAGTACCAGAAAGATGCAAGGAGATTGCTGAGATTTCCTCCTTCAGTGGCTTTCAGCAGAGGTAATTCAGGCATTTTCCTGGGAAGGAGATACTCTCAGAGATGCAGAGCTGCCATCACATCTCTAATTTGTTCCTATGACATCTCAAGACTGTTTTGGAGGAATGATGATGGGTGGGACAATAAGTCCTGAAGTTCTGGAAGGACAGTAGCTCCTACTGCAGAAATGTCCACAAGTGACATAATTTTGTTGGACCAATTAAGTCCAACATAATTTTCCAGAGGGAGCTGATGCTAGGGGAAAAAAGAAAACCAGACCAGAACATGTGGCTGTTCTTGGTTGTTGTGAGCACACTTGTGCAAGAAGCATCTTCAGGACAAGAGGGAATGGCCTCAAGTTGGAGCAGGAGAGGCTTAGATTAGGTATTGGGAAAATTTTCCTCACTGGAAGGGTGAGGGTCAAGCATTGTACCAGGCTGCCCCAGGGAAGTGAAGGAGGGATTTAAAAGATTGCAGAAGCGGTGGGTGGAACATGGTTTCATGGTGAACATGGCAGTGGGAGGTTAAGGGTTGGAGTGGGTGATCTAAGAAGTCTTTTCCAGCATTAATGATCTTGTGATTCTAAGGAAGACTGTTCTGCTCACTGAGCACAGCTGATTTAAGATAACATGCATGTAGACTTTGCACTTGGCCTGAGAATCCTTCAGGACACCACCATGCCCTCCAAGCAACACAGTCCAGTAGGGAATTGGAAAACTTAAGTATTTAAAAATGTTCCTAATATTTTTGCACACAAGCTCACAGTCAATGGGCTTCCAGTGCCAGCAGCAGATGGTTCCCAGTCCAAGTGCATGAACAATGCACAGCAGAGCCTTTTCTGCCTCTGTGGGATGCTGGGCTATTGGAGATTTGAGATGTCAGATGTCATTGTGTGGACCTGTGATGTGTGGATACATTTCAACACAATCTGTGCTGTTACATTGATTAAACTATTTCAGTTATCAGACCACAAGGCCAAGACATTGATTCATTACACAAGGGTGAAGGAAAAAAGGTGAGCATTTATTTTCTCTGGTTTTATCCCCTTATCACGGCAATCATATTAATATATTATTTTTACATTTGCAAGACACAAAGGCTTTTATTTTTTACACAAATTTAGAGAGAAGTAGCTTGTTATTTAAGGTCTGAAACTCTTTATTCTGTTCAAAACCATGAAACTGCAAAATTTTAAGTACCCTTGGGGGAAGCTGCTCTAGTCCAATTTTCAAGAAAGAGTGAATTTAATTTGTTGCATTACTTTAGATCTGATACTTCCTGAGTCCTTCTCTGGCTTAGTGAAAAAGTTTTTCACTGATTGGACAGGATTTTAATTTACCACACAGATACTTATATTTCTGAAAACTAGAAAACAAATATAAAAAAAAAGATAAGAAAATATTATTAGAATGAGAAATTTAATGGTGTTTTAAAGTTTGTTTGTTTTTTTTTAACAGACAAAAACATATCTAAGTAAAGTAATGCCATTGAGTGTAACAATTTAGAACTAGCTAAGGAAAAATTACAGATATTTTGAATCTTTTTTCTTCCTTTTTACATCTACTTACATCCTAAGACCTCAGAGTTAGAGGGAGTGATTAGAACATGCAGAAACAGAGCTCCAATATATTGGCTTTGAAGTCTGTGGCAAATTTCCCATTGGCTGACAAAACCACAGGCAGTAAGGCAGCCTTGTGCTCGGTCTGGCCTGCAGAGAGCCAGGTTCTCAACCAGGTTATCGCATACCTGCCTTCAACAAGGATAACAAAAGGATTAAATTTTGAATAAAGCAGTGGCAATTCACACCAAAAAGAATTCAATTTTATCTATCCATGAACTTCAAGTCTGGGTTACATGTGTACATCCTCACTTTTGGGCAGTTAAGAAAGAATGAACTTCATCTTCAATGGATGGACAAATCACGTTCACCCTTTTCATACTCAGGTCTTATTGCCTTTATGGTGTTTCCCTTTTCAGAGAAATGCAGCTTAATCTTTGGATCATATGCCTGAAGGTGGGGAGGGTACTATCAAATCAAAACCTTCCATTTTGCAGACATGGGGCTTGGTGGTTAAGAAAATGGTGTAAGAAGGGAGAAATTTGGTCCCAGTCTGCAAATCATTTCCTTCTATATTTAAGACAGTGAAAAAGTCTCTTGTTCCACACTGGATCCTGAACATCCTGAACCTGTGCTTCTTCATATTGCACAGAAATCAAGGTAAAAAAATCTGTACCTCCTTGGCTCAGCCAGATATGGGTTTTTTTATCTTTCTTATGTGATAGATCTTTTTGGCTGAAGGTTTTCAAAACCTCTGCCTTCTCTTTCTGCTGTACTGATCAGCCTATGCTTTGGTATTTGGGGGGATAGAACAGCTCTTCTCTGGGCTGGGAGGTAGATACAAGTTCTCTTGCTCCCTGCAGAAATGTGCTGACTTCATGCAAAGGAGTTTTCGGTTTCTCTGACCCCATTTCCAAATGTCCTCTCTGAGCCTGCTGCTTGGCCTGTGCATTTCTGATAGAAGGAAACTATAGTTTCTTCACAGCAACAAATTGCCTCACCACTCACAATGGAGCACTTTGGAACCAGCTTTAAATGTCAAAGTATGCTTGAGACTGTGTTCCAAAGCAGAGAAACTGATTAAAACTGATTAAAGTTCAGATAGCCCTAAAAAAATGGGCCAAAATCCTCCCAGAGTCCTGCCCAACACAGAAAGTAATATAAACTTAAATTTCAGATATTAAATCTGTGGGAAATGAGATTACAAAAAAAAAGTGATTTCTCACTGATCTGGACTGCCATTTAAAGCAGCAAATGCTGAAGATATCATCCAACACCATGAAGTTTCAGCAGCAAAGATAGCAGAATTGGATTGGAGAGCTCTGACAACTAACTATTCACCCGCTATAGATAAATCAAGGACAATATCCTTGCTGGAGAACTAACAAGAGACCTAGAAAATTTGTCAATAGCCTTTTGGTCAGAAGAATGAAGGAAAGTGTTCTTCAGAAGTTATTTGTTACAAGCTACTTCCTCAGTTCTGCTTTCAATCTTTACTCTTCAGAAAGAAACCCCTGCTGCCTTGGAAGGTTCACAGTCTCTGCTGTACCCACTCCTTGTGTTTACCACTCTTTGGGTGAGTCACTGCTGAGTTACTTTAGTATTTAAATGTGTAGCTGTCAATTCTCTTGGCATCCTGCATAAAGTAAGACATGCAACAATAATCTGAGATGATCAACATATTTCACATAATAGCAAAGAGGAAAGGTTAACTTACATGCACACTTTCTTTTTTTCTTATGTTTTCCTGCCTTCTGTTGGTGCCAACAGAGGAAATTATTGTCTTTTTATAGCTCACTACTCCCTTACCATCATTGCTTTGCAGCCTCAGGTGTTTTTCATCCACCTGATGGGATGTAGCTTCACAGGTACCTCCAGGTGTGACAGTGCATCTTTCAGCCAGCAGATTTGACTGTTCCATCACTCCTCGTTGACTAATCAGTGACACCCTTGCTATAAACATTCACCAGTCCTGCTGTATCTGCCTAGGTTTTTCTGAAAACACTTTGTGGAATGAAAGAGATTCTATCAGATACATTTTCTTCAGGATTTTATTTTGCAGTTAAATTCTATTATGCTTGCTGAGCTAGAGTATCTCAGTTCCTGGTCTCCTCTCCTGCAAACTACTGGGACATTTATTTCAGGAAACAATTCCTCATCATCACATATTCATATCTTCAGACATTTTAATACTTTTCAGGTATAACTAGAAATTTGTTTCAGCCTTCATCCAAAAAAAAGATTTAAAAAAGTAAAATATTTCATACCTTGATATACAGCTTCCTTTAGCTGGATATTCTTCAAAGACTGTATTATATGGAAATTCTGTAATTTTAAAAATTTAATATGACCTTCTCTATGACATAATCTCTATCAGATTACTTCAAGATTACAAAATATTAAAATTATTCCCTGTCTTTTTCTCAACCTATGTGCTTTTCCATCTTGTTTTCTACCTTTGTCCTGTTGATGAGGGGGGTGAGAGAGCAGTTGGGTGGACTTCTGGTATCCAGCCAAGGTCCACTGGGTAAATGTATTTTTAATGTTTGAAAGGAAAAAGAAACTTGTAATCAACAGAAAATTTAGGAAGTCTTTGAAGGACTTTTAATGTGAAATAAGAAAAAAAACTGTTTTGGGACATTGTTAAAATGACACAAGGAGAAGTGTTGCAGATAAATTAATGCACACATATGTGTCTTCTACACTGTAAATTCATTTCGTTGTTGCTGTCAATCTTGGAGAACTATCTGTGCTCTTTAATAGAGATCTCTGTTCCTGAATCATGGAAAAAAATGTTGGTTTTTTATTACCACTTGACAGAGAAATATATTTGTATTTAGACATTTTTAATGTTCTTTAAATTTTTTTAAATATGGGCACATTTTGTTGGAAGAAAAATATTTATTTTCTCAATAAATGAAAAAGTAAACTATTAATTGTAGTAGTTTGTAAAATAATTTAGGACCACACATGGTCTTGCTAGAGGTAGAAAGTGGAGATTTCAAATGTTACTGTCACGGAAAGATTTGCTTATGTTCTACATTAAAATATCAAAATACAGATGTAGGCCATCAAGAAGAAACACTGGGGACATAAAATTAGACATGTCTAGTTGCAGAACAGCTTTCCAAATATTTGAAAAACCTTTCAGTCTTGCAAATTATCTGCTTCCCTCAGGCTGACACTTAGGGCCTTCTTGAGGGACTCATCCAAGAAAGGCGTCCATAAAGGAGACACAATTTTATCATTGACCTGAGCTTGGGCCAGGCAGTCTCCCTGCTTGCCTTCCCTCACCTTTGTTCAGCTTTGCCTGGGGGAAAATACACCATAAACTCATAGGGGTGCTCTTCATGTGAAGCCTGGTCCATCTCAGCAGAATTTGAAGCCTTTCAGAGTTGCTGCCAAACCACAGGTGAACAAACATGCATAAAAATACATGCACACGTGTTCTATCAAGTCATGTCAGTGAGCCCCATCCTGGAATTGTGCCCAATTTACAAGAGAAACAACACCTAATTGAAACTTAAAAAACAGGAAACACAAATAAATAACATTTTAAACAACATATGTAATTAATAATTTAATAAAATTCAGTAGAAAGAATATTTATACTGATTCCAATACACAGGCTCAGAGTCATATCACACGGCAGTTTTTTCTTTTTAGCTCCTGTAAAAGGCAACAGATTTCAAAACAATGAAGTATCACTCAAAACATTCCAAAATTACTCTTTACAAATAGATCTGGACAGAAAGGCTTTCTTTCCCCCTTTCATTGAGATTTAGCAACATGCTTTTAGCAAATCGCAAAGTAATCTTATCACAAAGAGCATGGCAATTTCTGTGTTACAGCTTATTTCCAGCAATTGACTTACCATGTGGGTGTGATGGTGAAAAAACAACCCTTAGAAATCTATTTTGTTTCATTAATTTTTACATAAAATTTAAGACCACACAGTCATATATCATAAATCAGGTGTCATACTGCATTGATCCTTTATGGAAAAGGAAGTTGATCATTCTTGGTTTATTTCACTAGGAAATTATTTGACTGGATTACTTGGATGTTTAATTAAATTGTCATATAACATGAATAAAGTACAAAATATCAAATAAAGTAGTCTTTTGCTGTGACACAACATTAATTTTCTGTCATCAGAAGTGTTTATCTTGTTAGCTACTTAACTTAAACTTGCTCAGCACCAATTAAGTGTTATATCTGAACACACTTAGAAATTTAAATTCCTTCTTTTATTGCCCTCTTGTTAAACTTTTAATTTTCTTTTTTGTTGCAATTAACATTTAGGGAGCTCAATTTCTTTAATAGGCTCCCTTTAATTTACATTTTATATTACTCTACTTGTTTTTCATGAGATCAGTGGAGCAACTGCAGATTTGGTTAGTGGAGAAAAAATGTGTAATAGTATACAGTTTATGAAATTTTTAATTCACTTTCTTTCCTAAGAAGGAGAGATTTATTCATTAGGTTTTTTTGGACTTTCTGTCTTCTAAACCCCCATACCACTCATGTCTGAGTGCAATATTTAGTGTTATTCAAATCTGATAGAAAAGGATAGATCTCAATGATAATTAGATTGCTATCAGCAGTCCCTAGAATATTGCCTGCCCATGGCAGCATGGTCAAAACCACCTCATCATGGTACAGGAGTTAGAACAAGCTGAGGACTCTTTCCAGTGCACAGTTTGTTGCCTCTTTCTGGAGACTAAGGAAGATCAGCAGCTGCCACAGTAGAAAACAGACTTTCATGGCCAGTCAGCCAGAGAGTTCCAGGTATATTCCATGCACTCCCCATGCCCAGTTGTGCCTCAAGTATCACCTGCATTGCAAGCTCAGATCCAGGCACCTGGATAAAGGCGAAATAAGGCAGGTTTTGCCATCTCTAAGTGGCTCCTGTTCAGGGCAGCACAGAAGCAAATGTGGGGAGTTCATGGGTTTGTGGCTGTGTGAGGTCAGTGTCCAGAGCAGGGTATGGTCATGGTTCTTGATGTCTCCCAAATGTACAGACAGCCCAGGTCACCATCCCTTGGTGTCAGACACTGTGTGCTCATAGAAACATCCCAGCCCTGTCTGAAATCACCTTGCTCTTGAGTCTGGCACCCTTAAAAAGTGCAAAGTTAGTGCAATTAAGATCAAGCCCTTCATTCCCTCTTCTCAAGTAATAACACTTTGGAGAAATATTTGAAGCTTAATATTTTAACATATTTTGAGATCATTTGCTTTAAGTGGTGTTACAACAGCACACAAAACACTCAGAATACGTGGGTGCATTTTTCAAAGGCAGGAACACATCCATTGCTTTAAATTAACCCAAGAGCAAAGCACTTTTATCTACTTTCTGCCCAATTG
Organism: Ammodramus savannarum pratensis; assembly: GCA_020466415.1. Lineage (NCBI taxonomy): Eukaryota > Metazoa > Chordata > Aves > Passeriformes > Passerellidae > Ammodramus > Ammodramus savannarum. Next base: position 146,670,676 of record JAHXMQ010000807.1, read on the forward strand.
TTCCATTTTATTAGGTAAACTTCTAGGGAAACTCAGTCATTTTCTCTCCATCCAGAAATAAGCTAAACAAAAAGTCCTCCTTTAGTCATTGTCACTCACTAATTTTGTCCAGGCATTTGGAATAAAGAGTTTTTGAGAGAAGTTGGTGTTTGGTGTGGTTAGTTTTAATTAGTTACATGTCTTTCCCCCCAGTCACCATTATCCAAAGTAAGCACTATTAGTTGAAATTAATGGGAGGATAATGATGCAGCACAGGTTGCAAGAGCAAGGAGCTTGATTGTGCTGGAATACCATTTTTTTTTCTCCTTGCTGGAGGCTAACACCTGGTTGAGGAAAAACCCATTCTAGCTTGTTTACATAGCATTCAAAATTGTAGAAATTCTGATGGTTACACAAAACAAGAACTTCTTGCCTCTGAAAAGCCTTTAAATGGCTTTTGATAAAGGAAGAGGTGGACATAATATGAAGAGAAACAGTAGAATGGCTCAAACACATAATTCAGGGTGAGCTGGATAGATTTCAGATCTCCTAAACTAAACCCCATCCCTACAATGTGGAGTTGGATCCCACCCATCCAGTCTGTCAGTACACCATGCACTGCAGGGAGGGAGTTCTTGATCCCCACTTGACCCTGGCCCAGGTAACCTTGCAGTTTCTGTCTGCTGGCAGAGTGACAGTTGCAGTAAGTGGTTATTAACCTTGGCAGCCATGGTCCCAGCCTCTTCAAACTCTAGCAGAGACTTCAGAAACACCTCCACTATGGTATGCCTCACACAAAAATGCCAAGCAGCATAGAGTAAAACAGCACTGAATTGCCATAAAACACCAGCATGTGACATAAAGACACTTAAGTGGGATAAAGTGAGATCAATTGTATTAAGTGGGATCCATGATGTGGGGTACAAGTGGGTGTATTGACAGTCAGTCTTAGGAACTAAAATCTTCTACTACAAGAATCAGAAAAATATGTGATCATTTTTATTTCCAAATTCTAAATTATTTGTTCTAAGATGGGACTCATTTGACTTGTGATTGAACACATTTGTAATATTCAAGTCCTGAAATCATGAACAGAAGTTTCCCCATGTTGTGGCATAAAAGCTGCAGGCACTGAAAAGACAAGATGTACCCTTAGAAAAGCAGACACTTCTGTCTCTTCCATAGCATAACTCTGATAAAGGAAATTTTAAACCACAGGATCTCTATATAAATGGGACACATTTTTCTCCTGAAAATGCTTTATGCTCTATGCACAACACTGATGGCACACACCTTGTTTCTACCTCAGAATTTTGAAGCATTAATTATAACTCAGCATCCTTGAGTTGCCTATCAAGAGACAATAAAATACCATATTTTTTTTGTCCAGAGCTAGAAGCTTTCAATATTCAGCTACACTATAAAATTTTTGCTCTGAGTTTGTTTTCCTTTCTTATTCATTTAAAGGCATACGCTGCCAAAACCTGGTGATGTATTAAGAATTATTTTACTTACCCTTGATTGTAAGCATAGTTTGAGACCTAGAATTGTGAAAGAACAGTGTTTCAGGGGAAAGTAAAGAAAAAAATGGGTGTCAATTATAGGCACAACTTGATTCACAAAGCAGCAAAACCACTGGTGTGTCTTAATGAAGCCATTGCCCTTCTCAAGGTAATCCTCCAACAATCTTTTCCACCAGAGCAGACCTTATCCAAGCAGGGAGTTCTTTTGAAATCCATTGAATAAGGCTCCCTCCCACTGGATGAAGAGGTTTATTGGTAGCTGTGAGATGGCAAGGTGGGGGTACAGCAAATATTTCTGCTATTGTTGCAACCCAGCTGCAAAGGTTTAACATAACTCATGGCAGTGGGTGGTACTAATACCAAAAGGTCACCAAGTCACAGGAAGCCAACTGGCCCCACTGTATCTTATCAGCTGACAGTTATTTTTATCTATTATTGTTCTATATTTATAATAAATACATCAAAATCTTGAAAAAAATAATCCATTTGGAGATGTAAGAATTCTTGTCAAAAATAAAGTAGGAAATTTAAATTAAACCCAGCAGCTGCTCCTAGTCAGGAAGCCAAAAAGAAATAGCCAATAGTAATAAACTGAAATCCAGCCCATTCCTACATTTCATACAGATTTCAGACCTTAATGTGTCACTTCCTGAGATACAGCCTAAAGAGACAGACTGCAAGCAAATCCTGTGAGTTCCTTTTATTTAATCTGACCTGCAGTACCAAGTTTCTCTTCTATTTTACAAGGATGCTTTTTCTTTTACTGCCAAATTGCATTCTGGGTCACCTTTAAGACATAGCTTAACATGCCATTTACCTGATGCTCTGGTCCCAAGGGCACAGGAGAACAGAATATAGCAACTAAATCTGCTTTCTTTCCAAAGCTGGCTTCTTTGATATTGTTGTTGTGAGGTTACTGGAACAGCAGCTGGGAATTCAACCAAAAAAAAACCCAGAGGTCAAACTTCAGTAGCTAAACACAGGTGCTGGATTCAAGCTGCTGCTTCTGTCTCCACTATAAAGTCAGTGAGGGCCAGCTAATCATGGAGTGCTGTATCCTCTGTGACTTGTCTGATGTCTCATGTAAGGGAGATAAATATGTTACTTAAACCTGGGTACCAGAAGGGTGTCAACATTACAGTAAAATATCTGCTATTGACCTGTACCCTTTTATTTATCCTGAACAGAAGGAAATGTGGTACTGTTTTGAAATTTGTACTGAAATATCCCTCAGAACGAAGAGAAATTGTACAGATCTAGTTTCTGGGAATAATAAGCCAAAAAAGACTCCAACCCATGCTGACAGCTGTATAACATTCTCTTCCAGTGTGGTCAAACATGTTGCCAATCCTTACCACTATCAAGGGAAATTAGCAATATAAAATATAAAATTAGCAATATAAAAATCCAGTTTAATTCAGAATCGTGTTTACATTGAACATTCATGCATCAGTGGAACAGCACATGGTGATAATATATGCAAATGATTTTCATAAAATACTCCATCCTACATAAATTTTTTAATCACTTTTTCAGCTTTCTTTTTGTTAAGTTTGCTGAGATTCTCTTTGAGTTTATATTAAGGCGAAGTATAGTAATGGTTTTCTGTGGTATTTGCTCTGTCTCTTGTATTTATTCTCTGAATTACCACAACAATTGAATTCTGTTTTAAAGACTTACAAACTAGTATTACTAATAAAAGACTCCTACATAATTTTTCATTAAACTTTCAAGGTTCACAAACCTGCTCCAAAATAACTGTCAGGGGTTTGCATAATCAGTAGTATATCAGATAAACCTTGCAGAAACATTAATGAAAGAAAACAAAAGCTCCAGTGAAATGCCTACCTTTTCACTGAGGTGTATTAGAAAATTTTCTGTAGTTTTTGGTTCAAGAAAAATTCTCATTTATGGAAACTGTTCCATAACATTTTCACTATTTCTTCGATGGTTTTTATGAGGAGGGTTGGCTTTATAACATTTATTTTATTTTATGACATTCTTCACTGAAAAATTTTGATCTCACTTCTGGCATTTAGGTGCTACTTTATTCTACAAAGCCAATCATCCAAGGAAGGAAAATTGCAGTTTTAGTAACCTTTTCCATAACTGCTGTAAAATGTCCAAATGCATCATTAAGGTCAACACTCCTATATTTGTTTCCTTACTAAACTGATATAAAACTTAACATTTATTTTCTACTTTCAACTTCTTTCCATAACTTTTTGTTTATATTTAGAACTTGTATGAAGCCATCTCACCTCCAAATATATTTTAACCTGTATATAGTCTTTGCTGGTTCTATTTTGTTGTTCCTTTAACATAACATGACTTTGGTCATTTTAATAAGCACTGTCCTTTAGAGAAAACTTTTCTTCCTCTTCCGTTTTCATTTTGAAATGGTCCTTCCAGGAAAACATGAGTGGTAATGAAAACAGAGTTTGAAATTCCATGTGCCAATTGGAAATGTGCATTGAATGGATGTGGCATCAACAGAGCCTCCAGCAGCAGCATTTCAGCAACAAAATGAGGCAATCAACCAGCTGCTGGCAGAGTGACTCCTGGTCTGATGGTATTCCAAATGTACCCTTTTTATTTGCTGGAATAATCTCAGTCTCAGATTTCACCCCAGCATTCCTCCAAATTTCCAACAGGAAACAGGTTGGTTTTGGGTGCTTTTTTAAGCGCACCATTCCTCTTGGTAGGGCAGTGTTCATTGGATGGTGATGTGTTATCACCTTAGATAGGTTTAGGGTTGTTTTCTTTTTGTTATTATGTCTATTTTATTTTTGTTTGCTTGTTATTTGTAAATTCTGTTATTTCTATTATTTCCCCTAATTTCTTATTTTAATATTTAACTTGCTGCCGTTGCATTTAAGAAAGCCCCAAATGCCTGCAAAACTTTGATATTAATGCACATGATGAAAATGTGAACAGCCTTTTGATTCTTACCTCACAACAAGGAATTCTTATTTTTCTTTACTTACCTTTCTTCACTCTTTTTTATTTTTCTAGTGGTTGCACTTGTTTTGCATCTATTCTTCATCATTACAGATATCTTAGTGCAGAAGGAAGCACTCTCAGCTCTGTTCCTGGGAAGCTGTTGACACAATCTCTGTTTACTTTACCACAAGCAAGACTTGTTTGTACTGAGTGAGCATTTATTTGTATTCAACTTTAGCATAAGACTCCATTTTAAAAAGCACTGATATTTCACAATTTCAGGATTCAAGTTCCCACATGAACAAATAATATTAACCCAAATACATTAGCAAATACTTTGCAGTGGTAAGATTCATCAATCAATTATGTGAATTATAGATTTTTAATTTAAACAGATGAGGTTCCAGTAATCAAAGTTCCTAACAGGATACTTTTTAGGTAGAGAAAGAGAAATCAAAGTTAAGCACAACCATGATTTGTCCCTGCTCAAGTAGAGCCAGGACAGACAGAGCACTGAAAAGATAAACTGCGTTAAGATGCTAAGGGAAGTTGCACTTTCAAAAGGCAATTCTGTAAAAAATCTCTTTACAGGATAGCACTGACAGTCTAGATGAATGAGCCTAGGGCTAGAATGTGAAACTTAATGGCCTGTGACATAAATGTAGCTATATCAGGAATGAATTTGGGTGAACAGAATGCATTAATACACAGATAATTCCCAAAGTAAGGTGAATCAAACCAGTATCAATAAATTAACAGGCAGAAAAATTTGATATTCTGTCAGACTCAGTGTTTGTGCTGGAGGAGAAGTAATAGTCCTAAAAAAGAGTAGTAGGATGCTTAAACAGGATCCACTTTAAGGACTAAGTGTGTTTTGATATATCCAAATAAGATCGTGTGCAGATTACAATGCTCAATTTCAGAAAACTTGTTGAGTTTCAGAAATCAAGTTGCCCATTCCACCAAAGAAGAAGAAAATGATTTTCAGGAGCTATTAATGGGAACTCACTCCTCTGATTTACCCTGGATTTTCAAGGCTTGCTGTGTCCACCTGAGGAAAAGGGAAGATGCAGTTCTGTGCAGAGCAAAGAGAGCTGACCCTGCTGATTTCTGTGTCTCTGTGGCCTGTAGGGGAAAGAGCTGTGGGAGCAGGATCTGGCTCCCAGCACTGCTGAGTGCAGGTAATTTCCTCTGAGTAGAAAAAACCTGATTTATCAAAGGACCATTGAATACAGCACAGCAGGAACAAAATGGAAAAACACTCAGAGCCTTTTGTAGACAAGTTACATTTTACAAATCATTGTTTATTAGTTCCAGAAGAAGAGACTCTGAAGGATCTGGCAGAACCTGGATATGTGACAGTTCAAGATTCTTACGTGTCATTTCCTAGAAATCTGTGGGTTTTCGTGTCCCCAAACTATATAAACCATTTATGTTTCATATTGTGAAGGCAATTTTTATAAATTTTCCAACTCAGCCACGATGAAGGACAGTATTCTAAGAGATGTTCTCTTCCTTGGTTTGTTTGTTTTATGTTATCTTTCTTGTTTTGGGGTTTTTTTGTTTGTTTGTTTGTTTGTTTTGTTTTTACTTTCTTTCTCTTATCTGATACCTGTAAAGAAACTGGTGCATATATCCATTTAGAAATTGTACTGCAGAAAGCCATTAAAACACTGGCAGAGATGAACCCAATGAGGACACAATGCTGCCTTTGTACCATGTTTCAAAAGTGTACAATTAGGACAAGCAGTTTTGTTAAGGTTTGGTGCAATTAAAGTTTTCTAAGGTTTCAGGTAATTTCAAGCTTTGTCATTTTTTAAGTCTTATTTACCCTTCCCATCTTTTGTAACACTGAACATATATAGTAAGAACTGATTTTGTTGATCTAAGAAACAAAAAATTTGGAGCTTTCTGTTTTCTGCACAGACCTAGGAGGACAATAAATATGGAGATATTAAAGGTCTAAAGTATGCTAGAGTACAAAAGAAAAGGTTATAATTTACTCCAGCTCAAAAACCCCATCCTATAGATAAATTGGTTTTATTATTCTTCTAAAATGGACAAGCCAGAAATTTTTAGTGGTGCTAGAATTAGAGGAAACAGAGAAAAATTAGAAGATTTTACTTGCTGATTTGAATTTCCATATAGTAGTGCATTGCATTCATTTTGTGGCCATCCAACTAATATTAAAGGAAATCTATTTATTTCACTAGTGTTGCCAATTAATCCTTATGTGACAATATGGGATTTCAGTATTTTTCAGAGAAGTGGCAACTTTCTTTTCTAGGAAGCAGTTCCACTACAAAGTGTTTAATGTATGGAAAATGCACTCAGAAAATTTACCAAGCATAAATTTTATATAATTTATTTGTGAAATGTGTTGCAAGAACATTATCTTCATGAATATATCAATGTACTTAAGATCCTGAAAATTCCTAATAGAAAGCTAAATACTGTCTACAGGAAGCTGTGTAACATTTGAGATATCAGAGTAAGTCTATAAATAGATGAAAATTCATGTTTAGAATTACTTGACATTTTAGAAATGTCTATTTGTCACTGTCAAATTTCTTTTAAGGCTTCCTAAGTGCTACAAATTGCAAAGAGCAGACAGGAACTAGTTCAATATCTCTTCACTGCCATCAATGGCTCTGTTTTCCTCCA
>JAHXMQ010000807.1:146677884-146690151 GCA_020466415.1 Ammodramus savannarum pratensis
GTCACTGATATCTGAACAGGGAGTCAAAAAACAAAAAAAAGAATTTGTGATGGTGTTTGTACCCCTCCAGGGAATAAGTCTCACTGGTGAATTTGAATCTTTCTGAGAGAAAATCTAATTCAAATAAATACTAGAACATGAGAAATCAGATAGTGAACTGCTGCACAAAACACCCAGGCCTGCTGCTTACCTTGTCACCTCAAGTGGAGAGACACTGAAGTGCCTTCATTTTCTCCTTGACCTTAGAACAGAATCAGACTTTCACTGTGCTGCATTCACAGACACCCAGAGTCAGCACTTGTAACAAAAGTGCCCAAAAAGTTCAGAACCTAAGGTTCCAATGCTGTTACTGTACCAGAATGCATGATTCCTGCACATGGATAGCCCTTTTGAGCTAGAGAACAATTATCTGCACAAAAGGAGGTCTGAGCTTTTGGAGGACATGTAAGAAGCAGTGTGACAAAAGCACTCCAACATTGCAGAGGAAAGCAGAAGCTCTTTTATCCATCCATCAACACAAAGGGCAAACCAAGAAGTTGTTCATTTAATCATAATAATCTTGCTGCCACTGTCATATTTGTTTTTCCTCCTTTGTGAGCTTACTTGCTGCATCAGTCATCCTGATGCAGCCCAAGCATCTTCCTCTCTGTGTATTTTGTCACAGGGGAGTGCTGGCATTTGTGCCAGATGATTGTCTTTGCAGCCATGCTCTATGTGTGCATCTTGAATTGCACAGAAATGTCTGCAGCATATGGCAGTTGCCACTCAGAAACCCAGGCTGGCTTCTAAAGAAGTGATCATAGTTTTTTATCAGTTTGGTGAAAGCTTTTATATTGAGCTCTCCCATTTTCACACAGGTTCACTGCACAAATTCTAGCATAAAGTAGCACTTTAAAAAAGCTTTCTGGCTTTCAAATGAGAAACTTCAGAAATATAGTGAAGTGGGTGTTTTCCCTCCTCATTTAATTTTTCTTTCTGTAGTATGTTTTCTGCCATTTATATGTTTTTCTCTTTACAGAGGTTTGCAGGTCATATGCAAACAAGATTGGCTCAGACAGAGGAGAGAAATCAGCTACGAGAAATATACTACAAAGAAATCAGCTTCAAGAAATCTGCTTCTTGCTTTACTGCTTCTTCCTCGTGCTTTTCATGCAAGTTCCAACATTTCCCAAACTTTTTTCTTATTTTGTAATTTTTTTCCTTTTTCTCTGTGTTATGATCTTTTCTTTCCCAGTATGAATAAAATCTGGCCATATTCTTTTACATATCCCTGTCCCCCCTCTTTTCCCCCCTTTTTTAACTCTCAGAAGAACAATTAAACCTGAAACAGCTTTGTTCTTTGTTTTTAATTGGTTATTAGTGGTTTTTTTAATTGAATTATTCTCTTTAAATTCTGAACAGAATGTGTCTTATGTCAGTGAACAAATGAGATCGTGGTATTCTTTGCAAAGTTGTTCTTTGCCTCTCAAAACTGTGACTGAAATTTCTGTTTGCATATTCTGGCTCTGAAAATTTTAGCTTGTATAAACGAAAGGGTGTACTAGAGCAACAAAAAATTGGAATTAAGTCACTTTTCTGCTGTTACCATTCAGCCTTTGTGAGCAGCCGAGCAGTGATGATTTTTCTTTCATGTGAGATTCAGGGCTCAACATTCTGGATAAAGTATTTGCTTTTATTAAATATTGTGGTGAAAACATTGATAAACCTATGATAAATTTAAAACAGGAAATGTTGTGATTTTGTAGCAAGCCTGCAGTAATTACCAGGTACCCCCTGCATACAGCATTGACTTGGAAAAGTGAAAAGCTGCATGGATCAATCTGTTTTGTTGTAAAACCTTGAAAGAGGTTGAAAGAAATCAACAGATTCTCTTAATTAATTTCCAAAATACAGAAATAAATGCTCAAAAAATTAAAGTGCATTGTGTTAAGAACAGCAATAAAGAGAAATATTTCATACTTTAAGTATGAAGTTTGGTGATTGTCTTGGCTTGGTTTATTACCTTTGCCCACATTAGAAAAAATAAAGTTATAGAATTTCAGGAGTGCTCCCAAGCAGATAAAAAACCTGTTCATTGTTCAGAGAATGACTACAAATCCCTGTTAACTACACAGGCCTACAAGGAATGTAAAAAGTGAGATTTTATGCCACCTTCTCATAATCTCATAGGAAGACCTTGGGAAACCTCAAGTAGCACCAAGAGCTTTGTTCCAAGGAGAGTGGGTCACCAACTCCTCATGGCTGAAGCTGCATTCAATTGCATTTTGAGAAGCAGTTATGGAAAAGGTTAACAATAAATATAGATACTTTGCATCTCTTATGAAAGAATAAACAGAAGCATAAGGTATTCTGAGGAGGATCTGGGGCAGAAAGACGCAGGAATCCTCTCAGTAGTCCACTAAGGTTTTGTTAGTATTCTTTCCTCAGTCATAACTCCCTTCTGTCTATAATTATTACAGAATTACTAAAGAGACTTCCTTTTTGTTTGCTGACTGATACTTTTGCTGATATGTTACTTCCAGCAGGATTTTCTCCTTTGTTCCCAAATTCAATGGCTGTGAGATAAATTTCTTCCACGTGTCCTCCTTTTATTCTATAAAATTTTATCTCTTCAGTAATTCAAGAGAACAGCCAAGATATGGGTTTGTTTTTCTGTCTAAGGGCAGCTCTGCAGTGCAAATAAAACATTATCAAATTCCTTTTTTCTTGTTACATAGAGTGATTACACTAAATCCACTAAATCATTCAGATGAGGAATGTTAGCAGAGGATATGTAATGTAAATATATGCACAATATATGCAATCACAGATTTGCCTCTTCTCTCAAGCAGCCAGACAAGTAGAATTTGGTGACAGAACTATCCTTGTCCTCTTTTATTTTAACTTTTTAAAAATATTTTTTAAATTTTAATTTTTAGTTGAAACCTTCAAAGCCACATCATGGTAAAGGTACACAATGAAGAGTCTGCCAGGAGAGTAACATTTCCTCTGTTCATTGTGAATCCCCAACATTTTTCAGCAGTCAATACTACCTTCAGTTTTCTCTGGGATGTTGGATCCTGTTTAAATTAAAAACTCTCCAGGGTGCAGATATCAGGAATGCCTACAGTACCACATATGTGTCTTCAATGTGTTGAGTTGCTGCCCATCCAACCAGATGTAAAAATGTTGCAGTCAGACTGTGCAAATCCTAAAAATCCATAGAGAAAAAAAAAATAAGGACAACAAAAAGAAAGTAAGTCCTTCAATTATAATATTAGCATAATGCATCTTTCACTTCCACTTAATAGCAATTGGGACTGGTTTCATTAAGGTAGTAATAAATTGCACTGTGAAGATTTCTCACCTCAGGGGGGAACAAATAACTCTTCTGCATGTGTTTTTTGACCTCAGTCACACAAGTAGGTGATGCTTTTCCAGTGTGTGGAATTCAAAACACAGATGTGTCAGAATCTGGCCCTGAGGACTCAGCCACCACTGCCACAACCCCCTGCATAAACCTCTAAGTATTTTATTTCCAGAGCATATGGGTAACACATTCCTGTGACAGTTCAGCTGTAATGTGGATGTTTCCTGACCATGGCAACACCTCTGCAGGGATGTGGGCTGAAACTACCAATTTCAGTCATGCAGGCCACAGAGCTTTTCTCCTTTGCTATTACTCCCTTGAACTGGTATTGAACTGTGTTACCCAGAGGTTAAAAAGCTGCTACTGATCCCCAGAGCCTCATGAGGCCCTCTGTGCTAGCATTTATTTGTACAACAGCTAGTTCCCTGTGTTTTTACAGTAATTTAAAGGGTGGCACTGAAACTTGTGCCATCTGCAGCTATTCATCTAAGCAATGGTTGCTTTATTTCCCAGTAGCATATTATGTATTAGAAATATAAAGATGTACTCACTACAACCAGCTCTGGAATTAGATAAAAATATACCAGCAGGGACAGTGACTACCCTGAAGAAGGCATTTTATGGGGTTATGCAGGTATTCTCTATCACTTTCATAGACACTTGCATGGTCCTAATGTCAAATGGTATAAACATGTTTCCTAAACCTGGCTGTACTTCTGACTTCCACTCACCATCATCTATTTAGCATTTTTCAGGTCCTTTTTTTCCAGGTTTCCTGGGATAGAAAGGGGCAGGGAACTTTTCTTCCCATATCTTTGAGGTGTTTTAGTCTCTTCCTGCTGATAATGTGCCCCCTCAAGGTGATATGTGTGGTTGTCTCTGAATGTGGGTCTTTATCCAAGCCTTCTCACAGCATGCCTTTTCCACTTCTTTTGGGTAATCACATTTGCTTCTCTCCTTAGCTTACTCATATTAGACTTTCTCTAACCCAGTTTCTTTAACTGCATATGATTCATTAGTTCTTTTTCTATGCATGGATTTGAAAATTTCCTGCATTTTCCCATAACCAATTTATTAGCTTCATTCTCTTCTTAATTCTTTTTTCCCTTCCTGTAGGCTTTGTAGTTGGGCGTACTGAAGGCAGAAAGGTGTGCAGAAATATACACAACACTTCTCAGTCTATTCCCATTTTTCTCAGCAATCCTACAACCTTCTTGAGGATAAATCCCAAATATTAAAAATAAAGATGTACTCAGCCCTCAGAGATTTCCCAGAAGGGCCAGAACCAAGCTACAGGATTTGTTAGCTTGGATACAGACACTTAGTGCAAACCAGTTAAACTGAATATTGGATCATGATCCACACTGCATTATAGAAGGAAAGAAACATTTTCTGAGCCATGCTCTTAGTCATATGATTTGGTTTTAGGCAGTCCTGCAAGGAGCAGGAAGTCAGATTTTATGGTCCTTTTGAGTCCCTCCCAGCTTGAGGTACTCTGTGATTCTGATTCTATGAGTGCTTTTTGTGGTCTCAAGGCTTCATCTCCCAGTTTTTCCACACTCCAACATTGCTGTGTCCAAACGCCTTATTCCTTCCATAGCTCCTTCTTTTAAAACCAAGATTCCTTGGGGTATAAATAGCTGAGGCATAAACCATGTCACAGAATTGCAAGCCAGCTTCAAGGAGCAAGCTGTGCTGTTTTATTTCACTTTACTCTGTCTCTTCTCCAGTTTCAAAATTTAAATTGGATGTATCAAAACTCTCATGCAAGCAATTTTTAAAAGAACTCAACATATGAAATCTGAGTAACATTCTCAGGTGAGTCCTTATTGAGGTATTTAAAAAAAAAACTGAGCAGAACAGACTCAAGTCAAACTAGACATCCTAATGAGTTCAGTCTGCCCATTTAGAGAATGGTTTTTAGGAAGCAGATTCACTTTTTATGCACTAAACATGTGCACATATAGAGCTTCTTTGGAGGCTCTTTCAAGTATTGTTGACTTTTAAAACCTTACAATGACCAGAAGGATTCCACTACAAATCAATTAATTCTATTGATTTACCCCATATTCAGCCTCCTGATTTGTATTTTACTAAAGTTTATTTTCCAGTAAGTTGTGGCTGGTAATAATCAGAACTGAAGAATTTCTGTTTCCCTTACTAGGGAGGTTTTTTTCAGGTTTTTTTTTCTTTTGCTTTGAATTTAAAATAGTTTGTATTTCCATATGCCAATATAGCCACTTTGTCAGTGAAAGCAATAACAGCTGAAAGTCATCACATCACAGCAGCCCATAAAGAGTGTGATAGAGAAATACAAATAAACAATTCCTGTAAATACATGATTGTCTCCTTAAGCAGTGATTTTGAATGCTAATTATGTCTGACTCTAGTTAGACATCAGTACAGACAGTTTGTGCTCTTCTCAACCTGCAATTAAGAGACTCACTTAACAAATTTGAAATTGCATGAAGATACATTATTTTGTCAAATGTTCCCAAAGACGATTTCTTCATAAATAAAAATTATTTAAGCAGCATTATTTGCTTTGTCACTGGAACTCAGTGTGCTCTTCCTGGCCCTCATTATCTTTTTGATAGATAGTTATCTGCTCTCCCATTTCTATGATGTAGACATTTTTTTGTAGAAAAAAAGAGTAGGTTTGGTTATTAATTACATGAAGGTATACTTAATCCCTTCAGCTCTTCGAATTTTAATGGAGACATTAAAGAGAAAAAGACCCACTAAGAATTACCCTGTGACTTGCAGATGATTACAGAAGTCTTAACATAAAACTCCTCTATCAGCCCTGGGAGTGATGTGGAGTCTGCTCACATTTCAGTGTATAAAGCTAAGGGCCCAGAACATAAAAAGTGGAGAAAATATAGTAAGCTTAGTCTAGTTTAATTTTAAGCAGGAGCTGAGGGAGCTGGGTGTGTTTAGCCTGGATAAAAGGAGGCTCAGAGGGAACTTCATTCCTCCTCACAACTACCTGAGAAGAGGTTATGTTCAGGGGGATGTTGGTCTCTTCTCCCAGGTAAAAGTGACAGAACAAGAAGAAATGACTCAAAGTTGAACTAGAAGAGGTTTACATTCAATATCAGGAAAAATTTTTTAACTGAAAGGATGATCAGGCACTGGAATAAGCTGTCCAGGACAATGGTGGAATCACCACTCCTAAAGGTATTTAAAATAAACGTAGATGTGGCACTTGGGGACATGGTTTAGTAGTGGACCTGGCAGTCCTGGGTTGAAAAGTTGGAACTAGTGATCACAGAGGTCTTTTCCCAATCTACAAATTCTATGATTATATTATTCTATATTTGAGAACACTAGAAAACACTTATTCTCTATTTGAGAACACTAAAGCCCCAGTATTAGGCAAATACAAAAAAAGAAAAAGTTGAAGGACTTTTGACAAAGCTGTATAGTGAGAGGACAAGTAATCATGTCTTTAAACTGAAAGAGAGTAGATTTGACTTAGATATTAGGAACAAATTCTTTATTGGGAGTGTGGTGAGGCATTGGAACAAGTTGCCCAGAGAAGCTGTAGGTGCCCACGTGCCTCTGTGAAGGGGGTGAGGGTTACTGGGATTGTATTAAATAGTGTGGGACCTGACATGATGCAAATGGCATAGAATAGAGTGTAAGGTGCTGGTTTTGGCTGGGGTGGAATTAATTTTCTTCATGGTGGCTGCTGTGGGGCTGTGTTTTGGATTTGTGCTGTTAGTACAGAGATGTTTTTGTTATTGCTGAGCAGGGCCCGCACAGAGCCAAGGCCTTTTCTGCTTTTCGTATGGCACACTGGCAAGGAAATTGGGGGTTCAGGGGAGGTTGGGAGGAAACACAGCCAGAACAGGTGACCTTAACTCTGTACATAAAGGGGGGAAGAGGAAGGCAGACATTTGGTGTGGTGGTGTTTGTCTTCCTAAGTCCCCATTACACGTGATGTGGCCCTGCTCTCCTGGGAGATGGCTGATCACGGGAAGCAGGAAATTAATTACTTCTTTTAATTTGCATGTATGCTTGGATTTTGCTTTCCCTATTTAACTGTCTTTATCTCAGCCCATGAGTGTTTCAGCTTTTACCCTTCAGATCCCCTCCCAGACCCCAGTGGTGGTGGATCAGGTGCCTGGCTGCATGGGGCCTGGCTGCTGGCTGGGGTTACACCATGACATTCCCCATCCTTGGAACTGCTCCAGGCCAGGCTGGATGGGGCTCTGAACAGCGTGGTCTAGTGGAAGGTGTCCCTGCTCATCACAGGGGTTTGGAATGAGATGATCAATAAGGTCCCTTCTGACCCAAACCAGTTTGTGTTTCTGTGGTTCTGTGAAGTACATTGAGCAACTGAGGCACATCCTGAGACCTCACACATTGCACTTACTATGTCTGAATGAAGTGAAACTCAGATGTACATAGACAATCAAAAGGGGTCATTTATCCAGGTGAGCAGATACTGCTGGGCTGGCTTTCATCTGAACTGAATTTGGAGAGAGAAAATTCAGCTCCACATTCCAGACACACATGTGTAAAGGTGCACCACTGATCAAGATGTAAAGGAGCTGATTATAATTGGTGACAGTTTAATGGCTGAACTCTGGAAATCTGTGTCTCCCTCCTGTGAAGGGAATCCTTCTCTGACAGGATACAGGAGATGCTTTTCCAACACCACCTTTCCTTTGTTGATTGTATTGATGAAATAAAGAAACAATAACTTTGGGAAGGGCAAGTTTTATCTCATGTTTAGCTGGTCTGAAATGTTAATAGGATTCCTTTGCTTCCCTGCTATAAGCAATATCCCCTGAAGAAAAGATCTTGCTGAATGTTAACTTTGTTTTTCTTACTACTCTCTTCTTTAATCAGCTTAAAGATTAGACTGATTTGCAGATTTAATTAGTAACAAAAGCATAAACTCACACATACATGCAAAAACAACCCTACAAAAAACAATCCCCCCAAAACACCCAAAAAAACCCCAAATAAGCAAAACCTCTCTAGTTTACTTCACATGTATCGATACTACTCAAGACAGATTTAAACCTTACATATTTTTACCTTCAGTGGACTAATCTGGCTAAAAGCTTGTCCATGAAAGAAATGTATCATACAGAAAGCTTGGGTTCTGATGTGTTTTGACAGCTACATATGAAACAGTAGTCCAGGCATGTGGAAATTATGAACAAAGAATCTTTTTAAGTTCATGACAACCTGAAAAAATTGTATGCTGAGGAGAGTTTTGAAGTCAGCAAAGTCGCCCCTAAAACCCTTGCAAATATGCTTCTTAAAAGTTAGACTGAACTGTTGCAGTTATGCTAGCTGTTAGAACTGAAAATTACTATGATGGCTGAAACTATAAAAGGAAAATATGTAAGATCTGAATCTGTGCTTTTCCAAAGAGAAAATAACCTGATATGTCACTCACAAAGGCAGCTGGACCTTTGTTGTCGGCAGCCTCCTCCAGTGGTCTAACAATTTCATGACTTTCACAACACAAAACTTTGCCAGCCTTACACAAAACAACACAAAACATTTTGATGTGGTGAAAAAAAAAGAAAAAAAAAAGGCGCTGTCTTGATTGTCTGCAGTATAGTGCAGTCTGTGTGCTCTCTGACAAGGAGGCTAGTAGTAATTTTCAACTTTACCTTCTGCTCTGAAATGGTCATTTGTGACATTTATTTATAAATATGATGGCTGAGTCAGAAACTCAAAAATGTGATGCCTGAATATATGATGACATTCTCTGTATTCATTAATTTACCTTGAGGATGTTAAAACATTTTGAAAGCTATATACAGAGTATTTTGCCCTCGCAGACGGCCTGCAGCACAGTCCATGTGTAGAACCTGAATAATGGACAGTAACACTCTTCAGCAGTGGATGGATGAAAATGAGAAAAAGTGTTTCCATGTTGTTTAGAGAAAATAATTTGAACCAGAACAACACAAACCCCATCCTTAATGTATATTAAATCTAAGGGGAAAAAAATTAATGATTTCTTAATTATTTTAATAGTGTCTTATTAAAGTAATTTCTTAATTTAATAATTTGCTACATATTTTAGGTTTATATTGTCTTTCTCTTGCTTGCTCATGGACCAGTTTCTTTTAGGGTCAGTACTCTGCAGATCATTGGTTTGACCTGCTAAGGAAGCAGCATCCCAAGAGGAAAACTGGATAGACCAAGGATCTACCTGATCTGATAGTGAGTGTTAGATGATGTTTGATAGTGGGTATAAGGATTGAGTATGACAAGAAAAGATTTATTTATGACAGCTTCTGATAAGTAGTTTAGAGGTTTCTTGAGCTGAAAGTTTTAGCAGTGTTTTTAGTAGTGTTAGATAAATGTACCTCCTTGTTTTGTTTGATTTTGTCAATTCATGCTCTTTCACAACCCATAATACCCATTCCTTGTAAGTTCTGCCATTAAAGCCTGGTATACACAAAATTACTTTATTTTTTCTAGTTTTTAATGTGTTTACTGATGATCTCTTGGGGCATTTCTTGTTCTGGTATTATAAATGCATTAGATAAGTATCCTTTCATCATCTTTTTTTCCATTCTCACCCTCTCTTCTCCCACTTCCCAGAACACCCATGTTTTCACACTGGTCAGAAATGGATCATTATCTTGGATGGCTTCTGAAATGTTTTATTTTCTGAGATTCTATAAAAAATGAAAAAGCAGAAATGAACAGAGAGATTACAATAAATCAAGAAGCAGCTAAAACAATACATATCCTTCTCTGTGGGCATTACCCATTATTCCCCTCTGGTCATTAGCACGGGAGAGCTGACTGTGCATGAATTCATACAGAGGAATTAATGGGCCAGAGCTGAAAAGATAATAGCTGAGCTATTAAAGACAAAAAAGAACCTAAAGAAAGAACAGGCAATGCTGAAGAAACATTAGATGAGAAAATACTGCACCAGGCACTTTGTATATGAAAAAATATCTATATTCTGTGTTACAGTGTGGTTGGTTGCATCTCTTCTGATTGCTTTAGTTTCATATTTTCAGAGCAATTGTGTGTAAAAAACACAACAGAATGAAACCACCACATCTGTCCATGCCACCACCAGCACAGAGGGTGCCCCTCAGCAGCCTTGAACAGCATTACGTGAGTGAGGAGATCTCAGAGGAGACCTCATTGCAGCCTGCCAGTACTTGAAAAGGCCTTTGAAAAAAAAGAGAGAGAGATTTCTTGCACTGGCAGATAGGGATAGAAAGGGAGACAGATTTAAGGAAAAAGAGGAGAGGTTGGAATATATGTCAAGAAGGCATTTTTAAATCAGATGATAGGGAGGCACTGGAACAGGTGGCCCAGAGTTGCTGTGGGTGCTGCATTCCTGGATGAGCTCAAGGCCAGGCTGGATGGAGCCCTGAGAAACCTGGGCTGGTGGAAGATGTTCCTGCCCATAGCAGATGTTGGAACAAGATGATTTTTAAGATTCCTTCCAACACAGACCATACTGTGATCCTATGAAGGGTTCTGCCAGGACTTAGTTAAAAGTGAAATTTGAGGAGGTCGCTTACTAAAACAAACAAATACAAACAACAAAAAACCAACCTCCCCAAAAAACAACCTCCCAAAAAACAAACCAAAAAGCAAAAAATAAAAACAAACAAACAAAAGAACACCAATATCATCCTATACCTCAGCCAAACAGGACTCTTAACAATTACACCGACTGTTCCAATCCTCAATTAATGTTTTTTTTTTCAACAAATGTGAATAAGGCAGCCAGTATTTTTGTTCCTTTTTTTGTTGGTGGTGGTTATGCTTTGTTTTCTTTTTGTTTTGTTTTGTTTTGTTTTTACTATAAAGAGAGGAAAAGATACCAAGGTAGATAAATAAGCAGACAGCCAGTTTAAATAACTAATTAGACCAGTGGCAGTCAGCTAGGCCAGCCAAGTACTTTCTCTTTCCTGCAGCAGTTTTCTTGCACCATTTTAAATGTTAAAGTCTTCCTGGTCACAAGAGGCAAACTGCAGCTGAACTGACCTTTTGATGTTTGACTGTGCCAGCAGTGCCTTCCTTCACTGTCTCAGCACAGCTGAGGTTTGGTACCAGCACCTTTCTCAACCTGCTCCCCTCTCTAATAGGTACTTTAGTGCCAGCTTAAGTGCTTTCTACAATACTTTTGCACAACATTAGAAAATAAGAACAGATGATCTATGGCCTTTACCTTTGTCCCAGCTCTCAGGGGATACCTTGATAAAAGATCAAATTCTTCTCTAGATCATACTGCATGAAATATCATATAAAAATTAATTTCCTTCTATTTTCTAATTAAAGAAAAATCCTTCCTTCCTTCCTTCCTTCCTTCCTTCCTTCCTTCCTTCCTTCCTTCCTTCCTTCCTTCCTTCCTTCCTTCTGCAAAATAATTCCCTAAAGGAATAGTGTGAATTATGAAAAACTATGCTTTGTCATGCCCATTAGTTGTTTCAATTTATCTAATGCTTTGCTCCACGAGAGGTTTCCTTCCACAGAGCATCCCTCCTGTGGTGGACTCCCTTCCCAGGTCACTCTTGAAGCCAAGACAGAGGATTTACTCAGACAAGATAGCCAGACAGCAGTGCAACTCCTGAAATGCAGTGAGTTAGATAAAACCTGATTTTCTTTCTCACTTATTTTATGCATTACAAATTTTAAGGAGAGCTGAAATATCCACCCCAGGTGTAGATGTGGCTGCCAAAAGCACATAGGCAGTTGAGGGTGAGTTGTGAGAATCTGAATGAAGCAGGCATCAGTAATGTGATAAAGCTGTGGTGCTTACAGGCAAAACAAGACAGTTTTCCTTTAAAACCAGTTGGAAGGGAAGAAAACTATTTCCATACTGAAAGAGTGGACAAATTCTTGATGTCTGTCTTGGTTTGGAAAGACAGGTGTCTGCTAAGGAGGGCAGGAGCCTCCCCTGAAAT
>JAHXMQ010000807.1:146690251-146707740 GCA_020466415.1 Ammodramus savannarum pratensis
GCTTGGCTCCTCCCTCTGGGCAGAGCATCTCACAATGGGATACTGTAGTCCTTATCAGTGACATTCAATAGCCTGTTATCAGCAGATGTCTCCCCAGAGGGAGGAGTTGTTGTGGAAAAGATAAGGAAAGCTGCCCACTTAACAGAAGACAACTGCCATGCAGATGGCAAATAGAATACAATTTTCTTGGCAATCCAGGATAGTGTCTCAGACAGCCTTGTGTGGTCAGAGACAAATGCTTCCAGAGGGCAGTTCAGAGGGCCCTGGACAAGGTGTGATAAATCAGCTTCCAGAACTGGCTTTTACCTCTGACCTCAGAGACATACAAAGGGGTTTGGGTTTCTTTCTGGCTATCTGCCCACCTCGTTGGCTTTTAAACCTGTCACTATCCAGCACCAATTTCAAATACCCTGGGGTGTGGAAGTAGGAGGATCATGGAGAGGAACTGTTGGGAGATTTTGGCTCTTCTGGATAAGGCAGAGGGACCATACCTTGAAATATCTCAAACGATTAGAGATGTCTTTTTGTGAGCACATTATTCAATAACTTAACAATATGGAAGACAAATTCCACCCTAACTGCAGCACTTCAGATGAGCAAAACTACAGGCATTTAATAATACTATGGTTTATAAGACAACAAATAAGGTTGCAATGTACAGCTTAGATTCAGCATTACAATAATGGATTTATATATATATATATATATATATATATATATATATGTGTGTGTGTGTGTGTGTGTGTGTGTGTACAGTTTTATTTCAGATTTATTTGCATTTTCATTTATTAATATGGAAGGAATTGAGTAGATTTTACTTACATCCTTAATTAGAGCCACTTCACATTTTGAGCAGTAGAGAACTACTGAACAGTGTGCAGAAAATTTGACCTGAGTATAAACTGCCTGATTTTACACTATGAAAATAGCTGCTTGATTCTCTGTGGGTGACCTTTGTCTGATTCAGTAAAATTGCATTTAGACAGATGAGAAAAGTTATGCATTCAAAATCTCTCCTGAAAAGAGATTAGACCAGACTTATTAGTATTTTTGGTTCCTGGGCTATTGAAGTGGCTTTTGACTCCTAGTCATTGGTGCTTATTGTTTTCAATATGTATTTGCATTTTGCAAATTATTTGCAAAAATATTTATATATTTATGGCCATTACTGAAATGACCACGTGAAAAAATGGGAAAAATATCCAGTAAGCCTGATACAAAAACAAATTCAGAAGAAAGAAAACACTAACACCTCTACAAGACTGCAGATTTTTAACCTAAAATGAAGGAATGGGGTTGGAGAAGGGGCTTAAGATTGCAAAGCTTTCTAGCTTCTTTCTTTTTGCTGGTTATAGCAATAGAAAACACTTTTAAAGAACCTTTGTAACTTACCTCACCAAACTCACTGAACTTCTCATTAGCATTTTGTAAATTATACAAACTATGACAATTTATTATAGCAAGTGCAGATTTCGAATAAATGTCCCCTGATCTTCTTCTTTACAAATGTGTCCTGCTGTGCTGTGGAGTTTGCTCTGTTCCAGCTTCATGGAACAAGAGCAACAAACTGTCTCTATTAATTTATCTTTAATCTCAAAGTTACAGCACGTGACAGAATCTTGTTATGTGACCTACAGCAAAGTAGATAGGGCTAGATTTTCAAGTGCTCAGCACCCTGTGTTCCACTACAGTCTTTTGCACCCTTTCAAAAAAAGCAAAGGGGTTT
Organism: Ammodramus savannarum pratensis; assembly: GCA_020466415.1. Taxonomy (NCBI): domain Eukaryota; kingdom Metazoa; phylum Chordata; class Aves; order Passeriformes; family Passerellidae; genus Ammodramus; species Ammodramus savannarum. The sequence goes on from JAHXMQ010000807.1 coordinate 146,691,978, forward strand.
TATCAATGAATAGCCCACTGATATGTGTGTGATGGAAAGTTGTCTTTTCAGGGAAAACAATAAGAAAATTGCTTGGGAAAAAAAAAAAAAGGGGGGGCTGGGGGGAGGTTCTGAAAAGTTTCAGCTGGAGGGAAGGATTTGCAACAAAAATGTAGCTCTTTTTGGATTTGTACACATTCCCCGTGGACTCATTAGTGTCAGCTGAAAAGATCACTCGATAGGTTATATCTCCTGCAGCCCCAAGTTTTGCTTGTTTGTGTTTTGGAGGATGGAAAGTTGTACCACAGGAGTTTATGAACATACTGGCAGATAATACTTCACCTCAGGTCATGGCCTCTCAAAAGTGAAGGTGAAAGGGATGAATTGTTTTTTCCAGGAGTTTCCACAACTTCCTTTTGAAGAAAAAATCCTTCCCTTACTTCAGAGTTTTGTGTGGAAAATATACATAATTAAAATATAAAGTGATTTCAGCTGGAAATAAAAATATTCTTATATACTATGAAATATTGTGTTGCTGAGTGCTGTTGAAAACCACAACCATAAATTCTACATTCCTACAGAAAATGTGGAACTATTTAGGCAATTCAAGTGCAGAAATTCATCCCCACCTCCCAACTGCTTCTTGTTTTTCCCACCTGCCAGTTTACAATTCCTGTAATTTGCCTTATACTTGGACTGTGTGCTCAGCAGGGACACGGAGCTCACAGGATGTGTAGAACTGCAGAGGATTGCTCCGTGGCTGTGGTCACTGTGGACTACACTAATTAGAAAGGCACAAAATAATTTAGCAAGCTGTGAAATGTGTACAGGCAAACATATCTGTCCCAATGGCATACTACAGGATTTAATTTATTTATTCCCTTCAGTGTGTTAAAAACTGCTCTGGTAAGAGGTGCCACATAAGATCTAAGAATTAGCCATTTATTATTTATTAGTCATGTTGCCTCAGTTTATTATATGTGGAGAGAAAACAGATAATGAAAGCCTGATTCTTTAAGCTTAGCATTGCTCAGTTTGCACTTTAGGCAGTTTTTGCAGATTCCCTGGATTTATTTGTAAGCACAAAGAAATTGTCACATAGAAACAGATCAATGGACTAGCTGGGACAAGTAGCTGTCTTTGAGTTTTCAGTAAAGCTGCTTCAGAGAAGGAAAATTATTGCACTGAATCTGATTGTGTGGTGTAAGACATTGCAGGACAATTTTGCCTAACCTCAGCAGGTCATGCTATTCCTTAAAAATAGATTGCATAGCTCTTATATTTTTTCTCTTGTAGTTGTAGCACTGTTATTTGTGTTTATGGCATGATCCAGGTCTATTCTTAAACCTACAAAGCTACCCAGTGGTATTGACACAGCACCCTCCTGTAGCAATGGATTACAATGGTGAGTTATCCAAGTTTCACTGGAATACATTCTTTGAGCAATTTTTTAAAAAGGATATGCTTTTGAATTGAATTGCCTCCTCTCCCTGAATTTGTTTTGTTTACTTTCAGGGAAAAGGGAAAAAGGAGAATCTCAGAGTGTTTTTATGCACATTCTTCTGTAGGATCCTCCTGACTGGAAGTTCACTGTTTCTCCCACAAGTTTGCTGAAGTTCAGAAACTCAGCAGCAGGGAATTTCTTTTTGATCCTGAGCACAACTTTCCAATTGCCCTGAGCTACTGCACTATGGAACGGCTGATGGAGACAAACTCACCAGAGGAATGGATTTGCAGTGCCAAACTCATTTTATCTCAGCCAGATGCGACACTCGGTCTCCTGGGTTCCAACTTGAATGCATTATCTTGGTCTTAAGAGAAGCCAATGTTTTACATCCCCATGGAATATTCTTCACAGCCATCTTTTTAATATGCTCTGAATTTTCTCATGGCACTCCTTGCTGTTGACTTTGCTAAAGTCTGTGCCTAGATGCTTTTTGGCAAGCCCATTAAATTTGTCCTTTCGGTGACTTCCTGTGTATTTCCTGGTTTGCATCCTTTCTGTCCCAGAGAGGCTGGCACATGCTCACCCTCATGTTCCTCTCTACCCCCTGACATTGCATCTTTTACTCCCCATACTCCCTTATATGTGACAGAGAGGCCACTGCTGCAGTTCATCTGTCTGAAGATGTATTACTTGAGTGTGTCACCAAGCAAGGTCATTTAACAGCATACCACAGCAATTCATTATCAGAGGGATGGTATTTTCCTGATGTATTGCTGGGGTTCATCAGAGAAATGCAAAATGGCAGAAAGGTTGTACATGTGGTGATCCTTATGGATGCAAACTACCAAGGGCATGTCGTCAGCCAATTGAAATCTTGGAATCCCAGCAGGTTTTTTCAGACTAATGGAGGGTTATTTTATGATTTCTCTATGCGCCTATATGGACATGTTTCTTTTTTTATTGTCTCCCTGACCTGTCCATGATTTATGTTTTTCATTAATATTATTCCAGAATCTTGTTTCTGCCTACTAAAAGTCTTATGTTTATGGTATTGCACTAATTTCTTCAGCAATGCACAATGAAGACTCAAACAAGCCAGGGGATCAAACTCTTCTAATAATTGCGCAGCTCAGCACTACAGATTTCTGCCACTGAGACCTTGATAACCAAAAGGGATATTTGTCTTTACATTCTGAAAAGGATAAAATTATGTGCAAGATCAGCTTTAGATTGTCTTTCTTGTCTGTAAAGACTGGCTTGTTGTTTCCAGAGGAACAGTGGGGCTTTTGTCTCTCTGAGGCAGAGACTTCACTTGTCCATCATTCCCCCTCTGTCATCTCCCCATGGATGCCTTTCCTTCTGTCTGTCCTTCCTAGTCCCATGACAGACAGATCACCATTCCCACCATCACCATAGCTGTACCCCATTGAACCCCCTCACTGAAATAGCTAAGGCAGCTCTGTGCAACTGCCTGGAAAATCAGAGATCAATCACTCCAGGCATCATCTCTGTGTTCACATGGCTACAGGAAGAAAGAATAGAGTGATTCCTGTAACTGCAAATTAAGTCTTTGGACTTATGCCAGTGTCGTTCATGCTTGAAGGAAAAGAAGAGCAAAATAAACAAGAACAACTAATTTTCAGGGTTGACTCTTAACACACAGTGTTCTTCAAAATTTTTATTCCCATTAAAGGAGTCTGAAGCTTGGCTGTGGAACAAGTTCTTCTTCTACTGCTACATAAAAGGTCTCTATTTTCTTTAGGCAGTTTTTGCACCCAGACTGCCACAGTAAGACCCTTGCTTAGCACAAAATAACACTTCATATGAAACAGGAGGCATGAATCACTGCATTATAAGAATAGCTTCCTCACCAAAAGCTCCCCAGTAAGTAGGTTTTCTTGAAGTCAGATTGTAAAGCAAGAGGAAAAGGCACTCTGACTCACAGAGTGGAACAAAAATCAGCCTTATATTTCTAGCAATATATGAAAGACATTATCTGATTATTCCTTACTGCTCTCCTGCAATTTATCAGAAATAATCTTGTTGTCACTTTGCCCTTACAATGCTTGTTTTGAGTTACCCTCACATGCGGTAAATCCAGCATATGGCCTCTGAAGTCAGTGCAAGTACACTGAAGCAAAATGAGAGGGAGGTAAGAACTAGACCTTATATTTGTTCACTCCACATAATTTTAGAGAGATTCCCATGATTCAAAATATTCTGCCTCATTTATGCATAGATATCTTTTCAAAGCTTATTACAGGATAACTGTTGAATCTGTTTAACCAGCTTCCATAGCATCAGGAGGTACACTTTGATGTACTTCTTTGATGTTCAAAAAGAAGAGCTTTACCATCTTATGAGACATCATGACTGGACTTCAACAAGATTTCTATTCATGCAAAATCCCTCTGCTGATATCCCTGCAATTTTGCACCTTTCTGGCACATGGAAGAAAAAAAAGTTACTTTTATAGTGCATGCACAAACAGGTGTGAAGGTTAATTGCAGACATGCAAACAAGATAGAAAAGAGTATGATATTTTCAGTGCTCTGTCTGTCCCTTTGCATTTGTGCAAAGCTCAGAACATCTTCTTCCAATGCCTGTTAAATCAGCTCCTGTGCTGATGTAAATTGGTCTTACTCTATTGACTTCAATGGTACTATGCCAATATACACTGGCAGAGAGTCCTCCATCATGTCTAGATCTATAATTAATTCCAACTATTGCTTTTTCACTCTCATATATTACTTTTTCAGAGATTAAGGTCAATAGAATGCCCTCTTTTTAATACATTACATGCAATAATAAATAAGCCAATGAGATAATAGTGCTTCCAGAACACTGAGCAGAGATTATAATAAACTAGCAGATTATGAAGATGTTTGAATCCATCATTTTAGATGCTAGCAAAACAACAAGTTCAAAAGATGAGTACATTTTATGCAGTTTAAGTATTCTGCGATCATGAATCACCAAGTTTAAATATTACAGCTCAAAATGCTTTTTAGCCTTTTCTGAAGAAATATTAATCATGTTCTAACTGCACTTTTTCATTTCTTATGGAATGGATTCATCCTTAAAAAAGATTTCTCCACACTAATTATGGGTACCCATCTGAAAGCAAATAGCATCAGAAAAATGTTGGTGATCTGTTAACATCTTCCTCTTAGAAGGTTACATTTGCTCAAAGATAGATCTGTTTATCTAGCATATATTCTCCTTTAAACTGGCAGAGAAAAACTGATTTGGAACAAATTGTGGCTGATAAGGTTTGGAGCAGCATCACCACTGACATTTCCCTGAGAGAGGCTGTCATGCTAAGGCAGCAGGCTGAATTTGGGTGGGTGGGATGCTGTGTCCTCAGAACCAGGGAATCTGGCTGGTCCACTCCCCTCTCACCTTGGGAAATCCCTGAATTTCATTGCCAAAGGGAGGTCAGTGGCCTTGCCATACCATAATTCCCCTTTAAAAGAGAAGAACAAACATGTGGAAGGGTATTTCCAGCTGGGTTACCCAACAAACAGAAACATTTGCTCCCTTGAAACTCTACTCTGCTGCTGTGGACTGCAGAGCTCCTCAGGAACACTGGGCAGGAGAAACCAGAGACATTAGTCAGACTGAATTTGCTTTTTCTCCCCAAAATGCCATTAGTGACCATCATAATTCAAGCAAGTACATCTGTATTTTTGATTTATTTATACTTAAGATGATATTGCATTATTTGTCAAGAGGGCAACATAATACTTCATCCTAAATGGATCGGCAAGAAAAATGTTTTTACAATGTCATGAATTGTTGATGGCTTCCTCTGTCAAAGCTGACATCTGGAAGTTTAATATAGCAGTATGTTGCCAACAGCATTTACACTCCATAATGACCTTTTTTCAATTTTAAAAGCAGTAGGCCATATTAAGATTAGCTACATCTGGTGCCCAAGGGGAAAAAAAAATCGTAATTTGAAGGGAAAAGCAATGAATTTAAGGTGTCTCTTGTTGCCTGTGCAAAGAATCTGCTCTATTTTCCTTTAAAATGTGTGCATGATGTTGTGTTAGTTGGCAGCTGTGGCAACAAGTTGGAGGAAGATATTTAGCCAAACATACACTGATGATGTAAATGTATATTTATGCACTAGCACGTGCAATAAATACAATATACACTTCTGCACCAGAGTGGGTAGATTGCATGTGCTCTGTGAAAGAACACATGCAATTTCTGAGGTAAGCAAAATCTAGTAGTTCTCCCTGGCTATGTGAGCAGGTACAGCATAAAGAGAATCAATGCAGAAGAAGCAGATTTTATCAGCTGTTACTGATGAAAATCAGTTTCTAAAAGCAATATATTGAACTGGCTGACAGCATCCAGCCAGCCAGCTAGGCAGCCCTTGGCTGTGGGTATTCACCTGATTAAACAAACCTGCCTACAGCAGAGATAGCTATACTTGAGTAGCTTCTGATTTCCTTTAAAATCAAACAAGATCTAGTCAGCTTGTTTACTGTGTTCAACTCCCCTCATCTTAAGGAGAAAATTTATCCACATGACAGGGGAGAGTTGTTACCCAAATTTCTACATATGTTTACCAGCTGTAGAAACCTGTCTTGGTTTAATAGTTGCTGGTTGCAATGTTGATTTGTTTGCTCTTGCAGTTGCTGGGCTTGTTTTCAGAATTCAGAAGAAAATTAAAACTCTATTCCAGCTGAAGCCAGGACAAGAAGTGTTCAGAGCTGCAGAGCTTTCACACAGTTTAGTGTAGAATTGAACTCCCATCTCTCTGAAGCCTAATTCAGAGCCTGTCAACAAGGCTGGCTCACCAGGCAGCTCAGGGGAGGGAAGATTCATCTCCTTGCTGAAGGGCTGGATACTGAATATAGCAGGATGAAATATCCTGGTGCAGCAAATGGATATTCTGGGGTTTTCAATGGCTTCTAAATATTTTTGTGCATCCACTTGCATTTTACTTTTAAGAAAATGAGGCAAAAGAAATGTTATATCTTTCTGAGATTTTTCTTTCTTTTTCTAAAATATGTTTAAAAAACAAAAAAGGTTTTTGACAGCAACTATACATTCATCCTAGTTTGTCTTAAAAGATCACTTCTTCCCTGAACCATGAATTAAATGCATAAGCCCTTTCATAGCAAGATATTCTGGAGATTAAAGAAATAACTATCTTTCATAATTCACATATAGCAGGAGTGAAAAATAATCTGTTATTATCTAGAGCAAAGAAAGTAATTTTTATCCAGACATGAATACTTAATCATTAGACCAAGTGAAGTTGCCCATATTAATACAGACAAAATAAATCAGCCTTCAATTCTACTGCAGCCTTTAAAATAAAAGGAAGATAAATCATCTGTTTGCCATCATAAAAAAGATCTTTTACAGAATGAGCATGCAGTGACTATCCCCTAAAATTAGAAAAGAGGATTCGTTTGATTATGATAGGACAAATTAATTATAAAAGTTTTGCTGATACCTGCTGGTTTGCCAGATCAAGGCGATAGAAGGACATTTTCTTGGGTTTGGGGGCATAGATAGGCTTGAGTTAATTTGTGTCTTTTATTCTTTTCAAACAAAATGTCCTGGAGTGGTGTGACAAAACATTATTTTCTGAGTCTCCAAGTCCTACTCAGTGCTATGGTTCACATGGCAGCCCATCAGCATCAATCAAAGTAAAGAGCTTCCAGTAATCTCAAAGTCAAGCCCAAATAAAAGATACCTGATTCTGGCACTCAGTGGTAAATGAATAGGTCACCTTCTTCACCAGCAGACAGCCTGGGTGAGGGGATGGATGCAGCAGCCATGCAGGAGATGAATATAAATGTGTTGTTTTTGGGGGTTTTTACCAAAATTTATGTTCATATTATTCCACCTTACTGATAGAGTGGATCAGCAATTCACTGGAAAGGGGATTTCATGGAATTGTTTTGCTTTACTTCTCTTGTGAGTCACACATCAGGAATATTAATGTCTTTGAAATGCTGTTCTTCAAATGCTTGGATAACCAAAAGAAATCATAACTTGGTATCTACTGTTCATGCACCCAAGTAGTAAAAAAAGTTAATATTTATTCTTGTTGTATTTGTTTTCAAATTTGAACTTTTGGCTGGGAACAGACTGCAAGCTTGCCAAATATGTCTTCCAGACACAGATTGAGAGCCTCCATGGATGCTTTAATAATTTTCATATACAGAGCGACCAAATATAATTTGCTGTGTTTCCTCTGTGTTCTTTGCCAGGCATAGTCCAGTCAGACTGAAGAGTATATTAAAAAACATCAGTGAGTCTCTAATGCATCATTTTAACCCCACCTGACACTTGTAATTTTTCAGCAAACACATCCAGCTATACCAGTGGAAGGTTTGGCTGCAGACCATGGTGACACATAGACCTGCCCACACTCAGCAGGGGTGTGTGTGAAACTTAAATTCATTGTATGTTCTGTACAACCTTTTCTAGGAAAAATAAATATATAAAGTTAGCTTTATTGGAGGAGATTGAGAGATCTCTAGGAAGGGAATAGACCTACCACATTTCTGTATAACTTTTACAGAAGTAACAACCTCAGTGCAGAGCCTCCTTCAGTTATTTTAGTGTACCTTGATCATGATGAAGAGAGATGAAAAGTCATGAGAATGGGAAATATTTAATGCATGTTCACTCACTACTCTGATGAGGTTCACAGATAAGATCCTGCTAAATTTCTGCCTGCCTGTGTAGAACCCTTTTTATCTGTTTTCATAAAGTACCTACAACAGTGCTTCCTTGTAATGGAGTAGTTCCTCTTAATAAACAAGACCCTGACAGGACAAGGCAATTCTGGAAAAACAGACACAGCCCAGTGATGAAAGTTTCAGGCTGGACAGGAGGAAATATTTCTTTAAATACCTGCCATGGATGGAAATATATTAATAAAACAAGATGATACTAGTGAAGATGAATTCTACAAAACATTCTTAGTTGATGAAAATACTTCTAGTCAAAGTGTGAGAGCAAACTGACAAAATACCAGAAAAATTGCAATAATTTTAGTCAGGTAAATATTGCTATGTGGATAAAATCCAAAGTGCATACATGCTTGTGTGTGTATATGAAATCAATTATAACATTTTACCTATTTTATGCTTACACTAATTAAAATTAATGCTTCTGCAGTATTTTGGTAATGTGCAATAAAATGGTGGGTTCACAGAGCACAACTGAGCAGAGTTTTTTAAGGTAATCTGTGAGTTTAAACATATTTATAGTAGTAAAAATCCAAACATAACCTACAAGCATGCAAAAATAAGAGTGAGGAACTTAATGCATGAAGGTTGTTTTTTCCTTCAGTATCTAAACTAAGCCTGCAATGCCTACATATGCTTGGAAATAAAGAGATGTCATTAGAAAAGAGAGAAGAAACATTAAAGAAAAATAGCGAGCCAAGGAAGAGTTCACACCACAAATAATTTCATTATCAAGGCCCAAAATATTTGGACCTTAAGTATTGTTTCATTACACTGAAAGGTTGATCATGAAGAGACCAAGGGGACACTTTGGAGGCCTTCTGCTGCTGGAAGAGAAATCTGCTACAATTTAACTTCACAGAGTTTGTTCTTAGTTTTTTTTCTAAGAGATTAGTTAGAAACATTCTTATTACAGTCTTTGGGGAATTTTAGCAGACTAGAACCAAAGACCTGCTTTAAGCAATTCACCAACTTCAGAAGAGCTCAGCAGATAACAAGGACTCAGGGGTTAGACCTTTGCCCTGTAAGAAAAGGAGGAATATTTGGGATCAACTTGCCTGCTTAGCAAAAATGTGCCTGGGACACTTCCTCATCAGGAAAGGAAATGAGAGTGTGACCTCTGCCCATAAACTAATTAATGTTTTGTGTTTCCTTAAATTATACTTCAACTTTGTTAAAAATATGTATATTTATAATATTTATTACAATGCAGCATTTATATATGAATACTTCCCTCACAGTCCTTTCTCACCCTTCAACTCCTGCTTCTCTACTTCAGGAGTACATTTATTTTTTATCACTGCAAGCATAAGATTTGACTTCTAGATCCAAAGAGATTTACATTTTCTAGCTCTCAACAAAACTGTGAGCATTAAACTTTCTTCTTTCTTTGAAGAAAACATTATTCAGTTTATTTTTGTCTTATGTATTTGTGAGAAAGTTGTGCATCTATAAGAAAATAGGAGAGTAACTGAAAAATAAACTTGTTTCCCCTGGGAGCTAGTTAATTTACAAAACTGATGTATCAATGAGGGGTGGGTTTTTTTGGTTTTTTTTTTAATTATGATTTCTGAATATACATAGAAAATATGTGGCGATTTTTTGTTTTTTTTCTTTGGAGGGGGTTGATTGGGTTCTTTGGTTGGTTTTGTTGTTTTTTCTTGGGTGGGGGGGGTGTCATGTGATAATTGCTTTTTTTTTTTTGCTATTGTTCTTATTCCAGAGATGATAGTTCTATTCACACACCAGAATGGAATGGAAAATATAGAATAGAATAGAATAGAATAGAATAGAATAGAATAGAATAGAATATTTCAGTTAGGAGGGACTTACAAGGATGATCTAGTCCAATTGCCTGACCCCTTCAGGACATACTTGTGACTAAGTTAAAGTGCATTATTAAGGGCATTGTTTAAATGTCTCTTGAACACTGATGGACCCAAGACATCAACCATTTTTCTAGAAAGCCTTTTCCAGTCATTCAGGGGCTTTGAAACTGAGTATTCAAATTTCTTCATCTTTAACTTTGCCTTAAACTAAAGAAATCATGGAAATTTACAACAGGAAAAAGAAAACTGTAACACAAAACCATCTTTGAAGAGCCCATGAGAGACGTATATCATATGTGTATCACAAAAAAAACATTCCCCAGTAGGTTCTCCCAGATACAGAATGCCACTTTGATGTCACAATTTTAAAGGCCCAAGAAATACCCCAAAAATAAGAAACGCCCTTTCCACATGATCTCCTCAAGTGTTTGTTCAATAGCAAAGGCTTTCAGTGGATTAAAGAGAAGAAAAAGGTTTGTTTCCTTGGTTGGATAAAGGGAAGATGTGGAATGGGAAGAGGCAGAGCCCTCTGAGGAAAGCTGCTGTGCCATGAGCCTTCCTGCAAGAATCCCTGCTCCAGCCTGTACATGAATTATTGGAGTCTTACACAGCAGTGTAACCTCAAATGCCCCAAACTCTAAGGGCATTGCAAAGTGTAAATTAAGGAAACTCCAGGGGGGATGTTTCTGGTTTTATACCAAAGTTTAGGAAAGTTGCTGTAGAATAGCAAAATAAGGCAATAAGGTGGAATAAAACCATTCTTCCCACATTTTTATCCACTCCTGGCTCAAGAGAGAAATAAAACTACTGAGCATCTGCCATCAGAGAGAATTCCTCCATTAAACATCCCTGGCAAACTCACTGTCCTGGTGGTTCTGTCTCCAGGAATATATCCAGAAGAAAAATGGCCTTGTGAGCACATCCTGTGAAACCAAATGTCACAGTGAAACCTTGGATCAGTACATTTTTGAGGTGATACTGAACTCATTGTTACCAGCTAAGGAAATCTGACTGTCTGCAAGCCTGCTAGGGTCTATGCTGCTGTTTTTTGTAGGGATCATGCTGACATCCCTCCCACAGTTTGCTTAGAAAGCAGATGAAATCTTTGTCAGAAACCACAACACCTGCCATAACTCCCTATCTAAAAATAAAATCTGAACCTTGCAGCTCATCTTTTTCTTCTCCCTTTTGTTTTATACATCAGGGGATGACATCAGTAATTCAGATTATTTGACTGATTTACTGGAGCTTGCCAAAAATCTGGCTTCTCACACCTTTTCTAAAATGAAATAACACTCTAAGATTTTGGTGAAATAAACAGGCTGGAGTCTCAGGCACACAACACTGCACATTACATAGTGGCAGGGAGAAGAAAGGAGAGGATAAATAGGCAGAAAAGGCTTTTGTGAATAATAAAGAATGAGATGGATGACTGATCTCATACAGATCCAGAGGAATAAATCATGTTAGTTTCATGAGAGAGAAAAATAACTATTATTTTATTCAAAATGGTAAATTCCTGTTTTGTTGTATATTTCTCCTCTCTCCAAATGTGACACACTGGGGTAATAGAAAGCAGGAATCCAAAATTAATAGAGTAAGAAGGTATTTTCGTATCTATCCACCATGACAAATTAACAGACTTACAAACAACTAAAAAAAAAAAAAAGAAAACAAGAAAAGAAAAGCTCAACTATAGAAGGTCCTCTCCATCTGTACAGTACAGACATCAGATTCTGATTAACTGTGATGCAGAACTAATCTTTTCAATTAATGCAAATGAGCTGCACTTTTATGTAGACTGTTACCAGAGGGCATTCAATGATATTTTTATTCACTACATTTGACCTTAAAAATGTTTTGTAGTCATCAAGGATACAATTTTTCACACAGTGGGGATGTAGGAACAGCTAATTAAGTGGTGTTTAATGACATTTGTTCCTTAAAGGAGGGCTGATTAAATGTAGCATGTAATTTTTTACCAAATCAAGCAATTCAGCCAATTTCCACATGTGCTTAATAAGCTAGGCCTTAATAATTACACATCTTGCATAGATGCACCAGTCACAAAGATTTGTGGGCTGCTAAATGTAAGGTTACTCATTTGCTTAGTTAGAATGCAGAATTCTGATTTCTTTTTCCAACTCTATTAGTTTCTGAGAATAAAGGAAATTTTGTCCATTTTAGCAAGTGGAATACATCCTATATTCACTTGTGAGCTGTTACTGCAAAGAAACTGAGAAAGAATTTCTCAAATACAGTTTTCTGAGATCTTACTTTGGGCAATTTTAAACTACCCCTTGGAAGCAAAAACTCAGCTTGCCTTGGCTTTGAGCTCTGACCAGCATGGCTGGTTTTGAAAACCCTGGTTTTGAAAATCAAAATGTCAAAAAAAATCAATGCAGTCTGCATGTCAGCACAGCATCCATGGTCTGAGAGAAACTCAAGAAAGTAACAAGGGTGAGTGAGCTGGTGAGTAAGCTCAAACTCTGGGGAAACTGGAAGAGATGGAAGAGATTTCCCCACTAAAAATAAAGTGCTTTTTTCATGAGGAGAGGAGAGGAGAGGAGAGGAGAGGAGAGGAGAGGAGAGGAGAGGAGAGGAGAGGAGAGGAGAGGAGAGGAGAGGAGAGGAGAGGAGAGGAGAGGAGAGGAGAGGAGAGGAGAGGAGAGGAGAGGAGAGGAGAGGAGAGGAGAGGAGAGGAGGGGAGGAGAGCCCTCACTACAGTGTGCATCTTCCCCAAGGGAGGCAGTGGGATGGGGAGTGCTGATCTCCTCTCTCTGGTAACCAGAGATAAGATATGAGGAAATGGGATGAAGCTGCATCAGGGGAAGTTCAAATGGACATTAGGAAAGGTTTCTTCACTGAAACAGTGGTCAGATACCAAGCCTGTAAGAGTTCAAGGAGTGCCTGCACAACACTTATAGTCACATGGGGGATTTATAGGTAGCCTTGTAAGGAGGAGGAAGTTGTATCCAATAACCCTTGTAGATCCCTTCCAACTAAAGATATGATTGATAATTCTGTGATGTTCCCCTCCATACGGTAGTGACAGAAGTTCAATTGATGTAGGTGAAATGCCTAAATATGAATTTTTACTGACTGAAAACTTTATCCAATGTCAGAATATACTTTGCTGATTCTCAAGTTACAAATACACACCCTTTGTATAGAAGCAATACAAAACATTCTTCTCCAACAAAAAAGTCAGGATTCAAAGAGATATGACTCAATTGTATGGCAACAAGTACCCAATTTTTCAAATAAAAAGTATCAGCAATCCTCCTACAGCATGATAGTTACAGGTCAGGGATAATGATACATAAATAAAATACTTAGCATGTTCATAATCAAAATGTTACTGCTTTACAAAAACGTTAATTTTACTGTTATAATTACAAGCACTCTAATTACACTGTAACAGCCATCAGGGGTCATCTCCCAGTTCCATCCACCATCCGGCAGTGGCGCTTCTGCCAACTGCAGGAACGCATGTGCGTGTGTGTTTGGGAGAATAACGACAGCTTTCACCTACTTCCAATGCTCTTTCTAAATTGTTCTGGGCCTCCAACGGTCTGAGGAGCTCCAGGGAGTGGCACATATTCAGGAGAATCATGACAGGAACCTGGCTGTAGTACATACTCAGCCTTAGCTCTCATTTTAGCTCTCTTGTAGCGATGATAGATGCACTTTAAGCATTATAATATTGTAAAAAAAATGTAAGGTCAAAACAGTATTTATCAAAGATTGATGTACATGATGACCATTTTGAGATGATATAGCACCCCTGGCCTTCCCTATTCATTGGGAAGGATGGTCTGTGTTGGTGTTCCATGTGTTTGGTTAGGGCCAATAGCCACATTAAAACAAAATTCCTACTTGTCTGTAGCAGTTCTGGCACTGTATTATCAGACCCTGATGCCTTGCAGTACTTTGGGGTCCAAATATGCACTGTGAAAGCACAAAAAAGTATTTCTTACTAGAATTTTTCTGTCTGTATTAAAAAAATACTTAAAGCAAACAATTAAGGAGCATGCTTTAAGATCTCTGTAATGAGAGATATCAAATAACAATCATTAATTCCAAGTAATATTTGCATTTCAAATCTTTTCAGGACAATGAAACACCTTGCACCACATATTCTCAGCAGCCAATTAAAGATGATGTAAATTGACTCCACTGTCAGTATTTTCTGACTTAGCTGCCTGAAGTCAATCCCAGAGGTGTTGTTTTTTTTTTTTTTTTTTTCACTTTTCTTATTCAGTATTCCAAGTTTAAATCAATCCAGCACTAACTTTCTTGCTTCTTCCTCTTGAGAGATTCAGATTTTCAGCCTCATTTTTTTTTCCTGTGAGCACCTTCTCACCAATCTTTTTTCTGAAATGTCAAGGGCAGAGAACCCAATATCTGTAAAAATTGTCAGTGGCTTGAGCTCATTTCTGCTTCATCATTGCAGTGTCCCAACTTTAAGGGGAAGGGAGCACCCAAGATTCATAGATTCCTTGTACTGAAAAGAAGCAACACAATTTAGAGGGTTTACAATAACTCACCAAACTTTATTAGTAAATTACACTCTTGGCATGGAAATTGGGAAAATTTATGTAAGCACATAGCAGTGGATAATGGATAGAGGTGAAAAATGATGAAAAAATAATGAAAGGGAGGGAGGGAGGGAGGGAGGGAGGGAGGGAAAAAGGAAGGCAGGAAGGAAGGCAGGAAGGCAGGAAGGCAGGAAGGAAGGAAGGAAGGAAGGAAGGAAAATTTAAAAGAAGAGAGAGCAAGAAAAAAATATCACAAGTCCTGGTTTCGTCTTCAATCCAGGTGATAAAATATCCAGGATCCTGAGTCACACAGCTGGGCTTGATGGAATCACATATTTATAGAGAAGCTTTCCCTATATTGATGATAGGTTTCTCACTTTCTATACAAATCAGTTATGCACAATCTGTTCTTTCAGACTTTCTGGAAATGACTGGAGGCATCAGGACCTTGGGTGGTCTTGTTCCCCCTTACATTTCATGACCACTTCTGTGCTTGCACTGTACTGTGTTGTGCTTGTCTCAAGGAACTTCAAAAAACGTTTGTCCTGGAAAAGTGCTGTCCTACCTCTGTTTGGCCCCTTCTCCAGCCACATCTTGTTCTTTCCCACAGAGTTATACTACCAACAATCTCTCGCAATTACCAAGGATTCTTGTATTATTACCAACAATGTAGCCAACCTAGGATTGATGTTTGAGTCATGCACATTAAACCCTTGTCTTCTGGGATTCTCCAGCTTTCAGTTTCCTATGCTCTGACAGTATTTCACAGTTTGAAAAAAGAGACATAGCCTGGTGATTCCATTTTAATAAAAGGCTTGGTAGAACTAAACTAATTTTGGCTATTGACCTGGCTGACACTAAAGGTTAAGGTCCCAGAAGTGGCCAGTCAATACCAGCCTCAGCATTTCTGAGAACTTCAGCATCAGTAAGCACTGACTGCCAGCAGCTGCTAACAAGGACCTGCTCAGTAGCTGTGCTGAGCCTGGGTCTTCACAACTCAAGGAAGGAAAGCTGTAAT
This sequence comes from Ammodramus savannarum pratensis, assembly GCA_020466415.1. Taxonomy (NCBI): domain Eukaryota; kingdom Metazoa; phylum Chordata; class Aves; order Passeriformes; family Passerellidae; genus Ammodramus; species Ammodramus savannarum. The sequence continues at coordinate 146,707,517 of JAHXMQ010000807.1, forward strand.
TATAACCAAAGAGATGGGAGAGAGACCTTGATAATCAGCTGGTGCATCTCTCTCTAAAGGAAACTTTACTTTTCACAATGTGTTTTTCTCCACATCTGTCCAGTCTCATTTAAAAGTATTTTAAGCAATAAAATTTCTATCACATTTCTTCTGAGATTATTCCTCAATAGATTTCATGGCTGGGAACTAAGCCCTAAAATACAGACTGTTCAAAGGGGTCTTAG
>JAHXMQ010000807.1:146707840-146748452 GCA_020466415.1 Ammodramus savannarum pratensis
AGGTTTCATCAGAAGGCTAGTTAAGCTAAGAATAGAAAGGAATGACAACAAAGGTTTGAGAGCCCGAGCCAGCTGACTGTGATTGGCCATTAATTACAAACAACTCTATGAGAACAATCACAGATGCACCTGTTGCATTCCACAGCAGCAGATAATCATTGTTTACATTTTGTTCCTGAGGCCTCCAGCTTCTCAGGAGGAAAAATCCTAAGGAAGGATTTTTCATAAAAAGATGTCTGCGACAACAGACTGAATGTATTCAGAATCATAGAATCATTTAGGTTGGAAAACACCTTAAGAAAATTGACTCCAGCTGTTTACTCAGCATCAGCATGTTCACCACTAAACCGTATCTCCAAGTGCCAAACCCACAGGTTCTTTTTGATGGCTTTATTTAAACTTTTCTCATTAACTCTTCATATGAAATGATACTTCTAATAGAGTTCCTCATGAAGTGCGGTGAAATTCCCTCTATTAAAACTTTGTTTCTTATTTACTACCTTTTCTCATGGGGGGGGGGGGGGGGGGGGGGGGGGTGTCGGTTTTAGAGGGGTTTTGTGTTCCCTTTGTTGCCTTTGTTTGCTTTAGTGCATCAATGCACTCAGCATAGCAAAATCTAAGTCACATGCCATTGAAATTTCATTTGGCACTTTTAGTTAAGATTTGAGTCAATTGAACCTGTGACCAAGGCATGGGTTCAGCATTCATTAAACCTTATTTATTGCCTCATACTTAGTAACACACATGAGATTCAGTTTCACATCACAGTGCAATTTGTAAAATGAGTGGAAGATATTTCTATTTTGGCCTGTTCATGCTGTGAGGTCTCCAGGGAAGATTTGAGAAATAGTCAAGAAAAGACCACATGGTGCGAAATTATCAAAAGATTAAAATAATCAAAATCATGCTATGATTAATTCTGACACAGTATTGTCTTTGGCAAGATATGTATATGGCTTCTAGTGGAAGACTTACTAGTTAATTGAATTCAGACACAAAGAAAATGTTTCCTGATACTTTTTCTTTGCTTTGAGTTTCTTGCAGTGGTTGTCATAGCTATTGTCTTGAAACACTTTTTTTTTAATCAGAAAATTCTAAGTATATCCAGATGTGCAAATCATATTTCTAAACAACAGATTTATGTCTTTGTATACTGGTCCCCATATTTAGTGGCCCCATATTTAGTGGCCCCAAGCAACATTAGCACCTGCCTGTGGTGTTTGAATCCTGGAATCCCAAATTATCATTGTTCAGTCTCAGAGCAGAAGTAACTATTTTAGTATAAAAATAAAGGACTTTATGTGTGAAAGCCCAGAGATCACTTTTTAAGGCAGAGTGAATTTTCTAGCTGGAAAAAGTATTTAACACATTTGCTCCACTTGTACATGATTTTATGCAAAAAACATAAAGTCCTGAGATTATCTAAGTTTCAGATTTTTTAATAAAAGTAATTCAACTGATTCAAAAGAAAGTTGCAAATTTAGTAGTACCTTAGCTTTGAACTAGCAAAACATATTTGACTACAAATAAAAATAAAAATATAAGTATTAATAAAAACAAAGGACAAATAAATTGATTTATTTTATGATATAGATTTCAATCCACTGCAAATGAGTTCAAATTTTTACAAAAAAAAAAAGTTGACTTGCAGTTTTAAATACATTGATTTTTTTTTCTTTTGTATTTCACTTAATTGAAGAGACCACAAATTCGGTTAGATTTGTTGCCTAGTTTCCATGTCAATGCTAGAGCTAGTAAAACTCTGCAAGGTGAAATATCAACAATCTTTCCTTTTCATCCATTCTTGAGGAAATGCATTAAGTGGCAGTGGTAATGATCTCACATCACCTTAATAGTAGTGTGAGTTTTTCTTATACACTCTAAACACAATGCATTTCTCATTCAGTCTGTGTAGGGAGTAGAACTCACATTATTAAATAGATGCGTTCATTTGAGCTACATAATGAACATGTTCATTAATGTGTAATAAAACACAAGATGCAAAAGCCTGCATTAAGAAAGATTTCTGAATCCCTTTTGTGACTGCAACTCAGGTTTCTTCCACCCAGAAATAATGGAGTTCACATGATTTCTTTCAAATGCACCAGTTCTCAGATTCATTTCTTGTATTTCCTCTGAACCTTGCCTAGCAAAGGATACTTGTTTTCCATAACTGGAAGTTTTTATAAACTAGAATGTGGTAGTGTTTGAGGGTCCCCAGGACAAGGGAAGAGATGAGAATCTTGACTTCATGTTTCAGAAGGCTTATTTAGTATTTTATGATATATATTATATTAAAAGAAAATTATATACTAAAAATATACCAAAGAAAGAGAAAGGAGACATCAGAAGGCTAGAAAAGAATGAATAATAAAAAACCATGACAGACTCAGAGAGCCTGACACAGCTGGCTGTGATTTGCCATAAATTAAAAACAACTCACATGCTGGGTAAACAATTCTCCAAATTACATTCCAAAGCAGCAAAACATGGAGAAGATGAAGCTTCCCAGCTTCCCAGGAGAAGAAATCTTGGCAGAGGGATTTTTCATAAAATATCACAGTGACACTGGAATACTTCCTTTTCTGCTTTCCTTTTTCTCAAACAGCAGACTTTTTCCCCGATAAGAGAATTCCCCCATAAGCAGAGAGAAGTGTGGCATCCCTGGGGCCAGCTGAGCTTTGGAGTTACCTGGGCAGCTTTCTTTTCCAACAGGTGTCCAAGCAGGATAACTTGGCTCCATGGTGCTGTTTCAGCACTAGCTTCATTGGCAGTGGCTGCAAACATTTCCAGGATAGGAAGCAGGTGTTTCCACATGCTTCACTGGGCAGAATGAAGAACAATTCCCTCCCTGGTGCCTGTGCACATGATATATTCAATGATTGCTACTTTCTGATCAGGAATATGTGCACTCATGTAGTAGAGAGCAATCGGTCTGGTTCTGTAATCAGGAGTGAGTTGCTGAAATAGAAAGTCATTACTTTGGCAGGGAGGAGGGGAGTAGTGTCTGGCAACTGGCTGAGCATGTTTTGCTTAACTTTAAAACCAGCTGAACACTGGAAATATGGCTAGAATATATGAGGATTGGTTTTTTCTTTACATATAGCATATGTAAGTGGGAAGAAAAAAGAAGTTGAAAGATGAAAAGAGAAGTCTAATTAAATTGAATAAAAAAAAAAATCTTATAAGCATCAAATTCTTACCCAGTCTGCTCCAGAGGGAATGTAGTTGTGCTGACTAATGTCAGCTGAGGGTTTAATTATGTGGTTGGAATCACAGTGTAATTTGGGTTGGAACAGAACATTAAAGGTCATCTAGTCAAGCCCCACTGCAATAAGCAGGGACATCTGCAACTAGATCAGGTTTTCAGAGACCTGTCTAGATTGACCTTGAATGTTTCCAGAGATGGGGCACATCTCTGGGCAATCTGTGCCAGTGTCTCACCATGGTCATTGTAAAAAAATGTCTTCCTCATATTTAGTCAGTCTACCCTTTTTTAGTTTAGAACTCTTACCCCCTGCCCTATCACAACAGGCCCCAATAATAAGGGATTCCAATCTTTCTTACAACCCCTTTTCAAGCATCAAAAGGCTGCAATGAGTTCTACCTTGGACCTTCTCTTCTCCAGGCTGAACAACCCCAGCTCACTCAGTCTCTCTTCACAGCAGAGGTATTCCAGCTCTCTGATCATTTTTGTGGGGAGGTGATTCTTCCTTGTTACTCCATTCTCATGGGGCCCCAGCTGGAGCACTGGATCTGGGGTCCTCTCTCCAGCAGGTCCATATTTTCCCTGCATTGAGGACCCCAGATCCAGTGCTCCAGCTGGGACCCCATGAGAGCAGAGCAGCAAGGAAGAATCTCCTCCCCAACCTGCTGGCCAAGCCTCCTTGGATGCAGCCCAGGACACAATTTGCTTTTTGGGCTGCAAGTGCACATGGCCAGCTCATGTCCAGCCTTCTGCCCCCTCACAGCCCCAGGTGTTTCTCAGCAGGGCTGCTCTCAATTCCTTCATTCCCCAGCTGGTATTTGACACCAGATGTTTCTCCAACCCAGGCATAGGACATCACTCTTGTCCTTGTTAACGTCATGAGGATCACATGGACACACTTCCCAAGCTTGTTCAGGTTCTTTCTGTCATTGTCACATTTTCTGGAAAAATCCCTTTGCCAGGATTTCTTCTCCTGGGAAGCTGAGAAGCCTCAGAGAGGAATGAAAACAATAATTATCTGATTGCTTCTCCTGCGTTTTGCTGATTTGGAATGTGGTTGGAGATTGTATATCCAACAGGTGGGTGTTTGATTGGTTTCATGTGAATTGTTTTTACTTAATGACCAATCACAGCCAGCTGTGTCAGGACTCTGGAAGCAGTCACAAGTTTTTAATTAGTATCTTGTTAAGCCTTCTGTAAGTATCTTTTCTGTGTTCTGTAATATCGTTTTAGTTTGGCATTCTTTAATATAATACACTATCATAAAATAATAAATTAGCCTTCTAAGAATATGGAGTCAGATTCTCAATTCCTCCTTCATCCTGGGGACCCAGCAGATACCACATCTTTCCTTCCAGCATTTCCTTCCTGCTTGGTGTCATCAGCAAGCTTGCTGAGGGTGAGCTCAGTCCCACAGTCCATGTCTTTGATGAAGCTGTTGAACAGAACTGTTCAAAATGTCATATTTAGAATCCTGCTATCAATTTGGCAATCACACTACAAAGTGCATTACCTTTACTTTACTGGAAATACCCAATTTCCTCTTTCAAATAAAGAAAAATATTTAAATTGCTTTCTTACAACAGCTGTTGGCAAATACTGCCCTCCCCAAGGGTGATCATAGTGCACAATGCAACACCTGCATTACCTAGAAAAGCTCAAAATTGGCTTTTGAGGAAGAGAAAGGGAGAGTGATTTAATGATGAATGACATTTAGCACACTGCCATGGTGGTGGCAAAGGGGAAGCAGCTCAGGAACTAGAACTCATGTTTTCACCCCAGAAACACAGAAAATAACTTCCCAGGATGGCTGCTTTTATTTACTAGAAGCAGGTGTAAATTAAATGGCATTACTTTCTTTCTTCTAATAAATAGGTAAAAGGGCTCTTCACTTACTTTTGCCCAAGAATTAAACTAAAAATGAGTTCCCCACCATTGTGAACTCAACCCAGTGGTATTGTAGCATAAATCACTGTGATTCTTTTGTGCTCTGTATCTTTATGCCTCTATGAAATGTACCTTTTGTAACAGCAAATTTGGCATCTTAAACCTACAATTGTTTATGCCCTCTATTTTTCCTTTATTTTCTTTCATGCAGATAGATAAAGAGGCAATCATAGAGAAACTATGGAGTACACCCTGAAGAAGAAGGACAGAACAAAGTAACAATCAGTTATAGCAAACTCACTTTAATATTTTTTTATTCACTGAAGATGGTGTTATTAAGAAAATGTTAATATACTGAGATAAGTTATTTTAGAGGACACAGAGAAATTTCATGGTTGTTTTTCTAGTTCAAAAGACCATAGGGAATGCTTGAACAATATAATTTTAAACTTACAACCTGGATCAAAGTTTAAATGTATAAAATTCTGTGCACGAATTCAAGAAAATAACAAAAAAAATGATAAGGGAGATAACATCAAATTTCTTAGCCTAATAGTCTCTTTCTTCATGTGGAAAAAAAAATTCCAAAAAATTACCATGCTTATTTAGTACAGAAACATGACTGCTAGGAATTCAAATTCACTTATCAACTTGTCCTTAATCTGAGTGCATTTGGAAATTGTGAGCTCTTACAGGTTTCAGAATGATTGGAAAATTGCCAGACCAGTTTTTCTGATATTTTAGTACTATCTCTCAGCAAAAAACTGATGGTAAGTAATTTTGCATAGGGAGAAGATGAGTTATCCCATTGATGAGTTGTCAGCTTGACATATCTTCAACAACAGTAAAAAATTCTCCAAGCCCTATAAAATATGTTGCAAAGGTCACTCTTTTGCCTGTGATTAATAAGATTATTTAGACAGAGAAAAACCAACAGCCTACCCTGTGAAATTAATCCCCAAACCGAATAAATTTAAGATCACGCAAAAAAGCCAAAACATTAAAATTGGTGAGAAAACTCCCATCACTAAATCAAAATTCCCTCATTAGAGAATTGTTTGGAAAGTTGAGGATTTTAATAGGGCACTCTGATGCTATGAGTTGGTGTCACTCAGAGTGCTCCTTTGGCAAATCCATGCTTAACCCACAACTCAGATGCAGTGAGAATTTTCTGTTCCCCTCAGTAAAAAGGTGCACTAGAAGGGGAAAAGAATCAAGGAAGGCAGAGAGTATGATCAGAGGCATGGAAGAGCTCTTGCTACAGAGAAGCAATAGCAAAACTTCTTATGAGAGCTCATTTAAAGGAGATGTGACAGGTCTGCAGAGCCATGAGGGGCATGGAGGAAATGGACAGGGAGCCACTTTTACTCTCCTTCAGTGTAAGATCTGAAGGCAATCAAATAAAGTGAGTAAGAGCCCAGTTCAAAATGAAAAAAATAAAAAGAGGATTTAGTTCTTCACACAGCCAGGTTGTAGATCTGGGTAACTCCTTAAGAAAGGATCTCAGTGGATGAACACAGATTCACTGGTTCAAAGGAAGATTGGAAAAATAGGGGAAGTAACAATTAGTGATTATAACGTACACTTAAATAGAGGCACCACAATTGCTCTGCTCACATTTGCTCCTGTGCTTCCACTTCCAGCTGGAGTTGAGCACAAATGGAGGACTAAATGAGTGGTTTCCTGAACCAGTACAGTCGCTTTTTATGTACATTTGAGGTTAGAAATAACCTCTAAATATACATAATTCTTGAAAACTTTTACTAATTACTTTTATGTCAGTTTCAGAATAAAACAAGTAAACCCTCCTTGATTTTAAAAAAATCTTCCAGGAATGTCACAAGTTTACTATTTGCTTCCATTTCTCAGCCAAGTAAACTGCCTTTACAAGAAGAGAAATATTTTATTTTACTGTCCAGGATTTTATTGTAGAATTAGTTTGGTGAGTAGGATCCATTTTGTTACACAGATAATAGAAAAAGACTTCAGATGAAAAATTTTATCAGAGTTGCAGAGAACAGAAATACCCATGATGTCATTTGTGGCTATACAGTTTCTTTCCCATAAGCTTGTCAGCCCATATTAATGTTTGCTTTTGTCAGTATGGAACTTGTTAAATATGGCAGGAAACTTGGGAGAGTAATATGTGCTGCAATTTATTCTCATCCCATTGCAGTCTGCAGTCAGAGTGGCTTTATCCTTACACACCAGATTTTTTGGAGGAAGAAAGATGTTGGGATTTTGTTTTTCCCCATTAAGTGAATGCAGTAGAATCTGATAAGACTTGCATTGTTCCTTGCAAAATAATAAAAGCATAAATGAGATGTGTCAGACAGATCCTGTTGTATATTCATGCAGACATCTATAGCTATTCTGGTGCATTGCTAAAGAAAACAACGCTGCATTGTTTACGGTATATTTTTTTATTGATGTAAATGAGCAATTGAAACTAAATTACAGAGACGTGCTTTCTTCCTATTGCAGTTTGACTCACCCATATGTTCCAAAAAGGAAGTCTCTTCTACTCAGGCAAAAAATCTCACAGAAGAATAATTGATGAGATATGAATCACTCAGTTTCTCTGAAAGAAAGAGGATTGGTTTTATAGTCTCACATCCTTTGGTCCTTTCTCACCTTTAATGACATTCACATGGTGCCAGCTGGAATAAGTATCATGAGATATAGGAACAGTTTGAAACAATCAAAGCCTCTTTTTTTAAAAGAATACAGAATCTTAGAAGGAGAAAGCCTATAAACATATGGTGTTTAGACAGGTGCTCTGTAAAATACAGCTTTCCTCAGGTGAAGCTGCTGTCAATGCTTTTAATCAAAAGACTACCAAAAAGCATATTGTTTGTCCTTTTTCTCTTCTCTTTCTCTCCCTTGTGCTTTTTTTCCCCTTCTTTCATGAAAAATAAAAGTCCACCTTTTGTGTTTCCATGCATGGGTTTGTTGTTTTGTTGGGTTTTTTCTCAAAATAAAGGAAGAAAGCAGGGGGAAAGAATAAATTATTCTAAAAAACATCTAAGAAGTGTAAGAAAATTATGGGGGCAAGGGAGATACAACTCCTTATTGACCAAGGAAGGGAATACGAATGACTTGATCTCTCACTGAGTAACAGCCCTGCAGACCTCTCAGCAGCTTCTTTTGAGGTGGCTGAGCAGCAGCATGGACTTGCTGGGAGCAAGATCTGTTGAATTTTAAAGGAATATAGGCCTTGGTTTTGGTTTGCACTTAAAGGCAGGTGCATGGTGTGTGCATATGTGTGTCTGTGCATGTGGATAAACACACAGGTCTGCCTCAACACAGAGATTTCATTGTCATCACTGGAACATCAGTCATCCTCCTCTAAATTACTACTACTAAATTACGACTGAATTCCAACAAATTTATGCCCCAGAAATCCTGCAGTGTGCCTTCTTGCTCTCTTACCTAAGATTTCAAGTGTCCCTACAATTTCACTATACAGATTCGCCTCATGGAATGCAGGTACTGAGGAAAAAGTCCCTAAGAAACAGACAGAAAAATGAGAATGTAATTCTCCCTCAGATTGATTCAGCTGAACTCAGGTTTCTGTCTGCAATGCCCACATTTGTGTTGGATATCCAAATTCCTATTGGGCATCAGGGCAGTCTAGGTTTGCACATACGTATATGGTACTATCTAAATCCCTGAAGATCATTCAAGGCACCTCCATTCAGAAGAAAATTGGGAAAGATTGTGTGCCAGAGACCCAGAGCATTTTGCAGACACATCTGGAGTTGAGGGGATATGGTCTAAAGCTTTTGAGATATTCCTGGGTACATACCTGGGCTATTGAGTAAAGCCTGTCCTTAATGCAGCCCTGACTGTAACTCATCTAAAATCAGTTCTCCTGCCTGGTCATCTCAAAGATGGGCTCCATTCAGGTCTCTGCGGAATGCAGTGTGAGCAGGCAGTCTTAGACAGACTGTGCAGGGCTGGATATACCAGTGCCAAAATTCAGTTGTCGTATTCTGAACATACATACAACTCTGGAGGAACGATTTGGCTGCAGAGATGTAGGTATGTAGGTGTCTGCTGCTATGTGAAACATCCTTGCCTGATCTCCTCTGCCTTTAGGTACTGATCTTCTGTGGGTCCTGTCTCCAGTGTCCAAGAACAGGTGCCTGTGTGGGAAGAGGCCAGGAGCTGTCCTGTGCTGGACACAGCATCTTCAGCCAGCTCCAACAACCTCACTTCAGGCCACATCTCCGTCCAAAATGATGCTTTTCCTTCAGTTAGGATCTGATTGAGATCTGGAAGCACCCCACTCTATTAAAATGTCCAATATCAATACTCTACTTCCTCAGAGAATTAAAATCCCCCTTGCACCTGCAGGTGTCTCAATCCTGCCATTTTCCTCTTAAGTGTGCATTTTGAAAGCTATTCTCAAAAGAAATCTACTAATCTATAATTTTCTGTAATAGTTTGAGTGCTAACACCAAGCACAAGATGCATGAGAAACTGCCAATTTATTTTGAAAAAGGATGGGGAGTTATAGTGTCCTGTGGCAAGATGACATCCTGATGCTTAAACAGTCAGTCAATCATTTTAGACTGCTGCCTCTCCAGATAAGATCTGCTTTATTTTTGCTGGATAATAGCTAAATGATTGCAGATTCATTTCCAGCCGGATCTTTGGCCACTGGTGCTATGCAAGTAATAAACAATTTTTCTCTCTCCACGCTTCTGTTTGTTATTTTCTCCTCTTTTGCACTTTCTTTTTCTTTTTTTACTCATTTTTTTTACCTTTTAACCTTTTCTGTCTTTTTCACCATAGCTGGATTTCCATCCTCTTTCCATCCATTTCCATTTCTACCTGAAATAATCCTCATGTAGAAGTCCCATGCTGTTGATCAGCTGCTTCTGAATGTCCATCTTCCTCTATTTCTTTTCCTTAATTGAGAATTTACCCTCTGACAGAGCTTTCCACATTTCCTCTGAATTAGATTTGTCTGTCAGGAGCAGAGAGCAGGAAATCTCGCCTGAGTGGAGCCGGGGTGTTGTGAGCAGGGGAAGGGGAGCCGCGGATGCCGCGCGCGGAGTAGCGCTGGAGGTTTCCAAGCAACCAGACAGAGATGAGGCACAGGGGAAGATGAACAAAAGTGTGGACAAAGGATTCGACAAGATGAAGGGAGGCGTCGCCACGGCCTGACCTCTGCCTTATTTCCAATCTCCAGTTGCAATGGTGCCCATAAATACGGGCTGTGGAAAGATCCCAATTTATTTATGGGGACACTTGGAGGCGGCAGAGATGGGGAAAGCCTGGAGAGTGATCTTGTCATGGACAGGTTGTTCTGCCAAGAGTCCACTGTGTAAGCAAAAGGGGACAGATTGTGCATGTGAACACAAAAAGTGCATGTTTGTCACTGGGAGAGAGGGAATCATCACACAAATATCCTGTTTCATTGCACATTAACTAAAAACTATTAATCAGAATCTGATTCGACTTCAAACGATTCACAGTCCTTAGAATGGCTTAAATTTGGAAGTTAGAATTTCTTTGCTTTATAAATTTCTTTAAAATTGCTCTTGCACCAATTTCCCATATCTTTGACTCCCCACAAATAATTTAAATTAAATAAGTCTTCTCAAAATGATAGACAAAAAAAAGTTGTAAAGTTGTAATGTAGAATCCTTATCTCCTTGCTTCAGTTTTGGCAAGGAGATTCATGTCTATCAGACCTTTTAAGCACATTCTGTTACCTTGTTAAGTTTCCAGGCTTGAACAAACTGGGTTACAGTAAATGTTTAAGGAACCATATTTGCCTTTTGGAGAGTAATATGGCAAGACGAAGCATCAACAGCTGTCTTCAGCTCCTCCTGTACTCTTAAACCAACTTAAACAAACAATTCATACACATAAGAACCTCAAGTTTACCTAAAAGGTTACTTAAAAGCATCCTAAATTTGCAAGATAGAGGGAACAGATGTTGCTCATTACATTATTAAGTCAGTTTAAATTCATGGGGTTGTCTTCACTTGTGGATATAAATTGTTAGAATTTACAGCACTTCTTCTATTGCCTGATATTTTCCCAAGATATTTATTTGGAAAATTATAACATATATGTAATGGTCTATCCAAAATGTTGTGAAAGACCATGGAATTCTTTTATTTTTCCTTAACATGCTTCTTTTTCAGCTTTTACCAATATTTTTCCTCAACACTCTGGGAAATTGAGAACTGATTTTTGAGCCTGGTGACCACAATGATCCAGCAATTCATGTGAACAAGTCAATTTTTTCTAGGTCATTATGACAGAGTGATGTTTTTAGAGCCTGGTGTTCAGAGAAATGCAGCAATTTCTTTCTCCTTGGAAAAAAGCCTAAAAATGACAGTGACCATTGCAAGACACTGTGTTCCTCAGTAGTCCTCTCTTAGTGGAATATAAAAGTTTGAGTGAAGAAATAGCTCTAAATGTTGCTAAGTCAGTGTCTGAAACACCTCTGACATACAAAAACTGGTTTCCTTGTTATTCAGCTACCATTTCAAAGTGTTTCCCCAAGGTTAGCTTGAGGGTGAGCTGCACCAGCAGGAGACTCCATCATGTGGTCTCAGCATTTTTCTGCTACATCTTAGTGGCAATTCATGTCACACATAATTCATTATAGAGCTCAGGGACTCCCAGACCTGCCAGTGGAGAGGTGTGTCACCTGCACTCACTAGCTACAGAAACATGGCCTGATCTCTCAGCCCTTATAAATTCAATTTCTGGGCAGCCTTTAGAGCCAACAAGTTGCCACGTGATCAGCCTCTGTTGAGCTCTCACAAAGGCTTCTATAGGGGGGACCCCAGACTTGTATTATAATAATTTTACATATCTCCCTCTGTAGCTGGTAGAAACTTTACTGAAGTTGGAAATGACACATCAACCTAATAAAATGCATTTTTTAGACCTGAAATTATCCACGCACCCAGTTAATTTTCTTTTGCCCTGCTTGCCATGAGAATGGGATTCGGATTTTGAGATGTCCTATTTGGGGCTGCAATGGTACTTGTTTATCAGAATGGATGTATACACCATGCACACATTAGAGCCATGCATATGGCCATCAGGATAATCAGAGGAGAAAGAAAAGGTACAGATTGCATCTGCCAGTGAAACAACCTCCTACAGCCCTAATTAAAAAAAGTAATAAAGAAATAAATGTAAATCCACAACTCAGTTATCTCTGAGTAAGACATAAGCTGGTATTTGTTCTCAAACAAGATGATCATTAAGGAAATTTATGTTACTTAAGAAAACATATATACTTCTGAGCTGAAGTAACAGGAAAACAAACTGATTGAGTAAAACCTGTGGGAGTAAAATAGAATATTGTAAATTGAGAGACCAGACTGGGCACAGGAAGGCAGCTATCTGGAGAAACTGTGGATACACCAGATATTCTCCTTGGAGCTGCCTTAGGAAAAGGATTTCTAGCAGAGGTCAAAAAAGCAGTTCTTACAGTTTCTAGAATGAGAATGCAAATTCAGATGCTGCAAGTTATTGAAATTGAATATTGCCCTGGATGTAGGACTGGCAGGGAGGGACTCCTGTATCATACCCGGACCTGTGACTTTTTGGAGAGAGGACACAGCAGGGAATGGAGGAAACAGATGATCCTACATCTGCCTGTTGGGGACCTATTTTTGTAAAGGTTGCAAGCAGAGATCTGCCTAAATCTTTTTAGCAAAATTATTCTCTTTAGAATATGCTACTTTGTCTTAACTGAACCACTTCATGATGAAATGTGTCAACAGAATTTTAATCAGAATTTCTTTTTCTCTGTGTTTAGGGCAAAATTCCCAGTGAGAGAAAACCTACTTCACAGTATCCAATATATCAATGATTAAGCCCTCCATGATCTCTGCAGCTGAAGGAAACCTTGATTCTCTGTCCCAGCTGGACATTTTCCCTGTTACCAGTGAATATTTTAACCATGTGCCAACCACATCCCTGCTATCCAGGCTACTACTTCCTTCCTCCCCAGAGCTGCATACCAAGGATTTCCAAAGATGCTTTTTACAACCTGAAATCGAAGGGCAAAAGCCTTCTCTCTCAAATGCTGAGCTTTTCTTCCCATTAAAGTCTTGCAATATGCAACTCGGCAAGAGAGATTGGGAAATTGCCATTTCCCAGCTTGTGTGCTCCTGAGCTGGCACCAGGCACAGTTGGCACTAGAAAACACATGTTTAGTTTAAGGTTTTTAAATGGCTTTAAGATAAAAAATGTGAGACACTGGCAGAAGCTGCCCAGGGAAGTTGTGGATGCCCCATCCCTGGAAGTGTCCAAGGCTGAGTTGGACAGGGCTCTGAACAAGTTGGTCTATGGAAGATGTCCCTGAGCAGGGGTATTGGAACAAGATGATTTTAAGTTCCCCTCCAACTCCAGCTGTTCTCTGATTCCATAATTCTGTGATTCATTTGCACAAAATAAATAGAGTCCATGAGGATAAAACAGCCACGACTTTGTAAGGTGTTATGGATGGTGCTTTATTCTTGCCATTCCTCCTCAAATGGAGCAGTTTGATTTCACAATTAATCTGTGCTGACCTTATTAGGCTGTAATAACTGCAGAGTATCAGAAGCCACGACTGCTGCCTGTATTTGCTCAATAATTCAATTACAATGCATGTGGAACAGCCATGTAACACCAGCATTGTGTATGTAGGCCACTTGAAACATAAATGGACACTATTTAAAGAGTGGAGGCATTTAGATATAAATAACTGAGGAGCGCAATCAGCTTTATAACATCAGCTTTAAAAACCCCAAGCTTGTCATTTGCTTACAATCAACTGTTTCCCATTTGCAACAGTTATTTCTGTAAGTTTGCTCTTCTGTTTTCAAGAATTCCTTAACCCCAGTTTGAAGTGAAACTTGCTGGTGTCAGCTATTGCTGGGGGGAAGGAGGGGAATCTTATTTCAAGTAAACTGGGTCAGTTCCCTTCTTTGTCATTATGAATAATTTCATTGCTGCAGTTGAAAAGAACTTATGTAAGTTGTCTGGATCAGGGAGATACTCAATTCACGCAGCAGCTAATGGCCATGAGATGTGGGGTTGCATCTACCTATAGCAAATAACCCACCTACACCATATGTATTCTCTGGCAAGTCAGAGAATTTTTTTTTCTTTAAGATAAACTCATTACAGTAAGTAAAATCAGTTCCATTAACACAGAACTTTATATCTGTATCTAAAATAAAATATTACCACACATATATATTACAAACATGGCCCTTTTCATTTATATTACAGGGTTTTTTTGTTTTATCTACTGAGTTTATTTAAATTATTAGGTATGAATGCATAATTCATCAACAATAAATATTAAAACTGCATTAAAATGTTGTATAATTTAACACAAACATAAAATTCTATGCTGATTTCTCTATAAGTCTGTTGTGATTCTTGTGAGTCAGCATATCACCAATATTTTCACTTTTACAGTCTTTGAAGCCTTATTTTTTTCAAGATTTCTTTTTTTCCAGATTTCTAGGGGATTTTCTTGGTTCAGTATTTTTTGCCTGAAAATATATTATGTATGATCCCAAAGAGGTGGAAAGAGAAGAACAGTAAGACTCACAAATAACATGAATTCTTTCAGAAGAACTTTTCCATAGGGTTTTAAGATACCAAAATATTTATGCATTGTCTTTGAGTTTCAATGTTATCGTACTAAACTCTGTTTTCTGTTATGCAAGTGAAAGCTGTCTCAGGGAATCTAAAAAAATCTTATTTTGAAATACAGTCAGTCATCAGAGATTTAAGTTTTGCAAAAAGCATTTATATTCATCAGATACAGAGAATAGATGTGAAAATTCTACAGTTGTTAAATATCTTCTTCTTTCTTTTCTGGAAGAATAATCTTTACCTTTGACCACTGCATCATATCAGAGGGGTCAGCTTCAAACAAAGAAAAGATCATTTTCCCAAACTGAAGGAATTAGATCAGGATTCAAGAGATTAAGTTTATTTTTGGGTGCTGATACAGGTTTCCAAAGCACCCTTAGTTAATTACATTGGCTAAAATGGTTCCATTGCTTGTATGAACAGTACTGCACATCATGAATCCTCTCATTTGTGTGAATAAAATTAATTATTAATTATTCATGTCAAGTGTACTGAAAAAAAAATTCCTGGAAGCAATTTTTTTTTTTTATTAAAGAAAGAGTACTTTACCATATGATCAAATTCCTATTCTCCTACTTCTGAAATTGAAGCAACACATTTTGTCTTTTTTTTAGAAATCAAGATAAAGATTTTATTGATTGAACCATATTTTCTTCTTCCTCATTACTACAGCAGTCTTTTTTAACGAATTATGGTAGATTATGTGTGATATGATTTGCAGGCTGTGGTCTCAAGACACAATGTTTTCACTGCTTCCCCCAGGACACCATGCTTCAGTCTAATGTTCTGCACAAACAGTTCCTAGATATTGGCACACTGCCATCATGCCTTTAGCGTTACACTTGTTTTAAAAGAAGTCATGGTTGAGCAACCACCTCACTTCCTTTTCCAGCTGGCACGTAGATGGTTTGGTTTGGAAGGGATCTTAAAAGATCTTCTTGTTCCAGCATCCCTGCCATGGCCAGGGACACCTTGCACCGTCCCAGGTTGCTCCAAGCCCATCCAACCTGGCCTTGGACACTTCCAGGGATGGAGCATCCACAGCAGCTCTGGGAAACCTGTCCCAGTGTCTCACCACCCTCACAGTAAAAATTTCATCTTAACATCTAATTTCAATCTATTCTCCTTTAGTTCAAAACCATCCTGCCTTTTCTATCACTATCTACCTGTGCCAAAATTCATTCTTCCAATAAATATCTTTCTTAAATAAATATCAAGTCATTATTGTTTTGGTCAATGAAAAGTTTAAAGAAAAGTCTTTTTTTCTCCTTCAGAGCAAAAAGCTTTAAGAACTTCAGTTGTAAGAGCAGAAACTACCTAATCCCAATCAACAGCTTTAACAGTTTCTAGCTTGGACTAAACTGTGGAACAGAATCTTCTAGACAAGGTTTTTCATCCAAAACAGACATTGCTTCTTTGACTATTCCCCTAGATGTCCTCATAGGCCATCCAAAGTCACTCATAGGCCTGTGGATGTCCAGTGATCCTTAATTCTTCACAGTGCTATAATTTCACTACTCCTACACTCTCTCCCAGCAGGCTTTGATGCTAAGGCTGTTTTCACTAAGCCCTACAGGCTCCAACCTTGTTATATAACACTGTGAAAGACCAAATTGACCCCTTGTGCATGGCCAAATGATGTGAGAAAGTTGTTTTCTTACACACAGAAGCAAATATATGGGGAGGTGGTTCAAACATAACTAAATTAATGGCAGATTTAATAAAAAACAATTAATAACAAGAAAGGTTGGTGAAAGAGGGATGGGGTTCATGTGCTTTATGCTGTCCATTGTACTGTGCCGTCCCAAACATTAAAATGACCTCATGGAGAGGTGTCTCAGATGTCTCTCCTGCACAGCACTCAGTAAAATGCAGAATAGGGACACCTGGAGTATCACAAGGTGAAATGGACATTGGCTCTGTGTCAAGAGGATCCCTGAACAAAAAGGGTCAAGGGGAAAGAGGGGTGAGAAGAAAGCAATGTGGGTGGTGGACTGAAATAAAATGCTAATAAAGATATTAGAAACTTCTATTTGTAATTAGCTTGAATGAAATCTGCATAATTACAAGTCTGAATAGAAATGCTCAAGGGGAAAACGTGGAGGCTGCTGTGCCCCATCAGTGAATATTCATCAACAAAAAAGGAGGAAATGAGTCCTTGACTTCTGCTGGGATCTCTTGGCAATAGCAATGTCTCATGGCATTTCTTGAGTTATAATCTGCCCTTCTGACTTTGCAGTCCTTTTCCACTATGATGAAGTCCTGTTCAATTTCCAGCCATAGACTGAGTACATTCTAGAGGTGAAATATCATCCACAATTTAGAATAATGACTGGAACTAACAACATTTTATTTGTGCCACTAGGTCTCTTAGAAGAAACTGAACCCAGTCCTTTAAATGATAAAATGCACTAAAGTATACCCTGGTGCTTAAGTGCACTAAGAAATTGTCAGAGAAGGACTTGTATCCTACTTTATGCTTTGCTACATTTGCATTAATGAAACATTATAAATAGGTGTCACCAAGATTGACAGTGCCTACCCAAACCCTCTATTATTGTAACATCCTACTAGATCTTGTTATTCATTATCTATGGTTTCATTATCAGGCTTACTGTCCATGGAAACCATTACATCAGGCTCCACCTGAGTATGATCTGATGGATTTAT
The DNA here is from genome assembly GCA_020466415.1 of Ammodramus savannarum pratensis. Lineage (NCBI taxonomy): Eukaryota > Metazoa > Chordata > Aves > Passeriformes > Passerellidae > Ammodramus > Ammodramus savannarum. Next base: position 146,725,245 of record JAHXMQ010000807.1, read on the forward strand.
TAAAAGCCACTTCTGGAACTCTACAGCACTTTACAGTTTTCTCAAAGTTAGTGCAATGGATGATTCATGTTCTATCCCTTGCCTTTAAGGATGATGGAGCTAATCCAATTTGGGGGTGGGAAGGAGTGAAGCAGACAGAGCAGTGATGCACAAACACCCAGGGCTCCTAGATGGTATCTGGGGATGCAACTGCCTGAGTTTGGGAAACAGAAAAACAGGGGCAGTGAAGTGTTCTCTCATGGGTAATGCTGGGAGGCTGCAAATGGACTGAAGTCAGGCTAAGGAATGCATTTTCCATTTTCTAAATTGTCATGTTCCCAAATGGGCTCTTAGAGATGCTTTGCCATCTTAAAAAAAAAAAAAATCAAAAATCATAGGGTTTCAAAGGTCAATTACATTAAAAAATGCTGAATCCTTTTACATTAATGCTCTAAGTGTTTTTATTCCAAGGGTTTTCACTGGGATGTCAAATTCAATTTCTCTTTTCCTTCTCCTGGGTCACGAATACTTAATATTTTTTACTGACACATAATGAACTCTTTTCTTTAATATGTAGCTGCTCTAAAATTAGTCTCTTAATGATTAGCTCAATTTATTGTGCAGTGCTTGGGTGACAAGGGCCTTATTGGGGGTTGGGTTTTGGGCTTTTTTTCTGTTTTCTGTTAGGTCTCTGTTATTACCAGGTATTGTCAGGAAGAAATTAGATCAAGCAGTAACACTAAGATATCATCAAGCACCACCAACACAAAAATGTGGGGAAAATGAAATGTTAAAATCACTAATATGTAGAAGAATTTTGCCCATCTCTTCTTTTGAGAATATCCTTTTCTTCCTCTAATGTAAAGTAAGATTCATCAATCTTTGGTGAACATTTATCTGGAAAAAATATTTTTCTTCTTGGAGTTTTGAGCTGTTACTACCATTTGTGTTAAACTATAAGAGCAAAAACAAGAATCTTGAGGAAAAAGGGGCATTTCGAAGAAGGTCTAAAACTTCTGCACTGGTGTAGTTCTCCACCATCCTGAAAGAAAAAGGCAGCTGTGATAAATGCTGCACTGAAAGCTTCTAGAAATCTTCAGATCTGAAAAGTCTTTTTTCCATTCCAGGTATTTTCTAGTGCTCAGCATTAGCTATTCTCAACCCTCCTCCTTTTTCTGCCAATCATTCACACATGAAGAAGATGAAAGCAGCAGGAAAAGAGGACAAAGGAGAGAATTGCAGAGAGAAGTGCAGTACTCTGAAAATAATTTAGAAGTCAATGAAATTAGGATAGCTCTATTCATGTGTAATAATGGACTCATCTCTTAGCACCTTTTAATGTCAATATTCTCTACATGTTGCTTGGGTCAGGACATTGTGCAGACTCATTTTTGACTGAGCCTCTGCTTTGTACTGAATCCTTAGATCTCAATTCATTCTTCCCAGCACTCACCTGACATGTGAGCTGCTCACCATATAATTGCACATTTGTTTTTGCAGTGAAAACAGAATGGGCTCCTATTCCAAAACCTTTGGAAAAGGCAGGTATTATTGATTAAGAGCAAACATCTTGAAAAATGGCAGGCTGGAGTATGTTAAAATGCCACCTGAAGGGGCTCAGAGAACATCCATTACCAGCTGAGGGCTGTTTGCTGAGCTGTGTGGGATGAGCTGCTTGGCACCCATGAGCTCTGTCTGGCTGCTCCCAACAGAGCCTTTGGTGTCACATTTATTGACAGCTTGATTGCCCTGGAGTGGGAGTTAGCCCCTGCATTGCCTTCACTCAGACCAGCTGCCACTGAAGTCAAATTCTTTCCCAAATCAGAGAAATCTTATTGCTGGTTTCTCAGGTCATCATTGTTGAATCGGCACTGAAGCTTAGAGACATGGGACGCACCCAACAGCCGCCAAACTTCTTGAATCTTAAACATGATTTCACTGCTCAAGAGAGCTTTTCACTAGGGTAAACAAGAATAACTTCAATAAAGAAGGAAACAATCATTATTTTCTGTGAATAGTGAAGGGATTTGAATAATATGGAGGAAAAAAAAAACACACAAACAACCAAAACAAAGGAAATGCTTCTAAATTAGAAGTAACACCTTTACAAAAGACTGTGCATTGTCTTGAAGGTTTGTTGGGTTTATCCAAGTGTGTGAGCTCCTGTGAGTGAGCACTTGCTGCTCTAATCACTGGCATCAATAATTAGTGGAACAATTAGTTCAAGAGAAATCACTGCTGCTCACAACTCTATTCTCTGCTCCTCTCTCTTAGCATGGATGGATGACATTTCTATGGCACACTGAAAGTGAAAAGGGAACCTTCCCTGTCCTGCCAAGTTCTTGCATATAGAACTGAACAAAGCTTTCCTACAGCACAGATTCTTGCTACAAATAAACATTTCACATTTTTCAAGAAAATGCCAAGATTGGTGACCACTTTCAGTTAATTTCCATAAAATTTAGGAAATTATTTGCCTGCTACTTTAGAAAGAAAATATGCTTGCTACAAGGATTTTGAGAGTGCTTCAGCTGTTCTTTCCAGCATTAACAGTGTCCTTAAGAAAAATATAAAAAATATTGGAGGGTACCTTGATATTGGCTGTTTGAGAGATTAATAAAAATATGACACAAGATTAGAGTGACAGCATTTTCTGTAGCCATGTCTCGTGTGTGCAAGCAGATCCTGCCCAGGATTGGATGTGCAAATCAGGGAAAACACCTGACTGGCCATGCTCCTTCTTTCTCTCTCACAGCTGTCAATGCAATAATCTGAGAAAACTAAAAACACTCTGCATGCAATGCAAAGTTCCATTTTGCATATAATAAGAATATTTATTGTCTTGTTTACGCACATTCCCTGCCCTAAAATTCTTCATTTCTTCACTCTTCCTCCTACCAAATCTGTAAGTCTTTTTCTTCTGGAAGTTTCCATTCCTCTGCATGATTTTGTCATCACTAGAAAATCTCAGTGGTTAGTTGAGAGCATCATGGGGTCAAAAACCTCTACCTGGCTCCAACAATTGTAAAACAATTGGGCTGTTCCTCCCCTCTGCTCCATGGCAGGGATTGTACTGAGTGTAAAGAGAGGCAATGATCTCCTGCAAAATCATCACTGCACTGTGCCATCCTGAGCTGAGCAAGATACAAAGGCAATACTGTTTCTATTACACTTTTCAAAATATTTCAATATTAATTATTAAACTCTACAACTCAGATCCAAAGCCACTAAATAGTCAGAGACCATAAAAACCTTTTAAATTCTCTAGTCCATCAATCTTTTTATACAGAATTTTTGCTTGGGTTTTGTCCAATCTAGACTTAACATGTCCCAGCATTTTCCTTCAGAGGCTCTTCTCCTGCCAGAGCTGTTCAGGCAGATGGTATTAGCAAATCAGGAAAAAAGGGACATTTCCTGTTTTGTGAAGCTCCAAATATACATTATGATGTTTTCTTGATATTTGGCAATGATAGTTGAATTTTCTCATGCTAAAATTTAATTCATTTTCGTAAAATCATCCTCATCGCTTATCTCTTACACGATACTCCCATGAAATCCTGATTATATTTTTGTTTGATAATAATCAGAAAAGAGATATTTGGAACAATTATGAAGTCTAATATGGGATTGCATTACATGTGTTCCACTATGTATTGTGATATCTTATTATCCTTTCCATATATTTTATTGCATTATATCATATGTATTTTATTAATATTAGTGTATTGAAATTGTGATATAAACAATGCCTTATAAGGTGTTGTGTTTATTACAACACACACTTTATTAAGTGTTATGGCATGACAGAGTACCTGTATTTGCATGTTATTTGAAATATAATCAGAGAAAAAAAAATACAAATAAGAGCAAATTTTTTTTTTACCAAGACCTTAATTTAAACTCATTAAACCAATGGAAGTTTTGCCATATCCTTGAGAAATAGAATAAGACAAAAGGTGCAGACTTTAAGATCAAAAATGATAGATTTAGAATGTCAGAAAGAATTTCTTTGTTGTGATAGTGATAAGAAACTGACATAGGTTGCCGAGAGAAGTTGTGGGTGCTCCATTCCTGGAAGTGTTTGAGGCCAGGTTGGAAGGGGCTCTGAACAGCCTGGTCTAGTGGAAGGTGTCCCTGACCAGGGCAGGGGTGTTGGTACAAGATGATCTCTAAGGTCCCTTCCAACCCAAGACATTTTGTGATTCTATGTGGCTTTTTACATGCATTTTAAAATCCATAAAATCCTATATTCTGAATAGAGAGATTATATTACAATTATCTGCCTTTTTCCCCCTGAGTATTTGTATTAGCCCATATAATTCTCCTTAATTTAAATTACTTACTTCATTTCCTTATTAGTTACTTTTAGTGGGTTTGATTCTTTTGTCTGTCTTCTGTTAGGGCCTAAAATAAAACATGAGAAAGAAATGGAAGCATTTGTTCTCAAATTCATTGCATCTGACATATTCAGCATTTCTAACACACTGATTTTTTCCATTCCCAGCTATAAAATCTAAGCCAGAAGACATAAGGCTTCTTTAGGAAAAAAAAAAAAAAAAAGTTAATCAAAACAGAGAAAGACTTTTACATGAGCAGCAAGCTCAAATCTTAATTACCTGTAGACGTCCACAGATAGTTTCAGACATTCCAGAGGTGAAGAGGGGTTGTTCAAGTCACCTTCCCATAATTATATGAAGACAGGAGTGGAAACCATTGACACATGGCAAATGAAACTGATCTTGAAGAGCACGCTGTTATAAAGAATCAGTGAAGTATGCACCACTAGGCTTTGACCTTCATGCAGCAGGAGGCAATGAAACAAAATTCTTTGATTTAAGAGAGCGTGTTTTATGAAAAAAAAAAAAAAAAAAAAAGAAAATAATTGGATAGTTTATGAATCACAGGGAGCCAGGATTGTAGCTGGCACTGCATGGGTGCACAAAAAGTTAGGAGAAAGTGGTAAAGAGACTTCCCCCTCCTTAACTCTCTTCTTGGTCCTTGGACTTTGTGGGTGTGAAGGCTCCAGTGGAGATAAAGAACTGGAGACCCAAAGGACTGCAGAAAAGGGCAGTGGTGCTTTCATCTTCTGGGCTAGCAAGGTCAGTGGGCAAACAGCACAGTGGAAGGGAAAGAGGACTATATGCCCTTTACTTTAAATGCTTTAACATGGGAAATGTTTTCAGTTTCAGAATGTTTTCAGTCCCTGTGGACTCCCTAAATTCTTGCCCCATCTTAAACCAAAATTAGACTACATCGGATGACATATGTTCAATTCTACATTTCAAAATGGTCTGTGGCCTTCTGAGTATCTCAGAACTAAAAAAAATAGCTGAGGAAATGAAACCTGCTTTCATAAAGCCTAAATTTTCAGGATAGGGTTTGGATAATTTGAAGACCGATGAATCAGGCAAGATGAACAGCTGAAATCCTGCCATGACCAAAAGCTATCAGCTGCTTTTTGCTTTTTTCCCCTAGCACCTATTTAGTTCTGTCTGAGTCTCCTGAGCACAATGTTAAGGTGTATTTCAGATTCTCTGGCAGATCTCTTGGGGTGGACATCCCACAGAGCATCAGTGTTTTCTTCCAAGGTTGTCCCAGTACTTGTGAGCAATGGTAAATCAAGGATGGACTGGAAGTTTCTGGCTATAAGTCAGGAACAGTGATTTTCAAGACTGTTCTGTTGTCCATGGTTTAAATGTGTATTTGCAGAGACTTGCAGATTGCAGCAGAGTAGCACTGGGCTGGGATCTGGGAAGAGAGTGAGTTGGGCAGAAGACAGTCAAACAAGGGAATTATGGCAAAAATCAGCAGTAGAAAATGATAATAATTCTTCTTTTGATTACCAGTCTGGTCTTTAATATAGAATACACTCTTGTTCACATGCCATGATACTGTTCTTAAAATCTTCCTTAAACCCACGCTTTGTTCAAGGAGAGAAATCTTTGCTAGTCCTGATACAAACAAAGAGTGAATAACAATCAATGCTTATTAACTCATCCTGAGGGCGATGAGTTAACCCACTGAAATGTCATCACTGCAGTGGAAATGCCACACCAAACCTCGTCAGTTACTGATTTTTGTAAATTGTAAATTTACAGCTAGAAACGAACACACTGGGCTGAAACCTTAAAGAGGATAATGCACCACCAGGTCACATTTAGATTAGCCAAGGATGGGCATTCCATCAGTAGTGACCAATATTTCAGGCAGCATCCAAAAGCTGAGCTTTGTTTTCTCACTTGGTCACTGCAGATAGTTTGCGTTACACCCCCATAAGATGACAAATCTCATTATTTTAGTTGTCATTAGGAGCCATTTTAATGACCTTATGTTTGTCTTGCATTTCAGTGCTAAGAACAGTGCTTGACTCTGAAATTTCCCCTACAAATGTTTCACCAATTGACACATTATTAAATTCTCTACCTGTAAAGGACAGGTCAGGCCCTTAACACCATCTGTAGTTGTGTTTGCTATGGTTATAGCCATTTTACTTTCACACTTGACATAGATTCCCTGCTACTGAGAGTTCCAGCACTTCTTTCCCTGTCAGCCCTTAACTACAACAATAAACAACCCAGCACATTCAAAATGCTGCAGCCAGAGAGGAACATATAAATATTTCATCATGCACTAGCTCTGAGAAAAATGTGAACAAATTAAGGCTCTCATGTTGCGCTTGTGAGACCAGTATTTTATCTTCTCTCTATTAAAAAAGTAATAATCAGAGAAATGCTGTAAACTAACATGAGGTCTCCTGAGCAACATGCAGCATGTCATTAGTCTGGCTATTTATATCCCACCCAGAGCCCCAGAAGCCATGGTATAAGGAAAGGGTAAGCAATAATTAGTGCCGGAAGAGTACTGAGTTCAACGTGCAAATGAAACAAGTAGTAATCATCCAGATGGTGTCATGTCTTTGGAGGTTCACTCTAACTGAGGATTATTAATCTTTCTCTTTTTTTTTTTAATTTTTTGTTCTTTTTAATGCAGCCCACAGAAAACTAAATGCCAAGGGTTAAGAGCCAATACAGTACCATTTATTACTGCTGTTAATTAGTTGTGTGATGCCGATGCCTGGAGATGTAAGAGAACAGAGAGCAGGGCCCTGTTGTGCTGAAATTTCTACAAATAGAGAGATGGTCCCAGCTAGGAACTGTGAATGGCCCACAGGCAAAGTGGCTTAGCCAGAGAGGAAGGATTTTCTGAAGCCCTTGCCACATGATCAACATTTTGTAACCTTTTTATTTCTATCATCATTTTCACCCTTTCTCTGTCTTCTCATTCTCACCCTTCTAATTTTCATTCTCTTCTGATTCCCTTCTCCAAAATTCTACTCTCAGCCTGACCTTGGATTTCTGCAGGAATCCTGATTATGTTCACTTCTTTCCTCTTTTAGAAGCTCTTTTGGAAACAGCACTTTTCCACCCAATTCCTTCCTGCTTTACAGAATCCACAGCCCATTAGCAATTTATAGCACTGTATATGATCAGAGTCATCTGTGAGGCTAAAATCTGCTTTTAGAAACCAATATTCTGCTTTTGCTAAAGTCAGAGAAGTAACACAGTTTATAATGAGGGCAGATTCTGATGTGTGTTCTTTTCTATATTTTCAGACACTTTAAAGCCAGACTTAGCACCTCCTACAATGATACACTACCACCAACAAAATGTAGGGTAGAATTTCCTTTGCCCTAAATTCTGTGTGATCTTGAGGTTTATTTGCCCCTTCCTAAAAATGAATATTGTCCTTGGCATTACTATTATTGCTGATATGGCTATTAACCATATTCTCTCTGTATTCTGCATTTTATTTGCAATAGGGGTTACCTGGTGCCATGTATGACCTAAACCTCAATCAGAACGGACACTTTGGGGGGGAAGAAGTTAGTTTTACTATGAGACAACATTTTTAAGAGGTTATTGGTTTTTCTTGATCTTTTATTGTTGTTTCTGCTGCTGCTGTTCTTGTTTATACATTTAGAAGATTTTAAAAAATTGTGGATAATCAGGTGGATAAAAGTCACACTTTGGTTGAGGAAACCAAAATGTAACTTTCTTGCATTCAAAGATTTTCTAACATTTAACAGAAGAGGCCAAATCACTTTGTTATTAAGATGGGGTGTCACAAGGAGGAGGGAAAAGAGGGGAACTGTTGGCTGGGTATTTCATTTCACTCCATGATTGTTGCAGACCACCAGGCTCCACAGTCTTCAGCAGTTCTGGCTGTCAATTTTTTTCCTGAAAAATGAGAATTCTTTATTTCAGCTCATAGATAATAAAAGATCAACAGTTGCTGTGACACTAAAATGGGAAGAGACTGCAAAGGACATGTCAGAAAAGCAAGAAGGGCCTATTTTCAACACATAAGTCTTTGCAGATTCTCAGCCCTACTATCACACAGAATCCAACACCAGAGCTTCCTGTACAGTGACTGAGGAGAGATTAAAAACTGATTTCACAAAACTACCCTCCAAGCTGAGGCAGAAGTAGGAAATTCTGAGGAGAGGACACCTAAGTTTCTGCTCTGGCCCTTAAGTGCTCTCAGGCTTCAACCACCCTTAGGCTTCATTAGGCAATTACTTCCCACTGGGGACACAACTGGAGGTGGGTGAGGAGCTGTGGAGCCACAGCCTTGAGGCTGCAGCTGCTGATGTGCATTTGCCAAGATGTTCCTAAGGAAAGAGAAGAAAAGATTTTTTGGTGTTTTTGTTTTTGGGTTTGTTTTTTTTTTTTTTCTGGTGGTTTTTGTTTGTTTGTTTTTTTGGGGCTTTTTTGTGTGTGTTTTTTTTTTTTTCCTGGTTTTTGTTATTGTTGTTGTTTTGTTTTGTTTGGGTTTTTTTGTTTGGTTGGTTGGTTTTTTAACTCAGATCTTCCAGAGGGGTGCAAGATCTCAATCTGAGCATCCTTCTCACTCAGGATGCTTTTCTTACATGAGGGAATTATTGCACAGGGGCTTCAGTGAACATTTTCCCCATTAACCAGGCACTAGCCAGGCACTCTACATAACTCTAACCTACCACTTTCTTCTAGGTAAAAAGTTTCTCATTAGCTTTGTGTCTGGGGAATGAAGAACTGGCCAAACTCATTTCCTGCTGTGGGTGCTCCGGATTATCAGCACAGTGAGCTGTTCATCCTGTCAGCAAGCATAGGAGTGCAGAAAGCTGGTGACTTTACTGCCATTGTCCTGCAGAGATCAGCCTGTGCCAAGCCTGGGGCATCCATTAGGACCTTCAGTTGTGTGAGGGGCTGCACAGCCTCTGCTTGCCAGCCAGGATGCAGAAATTGAAGAGTATTTGGAGGTGAGATTTGAAAAGGAAGACTTTTCATGGGAATATGCTGCTTCTATTTCCACTTGCATGATGAAAATTCTCTCCTAGGTATCCAGAAATGGAATTTTTATTATTTTTTTCTCTTTTTTTTCCTGCAAAAGAAAGAGCAAAGAATGCAATGAGGGATATTCTGCAATGTGGTGCAGCTGAGATGTCTGTCCCTGCTCGAGATAGTGTGGCAGAGGGCCAGCCTGCATGGGTATGAAGCTAAACGTTGGACTACACAGCATTTTTTTCATTCTTTGTAAAAAACATACCAGAATTTACTCACATTCTTGAATGGTGCCAGTATGACAGGTTGGAGAAATCTTCCCAAAAAAAACCACAAAAAAAAAAACTCAAAAAAAACCCCAAGTGCTCCAGAGTGCAAGGGGAAACACAGTGACTACATTTTATAATAGCTTGCCTTGAGCTAGAGCAAGGGTCAGTGGAGTCAGTGAGCAGACTTTAAGAGCAGAAATAAGACATGGCTGTTCCTCACACTCGCTGTAATGCAGTTTTCTTCCATCACAGCTCTTGTGACTAACCCATGAATAGTTTATCCAGGCCCACGGATGCCGGATGTTTGTCTCTCCTTTTCTCACCCAGAGCTGGAGTGCTCATCTTGCATGATCAGAGAATCACAGACTGACAGAATGTTAAGAGGTTGGAATGGACCTTGAAAAGTATCCAGTCCCAACTCCTCTGGTGTGGGCAGGGACACCTCCCACTGGACCAGGTGGTTTGAGCCTTATCCAACCTGGCCTTGGATTCTTCCAGGGATGGGGCAACTTGATCGTATGTCTTTCCACTCTCACAGTAAAGGCTTCCTAGTATCCAGCATAAATTTCCCCTCTGTAAGTTTGTACCCATTAGTCCTTGTCCTATCACTACAGTTTCTGATGGAGGGTCCCTCTCTGGCTTCCCTGCAGCCCCTTCAGATCCTGTAAGGTCACTCTGAATTCTCATTGTAACCTCCTCTTCTCCAGGCTGAGCAGCCCCAGCTTTCTCAGCCTGTGTTTGTGGGGGAGATGCTCCAACTCTCTTATCAGCATCAACATCATGGTTCTCCTTTCTCCTCGGGACTTGCTCCAAAAGCTTCCCTGTGCTTTTTATTTTTGGGGCACCAGAACTGTACAGAGCACTCTGGGTGGGGTCTCACAAGGGCAGAGAGGAGTTGGAGAATCCACTCCCTCATCCTGCTGCCCACTGTCCTTTTGATGCAGCCCAGGATTTTGTTTGCTTTCATAAGAAACCCGTAAGAAGGTGTTTCATAAGAAGCACAAGGCTGACTTTCCTCACCTTGGCATCTCAGATCCACCACATGTAAAATGGTATCTTGATTTCATTCATTAATTTGGAATTCTGGAACAGGAAAACAAAAACCTTCACCTGCCATTTCCTTTCCCTTTGCAATATAACCAGAGCAAAAGATAACACCTAAAATTCACAGCATCATGGCTTTCCTGGTGGTGAGTCACCATCAGGTGAATCTATTCTGTCATCTCTGGAGGAGTCAGCAGGATGGGAGAGCTGTGCTCAGCCATTAGCTCATTTCTTTTCTTTCTTCTCAGCCATGTGCTGCCTTCAATCTCTTGGTGCTGCATATGTCAGGAGCAGGAAGTAAGTGGGTCGTAGGATTTTCCTTTCAGCATTGTTCAGGCAGTGACAGGATGCAGCACAGATGGAATCAGCTTGTTTATACTGAATGTGCTGGAGTTATTGATAAAGGACAGCTTCATCCCTGCCTGAACAACACCCTCTGTCCTGGCATCTTGAACAGGTGCCATGAGCTTCACTCCAAGATTAGCCATAACCTGCAGGAAAACAACTTTTTGGAACACAACCATTTTGAAAAAAAGTCCTGGTTTTTGCTGGGTTTTGGGTTTTTTATTTTTTCTTCCAGTTTTAAATGCCATATTTTCCTTTAACTGTTTTCTGTCTCCTATATACAACTAGGATGACAGTGTTGTATTTTGCTTAGTAGGAGATTATGTGTTTCCCATACTAATATTTCTCAAATTTGGTGTTTCCCAGAGATGTCCACACCCAAAGAATGCAAGAATCACCGTGGAACTGTACTCAGTGATAACCTTCAATCCTCTCAAAGAGAAATGCCTTCTCAATTCCAAGAAAAAGTCCATCAGGTAAGACCTTATAGCCCACCTTTTGATTCATATTATGTTACTATTTTTTATCCCACCTATGCCTTTATATAAAAGGTTTGTTAGAAACCCTTTTATTTCTGCATGTAGATTACAAAATATACTGTGTTTTCACAGAATTAGGTTGAACACAAATTCCTCATAACACAGACTCACATCTTGAAAATGCCTCCTCAGTCCTCAAGAGCAGACAGAATGGCAAGGGTAACACACTTATGGAATCATTTATTTAGAAAAATCCTCTGAGATCATCAAGTCCAACTTGAATGATCAAGTTGGACTTTAATCACTTGAATGTGAAGCCAGCACTAAGTCACCACCAAAACAAGTTTCTAAGTGCCACTTCTACAAGCATTTTAAATATCTCCAAGGATTGTGATTCCACCATTTCCCTGGGCAGACTGTTTCAACATTTGACAAACCTTCCAGTGAAGAAATTTTATTATAATGTACAATCTAAACTGCCCTGGCACAGCTAGAAGTCATTTCCTATTGCCCTATTACTTGTTATCTGGGAGAAGAGACTGATCCTCATTAGGAGGATTTCCAAGAAAAGCACAGAGAACTAACCAGAAAACATTGTCATTCTAATCCGTAAAAGCTTAATAGTCCTTTATCTTATATACTGCATCAATTCTCATACCATATTAAAAATAAAAAATAGGACTAAAAGAAATACTAAAAGAAAGAGATTGACCCAAAGAGATGGATCATTTTCTATATGGATAGACACTAAACAGAACATTTGTCTGCAAACAAAAGTTGGGGGAGACAAAATGGTGAAACAGAAAATTTTTGAAAACTTTGGAGAAAGGAAATAGGCAATGGTCATGCATTTTTTTCTCACAACCTAAAAGTAAGAGGGAGTAGGGGCATAAGTCATATGAGGAGCAGCTGAAGGAGCTGGGGCTGTGCAGCCTGGAATAAAGGAGGCTCAGGGGAGATCTTCTCATGCTCTTCCACTGCCTGAGACCAGGTTGTAACAAGGTGGGCTCTTCTTCCAGGTTACAAGTGGCAGAATGAGTGTACACAGCCTCAAGCTGTGCCAGAGGAAGTTCATTTTGGACATCATGAAGAAATTTCTCACTGAAAGGGAGGTTAAGCATTAGAACAAGATGCCCAGGGAAGGGATGGAGTCACTGTCCCTGGAGATGTTCAAGAAATGACTGGATGTGGCATTTAGTGCTGTGGTTTAGTTGACAAGGTGGTGATCAGTCAAAGGTTGGACTCAATGACTTTGGAGGTCTTTTCCAACCTTAATGGTTCTGTGAGTATATGATAAGTGAAATAATGAGGCAGGTATTTAGCAAACATAAAAAGGATTTATACTTTCATAGAGATATGAAAGTGGAACTCAGAGAAACACAATTCCAGATATGACAAAATGTGATTTGACAGATTATTGGAAACAAAATCCATCAACACCTTCAAACATAACTATACAGATGCAGCATTCAGACAGGGAAATACCCAAAGTGCTGGCTCCTGGTATTTAGGGTTTTGTACCAGGAGAAATGTCACCCTTGCCTTTTCTTGTCTTTCCTTGACCAGCTGCCAGGAGCAGGATATTGCTTTAACAGATTATAGTCTCACTAAGAGTCTTTCTTTGGTTCAGACTGAACTGTGGTCACATCAATGATTGCATCAATATCACCTAATTAATAATGGCATTGAAATATAGTACTTGGTGCTACTGCTTTCATAAAAGAAACGTTAAAGAAGAAGAAATTCAGGAGAGGCTCTTTTCCACCCACATCCTCACATGATAGGAACTGAAGTTACTGCATCTTGGTTAGGAAATAACTGCATAACCTGAAGTCAAGGAAACAGAGACAGAGTTAACAGATAAAGCTTTTTTTCCTAGAAATCCACGTCCAAATGCTCTCAGTATTTGTAAGACTTCTGCTGTGCAGCTGGCTGTGTCCCTGCTGGCTTGTGTCAGGGCTTTGCAAAGCACCAGCCCTTCCTTCATTGTCCTTCCTTCATCTATCAAACTTGTTCAGTTTGTTAATCGAGCAGAGGTATGGACAGAGGGTTGTTTAAAGCTTCCTGCAAACCATCCTCACCACACGAGTAGTACATAAAAAGAATAGGAAATGCAACACTTTCACCCAGGTCTTTACCCTGGGAGCAAAGCACATTCACACAGACCTCAGAGAAGACTTGGAGAAGAATTCCCCATGACATCTGCAGGCACATGTTCTTTCTCACAGTGGCCAAGTCTAAGCTGCTAAGACCTGCTGAGAAGTCCACAACAATTCTGTATTTCTCCAGCACAAATAGAAGTGCTGACACACACATCCAAACTGATCTTAGCTCTTCACCCCTTTCTGCTTCCATAGGATGGATAATTTCACATTCTATTTTAGTTTGTGCCATTTGGATAAAAAATTCTCCTGACCACCTCATGTACAGTTGTGTAACAAAATCAGCAATGGAATGTTGGCTTACAGGGCCACAGTAGTGTGGAACTGCAAAACCAGGGAGCACCAAGTGGGGGAATTAATACTTAACTTTGAGTAATCCTAAAAGGCTTACTCAAATCCTAGCAGGTGCAGACACACAATTTCTAAAAGTATTTAAGCTTTGTTATGACTTGCTTGGTGTGGCTTCTGTCTCAGTAGGGAACAAGAAGGCAGAGAGGTCAACTGGCCTGCACAGTGTGGCATTAACAAACCATTAGCAGACTCACTGAAGGGATGTGTTCCTGTCAAGAAACATGCTTCCTGCCTTCTGTGGACATCTAAGTTGTGCCAAAGTCAAGAATAAGACAAAAAAAATATTACAGACCATTAAAGACAATTAAAACAAATAATTCTTCTATTAAAGACAATAGAAATATTTCCACTTATTCCCTGTGTTCTGGAAATCTGCAATTAACATAAGACAAAGAAACAGTTGTAGTGGTAATAAAGGAAATAAAAAGTGATTTTTCCTTCCCCATCCTCTTGCTGAACAGATTTTTATTACTCCTTGCTCCTTTCTCTTCCAACTGTTGGCATCTCTGTAGAGCTTCTGCTTTGAATCATTTTTCAGAATAAACAGAGGAAGCTGAAGCATCTCAGAGAAATGAACATGGTATAACAAAATAACAGCAGTTAATGGCATTGGCAAAAGCAATGGTTTTATAAAATTTTCACTTCTTTCCCACAGAATCGTGAGATTTAAGAACTCGATGAAATTCCATATATAGAATAATTCAGCAAAGGTGACATATGAATGTCAAATAGATAAATTTAGAGGAAGATCAACTGTGTATGATCAGAATCCATATTCTTTAGATATCTTTCAAGATTTTTGTGTCACGAAAGCGAAATTAAAATTTTGCAAGGTAACTATATATATTTGAATTGACTCTGAGTTCATTAAATCAGAGGTTAGGTGGTGAGATTTTCTGCAGCTGAAGACTTGAGAGAATGACTCAGAAGAGCTCTTCCTGGTCTAGTCCCTGTGACACAGAGAAGGAAGCAGGTGACAACTTACATATCGAAAAAAATTCAAGGAAGAAATCTGCTGTGCCTAAATGATTGTTGTTACCCAGGTCATTTCAGTACTCTTAATTTCATTTTTTGTCACTTAAGAGAGTGATAAAATAGGCATCTTAATTGTATGGTGTGAATTCTACCCTGAGAAAGAACCGAGCCTGACAGTTTGGATTCGTAATTCAAAATTATTGTTCTGATGCAAACATGAGAGCTGGCACCTACTCTTCTTTCCAAAGACTGCAAAGTGGAGCTGAGGAATACCTTAAACTGGAAAGGCTGTGTAACACACTTTCAAGGTCTTAACTGGCTTAAAGAATCCAATTTATGGATACCAGTGTTATGAAACTTAAAACTTGAATCCATAGAGGGAGAACAGAATTACCTTTTCTACTCTCAAGCATTCCCCTAAGTTGAGGTACCAGAGCTCAGGTATTTGGCTAGATACAACATCACAGATTAATTAATTAGATACATTTATTTTAATCTTGTATGCAATTTTGTATAAAGTCATAGAAAACAGATTTAATTGTCTTTAATGGCAACTACTTGGATGCCTTAATGGCTTTAAGCTGAAAGAGGCTAGATTTCAATTAAATATGAGAAAGAAATTCTTTCCTGGCACGGGCTGCCCAGAGAAGCTGTGGATGCCCCATCCCTGGAAGTGTTCAAGGCCAGGTTGGATGGGGCTCTGAGCAACCTAGTCTGGTGGAAGGTGTCCCTACCCATGGCAGGAGGGTTGGAACAAGATGATCTTTTAGGTCCCTTACAACCCAAGCCATTATGATCATAGGATTCTAGTTCCTACTGGAAAAAATTATCTTCCCCCCTAATAAAGGCTGCATATGCTTAATGGATTTCTAAGGCAGGGAAATTCTCATGGTTTGGTGAGAAGTGTTGGGGCCTGGGGCTTAATTCAGTGGGAGAGTCGTGCATTTGGTTTAAAAGGCTCATCCTCTGAATGGGAGAGAGAGATCAATGACAGCAAGATGAATGTTTGCTGAACAGCTGCCTCCAAATCACTCAGTGCTCAATGCTGAGTTTGAGGATGGTGAATTCCCTTTTGGAAGCAGGCTTGGCCTCTGCTGCAGAGGCAGCAAAACAAGATGGAGCACATATTGAGTTCAGCAATGGAAGACAAGGGATGGTCCTCCAGGGGAAGCAAGGACAAATCATAATCACTAATATGGGGAATAAAGGCAGCCCTATAAAAAGAGGGCATTGAGGAATAGAATTTATATTTATACATTATAAATTTAAATATGTTCCCAAAGTAATGTACTTCTTCCATCTGTATTTGGAGGCACTTGAAGTTCATAAATGTGACTATTTTCAGTGACAAATATCTCACGAGCTCGCAAGTTCTATCTCTGAGCAAATGGAGGAGCACTTCTTTTTTTTTTTTTTTGCTGTGTAGTTTGCTGAGCAATTCAACATCAGATTAACAAACAAGCTTAACTG
Organism: Ammodramus savannarum pratensis; assembly: GCA_020466415.1. Classification (NCBI taxonomy): domain Eukaryota; kingdom Metazoa; phylum Chordata; class Aves; order Passeriformes; family Passerellidae; genus Ammodramus; species Ammodramus savannarum. The sequence goes on from JAHXMQ010000807.1 coordinate 146,741,639, forward strand.
AGATTAGGAAAGCAGGCATTTGTCCCTCATTTTCTCCTCTGGGAGTTTATTGTGAAAAGGGTTCTCAGATTAACCAACATATCAGATAAAAGTGATTTCAAAAAAGAGAATTACAGTTAAGAAAATCCCACACTCCTGTAAAATCTCCTAATGGTCACATGTCTGCCTGGCCCTTAGAAGAACTGGCTTCCATTCTTTCATCAGAAGGGGAGACCTCAAATCTGTACCCTTGTGGGAGATTCTCTGCCTCCAGGGAATGGGGCTGGCTGGGTGGAAAGGCAGTGAAATTCCCCCTGCCAGGGGCAGGAGTGCCTTCCACCAGACCTGTCTGCTCAGAACCCCATTCAACCTGGCCTTGAACTAAGTAAATTAGGGAAGTGAGAGGACTGCAATTTCTCCCTGTGCCCTTCTTCTGAAAAGAGAAGAAAGTTGAAACATTTAATCTACTCTGCAGTAGTAAATAAAATTGACCAAGACCTGTTGTCTGTCCATGAAACCATGGTATAAATCCACGGAGCAAGGCTTCTCATCCAAGAACAGGATAATGTCACCTGTGCTGTCTACTGAGAACAGTCACTGGTTTATTCCCCGTGTCACATCCAGGCATCATCCAAAAGAATTTTAAATGTGCTTGTCAAAACTATTTCAGAGAAAACAATAAAAGTTAAATATGAGGGCTAAGATCCCGGTTGTGCTTGACAATATACCTTGGCCCAGTATGGTTTATCCTTCATTGCCAAAGAGGCTGACACTCAGAGCATCTTGCTTCTCAAGCAACAGAAAACAAAATGTATAAAGTTTGAGAAACTCCATCAATAGGCCATAACAAGGAAAAAATAAGCTTCACGGTATATATTTGTATTAGGACTTCTTTTATTGGAGGGAGAATATGGGTATGGAGATATTAATTCCTAACCCAAAATTCTAGCAGTGGCTAGAAAAAAGCAATATGAGTCAAAAAGAAGGCTCCTCCTCAAAATTTATTATTTTATTTAGCTCTGTAGCTTTTTCAGCATTGAATCTCATTTGGCAAGGAGAAGTGCCTTCTTGCAGATGTACATTTTATAACAGGCATTTCAAGGATCCAAGGACTAAAGGAAAACATTTCTGTCTTAAGTGCACTCATCTCTCAAATGACCAGTCAGCATATGTAGACAGAATATTCAGTTACTGTAATTTAGTACACTAGAACAGAGAGTACTGAGAAGCAGAAGTCAATAAGAATATTTAATAAACAGGAGGAGAACAGGAAGACTACACTGAATTATCGCCAACTTGTTATCCTTACGGGTCCTATTCTATCCAATTTGCTCTCCTTAAAAACTAATTTTCCTTTATTTCAGTCAGGCACTCAACCTTCTCCACCATTCACAACAATTGCCTCTTCAGAAAATAGACAGGGGAAATATAGAAAAACATAGTCAAGCTGAGCAGGAATAATGTAACTGAAGCAAAGGCTGCAATTTCAGAAGAGGAGATAGAGCCACTCATCCTTAGATCAAGGGCTGCTGGTGGAAGCTTTCTGGGGCTCTGCATTTTGCACAGTTTACTAATGAATTCATAGCAAAGTGACCTACCTCCTCCCTTTCCTTTTTTTAATTTTTTTTTAAATTTACTTCGGTTGTTATTGGCCTTTCTTTAAGCAGATTGCTATTGTGCTAATAGCTTTAAGCTGGGAAAGATCAGAACAGATAATTAAAAAAATAAAAAAGAAAAAATTAAGTTATCCATCCCAAAATAAAAAATAGTATTTTGGGTCCATCCTGTGAGCTCAGTACCAGAGTGTCAGCCTTACTCAGTTCCTTGACTCTCATGTTCTCCCCAGGGAATCAAGGTCCATAACAGATGAGAACCAGGGAACTCTCCAATAATTGTAGTGGGGATTTCTGATCTCAGCGACAGCATGGGGGGCCATTAAACCCATGGACCCATCTGTTAAGTCTGGGTTTGGGTTAGAAAAGCAGACAGAAGTACTGTGAATTCAACGACTCTTCATCTCTTAAATGCCTGACTTGCTTCCCCTAAGGAATTGCTCACCTCTGCCTTTGGGAGGCTGCTCAGACATCTGTGCTGCAAAAAACAGCCCTGCAAGGCTGAAACACCAGACAGAAACATCAGAGCAACATTCTTTTGCTCACCTAAAGACCCAGCCAGAAAGGTCATTTTTGCTGCTGCTCTGGAGTGTTCAGTAAATTTAACCACTGACATGTACTTACCCTCTGCAGCACAATATATTTATTCAGGAAAAAAAAATATTTTATGCAGAAAGTAACTCAGTCCCAGGATTTAAACAGGCCTGCTTAAAAATGTATGGGTCAGCCATGCATTTGAACCTACATTAAGGATTTGCATGGAAAAATATATGAACTTTTACTGACAACTGTCAATGAATTAATCTGGACTGTTACAAGTCCAGAGGCTGAACAATGTGTTAAGATATTTTCTTATAGATTCATAAAGAATGGACTCCCCTTCAAAGCTGGCTCCTGGTCACCTAGGAGAGAACAGAAGATTTGTCTGTGAAGGAGAGGTGCCAGGTTTGAGTCCTGTGTGTTGGGTAGACAATAGTGAATCCTAATTGTGCTGTCCCAAGGAGTCCTCCAGGGACTGTCACCCCACTGTGTGAATGTGTCCATACATCTGTGCTGTTATTTCTGGAAATAAGGACTGGGTTTCTGAGAGCCTTCTAATTAGAAATTGAGTCAAGGTTTTCTGTCTGGTGGTAAAAGTTTTATGTAAACGAGTAAATACATAAAAAAACCCCACAATTTTTGAGGTTGCAGTCGTTCCCTCTTGCTGTTCATTTTCCTCCTATAGCAAGAAATAACCCCAGGACTCTGTGGTAGAGAAAGCACAGACAGCTCTCCCTTCAAAGTTATCTGACATTACCTGAAACCTCATGAAACCTCACTTGCCAGTGAAGAACCAGCAACAAAGGCATTTTGCAAGGTGAGTTTGAGAATATTATATACTATGGGCTACATTTCAGAGGATGTTGTGCATCATGAAACTTAATGTGGCATAGAGGGATTCAGAAGTAGCTTTTAAAAAGGTCTAGCCACGCCTGCATGCAGCAGACCAGGGAAGAAGACCACAATCTCAAGAAAAGAAGGCATACACCTCCAAAAGAGACAGAACCCAGGGCAGCCCTGAGTTCCTAGATCTGCAGTCACTGCCAAAGGAGAAATGTGAAATCCTGTGCCATGTAGACAGAGCCCATCCGTTTGCCTTTGTGTGTAGGACTGAGATGAAAAATGTGTGTGATAACAAAACCCCTACTTTCCCCTGACTCACTTCAGCTTCCCATGCTGAGCTGCCCTTGCACAGTAAATGTGTTTTGTTATTGGTTTTCCTCACCCACACTCTCCCTTCTATGTCTCTTTCTCTCTTTCTTTGCCTTTTTTATGAAACACAGCATTTCCCATTACTTTCCCCCGAGTTCTCACAGAGGCTTTTGTAACCTGTTGCCCTGAGCGACCTGAGCTGGAAAGTGAGCTTTGCAATACTTCATGACACTGACCTGCAGAAGTGAGCAAACCCAGCTCACACCAAATTGCACTTTCAACCCAAGAGCAAACTTATCACAGATTCATTTTTTTCTTTCTCCAACCTCTGCCTTTTTATTAACTCTGGTCAAAACCCCACCCATGCACAAGCCCAAGTGCAATGTAACATTGAGGTTCACCTTCTCATATCCAAGGCAATTTTGAACTGCAGCTTTGTTGTAAAGGGAACACTCATGTTTTGCAGTTCAAGGCTTTGCTTTACACCACTGAAGTCAACTTGGGAATAAAAGTCAGCCTTATGAATCTGAAATTTATCCTTGCACTGTGATAATCAGCAGCACTGACAATTTTCTCAATGGTTTGTTGTGGAAACCCGCACTCTAATGCTCACATGGTGTGGGTAGACAACAGCTTTTAAATAAATCCAGCCATAATAGCATGAGACAGTTATTGGTTAAAGAGCATCTGCTCTCAATGCATAACCCTGATTACCTCTCATAGGACATACACACATGATTATGGGCAGGATACATCGTGCCAGGACCACCAGGTTTCATCTGCTGCTGTCAGGGTTGAAGCTTTTCAAATTTAGCTGTAATAGGACAGAGCTCCCCATGGAGGAAAAAGCAACCAGCTCTCTGTGTCCCAGCATTTTCTTGCTAGAGGATAAGCACAGGGATGTTTGGGCTGTGCCCAGTGGGATCAGGGATGTTTGCTGGGCCGAACAGATCAATAAATGAGATATTATCAGTCATCCTATAGTGGAGCAAAGAGCAGCTATGTTTAAATTTTAAATGAAGAAACATCTGTATCATACAAAGACCTACTTTTCCATGGTTCATCAACACTACTGTCTAAAGAGGGGAAATCCAAGTTTCTTCATACAAAAAAAGAAGGAAAGAAGCTCCTCAGTGTTCAAGCTACACTTTAAGCAGCACTATGGGTCCATTCACTGCCAGGGGGATTAATGGAAAAAAATCCTTATGCTGCAGTCAGACTAAGTTGTAATAAAGTCACCTAATAAGCAAAAGAGAATTTTTTCTGCAAGTGGGAGAAATCCACTTTTAAATATTTCAACTTGCTGGATGTAATTGGCTGCACCTCCAGTTTGAGGTATCTGCTGCCACCTCACCTCTGCAGAAGAGTCACTGAGCCTGCACTTGACAAACATAACGATGGCATGACAGGCTTCATTTTATAAGTATTATATTGTAAAGGAGGAAAATCTTGCCTGAGTTTTGAAATCCTTTGTGGGAAATGCTTTATAGGCAGCAAAGTTGCATATCTCTGCTTTTTGAGGTTCAAATATTTCAATTTTGAACATATTTTGTTTTTTACTGATTAGATCTTTAGAATTTGGGGATTGATCTAGAAAAGAAATTATATTTTCCTAGTGGAGGATTCTACTGTCACATTTCAGATGACAATGAAACACCTTGAGTTGCTTGTGAAAAGGCAAGTTAAATAGTGCTCTGCCTCTGAAAGGAATGACTACCTTTGCTTTGAAAGGATGACCTAAATTGAAGAATGCAAAAAAAGGAGAGAAATATCCGTCAGTGAATACTCAGAAACCTGAGCAGTTGTTTGTGCTGTGATAAAACTGTCAAAATAATGACTTTGATACTATCTACCTTTTTTCACTCGTATCATACTTTTTCACGTTTAGGAGTCAGAGACAGACTGTAATTCTGTGGCTTTAGTTACTAAAGCCCTTGAACTTTGTTTAAAGTGTAGTGCAAGGAAACTAAACTCAGTTAAAAGTCTGTCATCAGAGAATGAGGATTACAGTGCATTTATTCAATTCTGATGTAATCAGACTAGATTTTAGCCCCCTTTCCTAATCCCACAAGGCTTTAGTAAAAACTTTTTCTGAGTCAGCATAAGGCATACTGCATTGAGGCTTTAACAAACAAGAAACTTTCTCTCTTAACTTCTCCATGTCTGCATATGTCTGAAAGACTTTAATGATGGAACAGCTCTGATGCTGAGTGCCCAAATTTTCTTGTGCAGTTGCCAACACAGTATTGTTTGAACTAAAGACAGAAGAACACCCACTCACACAAGAATGAGTTGGACTTTTTGGAAACAATGATTTAACTGTGCTCAAGTGGAAATATAAATGATCTCATAGCACAACAGACAACCTGACAGGTTTATATTGGATAGGAGCTGAGATCAGCTCTGAAGAAATACAGATAGATGCAAACAAATTCTAGCCAACTGTGCATTGCTATATATTGATACAGACATATTTGCAAATTCATACACTTTATGAAGCCAGACACAGGATTATTATTGCTTGCTTGCAACAGAAAATAATAAATGCTAGCACATGCAGGTACATAAAGCATAAACAAACGGCCTCTTCGGAGGGTTATATTCTGACTTCCTTATTACAATCCTTCATTTTAACATTAATTAACCGAGGTAAAACCTTTATGTTGCACCCAGTCTCTGGCTGTCTCCAGTTCTTATCCAGGTGAAGTCATCTTGCAAAATTATGAGCACCATTTGCAAAAGCATTAAGAGGATAAGTGGCTTCAGTGCCACTCTCAGAAAGGGTTCAGCCTCTCAGCCTTGATGGTATTGCAGCTCCCACAAACCCTCCAGGCTGCCAGTCCCTCTGAGCTCCACAGGCTCAGGCTCCCTCTGTGCTGCTCAGCTCCACTGCCTGCCTGTCTCATGCAGCATTTCAACACCTCAGTAATATCTGCAAGGTTCTTTGAGGACTGACCATGAATGATTGCCTTGAAAACATGGAAAGCCTTTTTCATTGTTCCAAAGAGAAAGCAGTTTCATAACACCCCTCCCCCCAGTTTTCACACTAAAAGTCCTGTTTCTAATTTTATTCTTTTCCCATTGAGAAACTATTTAATAATCCAAATGAGAACATTTTAATTTATAAGAGACTTCATTCTCTCCCTTAGGATGAGGACTTTCACTTTTAAGAATTTAGCAGATCAAAAGTGTTTAGCTTCCATATGAGATGTGCTGTCCCATCAGGAATACTTTAGTTTTTAAAAAGTGAGATAGCCCAGTCCTCTCCCTCTTATTTTCTTCCACAGTGTGAAAATTGTCTGGTTTTACTCCCAGTGAGGAAAGATTTTTCTCTGAACTGGACAAATGGCAATTCTAGACATACAAGTAACCCTTTCAGATTCAAACAAGACACACTGACTCATAAGGTGCTTTCAATGATTCAGGGACTGGATACAAACAGCACTTTACACTCATTTGTTCCTTCCAGAGAAGCAGTGAACCTTGGTTTTCTCAGATATGCCCAAAATCACTCAACATCAGACTATTTT
>JAHXMQ010000807.1:146748552-146806813 GCA_020466415.1 Ammodramus savannarum pratensis
CAATAGGAGAAAGGAACTGAAATAAATCTTTTAAAACCAGTAAAATCATGTGGGCTTATGCCTACGGAGTTCATTCAGGGGGAAAATGCAGAAAGCTATAATATTCTGTCTCTATGTAGATTTCACAAAGCAACAGAAAAAGCCATAGAATCATAGAATGCTTTGGGTTGAAAGAAGCTTTAAAAATCATCTTGTTCCAACTCCCTTGTCATGGACAGGGACACCTTCCACTGGACCAGTTTGTTCAAAGTCCACCCAGCCTGGCCTTGAAGACTTTGAGGTTTGGGGCATCCACAGCATCTTTGGACAGCCTGTTGCAGTGCCTCACCATTCCCACAGTGAATTTCTCCCTTACATCTTATCTAACCCTCCCTCCTTCAGCTTAAAGCCATTCCTCTTGTCCTGTCACTCTATGCCCTTGTCAAAAGTCCCTCTCCAGACCCCTTGTATCCCCCTTTAGGTACTGGAAGGTGCTGTAAGTTCTTTCTGAAGCTTTCTCTTCTCCAGGCTCAACCACCCCAAGTCTTGCAGCTTCACAGGAGAGGTGGTCCAGCCCTCTGAGCATCTCCCTGCCCTCATCTGGACTTGCTCCAACAGGTCCCCATCTTTCCTGGGTTGGGGCACCAGAGCTGGGCACAACAGAAGGCAAAATTCAATGGAGAAGAAAAGGTGAAGATGACTCAGTGGCCATTTTCAGAGTGAGAATGAGGAGTTCCCCACTCCAATTTATCCTTCCAGTTTCTTGTGCATATTCCACATTACTTATGAGAAACCCCTCTGAGCAGCAGTTAAAATCTGAGCTTTCACCTTGGAATGTCCCATCTGCACCACACCATTTCAGACACTTCCAGAGGGTGAGAATGAGCTCCTTGTGCATGACAAGTCCATGATGGATCAAATTCCCACAGCCTCCAGTACAGGTCACCCAACAGAGCAGGGCAAAGGTAGGGAAATACAGAATGAGAACCTCAGAAAAGGATGTGGGGTCACCTCAGCCAAGACACCTCAACCCGCTCCTATCAGTCAGCTGAGCTGCAATAAAACAAGAGTGACAAATATTTCCCTGGTCTCTGCTGTTCTGTTGGCTGCCTTGCTGAACCTGGAGCTTTGTGTTTAATGAATTTTCAGGTAACACTCTCAGTGAGTGAGCAAAGGCACATGAGCTCCTTGGAAGGATCACACTAGAGGCAGTCCTTAATTACCACCCTGTTATTGCAGCTCAGTCTCCATTTCAGGAATGGCCACTCCAAGCTCTGCTGCTCTTCCTTATACACATTCTAAATAAAAGTAAATCCAGTGAATCCAATCAGGTTATTGTATGCAATTTAGAGAAGAATTCAGTCTGTTTTATTGCTCTTCTTTTATTTTGTTTCTTCTTAATTTTTAATTAGAGTGTAAAAAATGAAACCTGTTTTTTATTAAATCCTTATTTATGAAGATTGCTTCAAACTATGCATGGAAGAGCACTGCGTGATTGTTCATTTTACCATGATTATAAATATTGTATTAAATTACATATGACACAGAGAATAGTCAGTAATTTTAAAAGTGATTTATAAAAAAAGCAGGGTAGGCAATTGAGATGATAGAGAAGCATGTGTATGGATAATGCATGCATGTGCATACATAAGCAAAAAATAAACCCCAAGAAGTAGCACAGAAGTTTAAAAATTGAACACTTCAAGAACAAAGCCTAAAACTATTATGGTGCTCAGACTTTCTTTTCCTAGACCATATATATGCCATAAAACCTATATTAAAAAAACTGAAAGAAAAACAGAGATAAAAAAATAATGGATAAAACACATTGCACAGATTCCAAATCAGAAATTTAGGAAATAAAATTCTTATGCAGCATATCTTTATTTTTAGAAAGTCAGTCACCTATGTGGAAAATGTGACATCCTTCCTAAAAAACAATAAAGCAGGTGGAGGTGTGTGAACCAGTGCAATGGCTGCTGCATGCACAAGACTGGAAGATATTTAATGATCAGCTGTCTTGCAGGGCTGTCATATCTTTGAGGATTTTTCAGTTAAATTTTCATTTATGATTCTCCTAGTGCACAGTTCACCTAGCACTGAAAACTATACATTAATTGAGGGAACCGGGAAAGCAAACCCCAAGATATATATGTATTAAAAAGGAACCACATGCATAACACCTCTGTTGGGATAATTTTGATTTATCATGATAAATATATATGTAAGAAACCTCTCTTTATGCTCAATGCTGCTGATCACAGCTAAGTCATTCAAGCAACTTGAAAAAAAAATTCTTAATGGTTTTTTTTTCTTTGTGACCCATTAATTTATCTTAATTTATACTTTTGCTGCCTTACATGTCAGAAAAAATCCCCAAAACTCTTCTTCCAGTATTAGATGTCAACTTTATTCTGTGCTGTCAAAACCTACATGTCACAACAGGACAAAGGGTTAAGAGATAGTGACAAAGGACATGTGAAACCAGAGCATTAAACTGATCTCCTCTTTGAAGAAAATTGGAGGATGCTATTGTTTCTGGATGCCTCTTAGAACAATTTTATCTGATATTAATAACATAACTAGAAAAGACAGACAAAGACAGAAAACTGCGTGCAAAACAGGCACTTAGGCAGCGCAAGTTTGTTGCCCAGGTTAGTGACAGACTTTATACATGACGTTAGGAACATGGAAACATCACAAATAATACATCAGCATTGAACAGCATTCCAAGGAAACCTTACCTGCCAATTTTTCCCTGGCAGAAAGGGTTGCTTTCCCAAGCTAGAGTCCCTCTGCCATAACATTTAGATACACAAGGAAAGTCAAAACACCTCAGGGTGGTGGCTGATCACCTGGAGCCCTGGATATTAATGGCAATCAATTTTTTTCTGGTAATCTTCTCTATATTTCTGGTCCCTCCTCTAAAATACAATGAGTGTTTCCTATTTCTTGAGAGCTGGACATGCCTGTGAGGTGCTTAGATACTAGAGAGTGGAGATCATATAAAAATAAAGAGTCTAGATCAGCTCCCTGGCACCCTGAGGCTGGCTTTCAGGATCAGCACTTTCCACTAATTTTCACTCCAAGAGACCTCAAAATCCTTCACAGGTCCCTCGTTACACTCAGAAATGCTGGAAAATGAATAATTTTTCCCGGGGCATATTTAGAGATATCCATGTTGTTTAATCTGTCTTTGCTACATTATCTGTCCATCCTTGAGTGTCTCAGCACACAATATATCTGTACTTGAGTGCCTCTAAATCCATAAATGTCAGTAAATTCTTCAATTGCGAATCCACATTAAAGCTGCTTGCAAGTCTCAGACTTGGTTCTCCTTTCACTTGCAGTGGTTTCTCCACCCATTAGACTCACTCCTTTACTACTGTGACAAAAAATGAGGTTTTCTTTTTCAGAGCAGATCTTTTAGATGAGGAAATGGCCTTTTTCCTGAAAATGCACATTGCGTGGAGTCATGTCAAGCAGCAGTGAGAGACCCTTTCAGCACAAGAGGGGCACTTACAGCAACTGGTGACCAAGGCAAGCAGTGTGGTTTTATCTGCCAAAAGGTGACTGAGAAGAGAAAATTCCACTGCCTTGTTTACCAGTGATGTCTTGGTGATGCCTCTGCTGCACAAACCACTCCTTATGCCCTGGGTGGCTGTCACTGTCCTTGTCCCCAGGGCTGCAGGGGTTGCTCCATGAGAGCATCCTGAAGGACCTGACTCTGCTCTGCTCAGCATCCTTTCTTGAGAAGGAGCATTCAGGAGAAAAACAGAAAAATGGCCTTTTTGGAGCTTGCTGTGCTCTGGTCAGGAGGTGCAGACCACAGACCTGCAGAACCACTGTGGGCAGTTCATGTCTTGCCACTGAGGGTTGTTATCTCATGGATCCCCTGACAGCCAGCCAGGATGGAATCAGCTGCAGCGTGGTGAGCGTTAGGTAGGAAGATGTGACAGTTTTAGCCCAAAATGTGAATTGCTGACGTGCAAGTTTCATAACAAGAGCATTTCCAATAAACTGGGGGCAAAAAGAAAATGTTAATTCTATCCAGATTAGATCTATGTAAATCTAGATGCTTCTCAACTACATGAAGGTGTGCTGATAGTAAGCAGTGTATAGCCATGAAAAACATGAAGAGTTGGCCAAATTTAAAAACTCAAGATTTTTTCACAGCAAGTGAAGCATGAAGTACCTTGTTCACTTGTATATACATGCATATATATGAAGCTTGAACAAAATCTTCTGATTTTTTTTCTTTACAGCTCCTACAAAACATCAGCTATTGCAGAATGTCACTGGTGAAAATACGAGCATATGTATGGAATTGATTTAATGCCAGCTAAAGGAACATTAATCTAGCTGCAAATTTTCACTGCAGGGACATGATGCAGTAAATTTCTGCTAGTCTAACACTGGAGTTGATATTCCATGATATATGACACTTTCGTTTGGAAAAGAAAAGAAAACTTTTCTTCAAAACCTTAATTGACTCTCATATATTTCTGACTACAAATTGTACTGGATAATAAAGGCAATAAGTATAGCAAGTAAACCCATATTTTTCAAACACTCTGAAAGATATACAATTAAGGTGCCCAGCTCACTGTATTCTCTTCATTCCCTTTATAATAACAGGGAGTTAACGTTTTTAATTCACATTGATTTCCTTCATGGATTTTTTGGTTACTAACATAGAAGCAGAACAAAAAGAAAAAGCCTGTGCTTCCAAGAAATCCTTCAAAGTGAAGTCAATAACTGAGCTGCCTTATGGGATGATCTGTGGAGATTCCAGGTAAGGAAAGTCGTGGGACTGCACCATCACTCTCTAGCAAGAGTCCAGTCTCCAGTGGTTTTCTTTTACTATGTTTTGTACTATTTACTATGAAATTGTGTACTTACACAATTTCATAGTAAATAGTACAAAACTATTAGTCACAAGAGAGTGAACCCAGTGACTTCAGATGCTCCAGAGGTTATGCAGGGATAAGCATTTTGTATAAAACTGTTCACAAAAAACAGGCATTAGTCCCATCCTTATTTCACTACACCAAGGTCAGAGCTTTGGATCAGTGGATGGGGGCACAGTGCTGCTCTTTCAGAGTCAGCAATTCACCAGGCAGGCCTGGAAGGTGGTAACTCTTAGTAGAGGTGTTTAAAAACATCTTTGAAACCTTCTGTTACATCTACTTCACTGGCTGGTAAATTATTTGCCTGCTCACTTGTAAGATATCAAGGGTAAATGCCTTTTTCTGCCTGATTCAGACCAAGCATGACTGATCTGAATTTGAACATTATCTTGTGTCATTAGGCAATCTGAATGGCAGCATGTCCCTATTTCCTTTGGCAAAGCTATTTTTCTTATTGCAGCAAAGAATTGTTCTTTACTGCATCAGCAAAGACAAGAAACCAGAAGCATCTGCAGCACCAGCCACTTGTGCTAGAAGTACTTAACATCTTCAGAAACTGTGCTGACCTTTTGGTCTGAGCTTGATTTAGATTCCACTGAGAGTGTAGCAATCACCCCTTACACACCCCAGCTTTCTGATTTCTAACAGTGGTTTCAGCTGTTCCAACATGAATTCTCCTTTTGCCTTTCTCCACAGATGTTTACATTTACACACACCCCAAACAGACAGGTGAGCTATGCTCACAGACAGCTGGGCTTGCAACTGGGCATGCTTTGTTCATAGAATCATAGGATGGTTTGGGCTGGAAGGGACTTTAAAGGTCATCTACTTCATCATCCAAAACAGCACAAGAAAGCAAGACAGCTCTTGCAGCCTCAGTCCATGCTTTGTGCAGCTTTTCATCAGATCTCCAGCTGGTGCACCCTGAGGAAGGCAGGTTCTTCTTCCTTTTAATGTGGAAAGGCTTTTTCCATCTGTTTTTTTATCAGTTTCTGGTTGCCAGTCACTGTCAGGACTTGAGTGGCCATAGGGGTGAGCACTTGGTCTGACTCCACAGATACCTTGAAGACTCCAAAGGCAGGAGATTGTTGTGAAGCACTGCCAGTCCAATGACTCTCTCCCAAGTTCATGGACATGTCCTCTACAGCCCTGAGATGCTACTTACCTAATTGCAGATGGAGCAGCTGGTGTGGGATTTTAGAGTATTTCCAATGGCAGCCTTAAAGAGCCCCTGATTTCCCTGCACAGGAGCGGGACATGGCCACGCCAACCATACCAAGTAGGCACTGTGGTGTTGTGTAAAAGACATTTTACTGCAGCCTGTAAAAGTGATCCCATTTGCATCTGTTAACCCATCTGCAGCCTGTGCTCAGCCACTAGAGAGTAACTAGTGCCATGGATCAGCTGAGGTCCTGCATATGCCACCTCACGCACAAGTGATGGATGTCACAAATAGCTGGACCCTGAGGGTTTTTTAGGATTCTTCTGGGAGCAGTCCATTCTGAAATCTAAACTACCCCAATTGCCATGCAGGGATCAGAAGTATATTTCAGCAAGAACTGAAAGGGAAAAGCTCAGAGGCAGCATAAATAGAGTTAGATTGCCCTCAGCTTAATGGAGGAAGGACAATAAAATGTAAACAAAAAGTGTCCAGCTTCAAGCTAAGAATTATTCCATCAGCCACACATGCAGATTAAATCAAAATGCTTGGATAAGAAAAAATGGTGGTGGGAGGAATAGAAGATGGTGAAAAGGGATGCTGTTTTTTACCTAATATGTATTTTATATAAAAAATAGCTGGACTCTCTTTGAAGGTGACCTTCTGGCAGAGGATAAACCTGACAAATTTCACTGTAAGGCTGGAAATTCAGAAGATGAAAAATAGTTGCAATCAACAGTGGAACAAAGAGGCAACTTTACCCTTTGGCAATAGGGAAGGGCATTCACTCTACCAGGTGAGTGAAGTTTGCTCTACCAGTTCACAAAGTACAACCCTGAAAGTTTTTGGTGCTGCTTGCTCAGATATTCTGATAAACCCTCCATGGTGATGTGATGTGATATCAAGAGATTTTTCTTCTACATCTTTGTATATAGAGGTTTTTCCTGCAATTATATGTTATAAGCAGATGGAAAAAAATGGAGCTGGAGCCTTCTCTCTGAAGACTGAAAAACTGAATTCTAAGTTACAAGTTCGCATTTTAAGTTGCAAAAAAATCCCCAAAACCAAAACCTAAATCAAAACAAAAACCAAATCAAAACAAAAACAAAAAACAAACAAAACCCAAAACAAAAATAAAACAAAAATAAAATCAAAGCAAACCAAAACCAAGACCAAACAAACAACAAAAACAACAAAACCCTACTCTGATGAATTTGGAATCAAAAGTCTTCAATTAGCTTATTTATTCATCAACATTTGTTATTTTGAGTCACCTGAAATTCTTATATTTTTCCAAAAGAATTATTATATTGTATTTTTGCTTACAGTTAACAAATTTTTGTTCCCTTTTGTTGTCCACAGAACACTTGTTTGTTAATGGTTTCCATTAACTGATAAGTAGCTTTAACCATTAAATATTTCCTGATCCTTTTTTTTTTCTTTTTTAACTTTGTCCAAAAATATGAATCACATCAGTGGCCAGAGTTTTTATTAGAACTCTGGAATACCAATTGATGGACAGCACAGGATAGTCAAGGCTGGAAATGAATTCTGAAGGTCACCTGTTTCACTGCCTTTCTCAAAGAAAGGCCAGCTGAAATCAGGTTGGTCAGCACATCATCCATTTGATTTTTTAACTGACCAAGGTGAGATTTCACAGCTTCTCTGGGCCCTCTGCTCACCAGGCAAGTCTTCAGCCCCAACCATCTCTGTGGGGCTTTGCTGATCCCCTGCACTTTGCAATGTCTTTCTTGCAAAGGGGAGTCCAGTGCTGGACACAGATGTGGGCTGAGAAGAGAAAAACCAGACCAACTCTTCTGCAGTCTGATCTTTTTCAATTTGCATCTTCCAGAGCATCAGGTGAAGGTACCCAGAGCCCTCCAGGCTCAGCTTTCACCCTGACTGCTCAGGAGCTGTGCCTGCATTTGCTGTGACAAGTGATCCTCAGATTTCTGGCAGCAGAACTTTTCAGCTCTCCAGTATTGCAGCTTTTTATGTCTTGGGGCTATCAGGCTGTCAATGCCATGGGCTGCTGACCTAACAGGGCTGTCAGCAGATGTCCCCACTGAATCCCTCCCCATCCTTGTGGCTTCCTAACACATTTTCCTTTGGCTTCAGGATGCTTAACAGAGCTGTAGAACACTTCCCCAAGTAACAAGGGTAACAATGACAGCAACAACAGCAGCAGAAGGAGAAAAGACTTATGCAATCAGTCAGGGAGGAAATTAGGACACTGAGGTTGGGAACTAGGGGTAAGGGGGAATGCTGCAACTGACAAAAAAGCAGATTGAATTTGAAAAGATTTTTTAGGTTTGTATACAAGAGGACTCAAGAAGATCCCACCTGAGGCTGTCTGAGAGCTCACCTTCTGAGATGGCTTCACTGTCAGCACGAGACAATGCTTTTTGAAAACCAAGACAGCACATGCCCAGGAAATCCATAGTTACACAGCCAGGTGAAATCAGGTTTAGAGAAAAAAACACATATTTCCTAGACTATCCAAAAGAGTTGCTTCAACTTAGATGTAAGCCAGCACAATGTAGGTACAAAAAATTAAAAGAGTAAAACTGACCTGCAGCAGAACTGCAGTAGACTGATTGGTTAACTATAAGCCAAATTTCAGTTTCTCCAGGAGACACATCTGTAATCTTTGTGTGCCACAGGTAGAAGTATGAGGATTTCTGAAAAACACTATTTGGGGATTATTTTAAGCTTTTTCTTTCCAAATTGTAGTAGCTTGGCCCCTGCCTGGACAAGGAATAAAAATGGTGCTTTCAGAGGCTTTTTTTCCCCCACTGAGATTTGATCTGCCTCTAAGAGCATGCTATGAATAAAGTCAGCCAGCAACCTGGTCATCTGGAAACAGGACGTCAGAATTATTTTTTCTACTCTACTAGTGACTTGGGATTGCACCCTGAATAAATTATTGTATCTCTCTGAGCATGTTTCCCTGAGACACTGTGGACTTCCCACCCCTGCAGGTTTCCAAGGCCAGACTGAATGGGGCTCTGAGCAACCCATTCTAGTGGAAGGTGCCCCTGCTCATGGAAGGGGGTTGGAACTGGATGATCTGTAATGTCCATCCCAACTCCAACCATTTTGTGATTCTACAATTTCATTATTCTGTCTTCTTTCATTTTCTTTTTTTGCTGTGTGAGTAACAAAGTTGTGGTAGCTCCAAGAATTTACAGCAGGTCTGACTTTGATCTGAGATCCAGATTACTTCAATAGAGTTGGACCAGAGCATCTATGTTTGCTCTAGGTCTTGCATCACCCTGTTCTTATATGCTTCAGTGTTCCTCATGATGGAAGGGTTTCAGACTACACACAAGCACTGAATTTTTCTTTCTTACCCAATACACCCTCATCATCTAACAGAGTTTTTCCTGGGAGTGAAAGGAAAAATTCTCCACTAGCTGAAAATGGTTCCAAGGTTTTCCCTGCTGATTTATGCACAAGGTGCCTGGTCAGTGCTCAGTAGGCTTTTTGGCATTTTAGTAGATGAAACTGGAATCATCTGATCCCTGTCTGTGTTTTTAATTCCCAATCTGTCTCTTTGGCTACATCCTGATTAATGAAATAAACAGGACAAGAACAACACAGGACTGGAGCCCCAGTGTTGTTTGAAATATAAATTTCTATTTTCCTGCATTCTCCATTTTCACAGAAAATGGTCAGGCTGGTCCAGGGAGCAGTGTGAACCAAGAAGCAATTTTGTTGTGTTTTGGAGAAGGGAATTCAGCCCCACATACACAATCTGCAGTGTGCCAGCTCTCTCCATAGCCAGCCAGTATTTTAGCAGAAACAACAAACTTCCATATTTCACCTGGCTTGAATTCTGAATTGCATCCTTAAAGCATCCAGAAATGCTGCTGCCTAATTTTGACAGCCATAAAATATTTGCCCTTTTCCCCTCTGATGAGGAAAGGCCTTCTTGGAACTCACATTTGAGAGAAAAAAACCCTTCCAGAAATGATCTGCAATTCCTAATAACAAGGGACAAATGACTAGTGCACCTTCCATAGAAAGTTTGCTCTCAGTTCCTCTAAGCAGGTCTGAAAAAATCCCTTGGTCTCCCTATGAGATCTCTCCTGTCATGAAATGGACGCTGTCACAGGAAGAACCTTATGGAAAACTTGATGCAAAAGCAAAATACAATTATTGCTGAACAGCTTTTAGATTTTACATCAAAATCTTGGGGTTTTATAGGAAAAAGAGGTGAGAGACAGGATCATCACACAGCTTAACACAGAAAATATTTGCACTGGCTTTACACCTGTGCATCTCCACTCAGTTCTGCTGATCTACTTACAGAAACAAGAAAGAAGATTCTGGCCTAGAGAATCAAACATCAAAAACAAAACTAGGGAGAAAATTTGCATTTTGTTTTTCACTTTCCAACTTTGTTCTTAATAAAACTTTGTACTATAAAAGCACAATAAATACAGATAGCACATTAGAAATGCTTCTCCATATCAGGAAATTATGTTCTTAAAGCAATTTTGGATTCCCACCTGTCTTTACAATGGAGCGCTAAATAACTTGTTTGTGCTGAATCTATTGTACAAACTATTAAAAAGCCAATAAGTCCAAATTACATACTAAAATATGAAGTGAATTTAGGAACTAAGAACAGATTAGAGGAAAAAAAATGTTTTTCTCTGAAACAATCTTAAGGCCTTTACTGATATTAATTTTATTTTCTCTACTGATTTTATTGAGACAATTTTAATAGGTTCTCTTTTTCGCCAGGTTTCAATATTTCATGGCAGTTGTCAATCTGTTGTTGATATAATGATAGAGTTTGATAGGACCCCCAATACTTAAAAGCCAACTTTATTTTGGAAGCAATAGCTGCCAACACTTTAAATAGACATGCACTCCTGATATATTACACCTTTCTTGTGTGGAAGCAAAATATGATGTGAGGTGAGCCACCAAAATCTTTGCCTTGTTTTCCCTTGAATAAAGTTCCCAAGGGAGCAAATGGCTTTTTCTCTCTTTCCTTTGTGTTTATTTATGCATTTTGCCTGTGCTACCATAGTATTGCAGGCAGCAGGTGCTACAGCACAGCTGGAGAGGGTTCCAGTGAGGGCACACAGGGAGTTTTGGGGTGCTGCACAGCAGCAGGGCCTCTGGCCAGACAAGGCAGGAGCCATAGGTGCAGTGCAGTCTTCCAGCTCCTGGTCCTAATGGTCTCCTGTCCTCATGGAACACAAGGAAAGGCTGTGACTGGACAGGGAACCAAAACAAAGATATTCAAGACAATCCTTCATGTTCCAAATGCAAGAGGAAGCAGCCTCAAAATGTTTTTATTGGAAATTAGGAAATTTTCTTCACTGAAAGGGTTGTCAAGCATTGGAAGAGGCTGCCCATAGCAGTGGTGGAGTCACCATCCCTGGGGATTCCTAAAAGATGTGAAGATGTGCTGATGGTTGGGTTTTGGGAGGCTTTTCCAAACAAATGATTTTGTGATTCCATGACATAGGATCTTAAGGACTGACCCAGTTCTAATACTTCTCCTTCACTCTATCAGAGAGGAATCCTTTGAGGAAAGGAGATTTCTGAGGAAGTAACAAAGACAACCCTGAATATCCCTGGACTATGCTATGTCAGAGGAGAAGTCCTCAAGTCCTGAACAAAATTTTGAGCATTGTTCCAATTGTAAAACATCTGCTTTATCAGTGTCCACAGCAGCCTTAGCTTTAGAAAGACACAAAGATTCATATTCCCAGGGGCAGCAGTTAGGACCATTTTATGGGGTGTGACTTTGACACTTCAGTTCTGTGCCATTCACTGCAATGATGTCAGCAGCTAAACTACTTCAATTTGACTCAAAATCTACATAAGTACAATCAAAACCAACACCCCAATACCTAATTATTCCCTTATGTTCTCTTTGTGAGACATATAGATCACTTTTTTCCACATTTTTTCACTAGCCCATTCTGCATGTGGATGCCTAAAGAGCTGCTAACAAGTAGCTCATGCTGCCTTTGCAGAGGCCTTGGCATGCTCCTCTCATACTTTTTAAGGTGCTTTAGCACATCAGCTCCACCACAACAAGATTTGCAACTTGGAAAACAAGGATATCTGGAGAAAACATTTAGGCCTTTTGTCTTTTAAGGAAGTAAAAAGCTCTTCCCAGAAAGCCATTATTTCCTTGTTCCTACTGAATGTAACATTAGGGAACTGTCTGAATACTAGTTCTAGTGTTATTCATAATAACTGGTTTCCATTTAAGACCCTAACACTGCTGACCTGATAATAAACAGCTATTACTGCACATCAGCTCCATGTCTATGGCAATATTCTCTATTTGGGTGTCAGAGCTTCTCCTCTTGATTAACACATTGTACTTTAGGTCACTTTTATAAAATAGGGAAAATGCAGTTATGCCCATATTGTGCACAGGAGGTGAGCACTGCAATGACTTGCATGCAAAGTCTGTGCCCCAGACGTGAATCACATTCCAGAATCTAAATTGCAACACTACTGTAATTTCCTTCCCTATTCCATTAAATGAAATTTGCCTAAACTAATGTACCAGGAGATGCTCTGTGCACAGGGGTAGTGCTGCATCAAATGTTTCCTCTCTGCCAACCACAGACTATGAAAGGGCAAGGAGTCACCTGAGCTAGCTTGAGTGATCTGTGCTGTGGATGTGCACTATGTCTGATCATGACAGTGCCATTTCAGATCTAGAGTCTCACAATCCGGCTTTTAGCATCTGGTTTTGAAGACTGTCAATCTGTGAAGTACTGTGTCACTTCAGACTTGCTTGTTCAGACACCTCAAGCCATCTCATGTGGCATTAGAAATCTGTTTGTAGGCAAACAAATTGAGATCCAGCTCGGATCCAGCCAGCCCCTGTGCCTTTAGTTGGTGCAGAGTCACACAAGGAAACAATGCCTCTCTTTCACACCTGGCTAGTCCTGTCCCTTTTAAAGCCATGTTCATTGCCCACTCTTTGCATGGTCAGCAATTTCGTACTCCAGTAATCTTGGAATGTTCTTCCTTGCATTGTTATAAAGGTAATCCCCAATGAGTTGAAAAACCTCGTTTCTATGATTTTATGAGATGCCATTTGAAGGAGGTCAGGAGAAGGAGTCCTCATGTTTATTATTAGTAACTGTTAATTTAAGATTTTAGCTGTTTTACCTCCTTTAGCAGCTCTTGCCTTAAGTTTAAGGCAGCAGCTCTGGGATGTGTTCAGCTGCATGAATTATAACCTGACTTGGAGCAGGAGGTTTAAGTACACCAAGTGAGTCACTAGATTGATGGCTCGTTTGATCAGCTGTGCAGTCAGGGTCCTTGCTGTGCTGCAAACATGACTGCACAGTCAATACTGCAGCATCCCTGGCTGGCAGGAGGATTCAGGGTCAGTAGCTGCACTATAATAAAATCTGCATCATTCTGAGCTGGTGTCTTGTATCTTGCCTATCTCTTCCCCTCAGCTGAATTTCTTTGTTCATATAAGTCCAGGTATGGGGGCTTCCTTCTTGTCCTTCATTCTTCTTCTCAAGCCAATCTGTCCCCTGTCAGGTGCAAAAATTCCTGTGGCCTCATCTCCAGCTGGCTGACCAAGAACAAGGTCTCTGCTGCACTGCTCCGTTTTCACAGGAGTGGATTTAACCTCCAAGAATATCCCTGAGCTTGAACATAATGGACAGTGAAAATATCACCAGTGAGAGCTGGTCTACTTCTATTGATTTGTTTGGTTTTTGATGAAAGAAAACTGTCTGAAAAAGTTATGTCCTTTCTGTTTTCCAAATGGTAAAACTTACTGTTCAAAACAAAAAAAAAAAAGTGACACTGAATCACAGGGACATCTCAGCTATCAAGAAACCATGGTGCCTCAAGGGAAAGAGAAGAGAAGTGAGGACACCCACCTGAGGAAGAGTGAAAAACTCTGGATTATCTTTTGAAGATTCACCACAGCAGTTTAGATAGACATAATTCAATGTCAAGCCTGAAAGGAGGTTGTGGTGATATGGGTGTCGGTCTCTTTTCTCAGGTAACAAGTGACAGGATGAGAGGAAATGGCTTCAAGTTTTCCCAGGCTTTTTTCCCCACGAGTTTTAGCTTGGATATTAGGAAAAAAATCATGGAAAGGGTTGTTAAGAACTGGAAAAAACTGCCCTGGGTGCAATGGAATCTCCACCCCTGGATGTGCTCAAGCTACTTGTGGGTTTGGCCGGTGAGGATGTGATGTGGTGGTGAACATAACATTGTGCTGGTGCTGGGTTGATGATTAGACTCAATGATCTTAGAGGTTTTTTCCAACCTTAATGATTCTGTGCTTCTATGAAATATCTCTGAACTGCAATAGTTTGGGTGTTTGCTAGAATGAAATATTTGGATGTGAGGTGGATAGACTTGAAAAGAAAAGTTTCATTTCTATTCTGCCAAGTCCACTCCAAAGGTCTGTTCTCTGGCCTCCAAGACCCCTGAGCCCACCAGCAGATTTTGTGGGAAGGCAACACTGACCTCTGCAGAGGAAGATGTGGGTAGGAAGCACTTAAACCAACTGAACACCTTCAAGTCCATGGGATCACAGGACATACAAATTAGGGCGTTGAGAGTTGGGTGATGCCATTGCCAAGACCCTTGCCATTGTTTCTGAGAGGCCCAGGGGAGTGGTGGAACCACTGTACATGTGGAACCTGGGGACAAGGTTCAGTGAGGGACTTGGCAGTGCTGGGTTAATGGTTGGACTCCATGATCTGGAACAATTTGGAGTGATGGTGTTTGTCTTCCTAAGCAACTGGTATGAGTGATGGAGAGCTGCTTCCCTGGACACTGCTGAACTTGGGAAGTGGTGAATGAATTGCTTGTTCTGCTTTGCTTGTGTGCATGGCTTTTGCTTTACTTATTAATGTGTCCTTATCTCAACCCACGACTTTTCTCACTTTCACTCTTCTGTTTCTCTTTCCCATCCCACAGGGAGCAGGGGAGGACTGGAGTGAGTGGTTGTGTGCTACCTAGTTGCCTACTGGGGTTAAACCACAACAGTATTATATAAAACACATAATTATATTATATTAATATGGTTATTTTTGTACGACTGGCAGTGTATTTGTTATGAATGCCTCACATGTACTGTGTTCTATGTATGTTGCATGAAGTGCACAGCAGTTCATGTGCAGACACTACAGCAAAGGCTTTTTATAGATATCTACAAATGTGTTTATGGAGTTGGCTATTACATAAAACCACCAGCAACAGCTTCTTGGGGAACCCAGTTCTGTCACTGCATGTTAGGGAATATCTAAAAACTGCATGGAGCTCCTCAGGAGACACCAGCCTTGTGCTGCCTCCTTCCTGCTCCCTGATTGGATTCAGACAAGAGGCAGGGGCTCAGAGAGGGCTCTGCTGAGGCTGAGGAAATTTGAAGAGGCAGGAGAGTTCAGATGTCACCAGTCTTGAATGCCACCTAAAAACAAGTCATGGGAATGATATTTCAGAGCCAGACACCTCAGTCTCACTTATTCCTTGGGCTAGTTGTCTGCATCTGTGCCCAGATCAAGCCCCCAGGCTGGGAAGAAGACAGATTAATTTCTGAATCTTCCATACCTATACTGTTCCTAGGACCAGCCCCATGATTTCTTTCCAGGCTGCACTTTTCCAGCCACTCAAATATTACTTTACAGCCATGTTTTCAGTAAATTCTCAGTCAGCAGCTTCTTATGGAGCTTGGTGATGTCATTGGATGAGGTATCTCTCTCCACAAATAAAGTACTATTGGTTTGTACCAAACCTCTTCATATTCACTGGAATCTGTCCCACTTGCTAATGCAGAACAGAGAGGTCTGAGTAACAGGAAAACACTCTCAATATCACAGATCACTTCTGCATGGGGTGATTTGTCAGAAACTGTTGTGAAGGTTGGGATCCACATTTACTCCTGCAAGATCACAGCAAGGGAGGGTACAAGAGAGTAATTCCTGGAATAAGGAGCAGGTAAAGGGTGAAAAGAGCAGGATAAGCAATTCTCAGAAGCTCTTTGAAAAATATAAACAATCTGGTAAGGGGGAGGAGGTGTGGGAGTTGAGCAGAAGAAGATTAAAAGGATAATTAGAAGAGGAAAAAAAATGCATTGCTGAGAACATTTTAGCTGGTGAAGCCAGGGATTTCAGATGAATTCACAGCAGACAGATGGTAAAAAGGGGGAAAAAACCACCAGCCAACAGCACACCCTGTAATCAGTTCCTTACCATGAATATTAGGGAGATTTAGTTAGGGATAGGGAATAAGGAGCTGGCAGCCTTAACACTCAATTATTTTGTTTTGTATCTTTGCAACAGAGCAAGAGGGATCAGAACAACTAGAAACAAAAGCCAGAGCCCTGGTTTGTTGTGGGGTGTGAGCTGGAACACTCAAATAACTCTCACCATCCACCTATACTGATATTTTAGCCACAAGTTTCACATTTCCGTGTGATTGTAGTTGGGATTCTCTTTTTTCCTTGGACACAAATGTCTCTGGGCACCTGAAAATTTAATTGATTAACAAATGGGTAAATAGAGAAGTCTTTATCCCATATCAATAATCAATGCATTCTAAAGAAAAAAATTAAAAAGTGGAATTCAAGAAAAAAAATATAACCAACTCAAACACGTCAATCCCCCATACTCTGATACCATCAAATAACAAGAGCTATAATAAGCAAAACAGGAAAGAAGGAAAATCATCTCCCCAGTGACTAAGAAAGCACAGATTTTCCCAAAGCAACAGGGTGAAGGACAGAGTTTTGAAAGCTGCTCTGACTCCAATGCACCCTCATGGCATAGGGCAGAGACCAAGAAAGCAAAATTGCTTTGGCTCAGCACCACGAACACTGTCTTCCTCTGGATGCAAAAATGACCCCCACAAACCTGCTTGGAGATCCCTTCACAGTATTCTCCAGAGCCCTGATCTATGTCTCAGCCTTGTGGGGGCAGGTGGGGTGTCCCCATGACATAATCTTTGGCAGAAATGCCTCCCTTTGGGTTGTTTCTCTTTTTTTAGTAGCTAGACTGAGATGCTCTGCATAGTACCAGCTTTCTTGAGGGATATGCTTACAGAGGTGGCTTGTTACTCCTGTCCAGTCTAAAGCTGGGCTCAGCCTATTCCCAAGATGAAAAAGAACCCTCATGCAGACATGGAGAGACCCTAAAAATTGAAACATTTCATTAGGAAAAACAATTTCCCA
The DNA here is from genome assembly GCA_020466415.1 of Ammodramus savannarum pratensis. Taxonomy (NCBI): domain Eukaryota; kingdom Metazoa; phylum Chordata; class Aves; order Passeriformes; family Passerellidae; genus Ammodramus; species Ammodramus savannarum. The sequence continues at coordinate 146,765,795 of JAHXMQ010000807.1, forward strand.
CTGAAATTACTAGTAGAACTCCCATTGATTCAATTAAGGGAAGAACCACAGTGCTTATAGCCCCCAAACCTGCTTAAAGATGAGGACATCTGACTCATGGGGATAGTAACCAGAGGCAAGCTATTCACACACTTTATTTTTCATGGAATCATAACTCTGGACAGCACAGATGAGACTAAATTGATTTTAAATAGAGAAGCATTTTTATGTAAGGCCAAAGCTTTCAGATAATTTTGCTGATTTCAATAATAATTTAAATTTGCACTCTCATATTAATTTGGGATGTTTTTAACTGAGATACTACTGAAAGTTAAAGGAAATTAAATGGGAATGAAATTAAAAAGCCCACAACCTTTGTGATTCCTCTAATGGAGATTATTTGATTTTGAAGTGTTTCAATTTGCATGTTATCAGTTCATGCCTGCTTGGAAACAGGTTATATTTTGTGTGGTTTGGTTTCTTTTGTTTCTGCTGAGGTACCAAAAACTGTATAAAACAATGAAGCAGGATTTTCACAAGTACATGTGGTGTCACAGGCAGGTGGGAGATCAGGAGGGACCAGCCATGGATATCCCACATTTCCCCTCACTCCATGTGGTGCTGCCCATGAGCTGTGAATCCCTGGACACAACCCTGGCTACAAAGGCCACCAGCTCCAGGAGAGAGCTGCAGCCCCCCAGCCCTGGTTGAGGGGAGCAAACAGAGACCTGGCAGCCTCTCCCAAGACCATCTTTGCAGACAAACTCCATGTTGTCAATAGGTTTCCCAGAGTCCCTCAGAAGCAGCTTTCCAGCCTGCAGGACAGCAGTTCCACCCATGCAATGGGCGGCATTAAACATCAGCAGCTGTGGGAAGATTCACATAACATCTTTGACGTGTTTTCTCCAAACATCTTCCTCTCCCAGTGTTGGGAATTTAGCTGACTAGAGACTGGAAAAGTACAAGGCCGTGGCTAATTCCAAGTCCTGCACCTGCAAGGATCGCGTGTCCTCGGGCCTAGCTGGGTATGATAACAAGTGGACAGAGAGACATGGGAAATAGAGAATGTAGGCCCAAAGGAATGAGGAAGAGTTGTTGGTATAGTTTAACTAATAGATCATTTGGCTTACAGAATATTCATAAGCTTATTACTTGCTGTATAAGTGTCTGATGCTCTCTTCAATAAACTGAACTTGCTGTTGACTCATACTGAACCCCGAGTTTTCCCTGCACCCGACAAATGGCTCATCCCCGACAAAGGCCTACTTCTGTGACATCCCAGCTGTTGGATGCTCCAAGACCCTTTTTTCACAGCCCAATGTTATGAATGAAATGGCTTTGAGGACCTGAAACTGAAAGAAATGTCAGATGATGGTGGGTAACACTGCTTCACTGGAAGGACAAACCTCCTTTTAGAGGAATTTCTAAAGAATAAAAGTCTCCATTTCACCCTGGCACCAGGCCTGGCTTTGCAACAGCCATTTCATTATTTCAGTTGTTCCTTCTCAGAGGCTGTGATTCCTTGATAGATTGGAACTTGCATCACTTCATCTCCCACTTAACTAATTTGATGAGGAAAATGGAACTGCCGTGGTAGCAATTTAAGCGTATTAAAGGAAAAAGTTAATCCAAAATTTTGATTCGCCAAATTTAAAGTCCATTTCCATTACATTTAATAACTTCAGCCTCTCTTAGTTCATCTGTACTTATCTTTAAGTCTGCATGGCTGGGTGGCATTAGAAATAAGAAGATTATTCATAGTAGGGTGCTCTGCCTATGAACTTTTTCTTAGCTCTCAGTAGAGATAAAGAATATTTGCTCAACTGTATATCATTTCATAATCACATGAGTGGTCGACTCTTCTGTTCTTATAAAATCATATCTCACACCATCAGCCACAGACCTTTCAAAAAATACCAAAAAGGGTATAATTAATTCAAAGAGTGTAATCATTAAAGTATGAGCATAGTCAGAGACATGCTTTTTCATTTCCCTCCAAGCACACATGAATTATGAGATCCAAGTCACAGCTCTTGTGAGGGAGTAGATTTGTGGAGAGGAGGGAACTTGCTGCATGAATTCTCACCTTTCCTCTGCAAATCCATGCACAAAGCTTTTGGGTCTGAATCATGATATGCTTCACCACGCCGTGGAAGAGAAGGTGAGGAAGGGAGCCTGAGGGGAAGCTCTGTAAGGACTGGCACTGGCAGGGAGCAGGCTGGGAGCCTTCCTTGGGCTGGCAGCAGGTGCTCCAGCTCTGCAGGATTTAAGGAGTGACTGGGGACGGGAGGGGAAAGTGAGAGAAAAAACTTCCACACAATCCTGCAACATCTGGTGCTTCCTGGCCTGTGGAGTCAAGGGGGAGAGCAGAGCCCTCGGAGCCGGCGTGGGAGCTGGTGGGGGAAGGTGCTGCTGTTCTTTGCAGCAGACGTTCCTTAGCAACAACCTGGAGCAGATGGAAGGCTGGGTACCACTGAGCAGAGCCTCCAGCAGCAGCCCCTCAGCATCCTCAGCCTCTCCCGTGCGGGGGGAGATGAGGCAGCACAGCCAATTCCACCAGAGAGCTTTTCTCCAGACTAAAGGAAGGGGCACGGACATCACTGTGACTCACACCAGTTTGAAGCCTAAAGATATGTGAGAAAATTTCATTAAATAAGTTTGATAAATACCAACAATATTGTTGTAATTATATAGCAGTTGTTACATATACACATTACATATACACATACACATACAAACATATCCTGGTACTATAACTGAGTAACTTGGATTTCCAGGAATGCTGAGAAATCTCAGTGTTAAATTTATAGATTGTAAATGTGATTAAAAATGTCTTTAAGTTATACTAACCACACGTGATTAAAAAAAAAAAAAAAGAAGATAACAGGACTTAATCTGTATCTGAAGTAAAAGGAAGATATCAGGTCCTAATCTGTCCGAAGTAGAATAGAAAGTGATAATCCACAGTTAAAAGGGTTATTTGAAAATGGACAGTTCACAGATGCAGAGGATTTCAGAGAAAGTCTGCATTGACAGATGGATGTATTACCAAATTAAAGAAAACAGGAACCTTCTGTGGGATAACTAATTAATCTTGTACATGGAGAATGTGGAGAATCATCAAAGTTGAACGTAGCTAACAGCAGAGGTGGGGCCTCCTGCAGAGTGTCCACAAAGCTATAAAATAAATCACCAACTTCTGCACGCATCCCTCTTTTTCTTCAAAATCAGGTGTGAAGAATTGAGCACTTTGATATCCTCCATCATGACATTGCACATGTAAATATTGTCCTATCATTAAAGGAAAAGGAATTCTGCTGTTTGTATTTGTAGGTTTGGCTGTAATCTGCATGCAAAAGCAAGGGGGAACAAAAGAACAAAAGCCATAAAATTTCATGATCAGTAAAGAGCCACATTGTCTCTAGGGGGAAAGACAAAACTTCTTTTTTCAGAGTCTGTACATAACAGTTTGTATTGGTAATTCTTGTGTCTTGTCAGGGCTAGGATGTTTTAAACACATCTGTGGCCATATTTGAATTATGTTGGTAAAACACATGCCTTCAATCCCTCTTTTCTATTAATACCACCATCAACAAAAATCTGATAGATTAATTGATTTATCTTCCTTGATTACCTTGATTAATCAGGACCTAGATGAACCTTTTAAAGACGTAGGAATAGCTCTGGAGCCAGCAAAAGAAGATAAACACTTGATTATGTATTCTGGTGAGTCAAGCTCACCCATATGGGATCTCATCTCCATTTCCCTTCTGCTAATCTACCTCTTAGCAACATTTTAGCAATTCCTGTGGGTGATACATCAGTGAACAGAAATTGGAAAATGGCAGATAAGTCCGAACTTCCTTCCATTAAAGACAATGGATGCTTTATCCCATTAACACCAAGGACACCAGTCTGAGCAATAATGGTATTTAATATTATTTCTTTGGCAATGGCTGGACAAAAGGAGAAGAATTCCTTTTTTTTTTTTTTTAGAATGTAAGCAAAGCAAGGCTGAAGTTTTCTGTCTTATCAGAATTTAGGAATTATCCAAAATTGTGCATTTTTGAGGAGATTGTTAATTTTACAAGTTTCTCATAGGTACCCTACAGGTTTGTCTAATTCAAACCTTTCAGCCCACTTTCTTGTCTACCATCTTACCAAATTTTCTGATAACTCCCAGTTCTCTAACAGCTCACCTGCCAGACAGAACAAGATATGAGAATGGAGCTGCATCATGGATCCTCAAGAGCCAAAACTTCCTGTCTGATAGCTACCAGACCACCGTGCTCTCAGGCTTTCCAGGGTTTGCACAGCTCCTGAGTCAGGGCTCAATACCCTGTCACAGATGAGTTTCAATTGTTATTTTTCCCCTTGAGAAGCAGTAAAACAAAATTTCAGGATATCAGATCTGGTGACTGACTTCCCTACCCAGACTCCTCCAAAACCTGGGAAAAGGGTGAACCAGCTTTGGCACACAGGCATCATTTTGTTGTGGGTGTTGCCAGACAAGTGTCATCTCTTGGTCTCATATGTGGTCATTTCCTGATTTCCAACTACTGCCCTATCATGTCCATTTCTACACACTATAAAGTGGGTTGGACTAAACCAGGGGGTGTTGTGTCTTTGTGTGTGTGTAATTTATTTGTTTGCCTGTTTATTCAGCCCTGTAACAGTGACAGAGATTTCACAGGCTGAATTGCAGCTCTCAGGTGAAATAGCCCCAGCCTGGAGCCAACAGGCATCCCTGTCCCACAGCACTGAGAGGGGAGTCCCTGCACAGACCTGGCAGCACCCCTCACCTGATGGTGCTGAGCACTGAGCTCTCTGTGGGCTGCAAAACAGCAGCTTTAGCATCTCACTAGATACTATTCCCAGCTGCCTTAATGTGAAATAAGTTTGATTTAAACTGATGTAGGACCGTCCAGGTAGGGATTTGTGGTACTTTTGTTATGCTGATTGATATCACTCCTTTTCTTAAACAATAACTGCAAGTACTGCAAGAGGGTAGATAAAGGTGAGGCAAAAAAAGAGCAGTGTTATTGTGTTATTGTCATTATTGTTAGCAGCAGTATTATTACTGTTGCTGTAATTTTAGCATATTTTTCAGTTGCAATCTTTCTCCAATCAGTAGCAGCAATTACAAGATACCATCTTGCAGCAATCTGCTCCAGTGGAAGGTCCTTGCCCATGGCAAGGGGCTTGAAACTTGGTGATGTTTTAAGGTCCCTTCCAACCCAAACCATTTTGTGATTTTATGATCTTCTTAGCCATTATAAGGCAATAGTTCTCAAAATGGAGTATGGGCAGGAACTGAGATTATTAAGCAATCCCATACATGACATCCTTGCCTCACAGCTGCTGCCAGCATGCCCATTTTCTTTATGTTTAATTAAGTAATTTAAAATAGCTTCTCCCACTCCTTTTCACACACACAAAGCAAAAGACATTATTGATATTTCCAGTGTTGTATCCTTTATTACTTTATCCTCCATCAGGGCTGATTCTTTTACCTGCTAGGAGAGCCAACTTCACATTTTGTAGAAAATCCCTTTTTTATGCAAAGCATTAGCAAGAATGACATTTCAGCACCAATCCTGAGAAAAGGACATTGCAAAGTGTCTTCATGGTGAGATAAATTCAGTGTAGCATGAATAAAAAAATTTCCAGTGCATTTACATTCTGATTGCATACCTAGATGGAAATCTAGATAGCTTGTTTCAATTGTCAGTCTGCTGGGTTCAATGCCATGGAAATTGGAAAGAAGTTCTGCTTTTCAGGACCTCCTGTACTGTATCTTGTAGAACAAATTCGAATGTGCATATGACCAGAGCAGAGAAATTTGATTGTGACACTTGTTTTTATAGATTGTGTCACTTTTCATACTACACTGACTTTTCCAGGCTTCAGTTCAACAGGCTATGTCACTTGACTGCAGAATAATTAGTTTGAAATACATTGTTGTTTTTTTTTCTTTTCTTCTGTTTGGGTTTTAGTTGTTTGGGGGTTTTGTGGTTTTTGGGTTTTTGGGTTTTTTTCTTGTTTTTTTTGGTTTTTTTTAAGGTTTGCATGAACCTTTTTATAAAGGAACCACATCTTGTATAATTTACTAGAGTCTTATTATTGGTCTTATAAATATTATTATTATTACTTCTATTTTCCACTCATAAAACTAATAATTTGGGAAAAAGCTCCTTACTTTGTCTTGTGAAGATTCATCCTATTATAGAAATTCCATTATTCTGGTTAATCCCTAAAGACAAAGAGGAAATTTCCTTGCCAATAATGAAGGTATTAAACAGCAAGTGACGCATTTCTGGTGCAATCATTGAAATTGTCACCAAGCACACAGATGGTGACCCAGGGGACATGAAAACCTTGATACAAGTTTCTCTAATCCACCCTTAGGTTTACTTTGATTTCAATATGATTCAGATATTACACAATGACCCAGGATACAGATACAATGCTGAGGCTTAGAGGAAAAATTGAGAACAAATTTTATATGTAACTCTGATTTAGAGGGAGGAAAGACTATAGTCTCAAAAATACTATTTAAAAAAGGCTTTCAAAGACAATAAAACCTAAGATGGAAGGGGTAATTCCTGATATTGCATAGTTATTTCATTCCATTTTGGTTTTGACACTGAAAAATACCATGATATGAAACTCACTGTCTCTCATACTCCTAAGGATATTTTAAAATAGCTGTCTTTTTGTGTGTCTTTGTGGCATTTCTTTCAGTGTGCCTTTTCCCTTATTTTTAATTTTAAAAGTTGTCTAGTACTAAATATTTTAGCTGTACTGTCTCACTCTTATTTAAATTCTCCTGGCACTTTGGAAGAACTACTTCCTGCAGGAGTGAGAGGCAGCTTTCACTCCAGATTGCCTTAAAATTCCCTAGTGACAGCTCCCCCTCTCCTTGTTTACCTTCCTGGAGTTAATGTAATGCCACCTTCATGGTACAGGGGCAAACAGCAGCCTTCTCCTAAATTCTTGTGTATCAGCATCACCTCTTGTGAAAGGTAGAGAACGGGACCTTGGTGAAACCAGCACACAGAGGCTGGGGGATAACTTATCTCAAACTCTACAGTCAGTTTGTGGTGTAGTCTGAAAGAACAATGCATCTGAACAAGGATTTCCCAGCATTGGCTTGTGAGGATGCCAGCACAGCTGTAGGTCCATTCTGATCTCTGCTCTGGACAATTTACACACGTAAGTTGAGTCAACCTATCACTTCTGTTGCCTCATTCCCTTTCCTTAATGCAGCATTCCATGTCCTTGTCCAAGCCTCCCACCATCAAGAACACAAAGCTGTGTCTTCATGAGCATCCTGCAGCCATCACTCCTAACACAATGCTTTCTCCATCTGCACTTGCACCACCAGTCTGTGCCTTATCAACGAAGGCGTTATGAGTAGAAAAGCTGCCCATTTTTTTAAAATGTTGTAGAGTTCACAGGTTGGGCTGGTTGCTGCCAGGGTGGAGTTCTAACTTTTTATTATTGTAATCACCTGTCGTTTTCGTGAACTACCTGTCATTGATGGTTAAGAATTCCCCTTTTGTGAGTGACACCCTGCTGCTTCCTGGAGGATGGCACCCAGACAGTGAAGGGGAAGGGACATCGAGTCAACATGCAAATGACCTCAGAACCAGCATGCAATGGGAGAGACCTGTCACCAAACCTAGCCAAAAACCCCTAAAACAACAAGCCAACAAAAAATTGATGAATCAAAGCAATGTCTAGAGATGAAGAAGAGAATCTCATATCCACCAAGATCTTTTTACCCCTCACCCTAATCTACAAGATCTCGGCTAGACAGAGGACCACAAATATTGGCACAAAAACCAAAGGAGTGTTCAGATGCTCTTGTGAGGAAGGAGCACTGCAGATCTGCCCACAAACCAGCAGACCAAGCTGCACTCTTACTCCTCCTCTGAGTTGCTCCTGGGAGCAGCAGCAGAGTGATCACAGATCTGCTGGTTCTTCCCTCCCCAGACCTGATCACTTTCAATAAAGGCATTAAAAAGGATAAAGGTCTCCTGGCCATCTTTATTTCACAAGGCAGGATTTTAGAGAGAGGCACACATACCCTCAGCTCAGATACACTTCTGAAGAAACCACCAGGTGCAGCTGCCTTTCCCATTATGCATTTGCTTGAGCGCCATCTCCAGCACACTCACTGTGCTTGATAAACTCAGGAATAAACCATTCCAGACTCCTCAACTGCCTGTCTGTCTCTTCAGCAGCAATAAGGCCATTCTTAAAAAAAAAAAATAAATACAAATTCTTTTCAGTAGAAGGAAATGACCTTTATTTTTTGCATGTCTAAGTAAGCTGCATTAAAATAAGATGAAGACTGTGACAGGAGACAACCAAAGATGGTAAATTTAGGCTGACGCTTTGTCCTTAACTTGGACTGTTCAGCAAGAAAGTGTACACTAAAAACAAAGATTTAGCCTTAAATCAGATTCTTTTGGGATATGTCATTGTGCTACATTTTTAATATATTTTCAGGTATTTCTTGATTAGCCTGCTGTAGGAGACAGAACCACTGGGAAGTCAGGAGTGCTGTGAGACCAGCACTGGGGATCTGAGTCCCTCAGGACGGGATGCTATAAAGTTAAATCACAGCAACAGAGTCCCTGCCCAGACAACTCTGAAGTTAAATGCCAGAAGGGATACAACAGATGAGTCATTCAGGCAGGGAGGGAGGGATGAGAAGAAAAGGCACTGGCTAAATGGATCTGATAACAAAAAGAATGAAGGTCAAAAGAAAAAGGCTTGTGAGTCTTGACAGGGCAGTTTCTCACAAAGGTGGGAGTTATGGGAAAGCACCAGTGAGCCTGAGGAAGAGTCCCAGAGAAACATGAATGTGGGGCTGCTTCTGTTACACACCTACAACAGTCTCCTGGGTCACTGTAAGTTTTAGAGTCTATCCAATTTGAAACTAAGTGTTCTGAGATTAAAATCATAAATTGTAAAATATAAAACGCAAAACCACATCAAGTTAGACTTGGGACACTTGGAGGAAAAATTGTCACACTGATAAGTCAAGACTGCTTTCCAACCAGAGCCAGTGAAGGCTCTACCTCAAAACTGCTTCCAGTGAAGTTGAAACTGAACACCCGGGTAGAAGTAGGAAAACCAAGAAAACAAAGGCAAAAATCCAGGTTGCAGAGGGGGTGGCTTTGTAGGGCTCATGATGAGGATGGACTTTGAGGGTATTTAAGGAGGATAAGGCCATGAATTTTGCCATTTGTTATGGGAAACAAATGGCATTAAGGGAGAGGGCAACTAGTGGAAGCTGGCAGATGGTGGGTGGAGCAGAGGCAGGAGCTGACACTGTGATACTGATTGAAACAGGCTGGGGAGATGGTTCAGTTCAGTTCATTTGGTTCAGTTCAGGCAAATAGGTGTTTTGTTTTGGTTTTCTTGTAATAAGAAAAGAGACTCCTGAGGGAAGCACAGAGGGACGTCAGGGTGGGATGATGTGGGCTCAGTGCCTGGGAGATCACTCCTGACAGCAGTGACTGACACAGAGCAGAGGAAGGTCACCTTGTCCAGGGCAGGGTGACAGGCAGGTCCTTGTTTATGGAAACAAGAGCTGATCAAAAGCTGGGCAGGAATGTCAGAGTGGCTACAAAAGCCTTTAATGTGGGAAAGAGTGAGACCTAAAATTGAACACCGCTAAGGAACTGAAAATTCAACAGAACCTTGGGATTATCTGCAGCAAATAATTTCAGATTATGATTTTAGGCAGCAACATTAAGAAGAGTAGGAGACGGACAAGGACCAGAAATTGAGAAGGAAAATAATTTTTTTAAATGTTTGTTTATATTTTATTTTTCTTTTCTTTTGTTTCTTTGAAGATATGTGAAATAAAGGAGTAGATAGGTCAGGGTAGATAGAAAAATACTTGCAAGATGGGACAGTCACTGAGGCAAGAAAAGACAGAGTAGGGAAGTGGATTAAACTTTTCTGTTGGTGGAAGGAATGTAAATTTTAATTATCAAATTTCTTTATGCTGTGATGAAATACATAAAGGAAGACCCAAGTTAGTGTCATCCCCAAGGAACCTCAACTTGGGCTATAGTATGGATTCTCCATCCATAGAAACACAATTAGAACAATTATGTTGTCATGAGAGGCAGAGCAGATGTTTCACCACTCACATTTCACTGCTCACTGCAGCACTTACTAAACCAATACTCAACTACTTAAAATATTCCTCAATTTCATTTTTGTATTGGCTCCTTTCTGATGTATATTTTATTCCTTTTAAAGCAGAGAAGTGAGCTAACTCAAGCACAAAAACCCCCTGCAGCTGATGTTTTTAATCACAGTTTTCTGGGAAGGCTGACCAGTAATCATTACTTATTCAGGGTTTTCATTATTCTTCATGACTTCAACACAGTGTCACTGCTGTCTTACTAACTTAATTGTGCTTGTTTCCTTATGCAGAATGAATCCTGACTGAAGAGTCAATGTTCCTGGTGCAAGTTCACAAAACACATCAGAATTTCCTCCCAGCATCAATAAAGAAAATAACACTGATTGGTCTTGTAGACTGACTGAGTTTCTTTCCAATCCTATTTTGAACATGGTAGAAATTTTGCTATTCTGAGCAGATGGTTTATTAAAGTTGGTAGGTAACTTACATTTTGACAGTATAAAAAGTTACCACTAGCTTTAAATTGTGACTGTAAACCACACCCACATTGTAGATAAATTCCATTATGAGAATTAACACATAAAGTCTTATGCAATACCTTGTTTTTATTTATTTTTCCATTTTAACCAGAAAGTTTTACCAACGGAGGCTTTTTTTTTCCATCCATTTAGGCCCAGCTCCAGTTTCAATCCCAGCTCTAGATGTTGGGAAATATTGTATCACTGTGCAAAAAAATATCAAAACAAAGCAGTGGTTCAGCATGACAAGACAACTTATCAGTGTCCAGCTGGGATGCCAAGAGGAAAATCAAAGCAAGCACTGCTGTCTGTAGGGTCCTGCACAAGATGACAAATGTACCCAGTGATCTCAGGAGAAAGGAGGATGAGCTCAGGAAGAGTGCAATGAGCAGTGCTCTGTCTTTGGGAGTCAGCAGCACCAGGAGCAACTGCGGTTCCAGTAAAGCTCTGCTGCCTAAAACATTTTTATATTGAGCTGTTGCTAGTCAAAAGCAAGGAGAACTCCTGTTGCTGTGTATTCCACAGGAAGGACACCACAAGGACTTCCTGTGACAGGCTCATGGCTGACAGGGGCCTTGGAGCTCTTCTGAGAGCCAGCAAGGAAGGGCAGGACTGCTCTGGCTGTCCTGGGATCATCCGTCGTGCCTCCCCTGCCAAGGAGAATCTGCATCTTCTGCAGCCTCATGGTGAACAACCCTCATTTCCAGTGCAGGGATGCAAGAGGTATTTGAGGGGGGCCTGGTCCCATCCTAGGGTGACTCCTAAGGGAGTTGCTGAGGTTCTTGCTGCATGGGTGGGATGTGATTTCAGTTAAAAAGGGCAGTGAGATGGAATAAAGAGGAGAGAGGGGCAGGGATCCATGCAGGTTTGTGGGGGTCACCTGTGCCCTTCCTCCCGGACAATGCTGGTGCCATGAGGTGTCTGACACAATGCAAACAACAGACACAACCTGTGCCATGAGGTGCCTGACACAGTGCAAACAACAGACACATTTTACAGAGAATATGTGACATATTCCCTATAAAAGCTGTGTGTCTGATACACTCACAGGAACACATGTGCCAAGTTTCTCAGCTGATCATCAAAAGGAAGAAGTTCCAGTGCTGACTGACCCCAGAAAAGGACAGGGGAAGTGTGAAAGGAGGTTGTACCTGGCAGACAGCTGAGCTTTTCATCCCCAGCTATGTTAGCTGGATAACATTAGCTCCTGTGATTGAATGGAGGCCTCTACATAGCTATCAATAAATAAATCAAAACCACAAACATGAAAGCTGGGAGTGTTTAATTCAGGTTTGACTGTAACTTTCTCCTCTGCACCAGGACTGGACCACTGTGAGATATAAAGAAGCATTGACTCTATTAGGTTTGAGCTATTTACCATATTAATCATAATCCAGCTCACCTTTCAAAAAGTAAATAACATATTTAAGATTATCAGACTCAGTTTTGAGCAACATTTTTCTTATTAAACAAGCACACAGGACTGGCAAAAATCAATAGGAGAGTTAGAGTAGCCTCCCTGTAGAGGGTGTTTGTTATCTCCCATAAGTCACAGTAAAAGATGACAAAGCTGCCACATCCTGAGGAAAAGTAATTTTACAGGATTCAGGTGGGTTCAAGTTTCCATCTTCTCCCTGTAATCCAGTGAATCATGTGTTTCCACCAGCTAAATGAACCTGCAAGCCTGCCAGACACAGGTGGCCACAGAGCTCAGTGTGCTGATTTCCATTTCCTTAGCTGTCTTTTCTTAACTTTCCTCTTTAGCAATAAAAAATGGAACTTAAATTCTTCAGGGACACAGGTTGGTGTGATGGGGTGGGCGTAACAGCCCCCAGATGCAGGTGGCTGGCTGACCACATCCATATGGAGAGAAGAGTGGAGAGGATCCTCATTTCAGCTGGCAAGAGGAAACTTGAATGATGTCCAACACATTCATCAGCCAGGTGACACAGTTCACCTCCCTCACTGTCCCTGTCACCTCGAATAACTGGAAATGGCCATTTAGAGTGAGTGAAATTGCTATAGTTTAGATTAAAATTATCATGTATAAAAAAATTTCCAGATAGGCTGATTTTTCTGTGCAGTTTCAAAAGTGTGAAACTAAAGAACTGACAGCAAGATTTTTTAGGGAATGGGTGTTTTTTGTTGTTTATTTATTTGTTCTTTATTAAGGAGGGGTTTTGTTTCTTCCAAAGTGGAATTTAATCTTAATTTTTTATTTGGTATGTAAGAGCTATTATTCATTTGTATTACCATAAAGCATTAGATCTTGCAGCTGTAGTGGGAGGATCAGCTGGAACAAGATGAGGTAAGTAGCCATTACAGAGAAATGTTTCTAATGCAAAGGAAAGGTGGTAAAAGCAGAGAAGGATTAATCAAATGGCCTGTGGTTTCAGAGCATTTTTGTTTCAGGGAAAGGACCCTTATATTTACCCTCTAGATAGTAAATTGCTTTTAGTGGAAGCTACTGCCAATTGGTGAAAACAAACCTATATATGTAGAGATGTTAAGGACACTGGAAACAATAATAACAGCATTAAAAAGTAAATATGTGGCTTTGCAGTGGTACCTGTTGGCAGTACTAATCTCAGTCAGAGGAAAGACGCCACTTTTCCTTGTCCTCTACTCTTTAGTACTTCCTGAGTAGAATAAAACTGTTCTACCAAGGACTTTCAAACTTCACAGTTTGCTTCTGTTACCCAGATTAATGGGCCATTATTTTCTGTATTTGTCTTACCTTACCTTTGTTATTTCTGACTTGAAGTGTGGCTCCTGATGATCAATAGGTCTTCTAATATGCACAAACTCACACTATTAGCAGCACTAAGTCATGCACAGGACTCACAGCTGAGAGTTCACTTTGTTAGCTCTGTTCTCCAGGCAGTTTCGTAACCTTTCCCTGTCCTCTGCATATATTTTGATAACTAGTATTGAGTGGCTCTCCAAAGTGAATACTGTACCCTGTATAATGAAATTAATCAATAATACCTGCTATCCTTGATATTACATTCTGGGGACATTGAATTGTACATCTCTGGGGCACAAGGTTGCTTTTACAATGTTTTAATATTAATAGTGGGCTGAATTTAAAAACTATTTTTGTTCCATTTTAATGAGAGAAGAATTTCTCCTCATTTGATATAAAAGAGAACTGCACATTCCATGAAGAGCAAATTATTTGCAGGATCTTTCTAATTCTGATGTGAAATTCTAGGTTTTGCTGCAAATTTCCTGTCAACAACTGCAGCTGGGATAGTTTACAATCAGGTTAAGATCATTCCAAGCCAACACCAACTTTTGGTGTCAAGGCCACAACATCTGTATAAATGTGTGGTTGATGCACACCACAGGAAGGCTTTCACTGCAAGAAATCCCTATTCATAGGAGTATTTGGTCACCTGAAAAAGTGATATGTGGAGCTGTAACTATGGGAAAGGAGCTACCTCCAGGTTTTCTGAGAGAAGGAAAGGTCTTGGCATGAAAACATCTGCCATCTGATTAGTTAGAAAATCCCCCAGGAACTACTTGAGCAGCCCAAAAAGTGAACCTAGATACAGCCATATATGATTGTTTCACAGAGATATAAGTCCTGCCTCTCTTTCCTCCACAGCTTTTGATTAAGGAAGACAATGAGTCATGGTTGCCCCTTTGTAGCCCACTCTGAATTTGTCTACATCCACCAGATAAAGACAATGGCCTCTTTTCTGAAGTGTCACAAATAAAAGTTTCCACCTTGGGCTAATCTGCTGGCTCTGAGTCTCTCTTGGATCATCTGTTGGGAGCTCTGCACTGGGTGGAGGGATAGGATCTAGTTCTTCAGTTCAGTACTCAACCGTGCTCAGCAAGAAATCCTCATTTCCATCTCCATATTCTCTTTCTTATCCATCACAAAACACCTCATTGCTGCCACCAGCCACGTTCCTGGGCAGTGGAGCCCTTCCAGTGCTCAGTCCTGATCCATCTGTGGAGCAGGTCCACACACAGGTGCAATATGTGCAAGTATCTGTACAACCAATGACTGAAATGAACAGCACCAATTCAGCTGTCACAGAAAATTATAGTGATTCCCAAGATACATGTTATACATATTTTAAAAAAACCAGTTGTTGGTTTTTTTATGTCACAAATCTTGATTCTTTCCAGATAAAGAGGAAAAGGGGGAATCCAAACCCGCTTTTGGGTTACAATATGGCTGGGTAATTATGCTACATGTGTCTGGGATCATTCCTTGGCACAGATTTGCCTCTATCTGTACTGTTAAACTCTCCCAGCCTTGGAAACAGGGTGGGCATCCAAACTGGTTTCTGGGAATGGTCCTGGGTCTGTGCTGACTCCCTGGCTGTGTCCAGGATGCATTTGGGAGAGTGCCAGCTGGATGGGACCAAAATCATAGCAGGAGCCATTTAACAGGACATTCTATCAAGTTCCCATTGCTGGGAACATTCCCTGGTGCCATTCAATTAACCAGGATAGATGTGGTCCAAAAGTCTAAACTAATTACCATGAAAAGAGACAGTAATTCAGTGACGGTGTTCCATGGCCATATGCTGGCATCTTTGGAGCCTGGAGAGGAAATGAAAACATCTTAAGGAGAGCTTTGCCAAATGAGAGCTCCAGATGACAATTGCAATAGGGGAAAAAATATTAGGTGTCGACAAATTGTGAGCAGTGAAAATCAACAAAAGAACAGATGAGCCCATAGAAATAGGGCATGATAAAACTGCCCTCCCTTTGCTTCCAGAGTATTTCAGTAGAAAGGAAACACAGTGAAGAACCAAAGAAGCAAAATACTCAATTATTTACAAAGTTGTGCTGTTTCATTAAAAAAAAAAATACTCTCTAAATGCTGTGTTTGCTTTACTGTAGTGAAGAGTTAACCACAGCCTATTCCACAGGGAGAGCCCAAATCAGCTTTCATTTAAACCAGATTTCAAATGCTGGCATCCTGGACACAGGGATGTGAGGAACATTTACAAGAAACAGAAGCACTTTGTCAAGAAGTCTTAGGATGAGCAAATGTGCCATGTACATGCTGGAGCCTTGTAAAATTCAAACTTTCCCAATGAAAAATCAATTGTAAATGATAATTTCCTCCTCGGGTTGAACTGAACAGGTTGAAAAATTATGTGTGTTTCAGAAATATCAACTAGTCTTCCCCTGGCACAGATTTAAAAATAGGGTAAGTGAGATGAAATAATCTAGTTGTACATGAGAGGAGACTGCACTGTGATACTTCATTTTACTACTGACCTCAGAACATTTTTTGTCAGACCTCAGGGCTAGCAAATGTTTGGATCATGGGAAGCTACTGCATCAGCAAGGAGATAAACAACTACTGCAAAGTCCATTTCTTGCACTGTGGCTCTGCATAGTGTCAGCTATGTACTTTGAATAAAGCTTTCAAAGGTGAATAAGGAGGGTAAATAATCTCCTTGTTTACTTGACCACCAGCTGGGTATGATAAATGTCTCTTCCTACTCTTGTTAAATGGAAAATACTTATCTACTGAACACCTCCAACTAAGCATGTGAAAAGAGGAAAGGAAAATGTACACACAGGACACAAAAGTAACCTGGTTGCATCTCAACAAGTTGTCTTTTATCTGGACAAAATACAAAATTTGCTTGATACCAATGCACATCAGAAAGGCCTCACTCCCACTTGTAAGAAGACATTGTCATAACATGATGTATCCACCCTGCTAGCTTTTACCAACTTCCATCCACTAAATAGTGGGAGATGGATAAAGGTCAATTGGCAGCTCAGATAATTGAGTTTAATCATGAGCCACCTAAGTGAGGGAAGACATTACCACCTGGCATTATATAGTAAGTACATTAAACTGACTCTTCTCTGGCCTATAAAGGTCATTGTACATTGTACAGCAAAGGTTGTGCTGTGAAAATGCTAATTGATTTTTAATACTGACTGCTGACTTTCCTGTAGAGGGTGTCAAGTGCCTCTTGGGAGTACTTACTGACACTCATTGCAAATTCAATCATCATTGTCATCCCATGCCAGCAAAAACAAATGGATTTTTGAGGTCCAGCAAAGATGGGAAAGGACTAAGTGACTCTATGTCATGGTTTCAAACCAGGAAACTCTGTCCCTGAATGACAAAAACACCTCTGTCCAACTTGGGTAATATGTTTGAATCTCTCATCCTGAAAGAAAGATAATCCTGTCCTGTTGCCCATGGGATTCAGAGAGGGAAAGGACAGGTTATCACCATTCACAGAACAGGTCTGAGCACTTGGTACCAGGTCTACAGGGGCTTAAGTGATTAATTTGTATTTCAACAGACTTAATTAAGAGTTAAATACAGAATCAATACTGAAAATATATCACCAATCCAGAACAAGTCCTGAGGAGTTCTCTGAGGTGCTCAGGGCTGGAATGGAGGAGAGGCTAAGGGATGGGCAGGGCTCAGCATGGAGAGGAGGTGGCCTTGAGGGATCTCACAGCAGCTGCCATGGCAGGGTCCTCAGGGAGATGGAGCCAGGCTTTTCCCTGTGGTGTGTGGTGGGAGGATTTCAGTCTCACACTGAATAGAAAAGAGGTTTTTTCCCTATGAGGATGGCCAGGCAGTGGAGCAGATTGCCCAGCTACATCGTGCCTTCTCATCTTTAGAGCTTTTCAAGCCCAAATGGATCAAACAGGATCCCACAGCTGACCTTGTTTAGAGAAGGAAGTTTCAATAGAGGTCTCCTGGGGTCCCATTAAACCTGAACCCCTGTTGAGCCCATGAAATGGGCACGTTGGTGCTGGATACTCCATTTGTGTGAGACACCTGGGAGAATGGACAGGTGGGAATATTCATCATTCTCCACACTCAGCACACACAGCAACCAGTAAGAGCCAGGTGTGCTTCCAGCACAAAGCTGAAACACCTCTGAAGGGGGATACTACATGGTGGTATTTTGCCTTCTGAAAAGAAGACAATTGATGAATTTGTCTGGCATCTGTATAAATGTCCAGCAGCCTACTCCTGACCCTCATCTTCAGTGGCAAGAAATGCATTTGAATTGTACACACAGTTATAAAATGAAATCAAAATTCAAATCTTGCTGGTGCCCTTCAGTTAGAGTCAGATGCATTTCTAGGAAATCCTGAAAGTCAAGTTTAAGGTTTGGAAAAATGTGTTTGGGAGGGCTGTGGCATGACAGATTTCCTGGCTCACAATGGTGGGCTGCAATGTCAAGGGAATCTCTGGCAAAGCATTGGCAAATTTCTGTGTCCATAATTCCCTCAGTTCTAAAATGAATTCTGGAAGGCTGATCATAATTTGTATTAAATCACTACTATGTAGGAACAACAGCAATCTGTAACAGCTGGGAGACAGCAGTTAATGATGAAAGCACTTTAACAAAAAAACAAACCACAGAAACCAACCAACAAAATCCAACCAACCAACCAACCCCCTAAAAAACACCTCACTACAAAAAGTAAAACTTCCATATTTCATAACTGTATTTCTAGAAAAAAAAAACAGCTCCAGAGCCTCTTTAAATGGCACTTCCAGTAGTTAAGCCAACATTATCATTTATGCAGAACTTGTCACAGCTTTGCACAAATGCTCAAAATTAGGAAAAAGAAAAACAACAAAAGAAATAACCCAAACAACAAGAGCAGATGAAAAAGCACTACCAGGGCTTAAAAGGAACAGGTGAAAATAAAATTTATTCCCAGTGCAATCCGAGCTCCTTTTGTCAGATTTAAAGAATTTCATCCAATTTTCCCATTAATCAGCTGATGAAGCAGACCCACATTCTGACATGAAGCATAAGATAATGTCAACATTATTTGTAAACTGCTACGTTACGGTGACAGCCTAATGTTTATTACTATCAAATTACTGTCATTTTATTAAAAAGACCAAAAGCTCTGGCTTTGCTAAGCAGAGCTCCCAGTCCCACCAGAGCAGAGGAGCTGCTCCCTCTTTCCCTGTGCTGTTCTCTGTGATGGAGCACAGCATTTGCATCTGTCTGCACAGGCAGCTCTGTGAACGCGCTGGCTAATGAACAGGGCAGGGAATTTTACACTCCAAGACATCTTTTACCTGAATATCACCCTCTGGTTTTTGATAGTTTCTTGTTTGGAGGTTTTGACCTTGTTTGGGTTTTTTTTCCCCCCAAAGCCTTCCTGTGTATTATCCCAACAGTTTGTTCTCCTAATAGCTGTCCTCCCTGTGGTGTTTGTGTTGTCGGGGACAGATTCTACTTGACTTCCTCAGACCTTCTCTGCTGTGTCAGTTCTGGCACTTGTGAAGAGACATGCTATGAAATTTTAGAAAAGATGTCAATGTGCCACCTTCTAGACTTGCATCTCCTAGTCAAACAGAATGTAATATTCTCATCACCTCTACCTACAAAAGTGTAAAATAAAAATACTTGTAGCAGTTCTGGGCTAATTCACTCCATAGAAGTGAAAGCATGCAAACACCCTAATATTTATTTTCCCATTGTTAACAAGAGCTGGAAGTTAGAGACTAAAAAATTCAACCTTAAAATCAGTGATGATTCCCTAGAAATAATATTGTTAAAAGCTGGAATAAGCACAATGCTTACACAAGGAAAAGAAGGGCAGACAATGTTTTCTGTTGTCTTTTAAACAAGGTGTGAGATTCTTTTATCCAGCTTCAGAAAGAATTGTTGAATTTGCATTTTTTGAGGGGGAAAAGACATTTGAGCCTATTTTGCTGAATGAATACAAGCACCAGCAGCAGGACTGGGATCCCTTGTGCTGCACTCAGTGCAGTCATAGCACAGTAATTCAGCTAAGGCTTAATAGTTTCTTGCAGTACAAGTTAATGTTATCAGATTAGCACTTATAATTTTCAGAAGGATTTCATTACATTCATAAAATACAAAGGAAAAGCGCATCAAATTCAGGTAATCTGTGTTCCTCTTGATGTGGCCCTTCCCTCCAGTTTGCTTGATGAGCAAACTGCAATTATTGTTGGTTCAAATAGGAGTAAGAATGACCTTTTCAGCTTTTGTTACAGAGGAAATAAATGTAGGATGTGTCCCTCTGTTCACATTGCAGGAATACACATTCGTTAGCATGTCCCATAGCAACATAGGTAATGTGAGAGGTGGGAAATAGGATGGGAATGCTGAGGGAAAAAGCATTATTTTTGTTTGTCACTGTTAAACCATCCCAACTAAAATACCCAAAGTCAAGCTCAGTGTCCAAACCAGGCAAATTCTTATTCTACAGTGTGGAAATTCTTTCAACCCTCTACTTTAAAAAAGGTAAAATTGCTGAAATGAAGGCAAGCTATGGAGCTTGCACAGCAGGAAAGTGAATTTCATATATGCACAGAGAATCTTTGTGTGAAGACTATTTTTAGGTGAGCTATACACAAAGACCAATCCTGAGGGTTTGGAAAAATTAGCGTCCTTGAATTTTGCAGGAGCTATTTCTAAGCTTAGCTTGGCTAGTCTTGAAAACCAGAAGCAGCTCATGACTAGACTTTTCTCTGTGACAGGAAGGAGCTTGCACACCACACATGGCTAATCTGAATGAGCTGCATTGAGGTCACCTCACAGTCCTCATTCTGTGTTATGTGAAATTGCCAAGATGATACATCTTCCTTTTTAAAAGGAAAATAGGTACTTGTTGTATGGATGTGTTTTGTGGTTTGTTTGTTTCTTTGGATGGTTGGTTGGGTTTTTAACATCTTTTTTGCATAATAGATTGTTTACTTATTATCTAATTTTACCAAAACACTTATGTCAGATCTCCTGGTATAAATGGAGGAAGTCAGCTGAAAAAGTACAATAGGAATAAACACAAACTCAAATTAAATATAACTCATGCCAAGAACAGGCAGGAGGAGAACATCTGGTAGGATTTTAAGGCTATTTTTTTGTTTCAAACACAAATGACCTCCAGTACACTGACATTTAATTACAACTATTTTGTCTGATTTGGTAAGCCTAAAAGACTTTGTTTCTTTTTTCTTTGTTTCTGTTTTTCTTTTCTGTGGGGGGGGGGGAGGTAAAAAGAAGTAATCATCTGCAAGGATGTAATAATTTAAGGTTGCATCCCTACCAATATCGGATTTTAAATCTGCAGATGTTTGAAAAAGATTTTAAAGTCAAATAAGGTAGAAGATTAGGAGCTCTTTTTTCCCAGGGAATTTCACATGCTTGAAGAACAGCAATTGCTTTGTCTTCTGCTGAAATGCCACTCTCTCTGGGGTAAAGAGAAGCAGCTGTGTAATAACACATAGTGATGCCACACAGGAACTTGACAGGAAAGGAAAAATTGCACGTGAAAGCACAGCAGCACCAGGAACTTCGCTAGACAAACCATGCAGTCATTACCCTTTCAGATTTTTGGGACAGAGATGGAAATTAGGCTTCCTGTAGCACAGGGCCCTTAAACACTCCTCTGTGGCAAAGCCTGAAGTCTGACATCTTATTTGAAGCCTGGCAACCACCACCTCACAGGGCCCTTTGCTCTGATGCTGCTGCTGCTGCAAGTGCTGTTCTAATGTCACAGCAGCAGATACAAATTCACTCACAAGCAATCTCTTGGTCATAGACAGAGTTTGCTGGTGTAAATAACTTTGTCTGGTTTCAAAAGGGTTGGGGGAAAACAAGGAAAAGAAAAAAGGAAGAAAAAATACAGAAAAAAAATACTCTGAAAAAATGGAAAGGCAGCAAATCAAATACGAATCAAAAGCTGTACCACCTACTGAGTCAACAGGAAACTGAAATGAGATAATAAATACCTGGCTCTGGATGAATATTAGATGTGCATCAATGTGCTTTACTCACTCACTAAAGGGGGAAGTGCAGGATGAAAATTAACACTTTTGCTGGATATCTAAGAGACAAATAACAAGCTTCACCAGAGGCTTAGAAGGTGGAGATGGATTTACCTATAAAAGAATTTTGCTACAACTAATTAAAGCATTTGTAAATGTAAAAGGCGCTCAGAGAAGGAGCACTGAGGCAGTTCTTGTGGGGCTCACAAATCAGTGCTCTGACCAGGAGGAGGGGAGGTGATCTGACAGGTCACCAGAGTTTGGCACAAACAGCCTTGGCCTGAGCAGCCTGGCTGGGAGGAGCGTGGTGCACTGCAACTAACCTACAGAACACAATCAAAGTACTAAACACAGTCAAAGTACTGAAACTATCTACCCTAATAACCCCATGGACCAAAATCCCATCTGTAAATGCAATACTACTCCTAACCTTACTCTCCCTAGCAGGCCTCCCCCCTCTAACAGCATTCCTGCCTAAATGACTTATCATTCAAGAGCTAACCAAACAAGACATAGCCCCAGCAGCCACATTTATTTCACTCCTCTCACTACTAAGCTTGTTCTTCTATCTCCGCCTCGCATACTGCACAGCCATTACACTTCCCCCACACACTACAAACCACATAAAACAGTGACACACTAACAAGCCTGAGCAGCCTGGCTGGGAGGAGTGTGGTGCACTGCAACTAACCTACAGAATTTGGCACAAATAGCCTTTGCCAGAGCAGCCTGGGTGGAAGGATTGCGGCACACTGAAACTCACCTACAGGCCTGGGCAGGGGAGCAAGAATCATTGAAACATGAAGGTTGGAAAATTGATATCAACATTCACCCAGCCAGGTCCAGAACCAAACCATGTCCCCACAGTGACACATTTTCTGAGCACCTCCAAGGACAGGGATTCCATCACTTCCCTGCACAGACTGTTCCATGCTTGACCACCAGTGAAGAAATTTTCCTTATATGCACTTAAGGTTTAAGTGAAGGATGGAGACATAGCTGAGCAGATGCGGTCAGGTCCCACTGGGGACCTGATCTGTACCCAAAAACCCTCAACTATTTCCAGCAATTTGTGAGTCAGTTCTGCTCTTCCCATTCACTGCAGATGGACACAGGGTGCAACAACCCAAACAACTGAGGCATTCAAACCATCAATCTGGAAATTTCCGTGGTAAGCAGTGCTTATAAACCTCAATTAACACTGTGATGGTGATTGCTGAGTGACCACTCCCTACCCACATCTCCACACACAAATGAGACTTTCATTGTATTTTCTTCCCCGACCATTTAAGAAGAAGACTAAAAGAGTAGTTTAATGGGCAGGAAATGAAATGAAATCTTGTGATTTCAATGAAGATCAATTGGGCAAGGTTTGGGCCATTTCTGTGAATTTCATGTAATTTCATTCACTTTCTTGTTTCTGGGCTTTTTTTTACGAATTTTCTCTCATCCTTTTGGAGCATTTAATTTCTTCAGTTACTACTCCTGTCTTTTTGTTTAACTTTGTTGCCTGATTTTGGGAATTCAGTGGGAATAATTTTGGCAAGTTTTTGTCGTTTTCACTGCTTTTCATTTTGTCTCAGTCCATTTGGTTGTAGTCACTCCATTTGCTTTTTTTTTTCCCCAATTGCATTTGATTTGATCATATCTTTTTTCCAGAGTGTTTATTCTACTTTTCTTTTTTTTTCAGTATTTCTATTCCTTTCAGCCCTGATTTGCAAATATGTACCTTATTAAAAAATTTTGAAATTTGCCTAAAGGTCAGCAACTTGTGTTCTGATGATGAGCTGTCTAAATCAAAGCTGTAAATCTTTCCAGCCTGTCTCCATTCTAACTAAATATAGTGCTGCCAGGGAATTAAAATTCTGATTTTTCTTTTGAAATATACTAATACATCATGAGGCATATCATAATTTTTAATTTTGGGCTTTTTAAATTTTAATGTGTCTTACATGGAGCTAGTAGGAAAAAGACATTCACAGATAAATGTACTAATGCAGAGTTGTGTTCTGCTCACTAGACCTGAAATACTCACTAGGTGCTGAGAAGAAAATAAATAATATATTGCAGTCTGCTAGATATTCTGATGCTTTAATACTGAGAAGCTCCTTGAAAAATAATTGCCTGCATATATTATGAAAATTCTGCCTTGTTCTCTAGATGTACCTGTAGTAGAACAAAAGATCTGCAGGGATAATTAATCTGTACACTGTTCCTCAAGCACCATCTGATTAACAGCATTTCCACTGGCACAGTCCTTCACTGGAATGAGCAGAACAAGGTTTCAGCAGTGAAGGACAATAACAGGACTGGTGGGGAAGTAGCACAAGGAAATAAACTCTTTCCTGCTGACATATGTAAACCTAGATATGCTGATCACTGTAAACTTATTTCTAATCAGCTCACTTAAAGTCTGTGTTTACACAGTACAGAAGACAGAGCAGGGAGCATCAACTTCATATTTAGTGTGTTTATTCATTATTAATTTTTTGTTAAACTCTATTAACAACTGCAATTATTTCAAAAGCCATTTCCCTGAGTCAGTAAGGAGGTGTGAGACAACCTGAGGCACCAAATGAGGCTCTTGGCCTAGGAGCAGAGTTCCTGATGTTTGCCAGGGTAACCAAATCCCACCTGGCACTGCTCCCCCCTCTCTTCAAAGGCTTTATACCACAGCTGTCTATAAAGGAGCCTAGAACAGCTTCAGGCCAGACTTAGGGTCACATTGTTTGGGTCTAACACACCTGAAACACAGAAAACTCAACAGACACCCCCACTGTGCAGATGCTTCCAAAATATTGAATAGAAGTTCTAATGGTCCTAAGGCCTGCTGGCTGAGGGAGAAGTAAAGATTTGCTAACATCTTTACTTTTTGCCTTGATGGATTTGAGAATAAAAACTAACATTTTTACCTTGATGGATTTGAGAATAAAAAGTAACAACAGGAAATCATGCTAAGTATTTTTAACCTCCTTCTCATGCATTTTTTTTACAGAAGCAGAAGAAGGAAGGACCTGTGTCAGTTTGGGTTCCTCTCAAGTACCTACATTTGGGTGTTGGGTAAATGCTGACTAGTTCACTATCCTGAAGGAAAGCCATTCTTTAAAAAGACACATTTTTTGAAAAGAAATTTTGAAATAAGTTATTTTAAAATTAAACGGTCACTCTGTTCCCAATCCTTTTTTTCTGCAGACCCATGTTTTTCTGGGAAAATTTCAGCTTCCAAGGAATATTTCACCAATGCTAACCTTCAGGCTTGCTTCAGCTCTTTTTCTGTACAGTGCAAAAATTATCTACCTGCATCACCACTCCCTTAACAGAACAGTGTTTGAAAGTTAGTGAATTCCTTAAGTGTTATGAGTCACAGAGGTATAAAGTCTTAGATTTTCATTAGCAGAAGTGCTGCATATTTTCTGTTTCCTAGTCAAAAGATACCCTGCACATATTCCAAAGGATGGATAATGTTATTTAAACTGCTGTGGATAACTGGATAAGTACACTGGAGGTTTTTATTTTCCTTCTGTGTAACATCTAGTGGTTATTAGTGTGGACTAGATACTAATATTTCAAACACTAGACTGAAAGAGGAAAACTTTTACTTCACATTGTTCTAAGTATTTATGCACAGAAATTCACTTGCTTTTTCTGGTCTTGAGGCTTTCCTTCAGATTTTGAAGCTTTCTCTTGAGCATCTACAGCATAACCATAAATTCATAGAATCACTGAATATGCACAGCTGGAAGAGAATCACAAGAATCACCCAAGTCCAACTCCTGTCCCTGCACAGAATAGTCCCAAGAATAGAGATTCAGAGAATATCCTGAATTGGAAGGGAAATTACCTCTTGTACAAGTCCTCTCAGCCATTAGTCTATCTAACCCTGAGATTTAAGATGCTTACAACCAAAAGCATGTGGCTGTGCTTAACAGAAGGTTCTGGAAACAAACACTGAGTGTGAAAACCTCCTGATCAATGAATATACTGAGAAGGTTGATAGAGAAATATTTGGAGCAGAAGCCATCAAAAAACAGTCTGCCTTTCTTTGCTCCTTGCTGTTGTTTTAAAGGTAGCAGCAAAGGTGGGTTTGGAACAGAAATATGAGTGAGATTCATCATTCTTTACTTCAGACACCTAAGGTTTAAACATCCAGATAAGTTTAATCACACACATGAGTCAAGGGGGAAGAGCCAGGTGCTTTCAGAGGGTGAGTCAGCCCCCTAAGCTCAATCCATTTCTCTCTCAAAAAGCTGATTTATCCTTTAAGATTGTTTCTCTTGGTCAATGATAAGGGGAGCCTGGGCAAACAGTCAAGAGTTTGTTATCTGATTTGTACATACAGAAGTCAGACTGAAAATAAACCCAGCCTATTTCTTTAACAAAATTAAGAGCCTTCTGTTAATTCAAAAGGTAGACAGTGTAATTTAAAAAGTGTGAGGTTGTGAGGTTACCCCAGCAATACCCAGAACTTCTAGGTGCAGCCTGCACAAGGAAAAAGAGCTGTGTTGGTGTGTCACACCAGGAAATACCAACTGATCTCCCCTTCAGTTTGCAAAGACAGTAGGATGTGCAGTACACAGATAATGTAGACAGAAATGGAGAATTCACCCCTGTGAATAAAAGGAATTTTGATCATCTTAACTCTCATATGTTACTCTGAAGATCGGTCAAAGAAAACAACAGTGAGAATTATCATGCAATAATCATTGATCCATGACTCAGGTTCAGACACAGTTATGAGATCATCCAATCTCGCTGCTACACAGGAAAACAAAGAGAAGCCCATTCCTTTCATGTAGCTTGCTGCTGTGGTTAATCACTCTCATTTGAGCCTAATTTCCTATTTAAGACTGCAGGGTTTTTACTCAGCATTAGTTCTTACTTTTTTCACTACTAGATTAGAGTAATTTAGTATTTTCTCCCTGTGCGAGCAATTATAAACCATAATCAAGCTTTTTAAGTCTCTCACAGTAAGATATCACCTTCTGTCCTTTGAATTATTCTTCTGAAGGGCCCTTACCAAAACTGTTAAATTATGTACACATGCCTATAAATATTATTCAGTACACAAAGTGACCTTTCAAAGTAATATTGATTGTGGCATTTACACAAGTTATATGCTTATATCTTTGAAGTGTATCACCAAAAATTTGTGCTGCTGTTCCTACTAGGTGAGAAATTTCAATGCCAGACCAGTTACATATAGGCAGAAAAATTTAAAAAAGTTAGTTATCCCAGGCCATAACTGTGACCTGTGTTTAGTTTATCTTGCTCCATTGGACTATGATATATCACTTCAACTTCCTAACATCAAATACCTTTAAACTGAGAGTGAGCTTCAGGGAAAAATAGATGGAATAACCTAAACAGAAAAAAAAAAAAAAAAAAAAAATTAGCAGCTATTGCATGGCTTCCCAAGCTAACTTAGGGAAGATATGTTGGAACGTGGTGATTTTCCTCTCCAATTCCAGATTTTGAAGTCCAAATTGTCTTTAGTATTTAGGCTTCTTTTTAACAACCTCTCAGTTTCCTTTTGTGTAGTATGTTTGTATTATTTTTTACATTTTAATTTCCTCAAGTCTGTAATGAGTGTAATAAGGTAAATGCATTTCATGGTCACCACCATCAAACACACCACAAAACTTTGCCACTATCCCTTATGCATTCATCCTGTAGCTTGTTCAGGAAAATTGCCTGAGGATCAGCTCTGCTTTCTTGACTTATTAATTCTGTCAGTCTTAGAGTGATCCTATTTCTGATGTAAAAAAAAAAAAAAAAAAAAAGTCTTAAAATGAATAATGAAAAAACCACACACACTTTTCTTATTAGTAAGCTGTATGAGAAAATCATCACTGGAGTATTTTAAATATCTAAGGGAATTTTCTATTCAAACCATTTGAAGTTAGAGCCTCAAGTGCTGTAAAATAATGAAACTGTGCATGGTATATGCTCTAATTTTGAATTTTGAAGGCAGGTTTGTTCTGTCTTATTCGTTGCTTATAATTGAGATTGGCTCAGTTGGTCAGAGCACCTTGGTGCTGGTAACCCCCCAAGGTTGTGGGGTCTGTCCCTGGACCTGATGATCCTTGTGGGTCCCTTCCAACTCTCTTTCTGTGAATCTGTAAACTTCTACTAAAAAGATTAAGGTCAACTTTCACATGTGGATTATTCAGATAATTAACATTAGTCAGATGATTTCCAGTATGCAGGCAGGCAGAAGTCTACACAGTCTTCTCACTTGACTTCCAACTGTAATTAACTATCCTGAAAGGTCCATCGAATTTTCTAAATAGTAAATATTTATATTGTAACATAAATGTTGCAAAATGGTTTAGCAAAAGCCCAGTCCATTAAGGCAGGTTTCACAGTCTCACTATCTGAAGCAAGATCATCTTCATGCATGGATTTCTGAACTGATAATTGCACTATGAGAAGAATTAACTCAAGGAAAAATATGTTTTCCTTTTTTTTTTCTTTTTTTTTTAATATCATAATGATAGTAGTTAATTCTGAGATGGAGTCTACATATCTTCTTTCAGAAAGAAAGACAACAGCTATCTCCACACTATGAAATTTCAACTTTTAACAGAGAAACAAAAAAAAAAAAAACAAGGCAGGTATTCAAACGAATAAAAAGTGTTTCATCCTCCTGAGATGTTTAGGACATCAGGATCTTTGTGTTGATCTTCATGAAGAGATCAACAGCAAGAGCACAAGTTACCACCAACTCTTTTGCCACTGAAAACAAAAAAATTGAGTTCCTGGGTGACTGCTTGAGTAAGCATTTGGAACAGTTTACTATGTTTTCTCTAAGAGAGAAAAAAATCACTCTCTGGAGGTCAGAAAAAAAGCCACAACTTCCCATTAACTTCACAAAGATGCTGGAATTTCACTTTGGTTGAAAACTGTTTTTTTATCCTACATTTCAGTAGGAACATAAAGATAAAATTATTTATGCTATTTCATGCCAAATGGTTCTAAGCACAAAGAAGGGGTTTAGTATTTAGCTTTGCAAAAGCAGAAACTATTCTCTAAGGACTGATTTATTTTTGATTTTTCTCTGCATAATAAGATCAGAATCTTGTTTAGTCAGGATTTCTGGCTCAGTGGCTATCTTGAAAGAAAATGAGTTTCTTTGATTACTGGATATATAGATTCCTGATAAATTTTGCCATAAACCTTTATTAAATTATTTTAATTTTATATTTGTCAAGTACATCTTTGACCAAAAAGTGAAAGTGTCCATTAAGCCTATTTCCTAATGTCCTATTTTTGGGAGTGTTCACATCTCACATTTTTTTTAATACCTTCCCACTGATGGGAAAAATGACCTAAAAAAAAGAACTATGCAGCAAAGCAGCTTTATTTTGGCCCCTGGCTACAGCTTAAACATCTTTAAAATCCAGGTTTGCCAGAGATGTTCTCTTGACTTGCAGTCATGTGGAAAGCCTGCCTGAAGACAAGGGTCAATGCACAATGAAGTATCTGAGGCTGCACAAACATTTATCTTCACAATGTCTGCTTTAATACTAAATACCTTCAATAATTCCCATTACCAAAGGGGTTTTGCTCCCCATTAAACAAATGCAGCTGTCTCAGACAAAACTGCTGAGCTTGTGAAAGTAATTCTCAGCCCCTTCATCCAATTAGTCTTTTTCATAAAGTTATAAAGTCAAAGATATTTGGATTCTTGGTGTGTATTTACTTCAGCTGCCAACAATGCTGGTGTTCTTGGACATTGGCAACCTGGAAATTCTTCTAAAAATTTGCCCTTTTAGCACACTTTTGTGATCTTACTACAGAAATCCAACTATAATAGCCAAAATAGTTTTAAAAAGATTGCAAAATTCTGTGTAGGGAAATTGGAGCAGAACCACTCAAGAACAGATTTGATTTTATTTACACCAAATTATTATATATGCATTTTAAGTTGAGCTTTGCATTCTGATCTTTAAATTTTCAGTTCCTTTGTTTAAGTTTTCACTTCCTTCAGAAAGTATGAAGTTCCAGCAAGAAATTCATGCTCTTCAACATCACTTAGAAAGATGTCTGAACTCAAACTATGTTCTAATTCATAGTCATGGAACAAAGATATTTTCATAGATTTATTGTACCTCGCAGGTGGGGTCATCTCCAACAGAGGAGACACAGTTGGACAGGCTGTGATGCAGACTAGACAACTCATTTGAAGTAGCAGGCTCACATCCTCCCTCAAAACCTTTGCAGTAAATTGATGTTCCCTCTGGGAACAGAGCATCAGGACTGTCCCACAGTGCAACATCTGAGGCAGCACAAGGCTGCACGTGTGCTCCTGAAGTGAGCGACAAATGAGACCCAGATTTCACTCAAAACACAACCACAAAAACTTATATTTTTACCAAATGATGATTAAATCTGGCAGAAATGGACCCACAGAATCAGAGAATGGTTAAGGACAGCCAGTCCTTAAACTCTCAGTGAAACAAAGCAAAGCACCTGTAACCCCAACAGCTGGATGGCCACAGGCAGCCCACTTTGACCAGACCCCAGTGGCTCCTCTCAGGCCACTCAGCAATATCAGACAAGACC
Source organism: Ammodramus savannarum pratensis (assembly GCA_020466415.1). Lineage (NCBI taxonomy): Eukaryota > Metazoa > Chordata > Aves > Passeriformes > Passerellidae > Ammodramus > Ammodramus savannarum. The sequence continues at coordinate 146,795,808 of JAHXMQ010000807.1, forward strand.
CCAGGAAAGCCACCTTTGCTAGATAGCCCTGACAGTCACACAAGTCATACCAGCCAAAAATATTTTAGTATTGCCATTAAGCAGCCCATGACTCCAGAGTGGAAAGGTGATACTTCATTCTTTGAGTAGTTCACAGCACTCCTCAAATCAGCTTGTGTTGGCAATCCTGGTGTCCAAATTACAGAAAGTGAAATTGCATTCTGCTTATCAAAATTCCCCACACAGTATCTATATACAGTTTTTATACTTGGCCTGCATTTAAAATGTCAGGTGCTGTTCCACACCAGAGGCTCCTGCCTGTCAGTCTGAAGGAATCATTATTATACATCTCTTGTGCTCATTCAAAGAAGCTTTTTTTTCTTGATTTTGCTTTCACTTATTTAAATAATTACTATTCCTGGCTGTAGAAAATAGTTTAGAAATGCAGTTTTAGCACAGTGAGAGATGAAGGCAGGGAAAACCTCTCCAGATGGTGAGATTAAGTGACAAAATCACCTTAAATATTCAGAGATTAAACATACAGACTTTAATGGTCAGTTTACTAATTCTATTAAAAACTGCCTTACTCAAGATTATTTGATTGGTGCCACGGTTAATAGGAAATCTTATTTTTATCCACAACCCCACATCTTCAAAGCTATTTTTCAGTAGTCAGTATATAGAAGTTATGAAAACCCAGTGAAGAGGCAGCATTTTGGTGTGAAACTGTAAAGTGGTACTGTTTATGTTCAAAACAGCAACAACACAGACCCAAATTATACTTTTGTTGGCAATAAACTGAGATTCAGTGAAGAAAAATGCATCTGATTGAACCATAATTGATGAACGGGGCACACGTGCTCTGCAAGCAGTATTTATGAAAAAGAACAGAAGAAAATAAATTATCAGAACTTTATTTCTGTTACAAATTATCACAATCACAATTAATATAAAACAGAAAGCACTGAGGAAACATGAATGCTGGATACAAGATTTATCAAGGTGTAAAAGCCTCATCCAAGACTCTACTACTAGAAAACCTGTGACAGTGTATTAGAGAAAAGATTTCTATGCATCAAACACCAAGTGAAAGAGAATCAGCAGCATAGTATAATTTACAGGGATTAAACACCTTTTTATACAAGTTTTTGAAGGAAATGGAAGTTGGAGCATTATTTCTACCCAAGAATCTTGTCTGGAGAAGACTTGTTTACAATTAACTATTAAAAAAGCTTCAGCAGAAAACACCAATCTTCATTTTAACTTATCCATGTTGTTCCTACATGAGACAAGCTATTTCCAGGAGCATTTAAGTTCTAGTCATGAGACTTCACACACTCTCTCACACTTGCTGCATAAGGCTAAAAAGAGTCACTAAAGAAAAGGAGGTGGCATTATTGCTTTGTAACAGGAACTTAGATGGAAATTCTTTATTGAGCTCCAAATAAAACATTGTTGCATCACTATACAGTTAAGAGTTTCAATATACAATTATTTTTAAAAAGTGTATGCTGTTATACACTTTAAGGCTTTCATACAAGAAATGCTGAGCAGGATTTTCATACTCTGTCTCGTCAGTGTCTGAGCATACAGATAAGTACAGTGCTCTAAGCAGTCCATAATTATCATGGCAGAAGTTCCTGAAAAAGAGCAAAATACACTTTATTTGTATATATCTTGAGACTAGAGATCACATATTCTCTGAAGCCTGTCAGACTGTAATTAGAGGAATCAGACCATTCTGCATATAATAAATGTATGGGGATCTAGGCAAGCATTGCAGAAACTGCTATCATTGAAATTCAGTGTAAATTTTATAAAAAGATTCAATAAAGGCAAATTATTGATATTATGACCACTAACACAACTTTTTTGACCAGAAACATGCCAGTGTCAGAGTGCAAAACTCTACTAGAATGAAAACACACCTCTAAGTTTGTCACAATGGAAAAAAGGCTGCCTTCTACATTGGTTTTCTTTCATGTAGAGAGCTTTTAGATTATTTTTCCCTCTGCTCAAAATCAAATTGACTTAATTTAAGAGATTACTCCACAGAAAAAAAAATACCCACAAGAGAAATGCAATAGCAGAACAATGTTAGTGCATGTTATCTGAGGAAATGGCAAGATAAGCTTTGCACTGCAAAAATATAGTTTTGAAGAATATCCAATACCATTTGTTTGAACTGATGTAGTTTATTGTGCACACACAGGACATGAGAATTGATACTTTTTTTTTTTTTTTAAGAGACATGAAAACCCATTTTCTTAGGAGAAATAAGATGTAGAGCATTGGAAGAAGGAAGACTTCATTCACATGGTAATCATTCAATGGTGCACTTAGGGCATCTATTTTCAGGGAGACACTTTTTTTTTCACCCTGAAGGGAACCTAAAATAATTTAAGGCTCTCTAGGACTTCAGGGCAGAGTAGCAGAGAAGTGGAAGAAATCACACATGCTGATCACACATTCATCCTCCATACTGGAGGCAATAAGGAAATATTGCATTAAATAAAAGGGAGTTGGATAAACAATACAGAACACTGAATCCACTTCTGACTCACTTATTTATCTATTAGCCACCCTTGCTACTAGCTATTTTAGTTTCAACCCCTTAAGTTTCATTCTGTTTATTTAAAATAATACATGATGTTTGCAGATGAACACTTCCTATATAATTCATCATATTATGTGATTTAAGATGTGAGCAGAAGGAGAGACTGTGCCAATTTTTATAAATATTTTTAAAAAATATTTATATATTCAGTTTTGCCATAGGAATTCTAGCAGCTGGTAATAAATCTTTCCCCTCTGAGCCCCAAAGGGGAGAAATCTTCAAGCTCTGCTACTCTTAGAGTCCTTTGATTTAAGCCCTTAAAACACTCAAAACAGTTCTAAAGCCATTTTGTATGTACAAAAGGTTCCTTTAGCCTGTGACAGCAGCCTCTTAAATTTACTGCAGTACACAGAGGCAGTGCAACTTACGCAGTATTTCACAGTATAAAGCTCTATTTATCTGAGCCTTGTCAACTAAAATCACTGAGATCATGAGGTTAGCAGGAAGAATTACCAGTCCAAGTAGGAAAAAATCTGTTTTATTTAAACTATACACCATCTGAGCATAAACACAGTTAAATTATTTCTTACTTTGTATATTGAATTGAACAGAAACAGTAGAGCCAGCTATTCTTCAGCTAATGTTTCTTAATGGATTTGTTCTCCTTCAATTAATGCCAGAAATCAGTCTGCTACTTGTGCAGAAATGCCTGCTTTGAAAATCAGTTTACAAAATGTATTTTTCATATTTTAGACATGTCTGTTGACCAGATTAGAGTTTTAAATTCCTATTTGAAAACTACAGGCATCAAATTACATTTGGTTTCTTCAGCTTCCCCTGTCCAATCAAAGACTTAATTGTCTGAGATGCTGCCAAAGCTGTGCACACCCCGCAATAAACTGCCAGGGGAGTGTCCACACACTGTGACACCTTAAGGTCCTGATAATTCAAGTTTAAAACTATTACTTTTCCTACCAGGACTGAACTCAGACAGTGAAACATAACTTAAAGTTTTGTGCAGAATGAAGGACCTGATGAAAAGTTCCATTTTCTATCTAATAATTTCAGAGATGAGCAAAGATACCTACCAAAGCATCAGAAGATTAGGGTTTTTGTTCTCTTGGCTGTCCAAGGAGGTGAGTTTCCTGACAAGAGAGAAACAAAAAAAGATGTTTTTACTAAATTTCAAAGAATTTCAAATAAAAACAAAAGAAAACAATGTAAATAAAACTAATTAATAGAAACAATGCTTAAAAAAAGGCTTTAGATAACATTTGCAATGTTTAAGTTACTAGAATTTATGGAAAAAGAATATATTACAAACTATTGGTTATGAGGTTTTACAGTTGTTTAATAGGGAATAGTTTGTCCAAATTTAACTAGCTAAGCTAAGGCTTTTTAGATGACTAACACAAACTAAACGTTTTAAAATGAGAATTTAGGTGTCCTCACAAGTCTTTCCTACATTCTAAAATGAAACTTTCTAAGTTGTAGCCTCCCTGTTTTTATTGGTTATATTAAGATAACTTAAGTGAGATTAAAATCTTATTTGATTTATTTACCTTTGCAAATGAAGACCGTTTTAAGGGTTACACATCCTCTGCCTCTGACGAAAGCGACCTCAATTAGTCAAGTCAGAAAGTCTTTAAAAGCTTTGTGTTTATTGCTTCCAGCACGGAGCGAGGTGGTCATTAAGGTACCAAAATTCTCATAAAAATTCCAAAGTTGCACTAGTGAAAAAATGCTCAACAAGGTGAAAACTAGTCACATCTTTTTCCAGAAAATTCATTAGCTATTTTAAACCATTTTTAAACAAAAGTATTTTGATTTAATGTGGCACTCAAGCAGATCCATACCATTTGGATATTTTAAACAGCATTTATATCTACTGTGAGTATATAGAGAGATACATTTAGGTTTAAACCATTTTGTTTTAAAAGAAGTTGCACAATGTTTAATATGAGCCTTTTATGCTGATCGCTGTTAAACACTTCTCCCTGTTTACTACTATTTATGAAGTTTTATTATAAGATAAAGCATAAAATTAATCTCACACACACTGATTTTCTTTCAAAAGTTTATTTAGTATCAAGCAAGGGTAAAACTTTGCTTAACACTACAGAACATTTCAAGACTTGAGTTACAAAATACCACATTATTCGCATTTGTAGTTTGCTTCCCTTTTTACGCATGTTTGCAAAGAGAAAATCTAGCAAATGGCTGAAAATAAAAGCTAAAAACTAAATTGTTGAAAACCTTTAAAATAAAAGGTTACACTTATGTTAAAAAGAATGGACTAACGTATTTAGTAAACCTATTTTTTGTTTAACACTAGTTAATCAAAGGTTATTTTTTTGATCACCTATTTTTTCAAACACAGTTTGGAAATAACAAAGTTCCTTGTTTTACATATCTTTCTGTCCAGGTTGTTCTTTCAACAAAATGTTTAAAGTTCAGTCCATCCATTCAGAATTTTATGCACTTTGAGTTAATAAAAAGGGATTGTTCATAGAAAAAATTACTTTGAACAGTATACAGGACTGGTGGAGATTGGATATTTCACAACATCAGACAGTACAATCAGTATCTGGCATATGGCTGGTCTCTGTAGACTCCTTTTGTTGTCCTTGCAGAAGGTGTCTTGTGTCGTGAGTTGGTCCATTCTTCTTGCCCTACAAGGAAAAGAAAATATGGTCAGAGCCCTTCCAACATTCTCAGATGCTGAATGTAATTTTTCTTATCTGTGAATCAAACAGTCACATTCCGTTGACAGGAACCAAGGTGTACAAGTCTAACACTTGAAACAAGAAATCTGGGTACAGCACATCTATCCGAGCTACCCCACAGTGATTCCTCAGCACACAGGAGCAGGGAACATGAGAGGATAATGGCTAAAATATCCACAGCTGTGGAAATTCAGCTGGACCTGCTTGTTGTCAATGCACAGAAATGTCAGCTCCTGTAGCAGACACACCAATAATTGCAATGGGATGAAATGAATGCAAGGTATGAATTATGTATAAGGAAGTAAGCTGCCCTCAGAAATAAGTTTCTTTGCATCAGTGCCAATTTAGGCCTAATTCAAACATGCAAACCAAGGCCCAAGTATCACTACAAACACCTGTGGCTTTTAACATGCCAGAGCCAATATTCCATTTCTCTAGAGGCCAACATACACCTCCTCTGAAATGCAAGAAATAGGAAGGCAGATTAAATACAGCAGCAGCCTTTTTTTACAAACTTTTTTTATAGCCAAAATTCAAGCAACCAATGTTACTTGTCCTTTTAATATTTTTTTTAATGATTCATAATCCTACCACCTTTTAATGGTAATAAATATTTTTAAAAAGCAGAAAAAATTATTTTAAATGAGAGTCAGATCTACTATGCCAGGCAGTTGCAAAAGGGAAAACATAGAATTAAAGGCAGAGTATAAGGAAACAGTACTTAGATACACTTTAATGATGTAAACAAATCAGAGTACTATGTCACATCTGCAAGAATAAAAATAAAAAGCAGTACTAAAGAAAAACCCCAAAACAAAACACACATTAAAACAGTATGTGTGTTTCCCTATTTATTTTTGCTGAACTGCCCTGCCCTAAACAGACAGGTGCTCCAGTGAACCCAATGCAATGCAGAAACTAAAGGCAGAATCCAAATGTACGGCAGAATAAACAAAGACATCACTTTGTCTTAAAAAAAAAAAAAAAAAAAAAAAAAAGAACAAAAAAAAGAACTCAAAGAACCCCTGCAATCTGAAGGCTGAGGTAACTTGCTCTGACATGAGATATCTGAAACTAGATGACAAGGATCTCATATGTCAAGGGTTCAGTTTCACAATCCCTTTGCAGAAGCCTCATCCTAACTGCTATTTAATAATGTAGGTGGTAGGTGGCTGCCTGCAGAGTCGAGGCTATAAATCATACCCAGGTGGTCAGGACATTTGCCTAGGAGGTAAAAAGGACACGTTCAAATTTGGTGTAAGGCTGAAAGAATTAAACTTTCACCTCAGGTGATTTCCAGGGGCATCTGGTAACAACCTCTTGTGCTTATTCATCACACAGAAAGCAAGATTTACATTAAAAAAGAAAAAGACCCTGAGCATAATAGTACTGGCAGCTGAGAGGTAGGAATTAAAAATATCCTAGCTTTTAAACAGTGCCGCAAGAACTGATTAAATTACAAGTCTTGGTTACAGTTTAAGGGGAATACTTGCTCTTTCTTGATCAAATCTGCAGGGTAAAGAGTCATCCTACTGTTTCTCAGTTTTCATTTTGGTGCTGTTCAGAGCTCCAAATCCTAAAAACACTGATATTCTTCCTACATCCTCTGGATTGTCACCTCAGTTTCTCAAAGGAAAAGTTGAGATTCCACCTGGGAATCTGAATTTCCTCCCAGCCAGCACTAGACAACTATCTCCTCACTAGGCAGTGTTACTTATTTTGAGGCATCTGATGTTCTTTACATGTAGTGAAGATGGTTATTAATATCTAACCTTGCTTTTAAGGGATATACTTAAGAAATAAAGTGTGTGACTATTTATATGTGCAAAAACTACAGTGGCTGCAACCTATAATCATTCTTCAAGGTATTTATAGTTTTTCTTTCAACTTGAATAAATACATCACTTAATATTCTGAGTGGTTGTGCTTTGATAAATAGAAAACCAATTTTAAATGCAAAAGAAATGTAAAATCCATATTTTCAACCTTAAATATCGCAATCAATATCTCTCCCCATCAGTCTATCTACATTAAGCAGTTTCACACATTTTTCCCCCATCAATTTTGGATTATTGAAATAGTCATAGAAATATCACGTTTATAATGGCAAACAGTTTATTTTAATGCTGAAATTAATATTTAAGCTATATATCTATCAACACCAACTGAAAGTGCTGGGGGACAGAGGAATTTCAAGTGACCTCTTCTTTTGATGAACTTTCTCATTAAGCAAAGGAATTAGTTTAAGCTGGTATATTGGGCAAACTACTGCATTAGGTGCATTTATCACAAATTAGTTAAGGTCATTTTAGTTTCAAGCAGGAAGCATTTCCACATAAAGCCAAAGAAATAGACCTTGGACAAGTGGAGCCCCAAAATCATTGAAGCATTCATTACTCAGAATCACATCTTTTACACAGGTTATTAACAACCCTCAAATGTTTGAGATTTGAGAGACCTAGATTGTATTGCTCTGATCTCTAGCCAGAGACTTAACATTTATCTCTTTATCAAAGGTGCCTTTTAAAATGTTTTATGCTTCTAACCCGTAACAATTTCTTTAATTAAACCTGTCACTATCACACTCGCATATATAAAAAAAAAAAAAAAAGAAAAAAAAGGAAAAAATCTTTACAACTGGCGTATGTTTTTTTGCTTCATTAAGCATTGTTTTGTCTCTATACAGAGTAACCCCTGCCCTCATGTCTATTAGCTACCTAAAATACTTCCCTAACCTTTACATAATGACTCCCTGCTTGATTTCCCAGGACTGATGCATGAAAATGAATTAAAACAAAAGGACCATCCAAGGCTAAACCACACTCAATTAGGCCCTAATTCAGCTGGGAGCTTGGGCACATTCCTACCTTGTTCCAAGTCTCAATGCAAGCTGTGCATTGAGACCACACCACAAGCATTTGCTTTTGGCACCCAAAAGTTCCTGGAAAAAGGTCCTCCATGCCCATTTTCTTCCTTAAATCTTACTGAATGAGACATGAAAAGGCAGCATGCATCATGATTTAAGTTTTATTTTCTCTACATCTTCAGTTTTAGTTTCCCATGACTGTGTTAGCTAACAGACCACAGAGGGCATTTTTCTCAATAAGCACACGCAGAGCTCTGTAACACCTCAGGAATCCCTGAGCAGCCATTGCCTGCTGCAGGACTAAGCCTACCTCACAGAAATTATCCTTTCATTATGATTTTTTTTCCAAGAGTCTGCTGCTGCAGTGACTGAGCTGATAAAGCCACTCACCATAGGAGTCGTAGGTGTCTTCACTCAGTCCGTGGCCATAGTCGTAGTAATCTGCTCCACTGCAGGGCAGGAGGGACATGGAGAGAGCAGGGAAGAAAACACAGAAGAAATAATTACACATTCTGCTTCTGAAAAGAGAGCTTGAAGGATATAGCACATGCCCTAAGAAAGGTAAGTATCCATGTGGCAGTGACAACTGAGGTCCTGCTTGTTTATTGATTAGAAACTATATTTAATTTCATTCAGGATTTTTTTTCATCACTTGGCTACTTATCCACACTGTGGGAATTTTCCATTTAAAATTATAGTTGGGAAAGTTAAATATCTTACAAGTGTTAATGAAAAAAAAATGAAGATGTAGGTACTGAACAAATTTATTCATCTGTACACTCCTTGTCATCACTTCCTAGTATTTTGCTTTTTTATCTTCAAATTCACTGATAAGAATGCAATAAAAGGCAAATATTTGGTGATGGGAAGGTTATACAGCTGCTGTGTGTACAAGTTCCAGCGTCTTCAAAACAAGACAGCAGAACACAAATATAAAGGCTCTCATTTTAACAGGAAGAAATGACAATAGGAACTATGTTAAAAGATGAAATCTGTAGTTATTAGGGTTCAAAAGTGTGGATGAATACCATAATCATGGCCTAAAACAGTCCTCCCTTTCATAATGGTTTTTATACTTGTATTAAGACCCCTGAATGGAAACTGAAGAACAGTCATTATTGCACATCACTCCATTATGCTCTTGTATTTCATCCAAGTCTACCCACGTGTAGTCTTTAACACAGTTTGTAGGATGTGAAAAACAAGTGCCTAAATAGTTCTTTTCCTTTTATTTCTAACCACAGCCAGACTCAGGGCTGACAATATTTGGAAAATACTCTAGGAGATGATGCTACCAGATCAGTAGACTCTTAAACTTTTTATTTCTCTTAATGCATTTATTCTGCAAGGAAAGACCATAGAATCACCTCCTGAGTGAGAAGGAAATCACTAATATATGATCACTGGCAAGTAATTACTAATATTGACAAAATGTTCCTAACATTAGATTGATTGCTAACAAAATAAACACCAGAGTTAAAATAAACAATTTATAGCCTTAACATGAATTAGCAGGTAAAGCATTTATATAAAACAAACAACACATCACAATTACTTCTGAACTGACAAGAGACTTTGTTGTGCTTGAGTTTGTTTGTGTTTATTTTTGGTTTCTCTCTTTTTTTTTTTTTTCCCTTAAACTAAACATTTTAAACCTCTCAAAATAACCAGGCCAGGAAAAAAAAAAATACAGTTTTGGCATGTGCATATGCATATCTTAAAAGCCTGGATGAGTATTTTTTATTGCTGGAATAATGCTACCTAAACAAAAACTTAACCAACTGAACTTTGAAGATCCACAAAGAATTAACCCTACAAAACCCTTTTTCTATGGTTTCTCAGGTGAGGAGGACTCCAGAATAAGGGTAAAGTTTAAATAAGAAGTATTTTCTCCCTGCAGCAGCCAGTAATAAAAGTCTTTATTCTGACAATGAACTGAAAACTGACATTCACTATCCTTCCACATAGAACTTATTTATTTTAAGACTGTGATCAAGTTTAGAAGTCTAAAGCAGCTGAGCTCCATTCCTGTATCTGTCAATCCTGTCAGAATGACTTTGTGGAGTCTCATTTCATAGATCTAATACATCTGTTAAACAAAAAAAAAAATACTCACTTTACAGCACACAAACTGCAAAACAAATAAACATCAGAAAGGAAGGAACCTTTCACTTATACTGAAAATATATATACACCTCATCTTTATTAACAGACAAACCCTTCAAAATTAATAACCTGTTTGAAAAGTACAATGGGAAAGAAACTTGTCCAGTGCAATTCAGCACTCCCTGCTCCTACTTCATTCGTGTTCTATGGATAATGCCATTATTCTCCAGTTGGCTCTGTGTTAAACAAGCCCAAAAGCTTCAGATAGAAAACCTCAAGACCCAAAGAAAAGGGTACATACAGATGGTTGTAAGGAGGTCTGGGTGGGGAAAGAAAAAAAAAAAGAAAAAAAATTAATTTGTTAAAAAGTCTGAATAAATATTCCATGATGGTCACAACCAAGACTGATTTGAATTTTTTATTTTTAGAATTACAGAAAATTCTAGTACTATGTATGAACTCACAGCTTATAGAATTGTATTTTGTTCCAAAGCAACAGCCTGCAAAAATCAAGCTTATTCAAAGCACCCTAAAGCAATATTAAACTTCTAACCTGTACATTTTAACTCATTAACTGAGATTGTTGAGGTAATTTCTGCTGCAAAGACTCAGTAGCTACATTAAATAATTCTTCCTGTGGACAGAAGATATGATATACATTTTTGCTTTAAAATCATCCTTTACATTTAGACTCTTTTATATATATTCTCTGGCATCTTAGCAGATTCTCTGACTGAAGAATATTAAGCTTTTTATTTCCCTTAATGGGCTT
>JAHXMQ010000807.1:146806913-146840776 GCA_020466415.1 Ammodramus savannarum pratensis
AGCTCAGTTGTCAAGCATCTTCCTAATCATCAAGTAAATGGTACAAGGGCAAACAACACTGGCGTATCAGCTGTGATTCAGATCTTTTGTACACACAGACCTTTTGCTTATATCCCCTCTTTTTAACTTCTTTTGTATTCCCATTCCAGCATAATGGCTTTGGGCTGACAAGAGAGAACACAGAGATGGCAAAGAAAAATTGCTTTGATTTTCCATGTCATCATAAAAACCTGAAATCACTTAATGCTATGGAAGGATTAGAAAACAACAATAAATTTAAGTATGTTGTTTCTAATTGCTGAGGGCTGGGCAGTAATCCTACAATGTTCAGAGGAAGTGTGAAATGAGGCTTAAAGGGTGTAAGTAAGGCCAGGGGAAGAGCCTGTTTTCTGTGTTAAGAGAAAAAGCTTCAGACAGAAAGGAGCAAGCTCAGATCCTAGCACAGCAGTGCTGATGAAATAGAAGTGCTTCTCCATGGCTCTATTTAGTAAAGAGGACTGGGAAGCTTCCTGCCATTTCTCTAGAATCACTGTGAGAAGTATCTTAAAATACTTTAATTTAGAGGTATTCAACATAAGCCTTCAAAGGCCCTATGAAAAATGACCTCAATTTCTCAGGCTTTTCGACTAAGCTGATTTGTTTCTGAAAATATCTTGATGAACCATAATAGACCAAATGTTTACAAAAACCGAATAAGAATAACTGCTCTCGACATGATGGTGAAGTCTTAAGGAACTTTACCTTTTATACTTTATTTACTATTGGGTTATTCTGCCTAGGGGCACTGGAATATTCTCCTAGGACAGATATCAGCAGTAGTTTCAACCCAACTCTTACGGATCCCTCAGTACAGGACAGACATTGAGACACCAGAGTGTGTCCAGAGAAGGACAGCAGAGCTGGGAAGGGTCTGGAAAGTCAGTCTTGTGAGGAGAAACTGAGGAAGATGGGTGTGTTTAGCCATAAAGGAGGTTCAGGGAAGAGCCTGAGCCTTATTGCTCCTGAAAAAAAATTTTTTCCTGGGGGGGAGCCAGTCTTTTCTCCCAGGCAACTAGAGATAGGATGAGAGGAAATGGCTTCAGGATGTACCAGGGAGACTCATACTGGACATCAGTTATAATTTCTTCACTGAAAGGATGGTCAGGCATTGGAATGAACTGCTGAGGGAGGTGGTGGAGCCACCATCCCTGGAAGTGTTCAAGAAATGTCTGGATGTGGCACTGAGTGCTGTGGTTTAGCTGACATGATGGTGCTTGGTCAAAGATTGTACTCATCTTGGAAGGTCTTTTCCAACCTTAATGATTCTGTGATTCCATATCAGAAGAGGCCACCAGGCTATTTTTGGGACAAGCCTAAAACAGGCAGATCAACCACACAGTCCAAGTGTACTTCCAAAAATGCACAAAGGTAGTAAAAAAATATTGCACTTAATCAATGAGATTGCCACAGCTCTTTACAATTGATACAGGCATCTTTTAGAATGGGCATTGTGACATTTCTGTGTTTGAAACAGAAGCAGTGCGGCAGGGAGCCTGCTTGCTAAGGGAAGATTAGAAGGTCTCTGACTGAAAGCTCCTAGTTTACTGGAAAATCCCAGACTTAAGCACTGACAAGCCTGGTTTAAGCACCAAGTGATCTGAAACTTTCTTTGGCTTCTGATGAAAAACAGCCTTGGCCAACAGTTAAGCTTCCAGAAATGCTTATTAGGGAAAAACTGACCAAAATTTTGGCTTTTTCACATGAGTATCAGAAGTAATTTTGATCCCTTTAGGCAGAAACCAGGGCAGTTTCAGAAAGTGACAATAAAACCCTTGCAAACACCAAGGTTTTCTTTTGTACCAAGGGAAGCTCCAACAAGCACCATCCTTTGTGCTTCCACCCAGAGCTGCACAGAGCAACAAAACAGAAAAAGCAAATGAGGATCTCTCTAGCAACTGTTCTTTTATGATAGACCCTGACTGAAATGATCACATCTGAAGAGAACTCTTCCATAAGGTAAAGCCTCTTTCCATCATTCCTGTCAGATCTTCATGCCCAGCTACTTCTGATTGCAAAAAGAATCTGTCAACAGCAAACAGGAAGAGCACCTAAGACAACAATCACTGCACTGAAGCTTCTCACAACTCTGTAATGTCTTGAACATTGGGAAGCTGTTTTCAGTGCTTCTGTGGATCACTAGAACACCTTATTTTGGAACCCAGCTTACAGCAGGACAGCAGAAATCCAGAGTATCAAGAGGAGACCCACATCTTTTCTTGCATCTTGTGGATAAATTTTTAGTTAATCCTCAGTTCTGCTGCTACTTAGTAGAGATTTCTTTAGTACATATTTTTATCCCTGCAGGTCAGTTTATATCTGTCAAACAGATAATGATCTCAGAAAACAACTCAGACCCCTACATGAATGCTTTATAAAATACAGAAGAATGACACAATCTTCCTTGAATTATAGCCTATTCTACTCTCAAATGGATCATACTAACAGCAGATCTGTTACCTGTAATCCTAAAAGGTGACCAGTGTGCCCTCTCAATGATCCCCTTAGCAATCACTATTTAGGAATTACTTTTTATAGCAGAAATGATAAATGTCACTTCTGAATTGTGAAACGTCCTCAGAGGCATCTGCATTCTGGTGCTACCTACCAGGCACAGATTTATTAGGTATTTCTAGCAGAACTCTACACAGTTGCCTAGAGCAGTTTTACCATCTGAAATGTCCACTTTTTGCTGTCTCAACTCAATTAGTCTTTCCCCGCTGCTTTCTCATGCCACCTCTCAAGAGAGGAAAGGAAAATAGCAATTAAAAGAGGTGACTGAAGCACATGGTACAAATCAGGTTTCTCAGGAACAGCAGCAGCAAGAGCTACAGCTTTACCTTGAAACTATGAATAGAACAAAGCAACAAAACATCCCTGAACATGAGAAATGTTAACCACATTAATGTCAAAAATTCACTACATTAAATAAGAAAGTATCAGCAGAAAAACTAAAAACTCAGGTTGCATAAATTCAGCATTTTGGTTTGGCTGGTGAATTAGAACCAAGCCCCAGACACCCTGCACCTCATCTGTCTGCTTTGCAAAGCAGGTTTTGAATTGCTACCATAGGAAGCTAAACTTGATGTTTTTAACTATCTGGGGGTGTACCAATCATTTTTCAGTTGCTAAATGGAGAAAAAGACATGACACAACATTAACATCAGAAAAAGATGTTTTCTTCCCTCTCTTTCCAAAAAGACAAATTACTCTGGGCAGTGGAAGCAGCCCACTGAAGAACTGAGAGATATCAGCCAAAAATTCCTTAGACTATTCACTGCAATACTGGAAAGATCTGGGGTATTATTCCTGGTAATTCTTGGTTATTCCCCAAGTTCTGCATATGTTGTTGTCAGAGATCCAAAATGATGTCACTTGTCACAGACAGGAGAACAAGACAACACTGCCCTCAAAAAGGGCACAGGTGGTTTGTCACCATTCCATCAGCACAAACACTGCTCCAGAAGATACACATCTTACCTTCTTATACTTTTGATTTACAACTTTCAACACCTTTCTAAAAATTTGGGGCCTTACAAGTTGAAAGTGAAGAACATTTGAGAGAAGAGGTATCATTCCATCATGGTTTTATATAATTCAAAAATAATGAAAGTGCCATCAAGGAATACATTTGGTAAAAGAAAGTTTAGGTTTAATTGTTTTCAGGCCTGCATAATCACAAGCTTTACCATGTTCATGATCTTTCCAGTACTTCCCCAATATCCTTTGCAGCAGCAGGGTCCAAACATTGCCTCTCCAAGTATAGCAAGGAAGGACTCATCCTCCCAAGGACAATTCAATCCATTTAAGTGCAAGAACTCATTTCCTGGCCTCACTACTTCTATCCATACTCATGTTTCAGGTGCTTTACATACAGCACTCATGATACAATTACACCAAGATAAATGTGGTTATGATGTTTAGTAATACATTATTTTTCATCATCTATACCTGAACTATATCAAAATCATGCTTAAAAGCACAATTCATAGCCCTCAGTACTTCTACTGAAATAAAATACAAGGACAAACAATTAAGACCATTATAAAGTTTTCCTGTAACCATCTCCAATTTTTAGTTGCCCAATTAAGTAGGTATTTCCTTACCAACAGAAAGAAGGAAGATTTTTCTTCCCTTGAAAAGCAAACTGAATACAACAGGGTACTCAGAGAGAAAACTGCAACTTTCAATTACTGCTAGTAAGCAGCCAAAGTGTGTTGACTGTCAACCAGCAAAACAGTGTCAAATTTTCATCTACAAAAACACGTCTGTGACAAAAATATGTTCTGAGCTGATGTAGCCTGAATTCTCATTCAGCTAATAGGCACTGTCTTCTAAGTGTGAATTTCCAGGGCAGGGAAGCTCCTTCTTCACCCCACACCAGGGAAAAAAGAAAGTCTTCCCTATATATATATCTATGTATCTATATGTCATTCTCTAGTCTGCAAATGTAAATTTAAGATGTCCTTTCTCTAGTCTGGAGAGAATATGTAGTCTCTTTTCCTCATGTTTGTATCTCTTAAACAAACTGCTGGGAAGTTAATTATAATGTGAGATGTTTGAGAAGTCCTTTCTAAATGAATAACTTTAATTTGTAAGATTGATTATCCGTGTTCCGTCTCCAAAGTCCATATATCCAGCACATTTCTACAGCATCCTGCTGATGCCTGGCAACTGGGTATTCTCCCTTTCTCTTTTTGTTACCTCCATCCTTCAAGCTTAAAGAACCTTATTTTTAAAACAAACGGTAGTTAATTTGAAGCCTTTCTTTAATAAGGATTTTTTTTAGCTATGACTGATTCCACTAGTTACATTAATGGGTACAACACAGCACTTCAGGTTACAAAATATTTCCTGTAAATGATTTTTTTTTTACTATTTTTGATTTGGAAGATCCACTTTGACCTTTCCCTTCCTCATATTTTCACTTCTGTAATCAGTCAAGGAAAAAGTTTAAAATCCTACCAACTACTAATCCTCTTTAATTGTATTGCGGAATTCAACCACCAAGTTTAAGATGCTGTAAAATCACCAAAGTAAAATTAAACCAATCATGCAAAATTAACACAGTTTTATTAAATAATGACTTTTCTTGATTCCTCAATACTTGTAATTTGATGTTACTGGGGTTTTTTTACTACTTTATCACCTGCATATTAGTTTTTCCAGAAGTTTTCTAAATTTATTTCCAAATGCATTTTTACTTGTTTCCTAAATTAGGAGGCACAGACACATTTAAATTTAATGGCAAAATCAGGAAAAAAACAAATGAATTTTATTTTTTGTAATTAGTACAAATGAAGAGTAATCCTAGCATTTATTAAACAGTGAAGCCATCTACCAATATCACTATGAGGATTCAAAAAACCTTTTCCAGTTTTATGAGTGCACCATGAGATATGCTTGTGTTTTTTCCATTACTACAGCTGAATCATTTTAGTCATATTCCTTTTTACTGACATTTCAGACCAGATTTATGTAAATCAATTTAAGAAAAATTAAATTACACTAGATTCACAATTAAAACTATGTATGCTACTAAGGCACTTCTGAATAGTTTACCTTGTCACATCTTAACATGTGAAGGAAAACATCTATCTAAACCTGAAAAATTAGATCTGAAATACTGTAGTAAATAATCTCTTTCAATAAAGTAAGAGCAAAAATTAAGCAGGAAACTGCATGCCAGGATTTTCATTCAAAAGCTACATTAGCTTATTTATGCTAATGCTTTAAGGCTTTATTTTACAGAATTATAACCTCCAGTACACTCTGGTACATACCAGGTGTTCATAAACAACAGCAACACAGAATGCCAACCCTTTGCACAATCCCCAGAAATCAAACTCCTGCAGACTGATTTGATTTATAAGTCAAAGCATGAAATACAAACAGCTACAAGCATTAAAATGGAGAGAATTACATCTTGGAAAACTACAGTAACAGACACTCATTTGCATATAATGCATAT
The DNA here is from genome assembly GCA_020466415.1 of Ammodramus savannarum pratensis. Lineage (NCBI taxonomy): Eukaryota > Metazoa > Chordata > Aves > Passeriformes > Passerellidae > Ammodramus > Ammodramus savannarum. The sequence goes on from JAHXMQ010000807.1 coordinate 146,812,921, forward strand.
TTATACATCCTGGAAATGCATGATTGCTGACAAACTCAACAATGTAAATTTAAAACACTGAGCATCACAAACAAACTGTTAGCAATTAACTTTCAAATACCAATAGCAACATCTCCATAAGCCAATTTCAAATCCATATGCTCAGCTCTTCATGAAAATCCTCCTATTAAACAGGAATGCCATCATCTTTTGTATGACTACTAAGCATAGTTTCAAAAAACACCTGAAAATTTGAGCTCCTAGTGGGAAATGAGGAGGGTATTTCCAAGAGCTATATACCAGGAATCAGCTTCTCTTGTAACTAAAGTGCCTCTGGAATAACATAAAAAGCAGTACTTAGAGATTTGAAGGATTTTAGCAAACCAATTTAATTGTATTCTTCAAGCATCAGTTGAACAATGGCAACTGCTGGATTTCAAGGTGTTTTTTTAAGTCCTTTTCACCCAACACAACATCCAGTTTCTCCATTGTTAGGTAACTACCATAGGCTACCAAACACAAAATTCCTCAAACCTCTCACACCACAGGGTTTTTGTGCAAAGTCTTCCCTATTACAGAGAAATCTTCTGTCTTGAATCAGTCACTTTTGAAATGAATTGTAAATAAGGTAATGGATGATAAAGGAGGCTCAGGGGTAATCTTATCACTCCCTACAACTCCCTGAAAGGAGACTGTGGAAAGGTCTTCTGCCATGTGAGAAACACTGGATATTGGGAAGAATTCCTTCACTGAAAGGGTGGTCAGGCACTCAAACAGGCTGCCCAAGAAACAGTGAAAATCTGAAAAGTGTGAGTGTGGTACCTGGGACATGGTTTGGTGGTGAACATGGTGGTGCTGGGTTGACAATTTTATTTGATCTTGGAGGTCTTTTCTAACCTGAACAATTACATAATTCATAACACCTTATGACACACTTTATATCATGCCTAGGGCTTACCATAAAGGCATTTAAGTAAATGATCTAACAAAGCTGCAGTGTGTAATTCTTACTTCCCAACACATCAGCAATAACCACAGAATGATTTAGTGGCATTGAATAAACTTAGGTATAATAAAAAGAATTTGCCAGTTCCCTCAGCTCAGATTAGGTTAACTGTCTGGCTCCAGGCTCACAAGCAACTTGCAGGGATTTGAATTTATCACATTTTGGTATGACTGGAAGTGATAGTAATTATTGCTAGATATGCACAAAGAGCAGTTGAGAAACACTGCTTCAGTCAATGGCAAAATGGTTGCTGCCAAGAGAAATCTATAGCAGTGTTAGGTAAATGCGGAAACCACAGAACAATGCAGAAAACTGTAAACAAATCCAGCAATTTCTCCAAGTCCGAATTTTCCCATTTTTATGTGTGTGCATAGATTAAATTCTGCAACAGAGTGAAGGTGAGATCACCTCGAATGAAGATCTAAAATACTTTTAAAATTATGAACTATAATTAAACACAAAATGACATTGCTACATAAATGACTCATTCTTGTCCCGCACCAGACACTGGCACACAGGTACAGAGAGTGTTCCTCTTATAGTTTAGGCTTCTGATCTCTGTTGTAGGCTGAAAATAAATCTAGAAAAAACTTTGCCTTTTTTCCTAGGAAAACTATCCCATTTTAAATGCTAGCAGACAAGCCTAAAGAAGTTCTTTGAAACTTCTGAGTGCATGAAGCAGACAGATGGGGTCTTTCCACATTCTTTTTTGCACTACAGTAACTGTACTAGCCATGATCTCTCAATAGTAAACCTAAAATCACACTGTAAACCCCCTAATGCTACTGGAGAGGTAAGAAACCCAGCCCCCCTTCCTCAGCAACCTTGCCACATAATCTGGATTTCAGCACCAAACCTCATTCCCTGGCATGTTAACTCTCTGCAGCATCTGTCACTGCTATGAATGGTTGATCATAAGTACCTCTGTAGTCATCTCAATGCCATTAAGCAGATGGCAGCGCTAAATCCAAATGATGTAGTACATCTCCCTGGTGGACTTTGTTTCCATACACCACCATTATTCTACAATTCCTCAGTGATAAATCTTATGTATTCTAGAGAACATTAAACAGGGAGCTGACAGAGACAATTGATTTATTAGCATCCATTTCCCTTTGCCTCGCATTTCCTTATTGTCCTGGCAAACACTTGTGCAGATCATGTACGGAGTCACCAAGGGACCAAAAGCACTTTGGCTCAATTTGAAGCCTATTTCAGAGATTTAAAATAACTAGGTTTTTTTCATGCTGAAAATGTCTAAACTACAGTTTAGAATGAAGATTCAGCTAAATCCTCTTTATCCCTCCACAAGACTATTAGCTGAATTTTCATAATAAAATTGGTCTAGCATTAACACCAGGCCATTAAAGCACCCTGAACTTTCTGAAATAAATCCAAATAAATCATTACAGTTCTAGACAGGCTTGGGAAGTCCTTAAAGAGTGAGCTAAGTTGTGTAAACATGCATACATGCTGGTGACAAGACCACATGAGTCTGACATAGGCAAATATGAGCACCAGGAGTCATGAGTTTGGCTTTCACAACTCTAATTCATATTTTACCATAACATGCTGACAAAAGTCTTGGCACATAACTGCACACATGAAATTTATAAATATGTATATAGGAGAAATTTTATGAAGGAATTCCTGACTACGTAACATGCCCTTGACTGCACATCATGGAACCCTAAAGACTCACTGCATATTGGGGCATGAAGTGATAGGAGAAGAGGATATGGCTTTAAACTAAAAGAGGAGAGATCTAGATTAGATACTAGAATGAAATTCTTTACTGTGAGGATGGTGAGGCACTGGCAGAGGCTGTCTGGAGAATTTGGGAATGTTTCACTCCTAGAAGTGTTCAAAACCAGGTTAGATGGAGCTTGGAGCACCCTGGTCTACTGGATGTTATTCCTGCCCATGGCAGAGGGTTGGAACTAAAAGATCTTTGAGGTCCTTTCCAACCCAAACTATTCTATGATTCTATGAAGAATTTGCTACTCTGATTTTCAGAAAGTGCAATTTAAAAAAAAAAAAATTAGATCGTTTCAGGTTTTTATAACAAGACTAAACAATCCAGTTTATTAAACATCCCAGTTTATAGTGATAAAATTATCTAACAATCCCTCTGCAAAAAACTATACATGTAATTTAATCTTCTAAAAATCAATTAGATATCTAGTAAAGCACAGTACAGCTTCAAGGGATGTTTTAAGTCTTTTTCACCATAAAAAATAATTCTGTTAAAGGACATCCTGAAGCACTATTTGGGGCTTTGTTCCTTGAACAAGCAACAGTGGATAATAAAATGTTCTAAAGGAAAACAACATTTTTTTTATAGGATTACAGGGCATTAAGATAGATAACTCAAAATCCTCATGTTTCTCTCTCTTGTTAGTGCTGTGGCAGGTTTAAACTCAAACTTCAGCTTGCCAGGCACAAGGAAAGATTCACACAATGTCAAATAAAATACCATTAAACTTCTAACTGCTCATGATTTGGTGTCAGCAAGAAAGTAGTACATAGAATACTTTATTTACAGAACAAAGTCTCAACTACCTTAATGCACACAGAAATACACAGTTTCCTCTTCTTCATATCTAAACATGTCACTCATCCTAATCCAGCTCAGATTTGGCCATTTATGGGAAATACACTTGAAATGTCCAGATTAAAAGAGCAATTAAGGAGAGTCCCACTGTGTGGTGCTGAAGACTGAATTGGGAGAATGCACTCCTGTGCACCTAGAGCAAATGATTTGCTGTTGAGCAACCTCTTAGAGACCTCCTAAATTCATAAAGATATTTCAGATTCTCTTGCAAGTTTCTGTCTTTAACAGAGGAATCACTAAATAAGCCAAATATTTAAAACAAAAATGAAAATTTTAGCTGTTACTGCCATATCAAATATCATCACTGTACACTTGTGAGCATTAAGCCCTGTTCCTGCACTCAAACTTAGTCATGTACTAAAAACTACTGCAAGTAATTTAATGAGACAACTAATTTTCAGTTTACTACCTATTTCTCAGATTTCCTCTTTAATACACAGTATCACTAGTATCACAGTATTTCTAGAGGAATCAGTGTCAGAAGAAATACTAGAAATACAATTACTTCAAGATTACTATTTTCAACTTAGAAAAGGAAAGGGTAAGTTATTTTCCCATGCTGGTCACCAAATTATGCATTTTAAACACATCACTGCTCTCCATGTGCAAATGCAGTTTCTTTCAATTTTTTATGAGGGAAAAAAAACAAGAATAAAAAAAGGCTAAACAATGAAAACAATGCACTTTGCCTAATTTCCTTCATAGTAAGGGCATTGCAATGTTTCTAAATATAATAAGTATCTCATTGTGGTTACAGAATAATATTTTGCAATATGGGCTACTACTTGATATTCAAATTAAAGATAGGAATGCTGGTCTAGGTAGCTCAGATGGCTGTTTATAGTTATTATTTTTTGCCTGCCAATACTATCCTAAAAATCCTTCTGCCAAGCCAGAAAATATGCCAGAAAATGAGTGTGGATATCCTCTGAGGAAAGTGTAAGTGAAAAATTTCTTGTTTTATTTTTCCACAGAGCACCAAATAAAATTAGGGGGGAAATGTCAAATAATCATTAAGAAGGTAACAAATTTGTTAAAATCTAACAATATATAAATATATTATGAAACTACAGGTAAAATACAAAGTAAAGCAATCATTTTATGAAATATCTCCTTCTAGACAGCTAAGCATGTGCAAATGTATCTAAGAATATTATACATATTCTTATGTATTAATCCTTTACAAGAGCAATATCATTCCTGGGGAGATTTGCTTTTTTCCTAATTTTAGTTCAAAGGAAGAAAATCTCAGTGAAAACCTTCTTAATGTGGGGAAAAAAAAATCAAACTCAAGTAATGCTTAATTTTGAATCAGGCAAATGGCTTTGTAATGAAGTCCAAATGTTTGTGCGCAATAAACTCATTTACCTACAGCACAAGCAAGAAGGCAGAACAGAATTGCCAACATAAAAATTGAGGACTACTTTGGCAATTGTCTTTTGGAAGAAAAAAAATCCATTACCAGCAACTGTTCTCAAAATGTAACACTCTACAGAGTCTCATATTTTGAAGTTTCTACACTGCAGGCTTCTTAAGTCATATTTTTATCAAGCTTAGAGTCTGTAGGAGCCAATTATCAGACACAAAGGTAATTTCATTATTTTAGTTCTCAACAATAATGACACTTGAACTTTCCACTATGCTTTTCCATATTGACTAAGTTGTTGAGCACAGAAAAATATTCATTTACAGAACAAAACTGAAGTTGTGTGTGACAACACTACAGCACAGCAGATGCCAGGTGTTGTTCTCAACCTTGCTATGAACAATTCTGTACTATTTCAGATAAAGCTGCATTGTAAATCTTACATATTTAGCAGAAGGTAAAAGAAATCTGCATCAAATACATTTTTCAGTTTAATTCACTACAAGAGATTTATCAACAGGAATCTCAGTAACCCTGCCACAGAGGCAAGTCATAACTTTGCAAAGAATTTCAGGACACTGTCAAAGACATTAAAACATCTACTACTGAGCAAATTATGAATGCTTGGTCTGAGAGAAAAAGAATGAAAATAAATTACAGCTCAGTAAAAGGTGGACAGAACTTCTGTTTCCAGAAGTGGAGATGATCATCCAAGCTGCTATATTTATAATGAGATTTTTGCCATGAAGTTCAAACTACATAGAAGAAGTAGTTTTACTTCACAGCATGTTTCCCATCGTTGGGTCGTATTGTTATTCATGGAGTTGCAAAATAATGACTCTTTTAAGAAAGCAAAATTAAAATAAAAAATCAAAATGCTTAAAAATACTACTGACAATGAAGTGGGAGGAGGAAAACAAATGGCAAGAGATTCAAATTTGTCAAAAGGAATTCCAGAGGAGTAAAACAAACTGACAGCTGTATTTTTTTACAGTCAAATACAGGTAAAATACTTGAATATAACTTTCTACAAGTAGTAAGAAAATTTAATCAGTTGTGTTTCAGAAAAGTTAATACCTTCTATAAAGTTGTATTTTTTTTCTCCTCTCCCCTTCCTTAGCCTCTCCTCCGTCCCACAACAAATCAGAACTAAATTTCCCTGAATTTTCTGAACTTTTGAAAACTTTGATTTAGGATTTGGCATCACTAAAACTGGTACAAGTTCTCAATTCTGTTTCTTTTCAGTCTCTCACAAATTTAACTTCTGTACTTATGTAATATTAACGACAAGTTAACTTGGGGGTTATTTCTAAAATCCTCTCAAAGTTTTTGCTGTTTATGATGAAACTAAAAAACTCTAGGTAAAATTAACTGGCCGAGCACAGAATTTTTCACATGCAGTTACAGTTGATTTGGAGGCTTACCTTTGTGCTTGAGTGCTATAGCTGTTATCATAGGAATCATAGCTTTGTTCATCATAAGCAGCTCCATAGCCATCATCATACTCCTGAAATGACACAAAAGATGCAATATTAACTTCAAGTACACTCCAGAAACACAGCAGTAACCCAGTTCTATATGTCAAAGACAACACTCTCCTGAAATATAACATATGAACAACATGAAATGGAAAAATCTGAATATTGAGATTCCTCCTATTTATACATCTTAGATCATACTTTCTTTAAAGGTATTTTAAGCTATTAGCAATGTGCTTTGGAAAGATTTGTTTTTTAGTTAACACTGGCTTGTGCAGATGACAGTACAAGCATTTCATGTCTCCATGTTCTTGAGTTTGAGTGAGCTACTGATCTTCAAGAAAGCTCCGGGAAGCATCTCAGGAGTCAAAACACCTGAATAAATATTTTACAATTGACTTAGGTAGCTGACTTATTTTTGGACAATAAATTCAATTCTATGTAACTTTGGATAGGAAAGAACTTCCCTAGAGATAAGACTAGCAAGAATGATAATTTTACTACTCTGAATGCCCTCTGAATACACTTCAACTTGTGGGAGTTTAGCACTGAACAAGAAACTATAAGTAAGGATTTCTTACTTCTCTCCACATTAGTCACACTATTTAAGTACACAACGTAACACTCTTCTCAAAACAGTGCTGTATTTGAACACCAGTTTGAAGAAATTACTAACCTCAGCCATACAGAAGTTTAAGATAAAAACAAGTAACAATGATTATGTGTTTTCACAGAGAAAAATGAGCTATACAAATCTGAAGAACTGTCATAAATTTACTGTTTTGTCCAATAATAAACCTAAGTGATCTAAACACAGGAAGAGCAGAAATGGCAAATCTACTGCACCAATTCCTAGGATTTCCTAATATCTAAATCCTGTCCAAATATGCCAAAGACCTCAGTGGATATTAAGAGTATGTTGCCAGATAAGAATGGCTTAATGAGAAGACACTTTGAAGACTGGGGAATCATTCTCCATATACACATATATATATACATATATATATTTATGTATATATATATATGTATATATATTTTTATATACACACATATATATATTTATGTATATATATATATATATATATTTTTTTTATGTATTTATACACACACACACATATATACATACATATATATATAAATGCTGTTTTCTGAATAGGTGCGTATCCAGCCCTGGGAATTAAAGGATAAAGCCTCATGAAAGAACCAACATTTTAACAAATGGAATGTTTAAGGATCTTTCAGCAGTGACAGAGAACAAAACCAACAATCAGTATCAATCAATTCAGGTAGGAACGACAAATGATGGATTGTCTAACTCTGGTAGAAAACATCTCCAATGATGGGAATCTGACAGCTTGCTATAGCAGAAGGCAGTGACATCCTCAAAACAACTGACAGAAAACCTAATTTCCTATGAGTTTTTAGCAAGTTTTCCAGTCATTTGAAATTGCTTCTTTGGAAAACAGGCGACCTGCCTATCAATAGGGCTTCAGCGCTGCTAGGTCAGTGCACATGATTGTTTCCCAGCAGTGATTAGGAGAAGGGTGTCTGTGAACATTTGCCAGCACAGTTGAGTGAGTTTATTTAGTGGTTTGGAAGAAGAAACTAGGATTCTTTCAGCTGTCAGTTGCATGGGGATCCATGAATAAATAGTCATTCAAAAAAGGAAATGCATTTTGTCTTTCAGTAATTCACTGCCCTAAAACTAAAAATTAAAACAGACTTAGGATTTTCTTGCCCATCAGATAAGGCTTTTCTTGATAAGCCACAGACTAAACCCCAACCCCACTGCCTCCTGGCAGTTTTTCCAAACAGGCATTTTATTGTTTATTGATGCAATACACAGACATCTGTTAACAATACAGACCCTGACCAACAGCAGAAGCTGCCTGAGCCAATTTCCTTGCTCTGTTCCAGAACATTTACATGACATTTGGTCTCCTCTCATAGACTCTCCCAAATGTGAACTAGCCATCTCTAAAACTTCCAAATCCCTTCCACATCCCTTCCAAAATTCAAACTGGGCACATCCAGCAATGTCAACAAATAACAGTGGAGGACTGAAATTAACCTTTTAATGTGTAAAGAAAGCTTTGCCCCCAAGGAATCTTTAGAGACTTCTTGAGTAATCAGTCTTCTCATTCAGATTTATGTTAACTATTTCACTGAAAAAATGGACCATGAAAGAAAGATGGTAAGAGACTGCTTTGAAGTTATGGTGTTTCTATGACTTCTTGAAAACAGAGGAACAAAATAAATTTGAAAAGAGAAGATCCTTCATGAGATGCTCAGCAGAACAGAAGGAAAATTAGGGGGAAGTCCATTCTGTATCAGACTGAACTACTTCTTTAATTAGCACTTGTCTTCCAGAGAATTTTTGCCCAGGATTCATCACTGTTCACCATTCCATGTGTTAATAAGCTGACAACTGCTGAAATTAAGCCCTGCATTATGACATTGCTGATGGTGATTCTTAGAAGCCTTGTATGGAAAGATGCCTGGTTTGTGGTTTATATGTGGGACTCCTGTCAGAATTAAAATTCTCAACCTGGGCTTTTGAGATTACTATAATCTACTTAAATAGATCTATTATCTTTTATTGATGTACTTCATAGAATCACAGAATGGTTTGGATTGGAAGAGACATTAATGGTCATATCCCATCCCCTGTCATGGATAGGGAGGGACACTTTCCATGTGTCCAGACTAGACCAGGTTGCTGAGAGTGCCATCCAACCTGGCCTTGAACACTTCCAGGGATGGGGCAGCCACAGCTTCGCTGGGCAGCCTCTGCCAGAGCCTCACCATCCCCACAGGAAAAAATTTTTCCCTAATATTTACAGTTATAAACCCCAAAGTTTACACTAAAAACAAGATAAATATGTGCAACATGACCCAAAAATAAAATGGGTTTGCTCTCAATAGCTTGTTCTGTTAAGAAGTAAGATATTCAAATACCAAAATATGTTTGCTCTGCACAATTCCTTTGAAGTAGCAATTAGGCAGGAGCAGCTGAAATATGTTTCAGAGCTTTCCCTGAACTAGGTCTGACAGTATTTGCTCTTAGTCATGCAGTATTTGAAAACTTTCTCTTTTAGGAGGTTACAAATAAGGTCAACCAAGACAGAATTTTTTAAATTTTAAATTAAATTCATGCTACTTGAGTATTTTCTTTCTGAATCAGACCTCTAGTGGCTTCAGTGAATGTTTTCTTTAACTTTATTTAGTATTTAGGTGAAATATCCCTGGCCATCTGGCATTTTTCCGTGCTATAAAATACCATGCTAACTTAAATGAAAATAACTATCATTTTTACACATATATAATAAAAATGGACAGAACTGAACTTACACACACAGAAAGCCTGTACTGAAGCACACCTTTGTACTAAGTACATTCTACTAAGCTCAAGCATTGCTATACAGATTTCTTTCTGTGTAACAACAAAAGAATTATACTTTCATAAGAATCTTCTCATTACATTTTTCCTGCTGATTTTTGGGCATCTTTCAGGTACTTATAAAAGTATTCACTTTCATATTTAAAGCCATTATTCTTCACATGGATGACAGTGTCTGTATTCCTTCAATCTATGAAATGTAACACAATGGACTTCCCTCTCTATTCACACTACATCTGTCTATGAATAGCTTTTCCTAAATGTACTCAGATATCAGAAAGTTTACTGGTGAACCCATATTCCATCTCCCACTTCAAAACTCAAAAGCCCACACCAGATCATGTCCTCATGCCATTAACAGAAGTCTTTCCATTGTTATTCATTATTCTGCTTTTCAGGATAACCCAGAAAACTTAACTCTTATCAGATTAGTCTGATCAAAAGGCAGCAAGTGTGCTGAACATTGTGCTTACAACAGAAATGTGGGGAAAAAAGAGCTGAAAATACTGAAGTCCTTTTAAACTACAGGTATTTATCACCCAACATTTGAAGTATCCACCAGGAAGGTATCAAGAGCAACTGCCTCCACTTCAGGCTTAAGAATCTTCTCCCAAAGTAACAGAAAAGCTGGAGTTACAACAAAGATTAACTGAAAAGAATATGAAATTACTCTGCAAAATCTCAGAGCTTAATAATAAAGTCCTTTATTAAGCCAACCTACAAATGTTTCTACTTAAAGAGAACTTCTGCCTGCAGTGGTCTCAGTGATGGTGCCCACAGGTGCAATAAATCCAAAGAGCAGCACTGGTAGCTGTAATTGCTCCGTGTAAAGAACAGACATTATTCATTAATAGAATCAAAGGCAATGTGTAAATATGCACCATTTGAATATATTAAGTTACTATCATGGGTCAAAAAATGATAAAAGCAATCTTTGCCACAACCCCTGCACTCCACAAAACATTACAAATCATGCTAAGCCTTGCTCATCAGTGCTTTTTAATTAAAATAGTACTCTGAAAAAAACCCTTGAAAGTGGAGAATAGGAAATGGTGGTTTTAAATTGGAATCTGTTGGCAGTGACAATGACAGACTACTGTTTGGAACCCCTTTAAGGAAAATGAACAATGTTTCAAAGAACAAGACAGAGAAACAGAAAGAAAGAAGAGGGTAAAAGTGGCTTTTAACAGAAAGGCCATTTGCAGAGCTGGGAAAAAAGATCATGAAATCAATAAGAAATCAATTTTCCAGCTGTTCCCATCTAAGGAAATCCATCCAAGGGAAAAAAAACAAGGACACTACCACTACAGCTAAAATGTTTTCTTTTTACACTGTTTCTTTTCCTCATCATTCTCTGAAATTAATACTTACACTACTATACTATCCCAGAACACTGGAGGAGCACATTCACATATTTATTTTAGATAAAAACTATCAAATTAAAAGAAAAAAAAAGTTTATGCAGAGATTAACTTGAAGGAGACAACACGAAACAACATCAGTGCAATGAACTCCTTTTGGCAAATTAGAACTGTAAAGGGAAGGAACAGGCATTTTGTTACATAGGAATAACATCCCCCTCCTCATTTAATCAACAGGGAATATGAGGCAATCAGAACAAATGCGGGTAGCTACAACCATCTTAAGTCTGAGCACCAACATCAAGGACATTAGCAGCAAACATGCACAGACTGTAAGCTCTTGTTTTTGAGATTTTCATCTGTTTTCATCCAGAAGGAGCCTAGTGTATATCCAACCAGAACAAATAAGGTTCTCATAGAATGAGAGATGCAGGAGTGGATTGTTTTTCATTCACCTCAAAAAAACCCTGAGGAGTTGCTAATGAATATAGACAGCAACATTTAAACCAAATTACTATCAAACCAAAACAAGTCTGGTTTTCTATACACAACAGCAGGGAGCAGTGCCAGAATCAGGAGGATTCATTCAATAATACCAAGTTTCAGATAAGCAGCTTAAACTAAAATACTTAGAAAGGAATTTTATGGGAACTTTAGAGGTGAACATTGAGTTAGGCAAGGGGAAAAGCTGTTCAGCCTTTTCTCCAAAGCACTCCACTTTTTCCACAGCCATGTCACCCCAGTTCCTGGGAAAATGGAAACATTTTGTATTCTCTCTCCATCTCATCCTGAAAACCCCAAAGAAAATACAAGATTTGAAATTAAACAAAGTAGTTACTTGAAGGGCTTAAAATATAAACCCTTCCCCTCCCTCCCCCCTTTATTTCTTCTTGCTTGTCCTATTTACTATGAAAAAGAACATTGTATTGGGAAGAAAAAGCCAAGAAATAATGTTTTCATGTTATGAACTTGCTTTTCAAAAGTCTTACACAAATTCCCCCTGAATTTAAGAACAGTGTTAGCACTTCTAAAAAGCCAGAACTCAGCAAACAAACTGCTTAGAAAATGGCACAATACCTAAATGGAAACCACAACATTATCCACAAAGGGGAAGAGGGACAGCATGGACAAAAGATAATTTCTCTACTTCTTAGAGATTGAATCTAATTCAAGCCTTTTCCAGGAACCCAAACAAAAAGCTTCACATTCAAACAACTAAGCAGATAAACTCACTGATTTAAATGCTGCACATCATCAGAAAGTTATCAACATTCACAAGACCAAGGTAAATTAAAACATGATGTAAATCTTGCAAAGTGACACTGAAATTATACTTGAACTCCATTATACAATTTAAATTATTTTCAAAGTCTTATGCCATCTGGACTAGCCCTTACTTTCACTAATATTTTACTACCTCAACTTCAAGAAGCCTTTATTTGTAAATTTAAAAAAAAAAGGGGGGTTTTTTATATGACATACAGAGATTTTTCTCTTCTTTTTTTTCCCTACAGATCTTACCTTCTTTAACCCCAAATAGCAAGTGAATGTTAATGAGAAAACTCTACTTTAAAAACAGTTCCCCACTCAAAATCAGCAGTGAATTAATCGCTCCAAGAAATTGCTTCCACATTAATCCTAATTTTCAGTTTTTCAAAATCTAAATTAATTATGATCTCAACAGGGAGACAGAATTCAAGCTTAAGGATGGAGATTAAAACAGAATTTGCACTGGTTTTCTAAGGAAGTGAACTACATAACAGGAGTTATGTAGAGGTTTTTCAATGGAATGGGCTTTCCCCTGTAAACAGTAAGACTACAATTATTCTTTTATCTAATGGACACCTACATTCATATTTTGTAATACTGACTGGATCATGAAATTAATTTCTTAGCCATCCAGACAAATATTATTTGTGAATCAACTTTCCCTAAGGCTAACCAAATTTGTAGGATTTCCTGCCAAACCAAAAGGACAGAAAGTGCTGTGTATGCTGGGACAGTATCCTGGTGGGCAGCGCATGATCTCCAGAGAGACCCAAGGGAATAAGAATACCTGTAACAGGAATTTGAACCACAGGCCTCCCAGTACCAAAACAATACTGAGATTTTACTTATAAAAAGAGACAGAACAACACACCATCTGCTCATTATCTTGGGTGAGATTTTGTTAGACAGCAGGTTATGGTAATGTTTTGGGTCTTCCCCATTTCTCATGGGAAACAAGACAAGCACAGTCTCATAGTATTGTAATATCTGTAATACACATGTACTTCACAGTACACATTCAGTGCTAATTACAGTCTCACAACACAGACTTAGTGTGAGAACTACAATCTTGAATCTGAGGTGTGTTTTGTTCATCAGTAAAGCAATGTATTTCTGGAAATATCCACAAATGAATGCTTCAGGAACTATAAATCTTATAAAAAAAATCCCTAACCTTTATGGTGTTGCAGAAAGAAGAAATAACTAAATGTAGATTTTAAAGACTAGGTTTTGAAGTTTGTTGCTATCAGTAACTATTTTGTATCCAACTGTTCTGTACATCCTTTTGAGTGGCCTGTATCTGTATCCAAGTTAAAATGCTTTTGAAATCTAATTAGAAATCATTCACAGTGTTCTTTTTTTAAGTTACAATTTACTTAACATTAGAAAAACTCCCTTGGTCTCTTACTGGTAGACATTCTATCTTGGCTCTATTTCTTAATATAGAAAGCAAAGTCATTGGAGCTTTAGCTGCTAGAAATTACACGTGGTCAGTGCATCAGAAAACTCTGTCCCTGAGTTAACCCTTTTCTGAACACAAGGAAACATATATAAATTGGCCAAAACCAAAAATAAAGCTCTGACACAAGTTTTCTCCAGAACAGGGAGGAATATTCAGATCTGACAGTCTTCCAAAGTAGTGTTGAAGCAAGTCTTGAGCACAACATGCTGGACTGATGAGTTATTTTTTAGTGTAGACATTCCATACTGCCTGAGCAACAGGTTTTAAATCCATGTTTGAAGTTCTTAGTGACTAAAAATATGAACTCAGATAAAACTCACTTCGCATTTAACACAATTAAGCAGCCAGAACAGGACTTGACACAGCATCATCACAAATATATTCATGCAAAGTACAGAAGTGAAAGACTGGTAGAATATTTACAAAATATTTGCCTTTGTAAAATGAAAACAGCATCAAATAAAAATCTAGTCTTAAAAAGCTTCAGTCCCACTGCTGTGTTGCTAATTTGGAAAAAAGCCTCAGAGGTTGGAAGCTGAGAAGAAGACAACAGCAGGACGAGGCCAAGAGCAACAAATGTGATGAGGCAGTAACTGAGACTGAGCAGTTCTGCTCTAACCCGTGTTTGACTCAACATTTGCTAAGGAATTGACCTTACACTGCTACTAATTTCCTGCTTCTTGGAAAATCACAGAAAAGCTTAAAATTTCCAGCTAATACTTAAATACAGTTTCTATTTCTTATCGTAATGGAATAAGTTGTCAGCTTAAAAACCCATAAAAATATTTTTTCTCTATTGCAGAGTATAGTTCAATTAATAGAGAAAAAAACCCCCTCATTTAATTAAGAGAAAAATGTTCCTGAAACCATCTGTAAGTTCTTCAACAAATGTAGCATTCACCTAGTATGGTTTCCCTCATCCAACTGTTACAAAAATAATCCTGGCCGCGCTTCACACATCACAACATGCTTTCTCCTGACCTAAGCATCTGAGGAAAGAAAAATGAGAGTCCTGCTAGTCTTCAGAGAAAGTTTATCACAGCAACCAGAGCAGTGAGTTATAAAGCTGGC
Organism: Ammodramus savannarum pratensis; assembly: GCA_020466415.1. NCBI lineage: Eukaryota > Metazoa > Chordata > Aves > Passeriformes > Passerellidae > Ammodramus > Ammodramus savannarum. Next base: position 146,827,927 of record JAHXMQ010000807.1, read on the forward strand.
TGGCTGTAGAGGATGGAATTTTTCCTATATAGGCTGATGCTACAGCCTATTAAAGACTCAGTCTTCAGAGGAAATGATAAGGAACTGTCATTTAGTGGCTTCAAGAGCTTCATCATGGTGCTAACAGTGTGGTGGGCTCTCAGGAGGAATGAGTCCTGCAGCTGAGACTCATACATAAATGAGACTGGCAACAGTGGAGTGGGAAAATGCTTATATTGAACTGGAAGATGTGCCACTACTGCTGCTAGGCCAGTGTGCTGTGTGACTTCTGCAGAGAAAGCCAAAGCATTCAAAGGCCACCAATGCACAGACCCCAGAAAGCTGACAGAAGACAGAGTCACCTCACTCTGAGCAGAGCTTTCTGTAATGGGCAAGATTCTGGAACACTTCCCTATGGGCTCTAAACACAGGACAGCAATGTTCACAGTTTTCTTGATCTTACATTAAAATACATCTTAAATTGAGGACTTTTTGCCTGTGATATTTTTCCCATGTGAAATACTGCCTCCAGAAGTAACCCTTCCTGTTTTTCATAATGAAATAGGCATTCCCTTTCTCCTTTTGAAGATAACTTTTATTAAAAAAAATAGCTACTTAATCAAGCAGAGGAAGGAGAGATATCAGGATAAGCAGGAGGCAAAACTGAGTTCATCACAGATGTTAAAAATTCACTGGTTTCAAGGACTACACAGATTTAGCAAAGGATTGAAGGAAAAAGGAAGCTGTAATTCACTGTCTGTAACAAGGTAGATTTAATAGCACTCAACAGAGGAAATAGGCAAGGACTTTACATACTGAAACCCTAAATCACCTTTGAAAGATTGAGTTACAGGAGTGAGTGGTTCAAAGCTTCCATCCACACACAGTTTGCTTCCTCCTGGACTTGCAGTTTCACATTAATTTAATGAGTACAAAGCAAAGGCTTGTAAGCCTAAGGGAATGAAAAGCTTCATGAATCCTCAGGACTTTCCAATCTTCAATGGAAAGTCTTCTTGTGGTGACTTGACCCTGACTGGACACCAGGTGCCCACCAAAGCCACTCTGTCACTCCCCTCCTCAGGTGGACATAAAAGTCTCATGGCTCAAGATCACTCACCAGTTACTATCACAGGCAAAACAGACCCAACTGGGATAAATTAACTTATTACCAATGAAATCAGAGTAGGATAATGAGAAATAAAAACTCAATTGAGGAATACCTTCCCCTGCACTCTTCCCCTTCTTTCTCAGCTTCAACTTCACTCCAAAATTCTCTACTTGTTCCCTCACAGCAATGCAGGGGATGGGAACGGAGGCTGTGGTGAACTCACCACACCTTGTCCCTGCTTGTTCCTCCTCAGGGACAGGACATATCCCAGTCTTCACCAGCTCCAGCATCAGATCCCTCCCACAGGGACAGTCCAATACAAACTTCACCAATGTGAGCCTTTCCCCTGGGCTGCAGCTCATCATGAACTGTTCCAGTGCAGCAACCTTGCATGGAGTGAAGTCCTTTAGGAACAGACTGCTCCAGACTGGGATTTTTTTCCCTCCCTTAAATATATTATCCCAAAGGCAGTACCACCATTGCTGAGTTTTGGCTTGGCCATCAGCAGGACCACCTTGGAGCTGGCAGGCACTGGCTCTGCTGGGCACAGCAGAAGCTTCCAAAAGCATCTCACAGAAACCACCTCTGCACCCCTCTGCAACCAAAACCTGGCCACAAAAACCCAATACACTTCTAAAGGTTTCTCTCTAGCCTCTCTGGATATCTCAGTCTCCAAAGTTTTGATGGTGCTTAAAATAGCTTTTGGTACCCTCCAGTGTTTCTGATGTTCTCATTCTACAGACACTTCTCAATCACCAAGACCTTATTCTGCCCAGGTTGGTAAACTAATGCTTCAGTATTAGATATAACTAAGCAAGATTTAGTAAAGAAGGCACAGAAATACTACTAAAGACTCATACCATGCTCCCTTAACCTGTAAAAGACAGAGATACTTAGATAATGTCCTGCAAATGGACAGGTAAAAAACACCATCATCAAATTTAACACTGAACATGCAACACACCAATGGCTTATGTCCCTGCTAAATGTTCTTCTAAAGAAAAAATAGACCATCTAGGACTGTTTTTCCAACTACAGCTTTAAGTAATATATCTATCTAACTATATCTATCCCTGCTAAGGTATCTTTTTTGGTAGATAAGGGATCCAGTTCTAAAGAAAATTCTTTTCAGAAGTTATTTAGCACAGCACTATTTTTCTGTACAGTGCTATTTTCTAATTATTCTCCCAGAAGTGAAGCATACTTCAGGATACTGAGGCAAGCAGCTGTTACTTCCACACCCCTTCTATAGACACATTCTATAAATAGCAAATCATAAAGAAATATGAAGTTACTCAAAGAGGTTTCTATTCTACCATCTCTCTATATGTTCTAAAATGTATGTCCTGGAAATAGGTGTACAATGAGGACTGATTCCTTGGAAAGCATTGTGAGAGAATCACTTATTTGCAGTACCCACTTTGACTAGTCAAGTATAGCCAGGGGAAATTTAGGCATGTTGTTAAAATATACTTCCTCAAAATTAATGAACTACATTAACTACTTCTGATTTTTTTCAGTTATATGCATAAATGTTTACATTAACAACATTGAATTTCTTCCCTTATAGAGCTACAAGTGTTCTACAGAAAACTGGTTTTCTGCCAAAAGGAAAAAAACCTGGTATTTTATTTAGACAGTTTTGGTGGGGATCTTTGGAAGAAGAGAGGTGAAGGTAGGTGAAAGAAAGGATTAGAGGAAAGCAAAAAATATCTAAATAGCAAATTTTCAGGTACACAGAATCTCCTTTTTTGCTAGTCTAAACAATGAAGACCAGAAACACTTGGCTGTAAAGAGGGCACACTAAACCTTTAGTATTAAAAGCACTGTCCTTGAAGGTATTATTTTCCTATAAGACTAAATTCATTTTTATCACTATAGTTTTGACTTAATGATCTTTTTTCTCTATCTTCCTGCTCTGTAAGTTCAATTTAACTTTTCCTTAACAATTCATAACTGCATAATTTTGTCATATACAACATAAAAAGTATTTTGATATGATTCTAATGTTTAATACAATAAAATCAAGATGAATATGTATGGCTTGTTGAAGTACATTGTTAAAATTTTAGGATTAGTTCTGAAGCTTTCATAAAAATATTTTACATGTCTGACCATTAAACTACTATATGACCACAAAGATAGGCTTAGGAAGGAAGATTAGAATATTATTCTGTTTTAGTTGAGAATTAGAAGTCTACAACAATCATGATTTTTCAGATTTTTTTGGAAAGCAGAAACCTAATATTAAACATTTAAGATAACTATTTAAACATTTAACATAACTATTTTGCCAAATGCACTGTAAATGTCTTTCTGGTGGTGTATACATTTAACCCGATTTATTTTTTTTTTAATTAAGCAGTTCAAGCCTGAAATGATAACGAGAGATGACCACATTTGTCAGAGATGTTGGGTTAGCACTTAGGTGATACTTGAACAGAGTTCTGAAGGGATCTGCCCTCTCCAGAACGCCCCAGGCTCCACGCTCAGCACACCCACAGCCCCACTTACGTATTCCCCGTAGGTCTCCTGTGCCGGGGGCGGCGGCAGGGGCCGGTACCCTGCCGGGGGAGGAACTCCTCGTGCTCTGGGTGCCAGAAGTCCCCGGCTCCGACTGACGGGTCCTCTGCTGGGAGGGACTCCCCGGGGAGCTGGTGCCCCTCTGGGCACTCCTGCTGGTGGTGGAGGCACTCCCCCACGGCCCCTGCAAACACATGGATCACTGACCATTAGACACTATACCAGGGCCTCCCTTCCAACACCTCCCTCCCCCACATCATGGCAGTTTTGCCAGAAAAAGTCTAGAAGAGATTTAGAGTTTGTTCTTTCTCTGTAGTCTTAAATCTTATTGCGCGCATTACGCAAAAAATGCTGGAAGATACAAACTAGACATGGGATTCAGTGATGAACCTTGCACTGACTTGAGTCATTCCCACACACTCAGACACACCCAAAACAACCTGCTGGATCCAGTCAACTTCACTGGAATTTGACTTCTAGTATGTGAAAGCACAAGCACAGAGTAGCAGCTTCATTGGAAGGTGTCAGGCAATATCACACTCAAACCCTGCACAGAGGAATCTGTGCCACTCCCTTCTGATCCCATGAAAGCTTCTGAAACACAACCCAAAAATCACACAGGTTGTGAGACACTGAGTGCATCACAAAAAGTACATTTTCTTCTGCTTCTGAAGAGATTTCCATCTGTTTCAGGAAACATCCAAATGTAGTAAAATGTGCAGAGTGATTATAGGATATAACCTGATGTCCTATATGTATTTAAGAACACTAAATGACAGTATATTTAGTCTAAAAATTCTGAAAGGATGATAGGCACTAACTTGCATTCCATTACTTTGGACACTTAACATGAATGAAAAATATGAGACCTCAGTTGAACCAGTTTTCAGAAAACATTTCATCCATTTAGAAGTGGCATTTCCTCCTACCTCCCTGTAGTAAAGGCAGAGACTTAGAGGTACAATCTGTGAGAAATTTTCATCACTTACCCCTTTAAACAAGAAATCTAAAACATTGCTAATGGACATCTCCTTCTTAAGGAGGTAATTTCAACCCATGAGCTATAATTGAGTCTGAATAACTGCGGTTGTAGATTTGTTCCAAAGAAGTCAGACCCTTATCATACACTCTAACAGATACATAGAAGGAAACAAGGCACAAGCTCTACCCTGTCTTTCTACCTACCAAGCCATTATCTAATCAATCTCAAGCCCAGTAATTGAGTAAAAAATGTCCTTATTTCACTAGAAATTTCTAACTTGAACAGTAGGACAAAGATTCACATTTGGCCTTATGATTTCCTATCCCCCAAATCATACAATTTCACATCAGTAAATAAATCAGAAAACAAGACATTCATTTTTCCACAAATAAGCAGTATTTCAAAAACTGCATCACTGAATGAGGAATGCAAAAAATGCATTAGAAAATGCATAGAACCAGGATAGATTTTATTACTTTTATTACTGATCAAAACATAGTCATGAAGTATTTTAAACAAGCCTAGAGAGTAAATGATTTAAAACTGTCCTTATTACTTGGTTTTAGTTAATCTCTAGAATGCCTCCTCAGGACAGGGTACCAGCTGCTTATTTGACTTTATTGTAGTGGGGGCAAGGGTGAGCAGTGAAGTTTCCAGACACAGCCTGCTAAAGTAATATATAGAAATAGCAAATGTGATACTTTCAAGGAGAAGCCAGAGAAAGGGAAATTAACCTAGTAGCATAGAATATAGTCAATACAAAGTAAAAAAAGAGAAAAAGATCAGTAAAAAGATTCAAGAATAATTAGGCATAATCATGACAGCATCCTTCAGGCAGGGTGCAAGTGAAAGCAGGAAATGAAATAGGCTGAAAAGCATGGAAAAACACTTAAGGGAAGAAAAAAGGTACAGTTTTCAAGTTACCATAGATTTATTCTTGAGAAGTGATTAGAAAACCAGATCCATGTGATGAGGTCTTTTCTGCATTTCAAAAAAACCCCAGTTACTAGGATTGAAATGGTGATGGGTGGGAAATAATATTTCTCTTGTATTATGAGATCATTTTTGATCTTAACTTTTCATAACTTTGTTCATTCCTCCTAGAGGACCTCTTAATCTGAGATGCATGGTTCTCATGTTACTGCACCAGGATGGAGGAGACAGGAAAAGCACCAAGAGAGAAAATCCAGTGAGAGGAGAGTTCAATCAGCACCACACGGATTTGAGTTGTATCAGGTTATGATGCTAAGAGGAAATTTTTAGAAACTGTGAATTGTTAATTTTTTTTAACTTGTATAATAGTTTGTAAATTGTAAATCCTTTAATTTAAGAATTATTATTTTTTAAGAAGCTATAGGGGAACTAAAGAAGCTTGACAGATATTTACAATGAACAGACTCAAAATATAGAGGAACCACTTGAACAGGAACCTTTGCACATCTTTGCAAAAACAACAGATCTGTTCAGGTATTGCTTAATTTGAAAAGGGCAGCTATACAAATTATGTTTAAAAATGCTTAAAAGAGTAAAACGTGCATATATGATATTGGGAGACAGCAATTCTGTGGGAAGTCAGAGCAAATAAACAACAACTATCAAAAAAGAAAACATCTGAGAAAGGGCAATAGGAGCTCAGTAAAGCTAGAACAGGTTTTAAAAGAGGTATCACTTGCAAGGCTGAACCCAAGTCTAACCTCAAAGGAAGAATCCTAAAATAAAAAAATACTGAGAAAAGCAGGTCCAAGATAACTGAAGTCCTTCAGTTGTCCCAAAATCAGGAAACCTCTCAGAGCAAGCCTCAGTCACCAGCACAGATCAATTCACATATATGAATGTCTACATGCACATTAAGGTTTTGCTACACAATCAAGAATAACTGAAGAAGTTTCTCATGGTAGAGCTGTTCTTACAGTAATCCACTGGATAGTGCTGCCAATGGTTTATGGACAAATTACAGAACACAAGGAACAAATAAAAATACGCGCACTATTTTTCAATAAACTGCAGCAGAGGTTCAGATGCCTACTCCAATCCCAACCTGAATGTTTACAAAAGGAAATTGCAGAAAAAATCAAAGTTACAGGAGGAGACACTTGGGAGTTGATAACTACACACACATAAATTTATATATCCTACCATTACACAAACCAATAGGTTCTGCACTATAACTACCTACAGAACATCTAGAACTAAGATTGGTCCAGAGGTCAGGATACTAAAAAATACTATTTTAGAAAACATAAGAGTACACACAAAACTTCACTACTCAACTGTGTGTATTCACAGACTTGTTTTCTAAATCAGCTTATTTCCTAATTTAAAAAAAACCCCACAAACATAAAATAACTGGAAGTGCAACAGAAACTGTGTCAAAGATGACGAGCAGTCTAGAACTGCTCACATACCAAGAACAATTAAGTAGATTAAGGCACTTCATACCACCAATGACAACTGAGACTTATCTGATGGGTCCAACAGAAACATCAGAGGAATGGAGAAGGCTGAGGGGTGCCCTCAGCACAATCTACACCTTCCTCAAGGGGAGCAGTAGGACAGGAGGTGCTGAGCTCCTCCAGACACAGGACAGAACAAAACTGAATGAAGTTGATTTTGAAATTTCTGTCTGTCCTGGACTTTTCAACTCCTAATCAACTACTTTTGAGGGGTATCCATCTGCTTCCAAAGCCTCTGAAGAAACTGTACAGAGGGTCTGTTCTCCACTCTTTCCCCTCTACAACCATCTCACCTACAAATTAGAGGATCTTTGTGTAACTGCTAGTAATTAGAACAATTATGTTACATATTTTATCCCACCTCTGTTTTATCACACCCAGAGATACCTTATCATCAAGTCAAACTTCTCATGGTTCCTAGACCACTTCCACTGTTTGCTTCTTTGTCCAAGGATATCCTTTCAGAATGCCAAATTTCAGCTGCCACCAATTCACCTCATCCTTGCTACCAGACTGCTGATTAGTTTTATTTCCTTTATAAAACCTTTGTAGAAGTTACACATTATCAAAGCTGGTTTGTCAGCCCATTGTCAGCCTTGACTACCAGCTCACTTTGTAAAATACAAGAAAGGTATTTTTTGTTTTTATTTTCTTTCCTCTCTACCATGGTGTCACTTCTGTCCCTGTAAGAAATCTTTTGAGTGTCCTCAATAAGAATCCCTTTTGAGTAAGAACCAATAAAAATTTCTTACAGTGCTGAGTCCATGTATCCAGGCTGATTTGTTGCATACACAAATAAGTACTGAAACTCCACAGATCTGTCCCCAAACTTTTTGAGAACTCCAATTGTGCAAATACTTTGGAACAAGGTTAAAGTGTCTTATTTTCAGGAAAGGTGAAATAAAAAGATCCTTGCCAATAACGCCTCAGAGTATGACACTGCAGTGAACAAGTACTGGAGTATCACTAGGGACTCCAGCATTTGAATTTCTTTTTGCTTTGTTTTTGAGAAAAACTTTACCTATTAACTGCAATTTCTATCAAACACACACTAGTATTTAGTTATTGGCAGTAAACATGTTTAGCAATTTCTGTTGCCTAGCCAGGTACTGTTATTGTCACTTCCAAAAAGGCTTCAGCAACAAAATGCTCACCTATGCACTTGAGTCCATTGCGCCCTGCTCTCAAAGAAACATTTCATTGCCAAATTATTACTGCTCCAAGACAATTTGAAATATTTGTTTCATATTTATAATCACTTTTGGTTTAACTTTGCTGAATTTATTAATCTGGCAGTGGTGAATCTAGTGAAGAAGTTAACCCTTCTCCATTAAACACACAAGTAATTTAGATTGTTAAATTCTGAATAACTTTACTCCCAAAGTTGGGTAATTATCTTGTAGGCTCTGCTTTAAAAAAAGGCTTCTATATCTGGGTACCATGGACTAGACTAACTGAAGCAAATCCCAGTAACTCATTTAATAGCTTTTATTTCATGAAAAAATGAGAGGAATAATGTAATGTAACTCACATACCACATCACCCCTTGAAGATACCGTCATGAGAGCGGTTTTTGTTGCAATCTAACTCTCCTCTCATTACATTATTTCATTACTTACACTTGCAATTCAGTGTATGAGGAAAAATAAAATACAAAGTGAAGCACAATTTCTATAAAACTATGAACACACTAAAGAAGGGGAGAAAAAGCCTCTAACAAAGGTGTCAGAAGGTGTTAATGTCATTTATAAATACTGTGGAGTAATGATTGATGATAGTTAATGTCTAAAAATGTGCAAATGCAAAGTCTATCTTACTGTGTGCTCTTACAGTACTACTAAATTATTGAATTTTGTGATTAATATCTCATTATTTGAATCCTGAATTTGTGTAAGTGAAAACATTTTCAAGAAAAATCTAACACCAAAATCTAATGCCACTTAGAACTATGCCACACAATGTTAGACTCAAAACACTTGTGAATGCTCAGAAGGAATCCACAAGTACTGATCTAATCATTGATTCCCACTGAAATAGTATTTTACCAACTTACAAAACTTAGATACTTTCTCTTTGGCCTTTGTTGGCAATATTTGACATTTCTACTTTCTAGTGGTCCCACAGTGTTTCTAGGATTTTTTTCCAGCAAACTAACTTACTGCCCTTGCCCATGGTGGCAGGCACAGCATCTCACTTACACTCATCTCCAGCTGCCCTCAGCAACAGCCACTTCCATCATTTCATTTAGCACTTTCTCTGCTCCAGAATCACACTGATTTTTATTTCCAGTTTAGCCCATCACTGGATGGCTGAGTTAGTAAAATTATTCTGATCATGAAACCCCAACCAGAGTCAGTTTACAGCTTTCCTTCACTTTTAGTAAAACAAAAAATTGGAATAGTTAATGGTATGAAGATCCTTTTCATGATCTCCCCCCAGAAACATTAAAAGGAAGAATAAGTTTAAAATAAAAATACTCAGAAAATTTAGGACAGCTCTCAAAAACTACATTATTCAATGAGGAAACACTTGAAATTCCTTAATTTTATCATTCATAGTTCTATATATCTGCAGGGATTTACACTGTTCAATAAATAGATCTAAAAAATTTGGTTACCAGATGTTGATATATTATCTTCATTTAAGCACAGACAGCTACATTCAATGCTCCTCAAATAGTAAATATATTTGTTTTACATTAGACATCTGAAAAATAACAGACCGATTATTTTGGTGCTGACATTTTAAAATACTAAAACACTGATATCCAGACACAACTGAGAAATCAGATTCCTGACCTTTCATCCTCTTTGAAGAAAAAAAAAAAAGAGTCACCATTGAGTTAACACTCTTGCACAAGTTTTATTCCATATTTATATTTCAAAACAGCAATACATTTGTTCCTGTTTCAATTTTGTGGAAAATGGGAGACCACAAAACTAAAACAAAACATGATGAACATTAATAATATCTGCCTTTAGCCTAGATCCTGAGCTGGCTTTGTCAAATATTTATTTTGTACTACAGAATTTTTTGCACTTCCTATCTACATGTTCTCAAGAAAAAAAGTGATTCTTCAAAAAAAGAAACCAATTCATTCCAGACATGGCAGGAAAGCAGCTGGAAGTTGTGAACACACTGCAGCAGTGATCCACATCAGCTCATCTTACTTGTAATATATAAGAAAGCAAGTTCTAACTAAAAACTTCTGCAGAAGTTTTATTTTCCTCCAGACAGTGACAGTCATTCAACCATTAGGATCCCAGCCATGCACAGACTGAAATATGAATACTAAATTGAAAGTATAAACTAGAAATCTGCCATTTCTTTAATGAGACTATTGTTTCAAATACAATCTCTCTGAATCTGGGGTGTGAACTCAGCCAGCTCTACCTTATTGTGGCCTTTCAATAACTAAGTGGAGCTGCTTATAAGAAAAAGAGAGTCATTTTATCAGGGTCCCTACTGATAGGATGAGTAACAGCTTTCAATTGAAGAGGGCAAGTTGAGATTGCAAATAAAGAAGACATTTATGATGAGGGTGGTGAGACAACACTGGAAGAGGTTGCCCAGAGAAGTTGCAGATGCCCCAATTCTGGAAGTGTTCAAGGCCAGGGTGGGACTTAGAGCAACCTGGTCTAGGGGAAGCTGTCCTGCCCATGGCAGGGGCTGAAATGGGATGGTCTTTAGGGGTCCCTTCGAACCCAAACCATTCTGTGATTGTAGCACTGTTTTCTAGCTATAAGTGACATGAAACGGTTCCCCCCATGCCACCTCAAGGTATCAAGGAACTTTTAGCCAAATTCTAATAACTTATTATTATCATACTCTAGAATTTCACTTTTCTAAAACATCTCAGTTGGAGTCACAAATGAGTGATTCTTGAATCTTATTTTTATTCTTAAAATAGTGTGAAGTTCTAGAGAGAAATGCTGCTTTAGTTGCAAAACCTCCTTGGAGGTGTACATTAACATGTATAGAGTAATAGAAAGGTTTGGGTTGGAAGAGACCTTAACGATCATCAAATTCCAACTCTGTTTCCATGGGCAGGGACACCTTCCACTAGAATGTTAATATGTGTATTTTAAGTCTTTGGTTAATCAGAAATCAAAATTCACATTTTGGTTGCTATCATTTATAAAGCCCTGATGCAGGATGAGAATGCACACACACTAAAGAAACATTGATTCCTAAAGAGTTACATTTTCTGGTTTCACACCTTAACAGCATCACATTAAACACCATGGATTCTTCTAAGCTTGCTATCAAAATGAATTAAAAAGCAACTGGTATGATAATTTTATACAGTTGCCTCCAAAAAAGAATTTAAGACCACAATAAAAACAAAGGAATAAAAACCAGACTTTCACCACTTTCCCTTCTTGCTGAACAGAAGAGGGCTTATGTCAACATAGTTAAAGTGCTCAGCATGAACACTACAGAAAATAGAAGTGCTGTGACTACATCTGAAGGTCATCTTTAACAGTATTAGGGACACAAACTTGGGGCAAGGTGGGGAGAAAGGAAACAGCTACAGGAATCAGCTATATCCTCTGAGATCAATGATAAGAAAAGAACATTCCTGAATGTAAAGCCCACAACACACACACAGCCCTTCCAGAACAAATTCCATCCAGCCACCCACAAAACCTTACTTGGATCTAGAGTCATAACATTTTAGTCAAGAAAATCTGGAACAATCTAGAAAAAAGAATACAGAGTTTCCAATCCACAACCATTAGGAAATTACTTACCACATACAGGAATGTCTGTATATGAACTAGAATTTTTGTATGTAAATACAAATGTACTGTTTTCCACAAAATAAAATTTTGTTATGGAGCCAAAAATAGATTTAATAAGATGCATTATACCCAATTCTCACATGTCTGATAAGGAGCAAAAAAGGCATAAATTAGTACTTTTTTTTTTTAAACTGAAATTATTCAGGAGTAATAATGGCTTCAAAAGTGGGAACTTAAACACACTCAACAGGATGTTTCATGTAGAAAGGCTGGTATCATAACACCATTCTGCAGATTACAAAGAAAGGTTAGGATCAAGGTTTTAAACTTCATTTTGCAAGTCTTCTGAGGCTTTGCTTCAACTTCTCCTGGATATCTCAGGGATGCTGCCTATTGAAACTGTTTTATCCAACGCTGAGACAAAGCCTTTAAAGCTTTGCTTCAACAAAAGTATTATTTGTTGAAATCCATTTCTGCTAAAAAAGAATCAGAGCTTTATAACTGAGATTGAGATCTTCAGCTCAATGGCTGTAGAATCTCAGTAGCAACAGAATTGAACTTCACTTAAGGAATATGCTAACAGAGCACTTCAATTTGAGAGAAAAGTGTCTTGGAGTTTAAGACAAGCCTTGAAGTAAGGACAAGTCAAACAGACACACTTTAACTTTCCTTTAGAATATATGTGAAAAATGGTGACGACAAAACCACAATCTTTTACTGTCATCTCCAAATCCAACACTAATAGCATTTAAATTTACCCTGAAGACACTTCAATAGTTGTGTCTTCACAATCCAGCTCTGAAGGATTCTGTAAGCTCTGTAAGTGTATCTCTTGCATAAAATGCAGATTTGAAAAAAACATTTATGAAAATCCAGAGGACAGCACTTGTGATGTTAGAACTGTAGTACTCTAAAGAACTATTGACATATGCACATACTAGGTACTAACAGTGTAGATTAGTTATCAAGTTTTGGTGATAGGAAATGACCAAACAATAGCTTCTGTATCCCAGAAACATTACCTGAAGGACATGGAAAATGAAATAAACTTTAAATAGTA
>JAHXMQ010000807.1:146840979-146873770 GCA_020466415.1 Ammodramus savannarum pratensis
AAAAACTCCCTCCAAGACCAAATGAGGTCTCCAATTTGAAAGAACTCTTGTATGGCTGATTACAAAACCAAGGGGTGAATCTTGGTATATAATTAACACTACTCAGATACTCAGAACATTAAAATCAAGAAAAGCGGTATATATATATTTACACACTATTACAAAATACAAGAACAACTGTTTGATGATTGAGAGAATTTTTTCTCCCAGCACACAACCCACAATAAAAAAAATTTCTTTAAATTAAGATTCACTCTGCATTGCATTTGAATCATTTTCAGGATACATGTAACTAAGCAGATCTATATAAATGGAATATTTCCTTAGTGCTGCTTCTTCTAACATGCTTCATCACCTGACGTTAAATACTGCAGGGTATTATTAAGAAATAAGTGAACAAGAAATGCATTGAAACAAGCAATTATTTACAAGTTGCATTCAGAAATGGAAGTTTCAAGTTGCATTGACAAGAACTGCACACAAAACAGAAGATTACCGCAGTTAACAGTCACACTTAGGTGCTGCAGCCACAATCCCTGTATTCTGTAACATAAACAGTTATGAACTTTATTTAGGTTTTGTTTTCACACTTGAGACTTTGAAGGAGTTTCAACTGCCATCCCAGTACTGCAGTGAAGATGGGGGATGCTGGAGTAAAAACAATACATCTCCTGTGACAAAGAAAAACAGCAAAAGCAGTGGACTTTGCCTACTCCCAAATCAAACAAAAGCCACTTTTCACAAAGTGCCACTCAAACAAGAAAATCCAAATTCTACCTCCAGAGCACCTCTGTATCATTTCAAGATGACCATGAAAACTTAGTAACATCATAAAAAAAGAAAAGCATACTGTAAATTGGAGATACTGCCTGAAATTCACATCAACCAAGGTAAGAGATTTACTGCTGTCAATTCCATAGGGCCCAAACACAAACTGCACCTAAGGAGCAGCTCAAAACTAGAAATCAAGGTGCTCACAGTAGGACTTACATCTCCTATGCTGTGCATTTCTTCTTTACAAAGGTAGCATTCAAGTTCCACAAGAGCATTGTTAATTCAGTCCAAATGAATTAAACTTCCATCAATAAATGACGGTTGTTTCCCCAATCTTTTGCTCTTCTTTTGGAAATCCTTCATGTTGTTCTTGGGGGAGAAATTGTGTTTGAAGGGAAAAGCTTTAAATGCATAGATTCCAATGAAATTCCACGTACCTGGACAAAGCAGGGACAGGCACTCCTCTTGCTCGCATCGATGCTTTTCCACGAACAACTGGAACTTCTGCACTTTCTGAGCCACCATTTAAATATGTCAATTCTTGAAGCTGTGCCTGTCTGATTTCATCATTGTAGTCCTAAAACAAGGGAGAGGCAGAGTGAGAAAAAAATTTAATTGTTTACCCACCACTCTCAGCAAACACTGCTCCTGAAAGTCTCCTCTTAAAAAGCTGAACATTCCACGGAAAAAGTTTAATATACTTAATAAGATAGGAATAATATTCAGTCCAAACATAATTAGAGAATTCTATATAACAACTTCAATTTTTTTACTCAGACATGTTTTTCTTCCATTTGCATATATTTTTATGTAGCTTTACCAATTAAAATGGCAAAGTTAAAATGCTGCAGAGATAGGAGAAAACCAGAAAAAAAAAAAAATCAAGATCCCATATTCTGAACTGAGATATAGTTTGTAGCTCCAGCTGTAGAATGACTGTGAGCTAAAAGCAGGAAAAAGAGAAGAGACAAAGAGTTGTAAAAGAGTAAGGAATAATTACACTGTTGAGAACAGCACATGAAAATGAAGGAATAAATTAGGAATCCACACTTTTAAAGTCAGGTGTTTTAGAATGAACACAAGAATTCATTCAATACACACACACACTGTTATCTAATAAAAAGAGCTCAAAAAATTAAATTCTATAACATGCAATGGTAAAAATGCCAAGGACATATGGCTTATTTCTGTCTGCACAAATCCTCTACTCTCAAGGTCTAGCAAAAGGAAAGCTCATGTTTTTACAGACAGAATTAATATGGTACTTCTCAAGCACAGTTTTCAGGGACCTTGAGTCAACCTCCGAAAGAAGCAGAGCACACAGGAATAAAACAGACCCAGCACTGAACTCTGGAGATACAAGTATTTTTCTATCATTTCTCCTCCACTTAAAGTGAGCCAAGCAGAATGAGCCATAAAGGTGAATTAAAGATAACTATTTTACCCAAGGTGCATCTGTACTAGCTGAGTATCAAAATATTAATAGGTGCTCCCATAGGAACAAAGGGATACTTTTGGTACAACAGCTCTTCTGCAAATCCTCCCATTTCAAGAAGGAGGGTTTGTTCTAACACCACCCATTTTGCAACTCAATGACAAAACAAAGAATCTGCATCTCACTGCAAATCTGAGTTTATTACATTTATTCACTAGACAAGGACCAAAAGATTGTCAGGCAGTCTTAAAGACTCTGAAACATAACCCTGCATTGAAAGGAGATTAAAACTTCCATGAATTCAAATCTCTCAATTATCCTTGAAGCATTCTGCTTCTCCTAGGCTTCTATAAATGGAAATAAAAAAGCTGTCTTTTATATGCCATTGCTGAAGGAACTTACTGGTCTTAAAAGAAGAAGCACCATAACAGCATTTTGTCCAAATTGCCTTAAATAGGTTCTGAAATTTAACTCTCAACTGCCCACCTGAGATCACCCTCAATTTAGCAGCAGAAACAAAACAGAAAATATGAAAAAGGTCTAAAAGACTGAAATAACTGTTTCAAATGGCATAATTGAAGCTTTTGAGAAACAGAGTCCATTATTAAATGGCCAGGACCCAATACATAACTAATCCATCACAAGGAGAAGACTAAAAACAGGAATCTGAAAACTATTCCGGCCAGCTACTGTACAGAAATCCACTTTGTATTTTTAGTTTGTTGCTGGATCAGAGCTGGCTACAAATGCAAAATTCTATGTCCTGTATAGAACAAAACACCAAGACACTGCACCACCAACATAGAGCACCAAAGTTCTGACAGCCTGTATCAGATGCCCTTAATAATTTCTTCACAAAACATCTTTTTCAGAGCTGTGCCCCTGGAAAAATACCTTTGATCATTTTTTACTCAATTAATTTAATCTCCTAGCAAAGATGTGCTCAGGTTGCCACTGTGTGTGTTGGGTCCCTTTTTCTTTTCTCCCTCATGCTTTCTCACTTTCCTGCAGCCCATTACCAGACACAGCAGCAGCCTCAGGTCACAGAGAAGGGCTCCACTGTGCACAGCACAGAACAGAAAACATGGCTCTTATCACAGATGCCAGAGGCAGCAGGAGGATGCAGACTGAAGGGGCAGCACAAGGCAGCCACGATAAGCTGCAGTGTTAATCCATTAGACTCTGAAATGGATTCCTCAATTAAAAGTAGCAGACGGTCAATTTATGAATACTCACTGCTGGAAACAGTGCACTTCAAGTCAAATTAAGCAGACTATAATCTTTTCCTCACCTAGAAGATAGACATGGAAACCCTTTAGAATGCTTCCCTCCTCTGAACAGCTTAGGCAGTGGCAGCACTTGACTTTCAGTCAAATGTTGCTGCTGAATTTCAACTGAACAGATGTACTCTCACTTTATGAATAAATTGCCTACCCTGACTAACTACAGTCTTATCCATCCATGGAGGGTGCATTTACATCAAGATCCATGCAAGAGATTTTCATCCCACCAATCTCCACACTTACATGATCTAACTAAACCGTCTTTAAAATTGTATCTATGATTTCCACCCAGTGAGATCAACACATTGGCAGCAGCTCTTCTTGGGATCACTCTAGCTTAAGACCTTATTTCAATTTATCACTCAAACCATTAGCAAAGCTATTTATTTATATCATGTTAGGACAGGTCCCTACAAAACCCTTTGTAGCTTTGCAAAGCATTCAAGTAGATCTCTATCCCGACAGTGAGCAATCAATAATTATCAGGTTTCCAGCCACCTTTTTACACCTTACAGTTACTTGCCAGCTTACTTAAGGAAAAGTCTGTGACAGCTTCCAAAGGCCACCAGACTCTTCAAAATGCCATTAAAAGCTATTTCATCACCACATCTTACAAATCAAATATGCAGAAGGTAGGACAGGCTACAGGAAAAGGTTGTGAATCCTGTTCACATTGTCATATAACTGGCATAGATTGTTCTCTCAAAGACATTTCTACACTTAGCTTTAAATACAAGGAAAACAATCTCTGGTAACCAAAGGCAAAGGGTAATTAGTGTTGTATCTGTCAGAAAACAAATGACTGCCACTGCTCAAAAATTAAGCAAAACAGGCTAAGTTCTAATGGCCAAAACTGCCATAGACATAGAAACACAGAATAGTTTGGGATGGAAAGGGCCTTAAAGACCATTTCATTCCAACTCTCCAGCCATGGGCAGAGACACCTTCCAGGAGGACCAGGATGCTCAGGGCTCCATCCAGGCTGGCCTTGAAACCCTGGCATAATACAGGGGCAGGTGAGGTTGAAAGTACCTGGCTTTTTGACCTGACAGAAGTAAATCTGAGATAACCAGTATCAAGGACAACACCCACCAATCTAATACTCAAACAAGAGTGCTGACCTAAGAGTCTGGCCAGAATAAAGGGGAGAACTAAAGAGTCTGGCTAATTTAAAGGAAGGCAAAAGCATATACTAAAAGAAGCCACAATTCCAACTGCAGAAGAAAGGTAAGACTCAAGGCAACATAAGCACAGCCAAAAATACCCTCAAAATCAGTTTTTATGTTTTGGGTTGAGTCATGCCAATAGTTTAAATGAAATTACACCACTGCAGCTGCTTGAAGTTAAATTTCAATGCAAGGATGCTTGCCCATGGATCCAAAGATCCAATGAGAGAGGCTGAGGCATTTTTGCTATAGTCACCTATCACAAGGAAATTCTGTATTCTACATTCTAGCACCAAACATGATGTTATGTTCAGCACTGATCTGAAAAATGAACAGTAACCACATTCATAAATTGGGTCTAGCATCTAAAACTGTAGGAAGTCAGAGTGACTCTCCATTGTAAGGAGAATGCAAATTATTATCATAATCATATATACTCATTGCAGGACATCTTTCCTGAAATAAAACAGGTAATTTCTTAAGAAAGCTACAACAGACTTTGGAGAAAAAAAAATAAAATAAAATCCAAGTTGCATTTGGCAGCAGTGAACCAAACAGTTGTTCTAGAGACGGAAAAGCTGCTCCTTATTCCTTCAGTGGCTGCTGCAAGGGGGGGGCAGGCCAAAGAGATTAGGGCATTTAGAGCAATTCTGATAAGCTTACATTTGAAAAGCCAAAGGGAAATTAAGACAGTGTTGGCTTGATCCCACAGTTCAGGAAAGATTATGTAGCATCAGTTCAGCTCAGTATAATAAAGATGCAATGATCAAAAAATAAAGATGGAAAAGTGTATAAGCAGCAGTCAGTGGATTGCTCATTATCAGTCTGTAATTCTACTGGCTTAACACACTAATGACCAGGTTTTGATAAGCTTACTTCATTTATGGCAACATTAGGGAAATCAAGCTCAATGAAGAAAAATAAGACCTCTGATGAAGGGGGCACGAGGATCAGGCATATCCTTCCTTCCAGCACGTGCAAGAAGCATTTATCAAGTTAAACATATTTCTATCTAAAAAAGGCAGCTGTTTGCTGTCGAGAATAGCCGAGAATTTAATTCTCCCTTATTCTCCACACCATTAAATCATGAATCATGTAAATAGAGAAACCTTTGACATTATGACAGCCCAGCATTCCTACAAATATTCTGTAGAGTATCCCCTGTCTGATGTGTTAGGATGTCTGAACAGTAGTATGCTCATTCACTTCTTTTCGTACGCATCAAGAAAAAAGAAATTTGGAACCTGCAGACAAATGTACAATGTGATGCTTGATTTTTTATAAGAACATAACACCCAGGACATCTTTGCTTTTTAACTGTCCTAAAGTGCATCTACATAAGGTTATTTCACATCAGGACATATTCCTACTGAACTTACTGACAATTGTCATTTATCATCCTTTGGTTCTTGCCACAGTGTAGTATTGGGGCACATGAACTCACTTCATCCAGACAAAAACAAGTCAGAAGAAACACTCAAGGAGCACACAGCTCCAGTCACCTGGAGACTTAGTTTCATAAAATAGCTTGAGTTGGAAAGGACCAAGAAGGATCATTTAAGTCCAAACCCTGGCCCTGCACAGGACACCTCTAGAATCCCACCATTGCCTGAGAGCATTGTCCATTTCTTGAACTCTCTCAGGCTTGGTGCTGTGACCATTTCCCTGGGGAGCCTGTTCTGGTGCCCAGCCACTCTCTGGGTGGTTACACAGATGTGGACTAGATTTGGTACCAACTATAACTCCCAAAACACACACAGGAGCACTGTTAAGTCACCAGCACCAACTGTGCAAGAGACAACCCCAGCTGGTCCCCAATACAGCCACTCTGGCTGGCTCCACTCAGACATTTCCAAGCTGCTGTCACTCACACACAAGCCTCAGGAAGCTTTCCTTGGCCAGGTCCCCACAATTCCCAGATCTAACACAAATAAACACTAACACTTGGGTAACATTTTCAGCAGTAAAAATAAACAGAAGTCAATGCACCTTGAGAATGCTTTGCTTTCTATACTATTCCTTTGATCACCAATAGAGACTGAAGAAATGTTCCCTTAAACAGTTGGGAAGTTCACACAGAGAAACATCACCTCAAGTGCCCCAGAACTCCCTAAGAGAGGTTGGATTTTTTTCAAGCTGTTTAAGATTGAAAAGAAGTAAGGTCGCTTCTTACATGAGGAGCAGATGAAGTTATCTTCTAATAGAAGACATTAGAAACCCATTAACTGGATATATCCCAAACCTGGAGTACAAAATTGTACTGGAAACCAGATGTCATTTCATACACCCATACAATGGAAGCTGAAGTATACATAAGAGAACAAGTATAGCTCATGTATCACTAGTATTGTGATAAAAATGAAGATAAAAGATAAACCTGTATTGATTCTCAGCACTCAATACTAAACCAGGATTACAGATGAGAGAAATACTAAAGCTTCAAATGTATTAATACTTAAACAGAACTGATGCTTCACATGTAGCAAGAAAACATTAAAGGCACACATTTTACAGATTTTTACAATTATTTGTAGTCTTTGATACTTTGCATATGATTAGTTAAGCAAGAGTAAGTTTCTCTTTTACTGTAGGTCAAGTCATGAGATTTGTGTGGACAGTTATAGATTCACCCAGTAACTGCCTGTATCAAAATGCAAAGTATTTGACAATCATCATTTCTTTCACAAAGGAAATCAAGCAACATGACCTGACCAATGTTGTGCACTGTTCAGAACCATAGAACAATTTGGGTTGGAAGGGACCTTAAACATGATCTAATTCCAACCCCCTGCAATGGGCAGGGACACCTTTGCGAGACCAACTTTCTCAATTTTAGAGATAACAGTTCTCACTCAAGACTACCAGAATTCTCATTTAAAAAAATACTAACAGGGATGAGGAACTTCTTGATTTCTTCCAATGCATGTCCCATTCTGGCATATGCTTCTGCAGGTGGAGCAAATACTTCAATTAAAACATGTAGGTCATCATTTAGGTGGAAATACTTTGCCTCTCCACTTTTTCTCAACTCTTCCTCCTAGGAGATAAGAAAAAGATTGTTTTTACACTTTCTCATTTGAAACATTGTAATGCAAGTGTTGAAGTTTCTCCAGAGGAATTTGCAGACACTGTTCACTCATGTTCAGATGTCTGCAAATAAAAAAGTAACACAAAGTAAGAGCCAACAGTTTCTGCTCACATACAGAAACTGTAGCACAAGGAGGAATGCTTCCAAGAGTTTTCCCAGGTGCATCAGTTTCATGAAGAAGACACTTTTTTCTTGAAAGTAAAGTCTACAGAAACAGGTTTGATCTAATATTCCACAAGAGCAAGCCTCTTTTACCAATATTATTTCAATCTCAGCATTACGGTGCTGTTCACACTGCAGTTTTTACCCAATGAGTGCATCCTTCACAGAACTGTGCTATTTGGACATAAAGCTAACAGCATATGAAATGAGGGAAGAGAACATTAGCAAAAAGAGTTCACTAGCTATTTCAGTAGCAAGCTTATTTCTTTCATCTTCCTTCACCCAACCCACTTCAATGACTGCAAATCTGAGTTCAATGGAGTGAAGCAGAGCTCAGTTCTCAAATACTGACATTCACATGCAAAAGATTCACAGACCAAAAGGGCAGCACTTGCTTTTTTCAGACTGCCCCTTGCCTGTGTGTACTTGACTGGTCCAAAGGGATGAAACCAGCACTAAAACTAATTTCTGATTTAAAAAAAAGTATTTATTACAGTTGTCCATTTTTTTCATATAGGTCCTAAGATACAATGATAACATTATATCAAATAATTAGCAGTTCTGTTGTCTAAAAAAACTAACATTCCCCTGCAGCTTCCTGTATTTGGCAAGCATCAGGTAAGCACCTCACCCTTAAGATTACTAAAATTATAAGTTGCAATGATAGCAGAAATCTCCCCTGCAAGCTCCTAATTATGGGTTGAAGTTTATATGTGACAATCCATTTCTGCTCCTCATGGATAACATTCCTATCAACATGATTTGTTTAACTATGAAGATGTTTAAAACAGGAAAAATAACAAAAAAAAACTCCAGTCTAGATCACTGTCAGAGCACCCAGACCAAGAATATTAAGAGGTCAGTTAGCAGAATTAGACTCTGTCAGCAAAATCATTATTTTGTCAATAAAATTAAGAGATCATAAAAATAGAAAGTAACCCAATATAAACATCACAGCTCAAATATTTAGTTTTAATAGGAGGTGCTTCTCAGTTAAATACTTTAGGCACAGTTACTCAAAACATATGAGTCACTAGCCCTGGAAGCCAGTTGAGTTCCCCATATATTGGTTGTTAGTATGTACTTGTATCACATGTTCCCTCTCCTCTTTTCTTAAGAGGAAAAAAAATCTCTGTGCAGTTAGTTTGTGCAGAACACAGAGTGCTAAGAAACTTCCTTCCTCTGTTTATCAATCAAGTTGGCTGATAAAAGCAATAAGCAATCGAAGAGTCACCATTTTCTGTGTAGGATCTGGTAAAAAAGCATTTCAATCAGCACCAACAAAACATACAGAATTTCAATGCAGGTTTTTTTAAGATCATTCCTATAACCAAACTTTTAAGGTCACTCTGCACTTTTTTTTGCTAAGTTCACTTTATTACTGGATTTTATTTTAGTTCTGTAACACAACTCGGCAATGATTCCATTACTTTCTCCATTACTTGCAAAGACAGAAGTTGGACTTTGATGATCCATTTGGGTACCTTCTAGCTCAGGACATTCTGTGATTCTATGAAAATACTAACACTAAAACTCTTATAACAGCACACAAATGAAAATAAGCTCATTCACTCACTGGCTACATCTCACAACCTTGGGAACACATTATGCATTTCAGGTGGTTTTTGTTTTTTTTTTTTTCATTTCCCATGAAGATCAACACAAAAGCCACAACTTGTTCCCATTCCAGTATCCCTCTCTGACAGCAATTTAGTTCCCATAAAATTCTATGCCTTCCATTATGTGGCATCTAGTGGCTTGATTCCACTGAATGGGGAATCTTGCCTTTGTCTGGCCAAAGAGAGACATTAACCAATAATCAATAATATTAGGATCTCCTATGCTTTTTATTTGTTCCAATTTTCGTCACAAGGTTTGTTCTCCTCCTCAGAAATTTAAGGTTAAGTATCAAAACTCCACTGACATAGTCAGGTCTTACCTTTGTCTTGTCCCTCATGGAACCTTTTCCCAAAATAGACATTTTTGTCAGTGTTTCTTCCTGTAAACGCTTTAGAGAATTACCACGTGGACCCAAAAGTTTTCCCACAAAGTTGAACTGTAAGAAAGCAAACAAACAAAAAACCAATACATTAACTTAATTAGATTTTTAATTGTAAATTAATGAGCAATGAGTAAATAAAAGGGATATTTTGCTGAAACGGCTTTTGGTCGTAGGTGCAAATGATTAGATCATAAATTAAAAAATATTAAGTACAATCACATAGTACAATTAATAGAATGTCAGTGGCTCCAGCAACACAGAAGTATCTGAACTCAAGGGTAACTTGGTGTCCACTACAGGCTGCCAGGTCAAGAGGAGCCTTGACAAAGCCCCCTTGCTCCAGCTAACAGGAGGCATCATCTGCAAGGCTTCTGTCCTGCTGAGGGACTCCAACCACCCCAACACCTGCTGGAAAAGTGACAAGGAGAGCTGCAGGCAACCCTGGAGACTCCTGGAATGCATGTGGGACAATTTCCTGACCCAGGTTACAGACAGAGCTACCAGAGAGGAGGCATTATGGGATCTGCTGGTCACCAAGGCAAATGGGGACATCAGGATTGGAGGTAGCGATCGTGCATTGGATGTGGATCAGGTTAGGAGTAAAGCTGGGCTTGTGAATTTTAGGGAAGCAGACTTCCAGCTCTTTGGGGAGCTAGTCAGTGGCATCCCCTGAGAGAGTGCCCTCAGGGATGAGGGAGTGGAAGAGAGCTGGAGATCTTTAAGGAAGTCTTCTATTGAACACAAGAGCTAGCAATTCCCAGCAGCAAGAATTCAGGCAAGAGACCCGCATGGCTGAGCAGGGACAGGCTGGTCAAACTAAAGGGCAAGAAATAAATAGACAGTGAAAAGTTAAGACAGGTGACCTGGGAAGAGTATAAAGTCTGGTTGTGTAGCGCTGGGGTGAGGAAGGCCCAAGCACAGCTGAAACTGCATCTGGTAAAAGACACAAAAAGCAACAGAAAGGGCTTCTACAGGTGTCCCAACCAGAAAAGGAAGGTTAAAGAAGGTATTGTTCCCCCTTTGCCCTGATAAATAATGCTGGAAGACTGGTTACAACAGATAAGAATGCTGAGGTACTCAACAACTGAAGTGACACAATCATGTTAAAAAGACAGTTTTAGGCAGAAATAAAATATACTGATGATGAACAGCAAATGAGCTTAAATCTTATGGCCTCAAATTTACGAAACAGTTGGTAAGTTCTTTGCTTGTCCCTCTACTACCATGCCACTGAAGAGCCAAGACGGGCTGCACTGATCTCCCTGTTCACCTGGAGCTACTTGAAAGGACCTAACAATGGGGCAATGGCAGTCACAAATCTCTTGTTGCTACACTGGAAGTGCTGATGGAACAAAGAGCCAGCTGCACTCACCCCACAATGCACAAAGTCTACATCTCCAGTTCATTTCTTTCAGATTTAGACAAAAAGGAAAACAAGTGTTAAAGGTCAACTGAATATGGAAATATAAGTTTATTTCCCCTATTAGTTGAAAATTCAATTCCTAATGTAGACCTGACACAATACTATTGAGAAAATGGCTTACAGATCACTAAAGTCCAAAGACCTTATTAAATTTAAGGCCTTGTATGAACCAGCCTTTTCTGAAATTACCAGGTCACATCAAAAAGTTCTCAGGGAATTTCTTTTTTTTTTTATTAGAGTTGTCCATTTTTTTCATATAGGTCCTAAGATACAGTCAATAAAAATATTAATCAGAAAGATTGAACGGACACAGGCAGACATTTCCCTTGCTGAGAATATTCAGGACTCAAGGTCACTGATCAGGACCTGTGCAATTTAATTTACAATCATTATTTCAACAGAAGGTTGAACATCTGAAGGCACAGATGTTCTCTAGATTCCTTTATCTTGGACTTCTGATTTTACTGTTTCTGAAGACATAACTAAGGAAAGCAAACCAATTGAAACAATTTGTAACTGATTTGAACCTCGAGATGTCAACTCCTCATCAAGAGTTTCCTTAAAGGAAGCTCATAGTTCAGCTCAAAGTAAAGCTTCAATGTAGAGGAACACCACCTCAGTTTTTCAAGCATTACTTAAGATTACTTATGTCTACTTATAACAGCCTTTTAAGCTTCTGGGAACAAAAATAAACACTCTTTACTGCAGCTATATTCTTTCAGTTAAAACCAAGTAGTTTAATGTTGTACAAATCTAAAATTTGACGTACAAAACTTAAATACCAAAACAACTCCAAAAGTTGTCATCTTTTAAAAACCATGAAATCTCTAGTGGCAAAGTCAGAGACTACAGAAGCTATACAAGGACTGCACAGATGACATGTTCTAGACACATTTAATGAACATGAAAATGTATTGTCTGCATCCTGAGATCCACTGAACTATTCTTTCCTGAGCACCGAGGCTCCATATAATTGATTTGACAAATCTGAAACATAAGAAACTTGTGTTGCAAGTCTGAAATTCTGCTAATTTAAAAGCACAATGCTTCTCGGTGTAGCTTAAAAGCACAAACAAAGGTTATTAAAATATGGCTTGAAACACACTCACAAAGCATTTTTGCTCCCATATACCAAAACTGAGAGGCTTTGGAACATTTCAGTTGATTATTCCACAATGATTATTCCATAAATAAAATCCACTTATGATATTGAAGGAATCCTTACAGTAGAGAACAGATTATTTACTTTGAACAGGTAATGCATTTTGTTCAAACTATTGGTTTATCTCCCTTTTACATCAAATTGGAACATGTGATCTAAGGTTTATTTTGAGATATTTCATAGATACAGAAACACTCAAAGTATCAGTCACTAAGTTACTACTATTACTTATACACTGCTTTCCATCATATAATAGAATATCTCAAACCTAAAGGTACAAATCCAGCACACAGTAAAAGAAATGTTACTTAGAAAATTAACAAATCCTTTTTATATGCTGGTGCTATAGAAGCAAGTCAGCCTGGCAGATCCAGGTAAGCTCTTACACAAGAATTCTCACATACAAGTTGCTACCCATGTTCCACATTTAGGGTTTATTTGCCCCAAGAGCACAAGAACAAAGAATAAATTCAGGTTTCTATTGAACTCAAGCTTATAAACTATCTCTGAATTAGATACAGTGGATAGTAACAAACAGAAATCTGAGCTGCTCTGCCCGAGTCACACCAGTCACATTCACTAGTGCTGGATCAGAACCAGACATGCCAGACTCCCCTCTTTACTCACCCCGCTCAAAGAGCACAGTCACCTCCAAACTGCTGTAAATCCCAAAAATTGTCCTCACCTTCACCTTCAGCTTAACACTGCATTAAAGCAGTCACACTGTACTCCAGTGCAAGCTGGTGAAGTTTTCAGTTCTACAGGACAGATGAGCTTTTAAGAGTCGACCATAAATGTCACTCTACACTGGATCCCCTTTGTCAAGGCAGGAATTGTCTCTGCACTAAGACAGCTTGTAATGTATAAGCTAAGTACCAGTAAACTATGGACAATGGCATATAAAAGAGGAGAAAAAGTCCCCAACTCAAATTTGCTTCTAGAGCAGCTCTGAAGGATTTGGCAAATATGGTATCTCAAGCAAAATTACAGACATCTTTGCAAAAACAATACAAGACTCAGATTAACAGACCTGGGAGGAAACAATTAGATAAAATGGGAAAAATTAGCACCTCAGATACACTTCTGACCAAATAATAGTCTGCTGTTGATAAATTGTACCCCCTGAACAAAGTATCATCTCATAATACATTTGTTTGAACAAAAGGATGCAAGATTTGAGAGGAGTTCTTATTCCTAAAGTCTGAGAACTGGTTTATTTTGTGGGTAAAGATACACCATGCAGTACAACAGCCCTTCCTCAAATTCCTGGGACATGGGATTTTTCTCTTGACCACGGTGTCTATAAGCTGGCAAATACTGGTTAACTGTACTGAAGGAGTGTATCTATTTCCCTTTTACAGATTATCCTGAAGTCTGTAACAAAAATCTCCAATTTAAAATACATCTTAAATAGAAAACATCTTTCACAATAAAAGCAAGAAAAAAAATTATTTTAAGCTTTTTACTTCAAAATTATCTCCTTTCTCAGCTGTTTATAAATCCTCATTTTAAGAAGCATTTTTTCAGTTATCATACAATGGAGATTATGGGCATCACTCTGTAGCACCCATTTCCTCAGAATCACCAAATCAAAACAGGAGTTGAATAGTTGTCTAGAGATTTGCTTCCTTAACACAGCACTGCTTGAAACTATTCCCTGAAAACATTTCTGGAGAAACACAGTTACAAAGAACATTCAAATAACATTATATTCTCTTCAGAACCATTTGATCTACTATATGAATTATAACAACAACAACAAAAAAATCTAATGCCAGTGTTGCCACATTTTTAAATGTATATATTACAGAAAAGGGGATATAATAGAAAAAGTAATCCTCGTTTATCCCCAACCAAGGCAAGTCTGCTAAGAATGGTTCATCCAGCTTAAAACACTTAGTGAAAGTATAAATGCTTGACCAAATGCTTTCCTGTAAAGCCTTAAGCACTCCATTGTTATTGAAGCCATGGAAAGCTTTCTTCACATATTAGTTTTCTGCAATGGTTTCTCTGTGACAGGGTCACTAGAAAAAAAAAAATGTTAAGATTCAGAGCACTTTCCCCCGGAATGACCTGAAACAAGGCAAGCTTCAAGGTTTTTCCTATTCATCTCAGAAAGATAAAGTTTTTATAGAAAGGTAAGTGCTTCAAGCATCAATGTTACACCACAAACTACTCTGCTTCATGTAACATGATAATAGGTCTTTAAACATTTATTCATAGCAGAAAGCTTGGTCAATTTTGCTATAAAACTGCTCAAAATTTTTCTCTGTGATTACTATTGATGCTTATTTCTCCACATTACTTCTGGTTATGCAATGACATTTTCTCATTTCTGCTTTAAGAAATTAGTTATTATGAAAAATTGCTTTCTAACTAGTCATGTGATTAAAATATTAATCTCTCCATGACTTTACATAACAATGACAGATATATTGTATACGACAATGATATTTCAAAGCAGGTATTTTCACTTTAAAAGTTGAGCTAAAAGGCTTAAATGGATACCAGTTCCACAAGTCAGTAACTTTTGAGAAAATACATTTAAAGTATCACTTTGGGGAACAACAGACCATTTCTTCCTAACTTCTGAGATTTACCCAGTATTTAAGTGTAGATCTATGGGCAATTTTTAAAATGGTAGCCTGTCAAAATGGGAATAATTATTCCCCACAGTTTTGATCCATCTCATGGAAAGCCATCATGATTCCATTTACCATCCATGGAAGCTATTTTTTTCACCTAATTCGGAACACCCAAGTTCAGCAAACTGTCAAAGCAAAAATCAGATTCTGAGACTGAACTACTTCACAATGCATATTCATTAAATGTATGGGAGGGGGTAACACCTTCCTGCCTCACAAGTACACAACAAAGCTCTGAAACACCTTTCACACGTGATGGCTCTTGATAGCAGAATTGGGACAGATCCAGAGTCCCTCCACAACAGCATCAGGACCTTCCTTGAGTGGCTAGCTCACTTTGCATGCCTTTAAGTCTTTGCAAGTTTGAAAATTATTTTCAAGCATGAAACACAAAAGAAATACAGGTTTAAGCATCACATTCTCACAAACAACCCAGAGTCAGTTGAGGCATTCACCAGCTCAAAGATCAAGTCACTCTAACCTCAGTGCCCTAAGGTGACAAATCTCATTCCACTACCTGCAGTTTAGGCATCCAGCATGCACATGGACTCCTTTCTATAGGTAACTTGATTTAGAAATCAGGTCTACCTCAAAAAGTTGGCCCTTTTCCTGTAAGGCTGCACAAAAGCCCAACCTGGCTAATCCTTACTCGTAGTAATGTCCCAGTTACAACAGGATTGCAGACAGCATTACCAAAGCTTATTCGAGCTTCTCCTAAATACCTCAGAATAATTTCTGTATCACAGCTCTTCAGGCCTCTTGGAGGCATCTGCAGAGCTGGACCAAACAACAAAACTCTAAGACCCTGCACAACCATATTTTGAAAAGATATGACTGGGCCTGTAATCTATAAAGGAGCTTCCCTAAGGTTTTGTCTTACCAGGTAAGACCAGCTATCTGTCACCATATCAAGACACAGTACATCAGGGACTAATTTTACAGGAGTCTGTAAATAACACAAGGAAATTTATTCAAATAATAATTCAGCGTCAAGGAGAAACTGAACATAATTCCTGGGACTAACCATCTTGAGTTATTTCATAGCACAGAAAATTCAGGTTGTCTTGGTTATTCCATCACCTTCTATCAAGGCCCAGGTATGAAAAAATCTCATTTAGACCAACTATCTGTAGCATTAGATTAAGCAAGTTAACTAACACTGCCAAGGGTTGAGTAAGACAAAGGTTTCCAGCTAAAGTATTTAATTACAGAGCATCACAGAAAGAACCAAGAGCTCTTAGGCAGGAGGCCAATCAACCACATCACCAGGAACACTCAACTATTTGTACACTAAGCAAAAGACCAAAAACTCATCATTTTTCAGGGTTGAGCAAATATGCCCAAAAAAGTGCAATACACACTTTTGAATGTGAGGTCTACCAGTTTCTTTTCCAACAGAAACCCAGCTGCTCTGCACTTTAGTTGAAGAGCTTCTGCTGCACTTAACCTGTCACCTTGCAGGGCTGTCAGAGGCAATTGCACAGGACCCAGCCATGGGCTCACGAGAATGGATGTGACAGGACAGGAAATGTGAGCAGGCATTACCATGCCAGGCTGATCTGATCAGAGCCTGCACTGCCTGACCTGTGCTGAGGCTATTATGATTTATTCAAGGAATCAGAGTTACAGAAAAGTTTTAAAGAAGGGAAAGGCAATGTAATATACATTTCAGGTCTAGCAAGCTGTCTTGCTTGGGGGCAGGGCACTGATGGGTTGTTTTGGTTCACAGACATCTTTTATAACAAAAAATTAGGATACAATTAATTAAATACCAATATAAACAAACAGCAGAGGCATCTTTCTTTCCCAGAGTCATCCTTGGCATATATAAACAAAGGAGTAATTATCTACCAACCCTGTCAAAGGAGTTCACCTGTTTTGTCATGCACAGCTTGTCCTTAGTGAAGCCACCTTGGCTGTCACCAATCAGCCAACATGGATAAATATCCAACACATCCACTCTACATACAGTTCAGGGGAACCAGGATGATTGGAACAACCCCATATCCATCACACAAATCTTGACAAAGCATCTCTATGGCTCTACTTAGCCATAAAGATGACTTAAGTCAGAGTTCCAAAGAGGTGCCCACATGATGTGCAGCCTTGCACTCACTCAAGGAATATTTAATGAAATTTTGAACAGCAGCAAAGAAATCCCTGCAAGTTATCCTGCACAGGCCTGTGAGAAAAACACTGATACTGTGCAGAAAAAAAAAAAAACACAAAAAAACCCAATTATAAAAGGTTTTCCTAAACAGAAGGGAGGAATGGTGATTTTTTTCCCCCTCCATGAACAGATAGTCTTGAGATTTCTAGTAGGAAGAAAAAGCCATTTCAAACAAATTAAAAAAATGCTAATCTGATTGTCATAACATTAACCTTAAAATTCTAAGCAGCACCAAAATAATAAAGTTCCACAGCCTACTGAATGTTGCATAAATGCTTCCAGGCAGCAATATTTTAGTGCAGGATAATACTTGGCAGTAAAGAAGTGTTAAGAATTCATGGTGGGCAAAGATATTAATGAAGCAGTCTCTACCCCTCCAGAACAGACTGCATAATTTAGCAGTCAAGCTATAATTCATTCAAGAATAACAATGGCTGAAACTTAAGAGGATGAGAAGAAAATTTTCACAATTAGTTCCTTAATGGTGCATTTTAAGCTGCACTTCCAGCTACAATAAGAAAGTTTCAAAGTCTGGCATCAGGTTCAACTTCAAAACTTGTTTTTCCTCTTGATATTCAGAAGAGGAGGATCCTGCTATCCCAAAAACATGGCTCAATTATTGCTCTCAACATACTACTTTGTGTGACCACCACCCCTTTCCTGCACATTTATTCCAACAAATGAAGAATGAAAAGAATGACCTTAGAGCTCTTACAGAAACAATTGCAGAAGAGTAACAGTAGTGACTGTTAATACTTTTAATTGTAACATTAAATAATAGTTAAGATACTAGTGAAATATCTTTTATAAGAACTAATATTTATCAAATATGAAAACTGGGCTTACCTTAGGGAATTGTTTTACTGGAATCAGAACTTTTTGTCCCAATTTCATATTCTTATTGATGACTACATCAATATACTTTTCTTCTTCCTTTCCTTCCCCTTTTTGGAATTTTTCAATTTCTGTTAAAGAAAAAAAGTTATTTTTTTTAGTTTAATGCAACAATCTAAAAGCCAAGAATCTTCAAATTCAGTATAAATAAATTTCAAAGCTAATACTGTAGGGCATACTAATGAAATATTGTGTAATCAATACATGTAATTGGTTATACAAGGCCAACAGGATAAAGCATGTTTCCCTTTTTTGTATATTCATGTTTATACCAGCACCTTGAATTAGCATTGCAAACACTGTACTCATTTAAGACTTAGGATACATTTTTTATATGGCTCAATTAGTGAAAACTATTCCTAGATACCTTTGAGCATGTATAAATTAAAAAACATAGCACAGTTTAATATTCAACAATTTTCTTCCTCTTCTATAAATTAAGAATCCATTTTAATGGTGGCTTTCTACAGTGGACTGAGGAACAAATGTCAAGTTAATCTTTTGGAATTTCAGAAATGTAATTGAGGCACATAGATCATACCCAAAAATCTGAGATTAGTGTTATACCAACAATGACATTATTAGGAATGGGATTTAGAAGTTCAAACCCTGGCTTGCATGACTCAATTAATTCCAGAGGCACACACAAAACTGACTCTTGATTATACTTTTCTCCAAATATTGACTCTCCAGTGTGCTAATGCAAAGCTGCAGGTTTCATTTCATTAGAGAGGATTCATGAGGAGCACGCAGGGAGATGAAGTGAAGCAGTTCTGCTGGGTTGGGTCCATCATGCTGCAGCATTGAAGGTGTTAGCATACACCAAAACCCAACCAATTTCACACGTGCCAGAGAAGCTCTGCTGTGGGAATCTAGCACTTGTCCTCCACAAGCATCTCCATGTATCATCTGTTACAACAGAAACACCCTTCTACTCTACTAGACCAACAGAAATTAAGGACATTCATCAAGACCCTGCAGTTTCTTTAATGGGAATGTGATCTTAGGCTGAGAGGAGACTGTAATGAAAACCTGAACACAAAGAATCCAATCAAAAATATAGGAGAAACCAGCCTTTAGTACACTGTCAAAGACAGTCTGGTTTGAAATTAGGTCCAACGAAAACCAGAAGAAACCAACAAAATTCTAACTATGGAAAAAATCCATGCATTATTAGCAGATTTGTTTAATGAATACCAGTCCATTTCAATTTACCACTACAGAATTAAGATGCCAACATCTTTTTAATGACTGAAACTTATCTTCCATACAAGTTTTAATTTCACTAACACAAAACAGGAAATAAACAATTTATCCAAGTTACTGTTCAGTTCCAGAAAACTGAGGAAGTCAAGCCAGCCTCAGACTATCTGAAGGCTTCCTGAAGGAAAATAATTCCCCAGTTGTACTTTCAAAACTTTTTGTCAAGTCTCTATGAAGTTTTTGATTCCTATGGATCGTAGGAATGTAAAAATTCTGGATAAGCCCTAATAAGCTTTATTTGGGCAATCAGCCTTGCTCCAGCATGTCCTTTGTTGCATCATGCTCAGTAAAAAAAAGTCTCCAGCACCATTATCCCACCAGCTAACAACAACCGAAGAATATTCAATATTTAAGAATATTTCAATATTCCAAATTTAGGTAAAAATGGAAATTTGGAAATGCCACGTTACAGACTAGGGAATTATGGGCAATTAAACAAATGTAAAGTTACATCAATTTAATTTGGAACTCATTTCCAGGTGAAATTAAGACTAAAATTTTATAGTGTGATTAGTGTGATGTTTCCATTCAGGAATCAGGTGACTGGTACCATTTAAAAGTCAAAGTTTCCAAAGATCAGATTCAGGTGTAAAAGCATAATGCTGTCACAGCATTCAAATACAGATAATACCTGTAACACTGCTCTTTCCTCATATAACAAGGGCAGTAGTGACACAGCTCTTTGATTTCTCTTGAAAAACAAGATTAGATACTTAGAGGCTTTTATGTTATACAAGTAGAAACACAACACTAAATTTTAAGACTGCTGTTGGTATTACTCTGTTAGTATAAACATTCAAAGCTTAAAACTGACCAGAAATTTGCTAACCTTTAGCAATATTTTACACCATGACATGCTGATTATTAAAACTGTAATAAAAATACATCCATTTGTAATGACTAAAGCAAATGCAGTTGCAACAAAATTTGATATGATTTGATTTCATATTGATTTTAAATGTTAGGACTAAAATTTTTACTAAGTCAGAAAAGGACAGTTAAGCTCCATTAAATATTAAATTAAATTAATGCATTTTGCTGTATTTTTTTGTGACAAAGCAGCGCACCAAGACCTCCCAGGCAGTTCAACTGATCCCAGCCTGATGCAAGACATTTATGAGTTCTCAGTCACTGTAATCACTGTTACAGTAAAGGGCTTTTTCCTGAAGAATCTAAACTAACAAAATAAAAGTACCTTCAGCATCAAAGCCCACCAACTTTTCATGAACTGGTAAAGCTAAAAATTTGTTTTCTCATGTTGAGTCACATGCTGTTATCCCCAAATGCACAGCATGGCATAGACTGCAATACCCCTGCCCACCTGAAAGTGAGAATCACAACTTCATGAATCAGCAGTGGCTTAAGGAACTTCCTAGAAATTGCCAAAAAAATATTACACCTGGAAATGAGTTGTTTCAGATGCACTTAAAATGCAGTTGAAGAGTTAAGCACAGAGTTCTACCTCAGTAACATTCTTCAGCTGAGCCAGCTGCATAAATCCCTTAAGAGATCAATACAGTGCTAATTGTATTTCCTAAATACTTGAGCTCAGAAAAGTTATTTGAATTGGTATTTGAAGGACTTGGTTGCAGGAATGTGATTAATGCTAAATATGTTCATAATATGGGACTACTTTGAGCTGATAAAAAACATAAAAAGACCATTCTCTTCTTGCTCTGGTAGATACTGAGCTTCAAGTCACTAAAGTAATTATTAAAAGAAACACATTACTTACTCCAAAAATCAGCTTTCCTAAGCCAAGTATCTACACACTTTATTGACCATTTTAAGCAAAAACTCTTTATTCTTTTACTTGCACTGTTTAAACTACTTTTTTTTTTTTGCTTGAAGAAGCTACTGAAACCCATTAAGAGGCTGCAAATCAGCTCTCAGCAAAATGGATCACAATTTTCCCCGTTTGTTTTAAAGACAAATTACTTTACTAACAAACAGCTATAGACCATTGCCAAAGCAGTACAAAGTAAGATTGAGTAATTTTTTCCTGCTATGGTCTAATGTTAATCAAACTGATTTAAGACTTTCTTCCTCTTCATTGCTGTTGTAAAAGACTTTAGCTTTGTATGAACAAAGTCCCATCCACTGATCACATTTTATCTCAGATTTTACTTTTTTTTTTATTTCTTTGCACTTGAAATCTAAAATGAACAGGAAATACAGCTAAGCATTGGAATTTTATCCACATCTGCACAGCTCTTGAAATATCATTCACATACATCAAGCTTTAGATAATTAGGGAAAAATCATGCCAGATCACACAGGAAATCCAATCAGATTTTCAAGGTCAAATGGATAGGAAGATTTGCCTTTTCTTAATCCTTAGATTACATTCTGCACTGCTTTGCTATATGAAGCAATGCCATTTCCTAGATCACAAAAAGTAAATAAACATGTGATTAAAGCTTCCCATAATGCTAGAGATTAAAATCTCATGTTCTCAGACCAAGGATGCAGCTAATGCAACAGGAATTTAACTGCATGCAGTAACAACTGCATGGATGGATTTTTTCCTTTAGATTTAATCATAGCAGAGATCTAAGCAATGATTAGTCCTCATTTAATTCACCAAACAACAGTGGTAAATACATCAGATAATGATGAAGTAGAATTGTTTCATATTATTCTTCAATTAGAATTAATCTTCCTGGGGCAGAAGTACAATCCAGGATTCCAGCTCCCTCAGCTAAGCCAATATAAATACTTGTGTTTAATGCTGAGCAAAGTGATGCCCTATTTGTCTGTAGTAAATCAATATAATAGATAGAAGAACTAATGTCAACCTCAAAGTAAACAGAAATGTTTACTGCATTTGTCCTTAAGGCAATATTTCCTTTACACAAGATCAGGAGAAACAGAAGCCAGGTCAATTTGCCTGCAAATCCTTAAGAAACTTTCTACTCTAATTCCTGACATTCAGATGTCTTATCAAGCACACCATTATATCCAAATATATCTGCTTTGGATGGAAGAACATGTGAAAAATGTAAGGCTCATTCAAGGATATCCATATGATCACAGCTTAAGAGAACAGGGCATTGATGGAACTGCACTGCAATTGCACTAGAAATGGTTTGCACGTTCATTATGAAAGTGAAAATATTCTAATTACATTGTCCTTTAAAAATACTCCTAAACCAAGTGGGTTTGAAAATTACTAACATTATACAATAGAAGCAATAGATTTTGCTTTATTTGGGCAATTTTATTTCCTTGTATCTAAGAAAAGGAAACATCAAAATTTAGACTGACTCAATCAAGCATGTTGTACAACTACTGAAGCATAGCCCAACAGCAATAGATTTCTCAGTGAATTCTCACAGCTTCACAGTTGACTTAGAAAAGTCTCACCCTCCTCAATTCAGAAAGCTCTTAAGTCAAACTGAAGGCTAAGTATCTTTACATATTTCCCCTGTCCTTTTAGCTCTTGAAAGCTCACTGCTTTTGCCCATTGATGGAGACAGAACACTGAGCTCGATGGCCATTTCCCCTGGCAGCACGATTCCTTTTGCTTTCACATCAGAAACAAATCAAAGTGATGGCACTACAAAAAACAGACCTTAACTTAGTAGTGTGCATTTTATGAAGACCCCCTTTTAGGAACACAGTTAAGCTTTGGTAAGAGATAAGCTCCCAGAGGAAAAGGGGGCTCCAAGTCAGGTGTAGAAGGATTTCAGAGAAAAAAAGAAAAAAAAACAAAGCTTTTCCTTAATGGACAAAAAACTGACAATATCAGCATTCCATACTGTTTATTTGGAAATTTTCACCATGGCAAAACCCATAATTTATCCCAGACGACACATTTAAAAAATGCATATTCTTAAAAAAAAAAAGAAAACTTTCCCAGCGAAGCCAAGTCATGGAAGTCTGCTGTGCTGGATGCTGATTAATTGCTCACAGATATTCCAGGAGTTCTGTAAATCCAGAGTACAAAAGATGGTGAACCCAATTACAATTCTAAGTTTAATTAAATTGATGAGATCTTAATCTCATTCTTGTTGTAGTAAAATGGTCTTGATCATGCTTTAGATTACACATCTTTTACCCTGGACTCCTTTATTTCCTGTCCTAGTAGGGGATGACTCAAAGTTCTTTGAATCAGCACCTCTCCAACCAATACTTCTCATCTTGTGAGCTGAAAACAGCACTGCCCAGCACCAACTTGAATCAGAATCACCACACCAAGGCTTTAATACATTCCAAAGGCTTGCTGAAATAAACCCCATAGACTTCCTTACAACAGCCTCTAAGAGACTCACTGCTCATTCCCTGTCCTCTTGACCAGCATGAAGCTGGACAATCTTCTCAATTTTTGCACTAAACAGGAGAGGCAACTTTAGCCTCCTACTTTTGAGCATCATAAAACATGTCTAGTATAGTCTAGTTTGCTTCAAAACAGTTTCTCTGTGTAGACACACAAAAAAATGCAGAATTTCCCAATTTCAACTGTATATGGCATCCCAAAACCCCAGAAAAACAATGTTTAGTTGCTGATATGAGTAAATGCTTAGACAAATATCCCTTTTTCTACCCTCTGTTTCCAAAGTAAATACTAATTAGTGTGTCTTCATAAAAAAAAAAAAAAAAGGGAAAACTAGGGAAAGCCAATCAAAAATAGCCTCAAAATATTTAAAATAAGGAAACTAATATATGTGGAATGGCAACATTTAAACTTATCCTGAATGGGTCTAAAACAGAAATAAAAAATGCAGCAGTTTTCAATTTTTAATGCTGTTTTTCTATTAATGTACCCACCCCCATTCCTTTAAGAGCCTCAGAAAACTTCACATATTCTCCTCAGCCAACATTTTAATCCTTTAAAAAGTCCTTTCAAAAACTGCAAGTTTTGCATCCATAATAGGTCCTAATTCTGAACTGGCAGAGAAAGTAATGCATTAAGAGTGTGAATTGTGCATAAAAAACCCACACTAATTTGTTTCAACTAATGCTCATTATTACAATAGTTGAATTCCAAATAACTGTCTTTCATATGCCACCTTAATTTTGTAAAAGCAACTGACAATGAATCTAATTTCAATTTACAATAAAATAAGCAGTTCATGCCAGAATGATGTCTACAGCATTTAGAATCCTCAAATTAATAATAATATCCCTGTTGAAGGACTCAAACCAATCTTTATTTAAATTGCATTCACAGGCATTATAAGTTCTATTTTACAGTCTAGGTACTACTATCTGCACTGATCTGAAAATACATTTCAGTCACCAATATGACAAATATTTTGAATGTGCTTTTTTATTTAAGCAATTCAAATCTAAATGAACACCTATTACCTTCACATCAAAAATTACTCCACTAAAATCTGCTTGAGCTGATTAATATTAGCAGTAAGGGAGGAAGTACCACAGTAGGAACTGTCAAAATCATGTATAAGGTATTAACAGATGTTTAATCAGTCTTGCTCAGGAAGAAAATAAGATGTAGATGTAGACATCAGTCCCATATCCTCAACCTACTCCACTGAAAATTATTTATCTCATTGTGAAGATAACTTATAACAAAATGCTAAAATCTATGATTTACCCACTGTACCTACTGTTCATTTACCTACTGCAGATCTTTCTTTAAGCATGAATATTTCTAAATTAGCAAGGTCAGGGATTCACTAACTACAAAAAGTCCACTCATTTGTTCTGTAACGTAAAAATAAAATCCAATGTATAGAGCATCTTACACTAATTGGCGCATAGGACCCAGGCAAAAGGAATTTAATATTCTGTATCAAGAGCCCTTACAAGCAGCTGTTCCAACCTTTTCATTTCAGCATGTGAACACAGCCAGGTAGCTCTTACACAAGATTTCACTTGACATTTTGGTGAGACATCAAGAAGGGCCTATAATCTTCCTTCCTTACCATGTACATAGCACTGCAGAGTACTACAAACTTTCTGTGACTCCTCTGACAACTTTCACAAGAAAAGGTGTAAATCAGATCTCAGCTGAAAAATGGACACAACCTGCAGCTCTCCAGATGCAAATATCACATTCTAAACTATTGCCAAGGTGAGGTAGTAGCCACAGCACATCCAGTTGTTGACCCTTGAAACAAAAAAACTTGAGCACTATTAAGACCACATTTTAAGGCATTGGCAAAGTCTGCAGTCTAAAAATCTGCCAGCAGATTGAAACAAACCATATTTAATACTAGAAGGTAGCTATGCTAACAAAACACATCCCTGTGTTCTGTATAACTGATACTTACATAAATAAGTGCACAGTTATTTACTTAGCATTATGCAAGATTTATGTGGCCATCAGCAAGACCAAGAAGTGTTATCTTCTACTTCTCTAAAAATCACTTTTAGGCAACTAGAGTTTTGCCAGGAGCCTCCTTCCCAATGACAGAAGGCCAGGGTAGAGCCTCACACTCTGGCAATCCTTAATTCAGAAATGTGTCATATCCCACTGGTAAATACCAGTAAAACAGAACTTACACAATTTACTTGAGACCATCACTACAGCAGAAGTTTCAGGAAACATGCCCAAATACTGAGGGATCTGGCTGAGGCCATCAACAGGCCACTGTTTTGTAAGTTCATAGTCATCAGGGAATGTCACGGATAACTGAGGCAAAGCAGTCCTGTCTTCAGGAGCAGGGAGGAGGATCTGGGACACCACAGCAAGGTGAGACACCTTGATCTCTTGGAAGGTGATGTAGCAAACAGCTCTTGAAAACCATTTCCAAGCACAGAAGGTCAAGATGAGAGCAGTTTGCACAAATTTATGGCAGGGAAGTCACACACACTAAACAGCACTATGAACAATGTGAGATGAGACAAGAGCTGATGTGTCCACCCCATCTGCAGTAGGGCTGTTGATAAGTTTCCCACACCCCATCCTCATGTGGACTGATGAGGCACAGGACAGAGACATGAGGCAGACTCAAAACTGAAAATTGACCTGCCTGGCTCAAAGGACTCTGTCAGCAGCACCACAACCAGGCCAGCCAGGGGCCAGACAGCATTGGGGAGCTCTGAGGGTCAATGATATTTAACATCAGCATCAGTGACCTGGCTGATGGCACAGAGTGCAGTTCCAGCAGCTTTACACAACTGAAAACCAGGAGTGATCCAAACACCAGAGGGTTGTGATGACACTCAGAGTGCCTGGAAGAGCTGGAGGAATGGGCAGCAGTCCTGTACAGCCCAAAGGGAAGTGCAAAGCCCTGTGCCTGTGGAGGAACAACCTCATGCAAGGGAACCCCATGCCTGGAAACCAAACACCAGAAGCAGCTTTGCAGAAGAGGATCTGAAGCTCAAACAAGCTGAGCACCATCAGGAAGGTGCACTTTGCAAAGGCCACCAGCACCTGGGCTGCACCAGAACAGCACTGTGGAAGTGGTGATCCTTCCTCTCATGCAAGTTTTAGCAAGATTTCTGCTGTTTTGTTGAAGAGTTTTGGAATTATTTTTTGGAGGAAATATTTGTTCCATCTTTGGTATTTAAAAAAAAAATATCAGTTCAAATAAATCCTTACCCTAGCCCAAGATTTACTTCTCATGACATACTGGAACACAGAAAGCCATGATTTGTTTCCTAAAAGCATGGTAGAAATCAATGTTATTCATTCATCATAGAAATGTTAAAATCGTCCAGAGAAACAGATATGGACAGACCCAGGGTAGAGCAGTCCATTGTTTTCCCTCTCCACTGTGCATGGCTGAAAGTGCACACAGCATGCAGCTCTTCCCACTGCTTCCCAGAATGCAATGTTGTCCAAAATGCATTTTCTGTCCATTAAAAACTTGTCACTGTCCATATTTCACACAAGGTTAGGGAAAGAAACAGAGATAAAGCTATTGCAAGTATCTATAGTGTTTTTAAATTCTTATATTTAATTCAGTGAAATTCAGAGTTAGCACCAGACACTGCTATGACTTAAACTCACACCCACTGATCCTACAGCTCTACCAACAATTATAACCTCAATCTTACTACAGAATAAAAAACATCTATATATTCTGTGGCATTGTAGTGATTGAGTGAACTCAGAAAGCGAATGCAATCACTGCTTAGAGCCTCGAAAAGATGAACCACTGAAAGCAGCATAGGCTGGAGTAATCTTCATGTATAATCTCTTGTTTCAACCTACTGTTCATAATTTTCTCATTTTGCTGATTTTAACACAAGCTTCCTGCTCCTTTGATGTAAATTTCTCAGAATCCTGAAAAATTACATGTCTCAAACTTTGTTTCCTAAAGCACAAACTATTGATGGGCAAGTAAGCTGTGAAAAAGTAATCTTGTATAGAAAGAACACAAAACCACAAAAACAAGTGTATGTCATGGATCATAAAATAGATGAGTTGCATATTTTACTCCGCAAAACAACAAAAAAATCACAAATTTTAAAAATGCTTTCATAATATTCATGAAAAAGTTAACATAAAGCATTTGTGCATTCCTATCCACAGATGTAGGAAACAAACCCGTGGACTGTAGTTGGCACATGTAAAAGAAAAGGGGCTAATTCCAACACACCATCCTGGATTAGGTTAACACAACCCTAATCCTCTAACCTCAAAGCCAGGCTGGATGGGCTTTAAACAAGCTGCTCCTTGTTTGTGGAAGGTGTCCTTGCCCATGGCAGGGGGGATTGGAACTAGATGACACTTAAGGTCCTTCCAACCCAAACCATTTCATGATTCCTTCAAAAGGCCACGACTTCCACTGCCAGCAGATAAAAGAGGTAAAGCACCACTTTTGACAAAATTATTGTAGGCAGTACTTTTCTTTTTTGTCACCCATTACAGTCGTGGGCTGCAGTAATGTAACTTGGCAGGAAAAGGCAGCTTGCACATCTACTGTCCTATGGGAAAGTGCGGCTTAAAGAAATTTGTGTGGTAATTTTTTGTATGAGCTTCAACATAAATTGGATGTTAAAAACTTCAAACATCCAAGTTAAAAATGAACTAGCAGAGGGATAACATTAATTGCAATCCCTTCCATGTGCTCAAAAGCAGGCAAATCTGAATTATTTTCTGTGTAGGAAGACATATATTACACAGAATAATGCATATTGCTACCGCATTCAATTATTTTTCCAAATATTATGCTATTAAACTTATTTTCATGAAATTAGTTGAACCACTTTGCAGAATTGTAGAACAAGATCAGACTCCCCTAGAAGTGTTATAAAACTTGAAAGTCCATTTTAGGGTCTCAATCCAGCTGCAAATCTTAAGGAAAGGACCAAAGATCTTTCAACAGACCAGTTTTTGCAGGAAAGCAGCCACATCTAGAGCTGCAATAAATCTCTGCCTCGGTAGGACCATGTGCCTGTCCATGCAGCACCTTCCCTGAGGAAGGCAATCTTCCAACTTTCATGGCATCTATGAAGAAAAGGTTTTGTTTTTTTTTTAAACCAGTATTTCTAGCATTGACCTAACAGAACATTATTCATCTTTCCAAATTTAAGAAAAACTGAAACAAACCATGTTTTATACCTAAAATATCTGAAGTAACGACCAACTTATGCCAGTAAGCTTTTGCTGAAACACACCTTACAAAGCTAAAATACACTACAGTTTTAGTAGTATTTATGGTGTGGGTTTACTTGCAGTATGAAACAGCTCTGACTCAAAATCTTTCTCTAAATTATCTTCATGTTTACCTTAAATGTAACTAAGCAGTTAGTTATGGTTAAGTTATATTTTGACCTAGTAAATTTGTTTACAAAAAGCATCTTTCTTCAGTAAACAATTATTTTATAGGTCTAAGTGTCTTTCCAACAGATGTGGCTATGGTATAACTGTAAGAATCAGGAAAACTGCATGTTCTGTGCAACTACTCAGCAGTCAAGACATTGCAAATTCATTTGTCTTAATGGTTTGTTTTGAAGACAGTTTAAAATCAAATGCTAATATAGAAATCTAAAATGTGATGCCTGAGTTTTACTGCAGCCAAATTATGTCATGAAGTTATTTGATAAATCAACTTTAGACATGTTATTGTTTTAGTTTTCATCCAGCTAATTTCAGAATGCAAACTTTCACTGAACACTTTTTCCCATTGATGAGCACATGGGTTCTTAGGGGAGTAATTCCTCTATTCAATAGTTTAAATAGCATATTTCAGTACATTTCTACAGATTATACATTGAAAATCAACTACTACAAAGTGTCACAGGCACAAAACAATTGACACCTTTAAGTGCAGTAGAACAATTCACAGCCAGGGAAGTTCATCTACATTCAAGGTGAGACAGCAAAAACAAAACCAATGATATTTTTAACAGTCATGCTGAGAACCTGCAGAAGCTGCTTCTAACCAGACACCTGCCCTGCCTGTCCCCCACCTGCCTTCACAGCCCCATATATTCAAGTTTCTGCTCCTTCATCACTTCTGTCTGCCAAGAAACAATAAGAAAAGTGCCAACGCAAACTACCTGAGGTGCCATTACTTCTTGATTCAGTGATGCTTAAATTGCTTTTATATGGCAAAGAAAATGTTGATGCTCCATTTTCCAAAAGTACAGAATGAAGTTATCTTCTAGATGTGGCAGAGGACAAAGGGAATGAATTTAAAAAAATACAACTGCTTAAGAAATTTGGAGTACCTATAAGACAAAGGACAGCTGAGACAGGAATAACCAATTAATGGGTAGACTTTTCTATTGCTCCTTGCTACTTGAGAGAAACAAAGAAAAAAAAAAAAAGAGCATTTGGGAAGAAACTCAAACAGTTGCAATGGGTACTTGTGCATCCCTGAAGTCTTCCTAGAGAAAAAGTCATGTGTTACTAAGTCTCAAATCTCACTTCCCTCTCTCCATTCATTGACCCTAGAGCAAGTGCAGGAACGCCATGTCCAGTCAAATACAGAATAACCCCTAAAGAGGCTGGAATGTGTTATTTTGCATACACCCAAGAAATAAAGGTGCTTCACTGAACTCAAAAATCTGACTGTCCCTTAATACATCTGAAAAGAACATTCAACCACAGGGAATAGAAACTCTTTCTCATGCCAACAGGAGAGACACACTTACAAATCCCTCTACCAAATCTGACATGTGGGTTTAAAGACTCAATCATCAGTGTGTCACAGAGTCAGAAAATACCAGAAATGCTACCATGAATTTTCATAGATCATAAATGGAACTACATTTCCAGAGCTGCTCTTTTTGCAGGATCCCTTTCTAAAGCAAGACACAACTAATTTAATAGATTACTACTCATACTTGCTATAACTGTAACTTTAAAAATACGAACATAACACTAAATTATCAGAAAGAGCTGGTAATGAAGGAAAGCTTTTATTTTATCCTTGCATAATAACCCTGTATTGGCAATACACCTTGACAAGAAGCATGAGATAAACTATGTAGCTGGCCAGGAATATCTATTCTGTTTAATCTATTTTTCTGAAGGGGCCATCTGCTCTTATTTCTTCATTTTGTGGCTTAAATTGAAATTGCATTCACTATTCTGTTAGGATTTCAATTAGGTACATGTAAAATTTCTCCCATGTCAGGATGGCTGTTTTGAGGATGAAGTACTGTAAGGGGAAAAGGTGTTATTACAAAAGTTGATTGACTATTATTGATATAGCTCAAACAGCTGATTAGTCACCAATAAAATGAAAGAAAATTAATGCTAACATTTGTTTTATTACAGCACAGCTT
The DNA here is from genome assembly GCA_020466415.1 of Ammodramus savannarum pratensis. Lineage (NCBI taxonomy): Eukaryota > Metazoa > Chordata > Aves > Passeriformes > Passerellidae > Ammodramus > Ammodramus savannarum. The sequence goes on from JAHXMQ010000807.1 coordinate 146,872,102, forward strand.
GACATCCATTACTAACAGTATGCACAGCCATGTTTAAGGTACCAAACCTGAATAAAGGAACTACATTTGCTTTCTGCATTCCTTCCACTCAGCTCTTTTCTAATGACTCTGCAGAAAAGCTTCAAATCTCAGCTTTGATAGCAGCAATGAAACCTTTCCAAATGAGAAGCCAAAAAATACCTCATACAGATGCTGACAAGACATACCTGATTAGCATCATTTGCACAGACTTAGAAATAATGAAGTCACTGCTAAAACCCTTACTGAAATACAAGGCTGAGCTCCACCCAGTTACTACTACTCCAGTGCAATAATACAAAGTTCAGCAAAATAGTCTGAAAGACCAGTAAAGAATTAAACCAACAGTTTTACCTTGTACTTCATCCAAATGAGAGAAAAAGTACTTTTGATTCAGTTATTTCCTATCCATTTCACTGCATTCCCCAGAAAAATGACCAAGCAGGAGGGTATCCAGCAAGTTCAGTACTTTAGCTATTGCCTAGAGTAACTAAATAAATACTCAGCATCAGCCTCATGCAAGGCATGAGAGCAAGCAGCCTCCTAGCCCAGGGAGTCACTGGAAGCTTTGGTCATTGCTTTGAACACAGGAACAGGAATAAGGGATTGGTACCTTCAGGACCTACAACCTACTCAGAGGCAGAAAATACATTATGTTAGCACAGTGCTCAGCACACCAGTGAAATCTAAACTATAACCTAAAAGTTGAGAAAGCAAATCACATCCATTTTCCACTATCAGGGCATTAATCTAAAGGATATTCACTTAGAGTTCTTTATAGACCTGATCTCACAGCCAGCTACTTGCCACTTATGTGGTAATGAAATACACATCAGCATTTTTAATTAATGTTATACTGAACTATGTGAACTATTACTTAGGGTTTCAAACAAGGCCTATTATTTCAGGTCTGCAAACTATATAAGTGCATCTATAAATAAATGATTTATAAATACCATTATGGTAATTTCCCTGTACTCCCCATTTAATCAGCTGATAACAAAGGAATATTCTAAGAACTTCAAATTTAGAAGTCTGGGAAAGTTTCTTGTAAAATTTTATTCAAGATTTTTCAAACTGAACGACAGCAGTCTTAACAGTTCAAGCATACATTAAGAAAACAACACGGGTCAAAACTACTTCAGGTCATAGAAGGGTTTGGGGTAGAAGTGACCTTAAATTTCATCTAGTTCCATAACCCCTGGCATGGGCAGGAATGCCTTCCCCTAGACCAGGCTGCTCAGAGCCCCATCCAACCTGACCTGGAACACTGCAAGGGATGGGGCTTCCACAGCTTCTCTGGGTAACCTGTGCCGGTGCACACAGGGGAGAATTTCTTCCTAATATATAATCCAAATTTCTCCTTCTTCGGTTTAAAACCATCCCCATGTATGATATGGTGTCATCCTCAATGATGTGGCTAGTAGGGTTAGGAGAAGGGCTCAGGTGCTTGAGTAGGATGTGTTTAGGCTTTTGATGATTTGGTCTTTTGAGTAGAACCCTGCTAGGAATGGTGCTCCTACTAGGGTGAGGTTACCAATGGTAAGGCATGCAATGGTTGTGGGTAGTATTTTTTGGAGCCCTCCTATTTTTCAGATATCTTGTTAGCCATTTAGGCTGTGAATGATGGAGCCTGAGCATAGGAAGAGCA
>JAHXMQ010000807.1:146873870-146925423 GCA_020466415.1 Ammodramus savannarum pratensis
CCGATCCCGCCTCTCCCGGGCATCACACACGTTCCTACAGCTCCGATCCCCGCTCTCCGGAGGGGCTGGCACCCGAGCCCGGCTCCCCCGGGGGGGATGACACCCGAGCCCGGCGCTCCTGAGGGGCTCACACCCGACCCCCCAGTCCCGCCTCTCCTGGTGGGCTGATGCCCGCTCCCGCCTCTCCCGGCAGATCGTACAGCCTCGATCCCGGCTCTCCCAGGGATCACACCCGGTCCTACAGCCCAGATCCCGCCTCTCCCCGGGATCACACCCTTTCCCACAGCCCCGATCCCGGCTCTCCCGGGGATCACACCCGTCCCTACAGCCCCGATCCCGCCTCTCCCGGTGGATCACATCCGATTCCACAGCCCCGATCCCGCCTCTCTCGGGGATCAGACCCGTTCCCGGCTCTGCCGGGGAATCATACCCGATCCCACAGCTCCAATCCCGGCTGTCCCGGGGATCACACCCGATCCCACAGCCCCGATCCCACCTCTCCCGGGGATCACACCCGATCCCACAGCCCCGCAGGGCCGGGCCGCTGTCGCCCCCTCCTGGCACCGCTCCAGAAATAATTCCCGAAACGCTCTAAAACCCTCCCGAAACGGCTCTCCCAAAAATGAAACATACACAATGCCTTCTCTAGTAACTAGTGCCCTAATCTTAATAGAGTTGCCTGGCAAAGATGCATTCAAAAATCGTTCTGCAAAAGCTGCATTGTCAATAGCTCTGCATCACTGCATGTAAGATGCTGTACTAGAATCTTGTAGAAAAACCCACTCTGGAATGCTTCTGCTCTTTCTAAAGTGTGCTCATATTAATAGTTTGCAATCACCCAAGATCCTAAAGTTAACAGATCACATAAGGCTGGAAAAATTCTTCAGAGATCATCAATCCTCTGTCATGGTTTAGGCCCAGTTAGCAGCTAAGCTCCACATAGGTGCTCCCTTTCCCCCCAGGAAGATGGGGGAGAAAATCGCAAAGGTAAAATTAACAGACTTTGTGGGCCAAGATAAAGACAGTTTAATAGTTGGTAAAGCAAAACAACTCATCCATCCCTCTCCATGGCCAGACAGGTGCTCAGGCATTCCCAGGAAAGGAGGGCTCCATCACACATAATGGTGATTTGGGAAAACTAACACCATCACTCCAAACTTCCTCTCTTCCTTCTTCTCCCCAGTTTTATATGCTGGGCACGATGCCATATGGTCTGGAACATCTCTTGGGTCAGCTGGGGCCAGCTGTCCCAGCTGTGTCTACCCCATTCTTTGTTCCCCCCAGCCTCCTCACCAGTGGGGTGAGGAGCAGAAAGGGCCTTGAATGAGCAGAAAGGGCCTCTGTGTAAGCTCTGCTAAGCAGTAATGAAAACATCCCTGTGTTATCAACACTGTTTTCATCACAAATCCAAAACAACCCCACACTGGCTACTGGGAAAAAAATAAATTAACCCTGGGCAAAAACACCACATCCCTCACAAGCACTTTATGACTACACTTACATCATTCCCAGCATTTGTTTCACATGGTATTAACAGGCTTCTGTGAAGACTCAGGGGCCTGCAGAAACAAAAAGGTCTAAAGAACAGATACAGCAAGCCTTAAAAACATGATAAATCCAAAGCTGTATGCTTTTATACAGTAGGCCAATAAAAACCTAATCATTTTTCCAGACCATGGATGCATGGTGTAATAAAAAGGTCAAGGGTATAAGATAAGCAAAAAGAATCTTTAAGACTAATCTGTGTAACACAAGACAAATTGGACCACAAGAGCCTTTTGCAGTGTTTAAGATCTAGTACCAAGGTGCTGCATTTCACCTTGCAGCCTATCCAGCCTGGGATATTACTGGGATAACTCTACACAGGGAGCAAGTGTTAACAAGGGCTAAAGGTATCACTGCAGCCCATCTGCTGGGAAACAGCTTAGCTCCTCCAGACACACCAGGCTTTAAATGGAGAAACTGAACCAATCATTAAGAACAAACACTTTTCCTCTGAGAAACATCTTCAACTACCACAAAGATTTTGGGAAATCCTTTAAAGGAAGGCAGAAAACTGATCTGTGAGCAAGTTTCTTCAAAATTAGGACTTCTTGAGCCTAAAATAATAGGCTGGAAGTGGTCATGAAGCAGTTGGATGCTTAACAAAGTGAAAAAAATGCTCTCTGAACTTTCATGACTCTACAAATGGATCAAGAATATCATACCCAAACTGTGCTTCTATAGCTGAGAAAAATCTTCTTTCCTTCAAGCTCAGGAGGGGAGATGGGGTAGAGTTAAACACATAAAAAGTCAAATAACCAAAGAAACATGAAAACCATAGTGCCTTTCCCTTTAACAGAAGTGAAATTTATCATTTAGCAGCAGCCTGGAGGTGGACAGAGAAGGCACAGGTGATTTTTTTACTTCACTGCTTTACCCCATGGAGCTGTATCACTGAAGTCAGCACAGAGGGCACCACAACATTTCTGCTTAACAGCAGAAAAAAGGCAACAAAAATCTCCTTAACCCTCAAATACTGCAGGAAGCAGAAACTCTTCCCAGGGACACATCAGGATTAGTATTGACCACCTCTAGATAATTAGGACATGGATCAAAATGAACCAGTAACAAAAACCTTTTGTCCACTACCAGCAAACAGAAAAGGACACATGAAAGGAAGAATGACCACATTAGAAGCAGTCCTTCCATTTCTACATCTGAAAATAATCATTTTTATCCCAAAGCAGTAGGAAAAATTGGCTGACAACATCTAAAACCTTTTGCTTTCAAACACATCTGCTTCCCAGAGTAGTGTTACTGAATGGTTTGAGGCAATAAAAGGCTACAGACACATTTCTTCTCTAAGCATTCAACAAATGCAACAGCAGTGAGAGGAGAAGCAATTTACAGAATCACAGAATATCCTGACTTGGAAGGCACCCACAAGGCCTGAAGTCCAGCTCCTGGCCCTGCACAAGACCAGCTCAAGAATCCCATCATATGGCTGAAAGTTCAAATATTTCTTGAGCTCTGTCAGGCTTGGTGCTGTGACCACTTCCCTGGGGAAAATGTTTCAGTGCCCAGCCTTCCTCTGGGTGAAGAACATTTTCTCAATATCCAACCTAAACCTCCCCTGAGAGAATTTCAGGCCCTTCCCTCAGGTCCTGCCACTGCCCCTCAATGAGAAGAGATCAGTGCCAGCCCCTCCTTTTCTCCTCATGAGGATATTTCAGACTGCAACGAGGTCTCCCCTCAGTCCCTTCTTCTCCAGGCTGAACAGACCAAGTGACCTCAGCCACACCTCATATGTCATCTCCTCCAGACCATTCATCTTCATCTCCTCTGAACACCTTTTAATAGTCTTATATCTTTCCTATATTGTGATTTATATTGTGGGGTCTGAAACTGCACACAGTACTTAAGACATTTTCCTATTTCTTTGTCTTGTCCACATAAAGGCATCTAACTCAGACTGTTCCTTTTGAACAATCCTGATGGATTATTAAAGCCAAAGAAAATCAGTAAATCCTCAAAGGATTTGCAGCTTCAGGTTTTCACTGTCACTATATTATACCAAGATCAGCATAGCAGCAGTTGTTATAACAAATTTTCTGTTGGATCAAGTACAATGGGTTTACTGAAATGATTTCTAATCTTTTAGGTTTCCAATTACTTTGTCAACAAATTCTTCCTAGAAAATAAAGATCTATAAAAGAACACCTATACAAGCCAAAAAAGTGAAAGATTTACCATCTACAGGAATTAAACTGACATTTTTTTGCTGCCTTGCAACTTTGTTGAAGTTGAGTTGCTACCTGCAGCCAAAAGTCTGATAAACACATCAAAATAAGAAATGAAAGGCATCCAGCAAATAGCAACTAGAGATGGAGAACAGAAAGGAAATCCATTTAACTGCCTAGTTTCTTAATAAGTTTGCCTTGACAATAAGGAAAAATGCTGAAAAACAACAACACAACATAAAAGAATCAGAAGTGATAAATATGACAAAGGCAAGTTTAAGCAAAGGAAAATTTTAAGATAGGATAAACACACAAAGAATAAAACATGCACTGCTCAGCTGTGGGGGTACAAAAACACATCAGCCAGTCTAACAATGCTTCTTCATGCTACCTCTCCAGTTACTGCTCTTTAATTTGTTCCTTGGCATAAACAGCCAACCCACAGCTACTGTACAGCCCAAGTCACTGACAGTTCAAAGAGCTTAACAATTTAGCAGGGATCAAATATCCATAAATGAAACTCATTCTGAGGCAAAGATGTCAAGATACACAAAATCTACTGGTCCTCTATATCTGGTTAAAGAGTTAATCATCTACTGCTAAAGCATTGTGCCTTTTTTCATTTGTACTTCTTGGCCAGACATTTCACCATTGGTTTTCAGAGCCTCTTTGAATCTTTAGTCACTCCTGAAGGCAGTCAGGCTCTCAAAGCACAAGTCAAAGATCCCTTTCACACACCCATCAGACTAGCACGAGGCCTACAGACCTTCTCCAACTTGCAAAGCATTGTACTTTTCCATGATTTCCTCAAAGATTAAGACATACGGACTTCTGTAAGTAGAATGTCACAAGAAAATTAAATTCCTGAGTCCATATGCCCTTATGGCCTTAGCTTAAGGCCATAAAGATATTAATTTTCTAGCTACTGCTACACTTGAAAAAAAAAAAATCACACTTGGCTAGAAATATATGGCTCTAAAATAATTCCCAGAACTATCACCACCCCTACCTAACAGCTCCCATGGCATGGGTGAGACTTGCCTTCCCAGGACTCAGAGGTAGACAACTCCACTTTATCAAGACATTCCACATGCCCAGTATAGAAGCCCTGTCCTTTGTTATCTTCCATTTGAAAAACAGTATTAATAATGTAAACATTAAGCCTGCAAGATTCCTGCAGAGTTCAGCTAAGAACAGTCAGTTAATTCACCATAAAATATTAGGTGTGTCAGTTACCAGTTAATCTATTTAAACATGCTTTTTACTGAACCCTGCTAAATACTAATTAAAAAGTCATGCAGCACCACACTGAAGACTTTACAGACTCTTCTCAATTCTGAACTTTGATACTTGATTCTTTCAAACAAAAGTACATCCTAAATTCTTTTGTTTCTTAATTATACTTGAAGTCAAAGGTCAGAAAGGTCACATACATAAATTTTAAGTATATGCAAGAAAAGTTAAACAAGCCACAGGAACAGTGCTGTGACCTTCTTCCTGATTTCCCCAGTAAATAAGTACTCAAAAGGTTACAGCTTTAATTTGCATGGCTGGTGTCAAAAAGGATTGAAAGTGACAAACCATGTCAGCCTGCATTTGAAACCTTTAAATTCAATCTCTCTCATTGACTGCCAAAGTGAGTGTGCAAGTGAATTAGGAGTCAGCCTTACACTAACTGGGATTGCAGTGAGTGGCTCTAGGCTCAGGCTTCAGAACAGATGAGCCCAGGGGTGAAGAAAGTATGATTATCTTCAGCTGCATTTTGCAGAAGCCCTGTTAACATGACTGGAATATCTGATAAATCACTTCCGCAGCCTTTTAAGGGAGCAAGATTGAAATCTAACTTTTAGGAAGCCCTCTGACTGCTCCAATACAGGTTCACTGCAATAAAAGCAAAGAGCAACCATAACAAAAATGTGAACTTCTGAAGTTTTACCAGATACAGAGAGCTGAGAGGAGAGACAGACCCTGAAATATCCCTTCTGACCTTCAAGAGTAACTACTTCTCATGCTGCTTTAAGCAAACAGAAGCCAAGACAGCCTTCCCTAGTTTGTTGGTACAACTATTACATCATATCCATTCCTATTACTACCACTTTAATTTCTCATCACACTTGGTCTGGGAAATATCCAATTCCACCTAAATGTTTTGCTTAGACTCCTGTCTTCTAGTAATCAGACTAAAACCAGAAGAGTTTATTTCTGGTTAACATCTAAGAATAGCAACTAAAAGTGACCAGCTGTCTGAAAAAAAAAAATCTGAGGAGCACAAAACTTACTACATATGACGCTCCAAATAATTTTAAAACAAGGTCAGCTTTCTACAGCCATATCTCATTTTCAAAACACCTATAACCTTCATGAAGTGCTCTGAAATCCTCAACAGAGTAGGACACTTGAAACTAGTATTGTTTCTGTGATTGATACTATAATGACAAAAAGGAGGGTTTGGGGTTACACTGATGGTGATTCAACACCTTTAGTGACTGAATGAGCAGCACCATGTGTCTGAGCCATGCCACAAAACTTGTCCACACAGGATAGTGGATGCTTCAGTGGAAACTTACATTACAACACAGGTAAGTCACTCCACAATCACATTTATTTTTGATTAATTGAAGAAAAGCAGAAAACCCCTGGCATACCTAGGTTTATTGAAAGTTGTCCTGGTTTTGGCTGGGATAGAGTTCATTTTATTCCTAGTGCCTGGTACAGTGCAGTGATTCAGACTCAGTAGGAGCTGACAACACAGTGATGTTTTGGTTGTTGCTAAGTAGTGCTTACTCTAAATCAAGGACTTTGCAGTGTCTCACGCTCTGCTGGGCAGCAGGTGCACAAGAAGCCCAGAGGGAGCATGGCCAGGAGAGGTGACCTGAACTGGACAAAGGAATATTCCACAGCACAGGATGGATGTCCACCATATAAACTGGGGGGAGTTGACTCAGAGCCAGTGATTGCTGCTCAGGGACAGCCTGGGCATCAGTCAGCAGATGGGGAACAACTGTATTATGCATTACTTGTTCCTCTTGGGTTTTAGTCCTCTTTTTAATTTCCAGTATAATTATTATATTTTACTTTATTTCAGTCATTAAACCCACAAGTTGTACCTTTTTTCAATTCCCTGATTCCACCGGGGGAAAAGCAATGAGTGGCTGCACAGTACCTACCAACCAAGCTGAGCTGAAACCACAACAAAAATCAGTAATATATATGGAACCTTAATTTATTACTTAGCTCCTACTTCAACCTTTTTTACAAAGCCATCTCTGCTAAAAAGAAAACAAAAATAAGAACCAGACCACTAATATCCTCCACAAAGCAGAAAGTGAGTACATTCCCTTACACTCCATTCTCCCTGATATTTGGGGAGGTACAGCTCTGATTACTGAATTCCAAGCAAAATTTGACACAAGAGACAGCAATGCCCTGCTGATCACCACTAGCCACGTGGCTCAGGAAGCCATTCAGCACAGTTAGCACATACAGCCATCTACTGATAGCAAGGCTTGGTATTGCTGTACATCATCTCACAGACATTCTAAAGGATGCCTTGCCAAATTCAGATACTACACGTCTCAAAGCAGCTAAAATGAGCTTGTAAGGAAATATTGCAGAGGTCCAGTCTGCACAAGAGAGTTGTCTTTCAGCAATGGAAGCAACACTCACTTTCATTATGTACACATTTAATTATCCACACAAACCAAACAACTGCCAAGCACCCATTTTCACATCTCCCCTGTTGGAAATGTGTCTGGTATCACCATGTTTTATTTACAGCTTGCCTCTTCCATCTGCAGTTTCACATACTTCATTCAACATTCACTAACTGCTCGTCTTGAATCACTACTATAAATAAACGTGAAAGAAGGTAAAGTAACTTTTCTGTCACGGATCTTTCAGTATTTTTAGAGCATCACTCATGAACCAAGTTATGAGAATCAACACTACACTTGCACACTCACCAACATTTACAAACAACCACAACTGCAAAGACAGCCTTTGAAATAAGGCTGGATTTCAGAACTACCATCACTCCCACAGACAAATATTTTTCAGATTTTGCATAAAGATGAGCACATGAGAGTTGAAAATAGGAAAACACAAATGTACTGAAAACAAAAATGTACTAAGCTCTTGTTTCCCCATAGAAGCCCATCTTTCCCCAGGTTCCTCATTTACAGAGCTTACTATAAACTAATAACTGGACAAAATTCCAGTTCCCACTGTCCGATACCAGCTGCAAATTAATCCTATTAGCATGGTTGTCTTACCACATATGCAAATAAGTCCATTTCCAATCTATAACATGCTTATGGGTTTATGGGGAAAAAAAAAAATCCCCTTTTTAGGATGGTTTAATGTTCAAGTATACAAATACATCTTTTTAATTAGAACAAGGGATAAAGTCTAGTCTCCTGGAAAAGATTCCCACTGTTCTACAATTTAAGCAGCAGTTAAATGTTTCAGTGACTGTTTTAAACAAAATTTAAGCAATAAGTATTGTATTTGTGTCCCAAGGAAACGGGGCATCAAATCCTTGAACAGAGTTCTCAACAAGAAAAATCAGGACTTACTATGCAGGAACATTGAAGGATACTAATATTTGATTTTAGAGCTTTCCAAACAGTATTTCAAGGCAAAGAAACTCATCTCATATCTTAATTCAGAAACACAGATTAATAATAATTAATAATACTGCCCACAAAAATATTCTTACAGCATCTTAGTTATTTCCACATTGTTCTTTTTTAACTGAAATGTTACCCAGGAACTTAAAGCAGGTCAAGCTTAACTTTTTAAATTTAAAATTATGTAATTTGTGTGTACACAAATTATAATGTGTAATTATAAGCATAATATGCAAATTCATCCACTTCCATTTGAAAATGGTAATTACTACATTTCAGAAGTCTAGACCCAGGATTTTCCCTAGAAACCAAATTTCAACATGACTGGAAATTTGTCAGCCATGTGGCTCTTTTGTGTAAGCAGCAAACACACCTCAATTACTTCAGCATCTCAAAAGGATTCTACTTCATCCATACAACTCTTACAAATTACTCTTGAGTTTCTGAAGAAAGGCAGCTGATGTACAGTATTTCACTTTAAGTAAATACAGATAGCAAATTTAATGCCACTAAGACACCAAAATGCTATTACATAATTAAGCTGGTTATTTAAAGCACTTAAAACCTTTGCTAAGACATACTCTCACAGATACCCAAAAGAAGCCAAACTCAGAAACCTATTTCATTCTAAACTCAAAAGATAAACAAACCCAGTTAAAAAAAAAACTAGACAAGCTATTTCATTTGCCTCCACATGAACTAATATATAGAAAATACTCAGTAGACCTGGCATACAAAATCCAAGCCAGAACCATTACATATACATTTGCACTAATAATTGGCATTCATTTAAGTGCATAGAATTATTGAGAAAAACCATTCCCTGATAAAGTTAGTATCATGGCAGGATGGGTTAGTAAAACATCCCCTCCTGAAGTCATATTTCCCACCTGTATTATCCAGAGACTTCATGTGATCTGACTCTTTGGGGATTCTACAATTAAACTATTATACATAGATATTAAACAAATTTCCATTTTAAACTGGAGCTAACCAGTTGATTAGTCACCTTCAATCTTTCTTTTCTCCACCTCTAATGTGTGAAACACTACAGATATAATCCAATCCAAGACTTGACTTTCAAAGTAAGCCAAAAAAACAAGACACCTACTAGATTACAGAGGTTGGATGCACATACATCTACATTTTTACACCAAAAATATAGGTTCTTTTTCTGGAGCTGAATTTATGCATGCAGATACCATAATGAAAAGCAAAAGTTTCCGTCCTCCAATTTATCATTTCAATGAGAACCTCAAAAAATATCACAAACTCAGTCAAAAAGACAGATTTAGCTTCTTTAACACTGTTTACAAAATAGTAAATCACATGGCTCTGTAACTCCCTGGATTAATTTACACATGCAAAAAGATTCTTCACTACCTGGAGAGGAACTTCAATAATTTATAGCCATCAAGTTTAATTTTTACAAGTCTTTTCATTTACAGCAAATAACTGCTTTTTAAACATAATTCTCCTTTTCCCACAATCATCAGGGACATTTTTACAGATTCAAAGTTTGGAAAAATATGCAATATACCAACCACCCATGGACATGGACCTTCAATTCACTTAGCACATGCATTCTACAGCTTAAACTGTGACAGCTACCCCTAACTCCAGAGTATTTCAGACAACAGCAATTCTTCTTCTGATTCCGAGACAGGCATTTACATCTACTACACAGCAAAACCTACAACATGTTAGAAGAACCCACATCAACTTAAACTTGTTCCTATTACAGAATGCAAAGCACACCAAGCACGGCTTTGTAATCATTGCAATTAAAGCCAAAATCATTCTGACTATCACTATGTTTGGTGTGTTAGAGGATCAGTCCACAGCTTGTTTCACTTGAGCATCCTAAGCACTACATCAAGCATTTGTCTCTCCAGAGCTGTACTTGAAAGTCGCCTGCCAATTACACAGTATCTCCAATGTACAATAAATCATACTTTAATTCATACAGAATGACTTTTCTAGCCAGCACTGCATCACTGAAACAAAAAGCTAGCACTTTAAAGGACATCTGACTTGACAGATGCAGAAGGGGTGGGAGTAATTTATTATCTGGAGTTACATAATTGCAAAACAAAATATGCTTTGTGTTTCTATAAAGGTTTACTAAAATGTAGCAGAGCCCAAAGTTTCTAGGAAAGGCCATCGGCAGCAGGCTCGTTCTTCCCAAGGCTCACACACATGTAAACAATCGGCTGCTCATTGTTCACAGACGAGGTAAAATAGGAAAACCTTCTGGGGTTTTAATTGACATGCAGCCCGAGCAGAGCACAGCAGACACAGCCATTCAACTCGGAATAATCTCTAACTCGAGCAGCGAGCGACGGCAGAGAACACACGGAGGGAAGAGGGGCACAATGCGGGCGGGCACCCAGCGAGCGCGGCTGCCCGGGCGATGCTGCCCGGCAGGGGAAGGCGCCGGGAGCCGGCAAACACCGACAGCCTGAACACAACACAGCCCTCCAAGCGGGGCCAGGCAAGGGTGAGCCCCGCATCGAGAACCTCAACACAACAAACCCCTCCAAGCAGCACAATAAGGAAAGAAGAACCTCGGGCTGAGCATCCGCCGCTCACGCCGGCCCGTCCTCACGGCGGGACAAGGAGCCCCGCTCCGCCCCGCCGCCCCTCACCTTGGTTGACCAGCCGCAAGGCGTGGGTGAAGGACGGGTCCAGCGAGTCCTTCTCCGCCATCAGCTCGGGCAGGTACTTCTCGTCCATGGCAGCAGCGGCGGCGGCCCGGAGCGGCAGCGGAGCCGGGGCGCCGGGTGCGCCCGCGGGGAAGGAGCGGGTCCGAGTCCCAGGCAGCGGTAAATCCTCGGAGGCAGCGCTTCCCCCTGGCCGCCTCCCGCCCGGGGCTGCGGGGACGCATCCAGAAGGAAGCGCCGCAAGCCCCCGGCCAGGAGGGGGGAGAAAAGGGGCGCGGGCTGGGGGGACGCCCCCCCTCAGCGGACAAGGGGCGCGGACAAATCGCTCTGCGGAAGCGCACAAGGGAAAAGAAGGGAAAGAGGCGCGCCCCGGGAGCCGCTGACCCAGGCAAGACGAGAGCCGCGCACACAATAAAAGACAGGCAGCGGCAGGCGCTGCGCACAGACCAACACCACAAACAGCCCCGCCGGCGACACTGCGCCCACTGAGCGCGGAAAACGCGCCGCACCAGCTTTATATACCGCCAAGACCACGCCCCCCGGCGGCCTTTAGCCCCGCCCAGGCGCGGTGCCCCGCCCTAGCCCCTTCCAATGGGCGGGGATAGCAGAGCTCCCCCAGTGTCCCCGCCTTGCTCAAGTGAAGGCTCCTATTGGATGGCGTGGCCTGTCAGTCAGAGACGAGCTGCCGCTTCTCATTGGTCGCTGCTGCTGGCCCCGCCCTCCCGCGGTCGGTGAGGGGCCGGTGCTGAGGGGCGCTCCCAGAGCGGCTCCGCTCCGGGAGCCGAGCGGGAGTGGGGCGGGAGAGGGGCAATGTCTGCACTAGCGAGACTCACAGAGCCCCTCACACCCCACAGCGATCCTTCCCACACATGAGTCCTCTTCGAGACCCTCTCCAGGGCCTTAGGATCTGTGAAAAGGGTCGGGGATCCAGGACGGCGTCCTTTCCGTCCCTGTCACACTTACGGAGAAAGGCGGACCTTGTGTTGGAAGTAGTGCAAACGCGATTTTATTTTCTTTTTCCCCTCTCACAAACAGCGTCTCCTCTATCCAGCGTTCTGTGCTTTTGCCTCTAGTAACCACTTTATAAATACCAGCAAAACCGCCGTATTTCTGATGCCCAGATGTGCAGCTCTAAGTGGGTTTAGGGATCTCCCTGTTCTAAACGAAGAAAGTAAACCAAAGTTTAAAAGACCTTGCTCAAGCCTCTTTTCGTATTTTTTCAGAGGATGCGTTTGTTGTACTAGGTCATGATTCGCTCTGTTCTTTAGCTTTGAGGCTTTACGTCGCTCCTTTATTAGTCCTTAGGTGTCTCATCAATGAATCTTGGGTGACAAAAGCCCGGAGGAAGCCAGAGCAGCTCTGCTCTGTCACAGAACACAAGGGCAAAGCAGAGGAAAATTACTAAATCACTGAAGCCAAACCCATAAAGTAGCATTTTAAATCAGTGTTTACTGAATAAACCAATAAGGGGCTTTGATGATCTAGACTTAAAAGACCATGAAAAAATACTCTTGTGTCTGTGAATTGAATAACCATATGCTTACTTCTGTATTTCATGAAGGAAAAAAAATCTGCGATACATCTTACTCATATCCTTGCAATACAGGGAGGAAAAAAAGCTCTGAAAAGTAAACCAGCATGAGAAATGCTCACTCAAAGCTTGGAAGCAGAGGTTAAGGCTCCCTTCTCAGAACTGTCAGTGTTCTTTCACCCTGAAAACCAAAAGTCTGTGTTTTAAGATATCTTATTCCTTGTTGCATTTCACAGATTTCAATGCCCCATGAAACAATGTCTGGTATGTTACAACATGAAATATACTTGATTCATACTCTCTGTACAACCACTCCAAATAAATCTTGCTCTAAAATGAACAGAAACAAATTTGCAAAGTTCTATTTAAAAAATTCTTTTGCATGATGTCAACCTCAATGGATAGAACTAAAGCATACAAGCAGCTGGAAGAATTTGAATTAAAATGAATTTTTTTTGCAACCTTCCATATACGTCTTCTATATAAAAGTACTGAAATGCAGCCATCTGTTGTGAAGCAGGCAGGCACATACAACTCTTGACACAGAACAATATGTAGGAGTGTAATCTTTATTGAGTGACCTGGAGCAAAACAATCCTTATTTTTCCAGTTAAGCCTAAATGTACTTAAAGTTTTACTAAAGCATGCAGCACCTCAGACAGAAAGGTAGCTATTACAAATTGTGTAAAAAACAATGCACCTTTCTTGGAAAGAGTCTTATTCTCCTTGGTAACTGATTAAACAAACATTTAGTGTTTCAAGAAAGCACAGTATTTCTTCTCATATTATACCAATTCCCTCTGGCTTTCAACAAAGACAGACCTACTGGAAGTCTGAAGACTTTATTCTCTCCAGGTCTGTAATAAATAGGAATTATAAAATTATCTATGTTGTACCCTGTTGTTCAAACTCAAACCTGCACATAACAAATGCAGGATATTGTTTCACTAGGACGCAATAAAGTAAGACAAGGGCAGACAGGATGGGAGATTGCAAGCCTTGGGCCCTAGAAAGCAGTCCAGGATGTGGTTAGCTGGGAAAAGCCTGCTGAGCATCCCTTTTACTGTCCAGGAAAGGCAGGAAACACCATCTTCTTAAGGATTGATTGCTTTTTTACTGCTGAAATCTATGCAGAGCCTGCAAAGCAGCTTTGCTCAAGGAGCTGCCCAGTAAGTATTAGCTGTAGGATTCATGAATACTGAAAATCCATGAGCCCAGACTTCTAAAGCTCATGACTGAAATGTGTTTTCTCTCTAACAGTACACATCTACTTTGCTGTTTAATGCATGTGGTAGTCTCAGGAAGTTGGTTTGGTAGGTGGACATCAGTCAGGAACCATGTCAGACTAATATCCATTGCTCCCTTTTTAGCACCAGTTATCTGACCTGACAGTGTGTCTGTCTATAAACTAAAATTGTAGATGCCAAAACTAATACTCATATGTGCTAGAAGCATTAGGATGTGTTGGTGTCTTCACTCTCAGGAGTGAGATTCACTTTCTTCTACCAGCAGAATGTGAGGGGACCATGTGTAAAGAGGCAGAAATTGAGCAATGTGCTCTCTCTGAAGTATGGATTCTGTACAAATTAACCCACTTACATTTTCTTTATTTGTTGGATCAACATAACAAGCTGTGATTACAAGCAGTAATTTCACCATTAAGTCTTTGTTCCAAATATTGCAAGTACAACTAAGTATTTGTCATTTCCATGCAATCATTGAGTGCTTTGGCTTGGAAAGGTCATCTAGTCCAGCTCTGCTCCTGCAATGAGCAGAGACATCTTCAACTACATCAGGTTGCTCAGAGCCCCATCAAAACTGACCTTGAATGTTTTCAGGGATGGGACACTATCACCTCTCTGGGCAGCCTGGTCTAGTGTTTCACCATGCTCATTGTAAAGAATTTCTTTATATCTGGCCTGTGTCTACTATCTTTTACTTAAAAACGTTACACCTTGTCCTATCACAACAGCTCCTGCTAAAATGTTTGTTTTGATCTTTCTTATAAGCCCCCTTTAAGTACCAAAATGCAGCTATGAGGTCTCCCCAAAGCCATTTCTTCTGCAGGCTGAACTGTCCCAACTCAGCCTGGTCTTCCCAGGGAAGGTGTTCCAGACCTCTGACCATCTTGGTGCCTCCTCTGGACCTGCTGCAATAGATCCATATCTTCCCTGGCCTGAGAACCCCAGAGCTGGATGCAGTACTGCAGGAGGAGTCTCACCAGAGCAGAGCAGAGGGTCAGGATCACCTCTCACTGTGCTGCCCACAGGGTGTGGATGCAGCCCAGGACAGGGTTGGCTTTGTGAGATTTGAGCACAGCAGTCAGTGGCAGCTTGGTGTGACCATTGAATGGATGGAACACTTGTCACAGGAGAGGAACCAAACAGAGAGTGGGCACAACCTACGGAGTGGGCAGTTATTTAGGCAAAATCAGCATTGTGGTTGGAATCTGCCGCAAGGCACCTGATCAAGGGGGGCCTGTTGCACCACCCTCACTCAGATACAGAAGGCACTGCACCCACAGGCTCTCACCCTGCTGGGGTGACAGAATTTCCAATTCTGTGGCAGACTTTACATGCCACTAATGTAGTCCTTGCCTCTGATTAACTCCTGGGTTCCTCATTTAAATCTCAGGCCACAACAGACTGTTACAGAATCATTATTTATTTGAGATTTCAACTCACTAAAGTGCACACAGCTGAAGACCTGTAGAAGCAGGGTCTGTTTGGATAAATGGTTTGTCACAAATACCACATTTAGTGATTGATGTGACTCACCACAGTTCTGACTAGCATGTTGCTAAGTGGGTTCTGGCTTCCTTAATAATGCACTCTGTTACTTGCCAATTTCTATTAGGCGTGATGAAAGTACCATTGCAGTCCTGTCTCCAATATTCCTGTGGCTTTTTTCTTTTTTTTTTTTCAATTTGCATGTTTTCATATTTTCAAAATATGAAAAAATCAATAGGAGTGTACTGTCATATCAAAACATCCATGACAAATTGTTTTCAAAAGCTTTTCTCTAAAAATTTAAATCTTTCTCTTTTATACCTTTTGCCTCATAATTCAAAGTTTAGACTTTTTTTTTTGGACCTAATCAAGGTAATCAGCCAAGTTAAGGTAGAACACAGTACATAGAATGGATGAGACCTGTAGAGAAAAACAATTACATCATCTAGAGCAGATAAATTTTATCATTCTACTTTACTTTCTCTGTAGGCCTAACACAATGTTATCAGAGCTGTCTCTCTGGTTTCCAGTGCAGTAATTGAGTCAATACATTGCAGAGAGTTCACCACCTTTGTCATTATATTCAAGTATGCCATGATCTGAAGGATTTTTTCTTTCCTCTAGATATTTTGCTAATGGCAGCTGTAGCAGTGGAGCTGCAGTGTAGTCCTGGAGTTGCACACACATGTGTGTCTTGGTCTTATGATGTGCCTGTAGGCATTTTGAGGAACTTTGTATTCTCTGCTCTGAAGCATTTTGTAATATTAAAAGGGTCTTTTCTAAGGTGCAATGATTTTACAGCACATTATTTTTTTTTGTACAGGTATTTATTAAAAATCTAGATATTTGGCATTTTCTATTATGTACTTGCTAATACACACTTCCTATAGTTCTAATGATGCAACAGATATTAACATTATCATGGCAAGAAAACTCTTTCTAGATAGTCTTTTTCTCTTGTGTCATATTTGAATATAAACACTTTTTTAGTAATCCTTTCTTGATCTTACACCGTAGCTATAAAGGAATGTTGTACCATTGCTAAATTCCTCTGTGAGGAGCTTTTGCAAAATTTTACGCTCTTTAATTTCCTATTTTCCTGCCTAGTACACTTACAAAAGTGGTTTGCTTTGAGCACTTTGTGTCTGCCTTCTCTGGTGCTGGGACAATCAATGTGTATTACAAACCTTGATGCATCTGGTCCTCCCACATAGCTCTTTTATTGCTCTGAATGTGGGTGATGCCAAATCCAGTACACCCTTATCTCTGTTATACCTGTCCTCTTCCTGCTTTCACATCTTTTAGCACATTGTGTTGTGTGCTAATGAATGTTCTCTTTTGTTCTTAGGACAGCTTTTTACAGGGTGAAATTGTTTGTGGCTAATTTTTTCTTCTTATATTCAATCCATTAAAAGCTTGTCTCTCACAGACTGTCTTTCCTAACTGCCAAGGCTTCATCAGCCATAAGTTATCTGTTGTCTTGGTAAGACTGTGATGCGGCTCCCAACATTTACCTTTGTACGGTGATGTTTTCTTGAAAAAGAAACAGAACTCTATTCAAACTTGTAATCTGTGTTTTCCTGTCTGCTTGCATGAGTTTACTGGAAACTTGAGCTTTGAAAATATCAGTCCCTTTTTCCTTGTTACTGACTGGAACCAAGGTGAAGAATATTAGCTACTCCAACCCTCAAATAAATCTGCAGCCTTAATATCTTCTATATACCACTATTTTCTGCAATATTTCATTTCTGATTTACCCATGGCCTATTTCTTTCATTATTGTGCATGAAAACCACAGTTTCTTTTCTTCTGATAATATATCAGAAAATAACACTGTTCAGACTGCTCAGATCCTCAGAGAGTCAGAGTAAACTAAAGTTATTATATAATAGAGGCCATTTGGTGATGGTGGTTTATTGTATTTACTTTTAAACTTCAACTCTACACGGTAATAGTAAAGCAGTCTTAGAAAAAGCATTTCTTAAGCTTCTCTTAAGAGAGAGAAGGGTTAGCAGTAAAATGTCCACTCTTCTTCTGGAATAAAAAAATCTTGTTTAAGAAAGTCAGAGGGTGAGCCAGTAACTCTGCAGACTCTGTTGAGACCAAAGTGCATACAAAAGTAATGCTGTTTTTAAGTGGCCTTGCATACTTGAAGTGAGATTATAAAGCAAAGCAGCAGCTGTAGGAGACCCCCAAAAGAAGCAATTTTGGGAGGAAGAGGGGGGAGAAAACAAACAAAAAAAGGGCATAAAGCATTTTCTGTTTGGAAATAGATCCATTCTCCTTCTGTACCTTCTACAAGGCAACACATGACAGAGGAACTCACCATGAAAGACAACAAGACTCAGCTCCTACTGAAAGCACACATGCAGATCAGTCTGTGAAATGTGGACTTTACACATGCACCCACTCTGCCAGGACACAGTGGAAGGATCAAACAATGCAAAATGTTCTCAGCATCCTGTTCTTGGTATCTTTTGTGATGCAAAGAGTTAAGGAACAGAGAGAATCGTAAGTCTTTGTCATCAGAGGTTTGCTCAGCTCACCAGCAGTTCCTGAGGAGGCTGCTGTGTTTTTATGTCTGGCTCCAAATAGTGTCATTTGCACTTATAACACAAAATAGGTCTAAATGTTTCTAAATAGGTCTAATGTTTTCTAAAGTCAATTTTTTCAAACTATCCATCAATACCATCTCCACAATGTTTGATGTGACTTTTGCATATGTATCTCATTGCTTAATTTTTTAATATCACAAAGCCAGGTAGAAGATATATGCAAAACAATTATTTTTAAAAATACTTCAGCTGTGTGTACATTGGTAAATGCTAATAATTTAAAAAAATATCTTGGATAGCAAGGCAGAGTTTTGTCACCTGCTATATTTGTGAATTTTATCTCACAAGAAATCTGTTCCTTAAATCTGTCACATAAGTTTAGATTAAATTCTATTGAAACTTCTAATCATTGTGTTTTGGTCTTATATTTTGAAATCGAAAGTTTTCTTACTTAAATTTATTTTAAATTTTTGCAGTAAGCAAACTATGTATTTAAGTTAGTAGTTCTTTAGCTTTAGACAGTACATAGAGAATCATAGAATCACAGAATATTCAGAGTTGGAAGGGACCCAAAGGGATCATTGAGCCCAACTCCTGGCCCTACACAGGACACTCCAAGAAGAGTTGGCACTGCAAGATAACAGCAAGAGGAGCTGGGAGAACTGTTGTTTTGGGAGGTGTTAAAGGAAATGTGGCTGTGAGAAGAGAAATAGGAGTCACTAGGAAAACAAAACAAAACAAAATGAACAAAAACCCAACAAAACCCCCAAACACCTATTTCTATAAACTGTGCCTGAAAATTCAATGGGTGATAATGGCCTGATTTCAGATTTTATTTTAGAACTCAAATGGAAAGAAAATAATCCTGACCATACATTCCCAAGTATCACAGCACTTACATCTATTTATTAAGTTTTCGCAAAATGAGGGAAAGTAAGAAGCTGGAAAATTTCACTATAGCAGGACTGTTTCATTATAGATCAATGTATAAAGTGAAATGTTAAGGCAGAAATAGATCTTTGCTTTCCTGCTGGAATATTTTCATTAGATGCAGTGTCCTTCCCTCGTTTCCCTTCCTATCATTTCCCCTATTAATTTGGGATTCTGACTTAATGCAGTCATGTGACTTATATTAAGAAATAAATTTTTGTCGAAATAAATTACTAAAAATCCATAGTTTGAATCTTATTCATGCACTACCTTATTTTGGCAGTGAACAGCCACAAATCTAAACTCAGGTAAGAAGTTCTTATCAAGGCTTAAAATGTATCCAAGCACACACTTCCTTAAAAATAATACCTCAGTAGTCTAATATCTCAATCCTGGGTCTTATTTAGGAGACTCTAGATATTTTCTTATCTTTTTTCAAATTAGTGGAAGATTAGAACATAATATTTCCCAAGGAAACCACTTTTGTTTTCATAAGGAAACTGTTAAGTTTTATTGACTTTTGAAGAGTTTTACCTCTTATAGAGTTCAAGTAAAAGTGTAGTGCTTGAAAAGTAGAGTATGAATGGGTGTTTGAAATTACCTTGAGAAGGGAAGGATATCTTTATAGCATTAGTATTTGGTAATTGATGCCTTCATCCTAAAATCTCTACTTTGCTGCTCCAGCAAGTCCCAAAAATTATCATAACAATACTAAAGGACAAATAGGTCCCTTGCTGTAAGTTTATCAGCTACTGATTTTTTCATTCATTACTGTGATTTTTTTTCCTGGTATTTTGCCACAAATCTCCTGTTCCCATGATACCATATGCAGTTAAAATTATCTTATCTTGGATTTGTTTTTCAATAAACAGAATGTGTTACACAAATGTGCCATATTCATGGTTGTATAATAAAACAAATACTATTCTCTAAACGACACAAATAATTAGATTTTTAATATCCATTATTGTTTGGGTTTGTGAGGGTTTTATTTCTGATTGCTTATATTGTAGCTATAAGTATAATAATGTGATCTCTTATGTTCTGCATTGCATTAGATTTCCACAGCAAGATTAGGAAACAATACTAAAAATATCCAATGCTAAGTTTAACCAGATACATTTCTATTTCTTTTTTTTTATATCACAGAAATAGAACAGCTATAATTTTACACTAGTAGTAACAGATCTAATTTCAGTAAAAACACTTCAGGTAGGCTGGGACAAATTAAAGCATAGAAGTGGGAATGTGTGAAAGAAACATATGCTTTCATTTCAAGATTATGGTATTTATCTACAGCGGTGTTAAAAGTCTTGCTGGTTTTTCAATATGGAAGACTATTCAAATGTCCTTAACACAACAGGTTAGTGGTCAAGTGCAGTTTTATAAAACATTGCTTTGCCAGATGCTGCTGTCTTTTACATGCGGGAAAAATATCAACATGAATATTTTTTTCTTGACAGCACAAACAGCACAATCTTACAGGGAGCTGCATGATACAGAACCAAAGAAAAAGAGAGTGAAAAAGACCCCACTAGGTCATCTGATCCAACAGTTTGCCCAATGAAAGAGTCCGGGGAACACTAATACCTGCTGAACTGCCTGGCCTAAACTTGGATGCCCAACTTGGATGCCCCCAGTGACAGCCTGCCCTTCACTTTCAGACCTCCTTTTATGTAAAGCATGGGGGGCTGCAAGTGCACCAGGACAGAGTTCACTGCAGGACCTGAGCTTCTGCCCTGAAGCTGTAAGACAATAAAGTTTATCCCACTTGTTCAGGTGTGATTTTATGCATCCTGTATCTTGCTTGGTAATATTCACCCAAGCTAAAGATTGTGAACAATTATGTGATATTTTTCAAACCTAGAAGTGCCCAGTTACTCTTTCTTATATCAAACTAAAGATAAAAGCTCAAATTTACCTGCCACTATAGTACCCCTCACTATAGATGTAAAATATTTTCTATGATCTTATTATGCTAAATCCATTAGACCTAAACTGCTGACCCAGTCTGAGGCTAAGTTTGGCAAGGGCATCCACTCTGAACTTTGAGAATAAACAGGAGGATCTCTATTACCCATTGCATCTCTTACTCTTTTCCCTCCTTACCTATCTGTGTCCCTGTTCTCAGCAAAACTCTTCACAGGTTACTCCTCAACCATTTTTTATTTGTGGGCCTTATTTATATAGTAAGTAGTAGAGGGAACCTTGCCATCAAGCTTTGCCATGCTTTTGCAAATTTATATCAAACCTGCTTTTGCTGATCCCTTGCTGGTGATTCTTTAAGCAACCTAAACCACTCATTTGTGGCAGCAGCAGCTAGCTTTTCCTTATTTACATTGAACTCTCAACTTCTGTTTTCTTTTGGGGCTTTGTTTGGTTTGGTATGGTTTTTTTTATTAAAGAAAAGAAACCTATGGATCATTTTGTACTGATTACTTTTATCCAGACCTGCTGACACAGCAGGAGTCTTTACTGGAATTATTTCTAACCTGGTTTAAAAAAAGCTATCAACTTCCACCCTTAAAACCCACAAAACCCTAAGGCCTCACACACATCTATTGCTTTTTATAATGTGTTTCTTTATCCAAATTGAGAAAAAAGAAGCCCTGAAGTTTTGAATTAATTTCTGCTTCTCCAGTGTCCTAGAACCAACCCACCAAAAAAGGGCATCAGCACCAATATAAGAAATTTTGGAAGAAATAAATGTTAATATGCATTAAAAATGTGAAAAATAATACTATCTCATATTAAAAAACCCTTTGTCTGTTTTAAAAAATTTAAGGCACCCCCAAAAAGCTCACAATGTAGCCCTAGATGTTTCCTGTGCCACATGTCATTTAACACTTCCTGAGCTGAGGAAATTCTTAGAAAATTTTATTCCTCTTTCAAATTTTGTTATGAAGTAGTTATAATATAAAGCAGTGTACAGATGCAACAGTGGAGTAAGCTGGGACAATATAGGGTCCCTGTAAGAACCTAATATTTTGTCTTCATTTACAAATACCTGAAAACCCTGAATTGAGAACAGCTCTACAATACCAATTGTATTGACTGGTTCAATTGGGTCTTAAAATCCATTCCCTGACAAAGGTTCAAGAAAAAAGTTCTCTGTTATATGGATCTTGACAGGTATTGAAAAATAACTGCTTTGCAAAAAGAAGACCACTCTGGGAAATGTAGTTCCACTGCAAATGGTTATTTTGCTAATTAAACCTTATTAACACCCTGGGAAAAAGGAGATGAAGAGTTGGTAGTGTGTGGTAAAATGTGTCTTACAGTTAACAACTGTGGCATGAGCAAGGGAACCTTAGCGTGCAAGAAGGATCCATAGCCTTGTTTGTGGTCCATTTAGTCAGGGTTATCTGGTGGGTTTGGAGCCTGTGTTTTGATTTCTTTCTGCAAAGAAGATTTTTTTATTAACATCATGTAGGACCATTTGGTTTGGGTTTCATTCTTTCCTTCATAATAGGGTCTGAGAGCAACATGCAATAAATCATCTGTTGAGTTCTTAAAATATGTGGTGTTTTGGGGGGTTTTGATGGGTTTTCGTTTTTGCTTTTTTTTTGGTAGTAGTAGTTGGAATCCTCAGATTTATGCCATTATTTCAATATTCAGTGAGGTGATGCAGCTTTTGTTTATACCCCTCTGCAGGGTGTGGTTTGTTGTCTGCAGGGTGTGGTTTTAGTACAATGTGTAAGTCAGTTTCCTGCAATGCTCCCCTGCAGGCAGGTGTTGCTCTACCACTGGAGAACAATTTTAGTGTGTTGAATCTTAACAGAGGAGAATTTCTAGGAAAATGAGACTTGCTATTTACTTTGTGAAACAGCAATCTCTTACATTTTCTAACAAGGTCACCAGAACTGTGTGACTTTTTTTTTTTTTTTAGAAATTCTCAGTGAATTCTTTTTGCTGTCAATCTGAGCCTAGTAATGGATGTCTAAATCAAAACATTCATTTCTAAACTGGGTTTTGCATGAGCTGTGTCTGAGAAATAAAAATTTAGTTTAAATTTTGTATATGAAAAATTATTACCTCTAGCTAACATCTTAGCACATAAAGGTGAAGGAGGGAGAATAGAGGGCAAGTAAGAATTGCTGACAATCATGGGTGTAGTTCTGGCTTCTTTGTTTGAATTACTGACCATCAGTAAAGGTGGGCAGTGAGGTCACCACTTGTGCTTCAGCACTGAGTGCACAGCAAGGACTGAGCTCTCTTTCAGCATAAAGGTGACACAGTATTCACTTGGCAGGGAGGCAGGGACCAAACACGTGTCTGATGTGACATGACAAATCTGGAATAGCACACCTGACCTCCAGCTTTATGGAATATATACATATAATTTATATGTGCTCCCTAAGGTGCAAATATATAAATGTATATATATACACCCACACACACATCTATCTATCTATCTATCTATCTATCTATCTATCTATCTATCTATGTGTCTAGGTGTCCACATCATAGCATTTAGCAGCACTAGATGCTTGTGCTTACACAACTGAATTGAACCCTTTCACATCCATGGAGAATTTCTTTGTAGCTTATGGAAAGTTCCTGAAAAACACCATCTCCTTTTACAGACAAAAATAGTTGGAATGATTGGGATTTCTCATCTTAGTGAAGGACACAGATATATTGATTTCAGACAATATTTATTCTCCTCTAAATGGCTGAGGTCTATCCAATGGCAACGCGATGTTTCCTTGATGTTAACCCCACAGAAATCTATTATAAGATGATTTGTTCTCATAGATTAAGTCTACTCTGTAAGGCTAGTGATTTCAAAAATGTCTAAAAAATGTAAATACTTGTTTACTTGTTCCTCTGTGGCTTAGCCATATTTTTTTCCTGTAGGGATTGAAGTTCTCCACCAAGCTTTTCATGTCTGGATGGTGTTTAAGGACATTACAGTTCTTTGGTAGCCTCTTAGAAACAAACTAGGATGAGAGCAGATAAAAAATAAATACCAGCAAAACTGGTAATAGCTATGACCTTGTTGTGCAAAAGGTTGTGTAGTTGTTTAACTTCAAACATATGTGATGGACTCGTATGATGGACTCTAATGAGCACATTTCTAATGGGAACAGAGAGCCACCAAAATTTTAGCTGAAATGAACCTTCTGTGTCTTCCTGCTTTTCTCAAGATTGTGGAAGTCTGTGGATGACTATCATCTGCTTCAGTGAGCAAAGTTATCCAGGAAGAGCTGATCTGCTCAGCTATTTTCTATGGCAGTACTTCAGTTAAGTAGGACTCCATCAGTATGAACAACTTGGAGTGAAATTGTCTCACACCAGCACACCAAAGACAGATGGATAAAGGACTGCAGTGATTTTTTGCAATTTTTTTTTAGGTGCCTGGTCCCAAGAAATGGAAGCCAGAACCTACCATATGCCTTTTCTGCAATGCTCCAGGAAGAACTAGTTCCCTTGAGGAGACAATCAGATTCACTAGGGCACTGCTGGCACCTCAGCAGTTTCCAGTGGAAAACTCTGAGTCATTTTTTCTGTCCTTTTTGCAATTTAGGCACCATACAGAGTTCTGTTAAGGACATCCAAGATAACCTTCTGAGAGTCTAGAGTCAAAGCCAGTTGTGAAGGATGATGTCTAATGTAAAAAATGGGGAAAAAAAAGTAAAAAAATCATTGTGATGCTCTTGTGCAAAATATCCTGCTGGGTTTAACACTCAATCAGAAATCCTTTGACACCAGTGCTTAATGCCTTGAATTTAGAGTGTGGAGTCCTGGAGTTTCAACTTGCCCTCAAGATTATTTCTTGTTTAAATCCAATGTCTACTGAATGCAAAACACAGGAGTCTGTGGGTACATTCAAAGTGTTTGCCTGTGTTGAAAAGGAGGAAACATTCATATGGCAAGGGGAGAATGGATGTGAAAGAGTGAATTGCTGACTAGGGTAGCTTTCCAAGAGAGGAAAATCTTCCCAAAGCATACACGTTAGTTCTCAACAGTTTCTGGGTAAATATTGTGGCTACTGGGCTAATATGATGGCAGATACTGATGCAGCTCAGGTTTTATAAAGAAAAAAGTTACAAGTGTATTTTGGCAGCTTTTGTCCTTCTGAGTATGTCTCCTGACTGTTCTCAGAAGACATCTTCCAGACTGGGTGTCTGAATCTTAGGCACTGCTCTACATTTTTTCTGGATCCTGACAAAGCTGATGCTTTGAGCTGTGAGGGAAAGAAGACAGGATTACATCTGTTTAAAAAAAAAAATAGGAAAAAAAAAAAAAGCAACATATTTGTGTAGAGAATGGAGTTACCATAAAAAAATATCCTCAGGTTGTTTTTTATATTTGCACTTTTCTCTTTAATTGTGCATGACTATTCCTAAATTCTACAGCTAATTTAGTCATAAAATTAACTTAAACAGCCAGAGAATCCATTTTCTAAGTATATAATGAATGTAAAGAAAATCTCACTATCAATCCTGCAGGAAGGTAAACTTTCCTGTTCCATTTGTTTTGTGGATGGAAAGATGCAGAGAGAGGCAGCAACTTAAACATATCTCAGTGTCTCCAACCTAATAATATTTGGGTTTGTGGGTTTTTTTGGGGGGAGACATAGGATGTTGGGATTGAGATAAGTGGTTTTGTTGATAAAAATGACCTAAATAAAAAGTAAAAGTATTTACACAGAAGTCATCCGAGCCCTGTTTATTACAACAGAAATTCCAAAGCATCCAAATTGAAATAAACAATCTTTGTGCATAATTCATTTTATTTGAGGAAAGATGAGAGGAAAAAAGCATTTACTGAAGAGTACTTTTGATTTTGTTAAACTTAGGGAACCTAAGGGAACACCTTGGGAGGCCTTCCCTCATTTATCAGCTCTCTTTGAGAAGCAAGCTCAATGTCTATGAGCATTTCTGGTGTGTTCAGAACAGAATATCATCACCTCAGAGTTTAGGAACATGTATATTTCTTCACTGTTCTTGTGTCTCCTTCCCCTGTTAAAAATACTCATCTGCATGATTTATAGTACATAACTAGGTACATGCTCTATTTATATAACCTAGTTTTCAACATTGTTTTTGTTTTGCCCTTTCCCTTGTAAAAGCATATAAATCCTGGAAGTCTCCATGGAGTAAATTTTAAAACAAATGTCCTCCAAGCCTGTCTTTTAGCTCTAACAAGTACATTATCTACTTGGAAAAAATGGGCAGCAATTTCCAGACAATAAGTGTATCCAAGTGCATATTTTCTTAACTTATTTTTATATGAAAAAATTCTAAGTTTCTACCTTGGTAAAAGCAATAAAATCTTTAGTTAGTTTTAAGGGAATTTTCAGGGCTTACGCAAATGTGTTTTTATTACAAATCAAACCCAAAATTTCACTCTTAATGAAATTAGACTCATGTTAGCAGTTAAATAGATAAGCACAAATACTGTCATTCCTTTTTCTACAAAAAAAACCAAAAAGCCTATCCAAAACGAGGACTATAATTAATTATAGATGAAAGTTTCTGCCAGGTCATGACATTGTAGTGAATATTACTAAGTTATTAATTATGATGACTATTCTATTCAGTTCACAACCCATCAGCAGTTGTTTATAGCTTTCTACTCCCACTAGCTTGTAGAAACAATATTATCCTTTAGGGAAAAAGAAAAGGGACAAAGAATCCTCAGTCCTGTACAAATTAATCTTCCGAATAATGAAGGTAGGTGAGTTTTGTTTGGTCAAATTTCAGATTTTTCTGGAACTATCTGCCCAGAATGGCTTAATTTGTAATAACAACATTAGAAATGTAACCTTACAAATGCTCTCTGAGGATGTTCTGGATGCAACTGGTTCAAGAAAGCTGTTCTGGTTACCTGTAACCCCAGAAGGCTTAGGCTAAGTGAACAAATAAATTGTTTAATAAAACAAATTAAACTATTTCCTACCTGCAGGTTACCTCTGACATCAGCGTTGGAAATGGCAGCTTTTAAAATGGATTCTGCAATATTGTTAACTCTCATTAGCACAGGAATGAAAGCACACACAGAGGTCATCACAGGTTCCTGAGCAAACTCATGGGGACTCTCAGCACAGTGAGGGGATAGAGCTGATTTTTAATCACTGTCTGTGAATCACGAGAATAGAACTAAGCAAAATGGACTATTTCAGTTGGAGGGGACTTACAAGACCCTCTAATCCAACTGCCTGACCAGTTCAGAAATGACCAAAAATTAAAGTGTTTTAAGGGCATTGCCCAAATATCCCTTAAACACTGACAAGCCTGGAGCAATGACTACATCTAAGAAGCCTTTTCCACTGTTTGACCACCCTCTCAGTAAAGAAATTCTTCCAAATGACCAGTCTAAGCCTCCCAGGCACAGTTTTGAACCATTCCAACATGTTCCATCATTGGATCCCAAGGAGAAGAGCTCAGCACCTCCCTCTCCCCCTAAGGAAGCTGTCAGAGAGCAATGAGGTCACCCCTGAGCCTCCTCCAAACCAGACAAGCCCAGAGCCCTCAGGTGCTCCTCACAGGACATCACTTCCAGCCCCATCACCATCTTTGTTACCCTCTGCTCACAGTCATGAACCTTCACATCCTCACCTGGTGATCCCAGCCCTGAGCACAGCAGGATAATCCTCTCCTTTCCCTGCTGCTCATTCTGTGTTTGATGGTTTAATGCAGCCCAGGATGGGATTTGCCCTCTGGGCTGCCAGGGCCACTCTTGGCTCCTGGAGAGCTGATCCTTGTCTGCAGGGCTGATCTACAGCCACTGCTCTCCCTATTTAGACTTTTGCTGGGCATTACTCCACCCTAGGTGCAGAATCCAGAGTTTCAGCTTTTAAATTTCATCCAGTTAATCATTACCCAATTACCCTATCTGCCTAGTTTCCTCTGTAAGACCTTTTGTGTCTCAAAAAAGCAAACCACACCTCCCATTTTGGTATCCTCAGCAAACTTGCTAATGGTGCATTCAACTTCTGCATCCAGGTTGTTGATAAATATATTGTTGATAAATATATTGAACAGGACTGGCCCTAGAAACAACCCCAGAGGAACACCATTGGTGACAACCTTTGGAGCTCTGTCCTTCAGCCAGTTCTTCACCCACTGTTTCTTGTATCTGATCTTTCCATAGCCGGACAATTTCTCCAAAAGATGGTGTGATGGACAGGGTCCAAAACTCTGTATTCTTCCTGAAGAGCCTGAGCTCATTTACCAGATAATGCATTTATTTTCTCTCCATAGCCCCACCAGGAGTCCCCTGTTCAGCCAAGCTGGATTTCTATCCCACTTAACACACAATTAAATTGCTGGATCCTCTGCTTCCAAAAGATTTTCTTGAAGACTGATCAGTTCTTGATGGTTTCCAAGTCCTCAAAAGCAGATTCCCATGATGAATAGCTCATGAATAACTTTAAATTTGCTCTCCTGAAGTCCAGGGTAGCGACTCTCCTGTTCCTTTTTCTCATTGCGCTGAAAATTTTAAACACAACCACGTTGTCATCTCTGTGGCCAAGACAGCCACTTACCATCACATCTCACATGAATCCTTCTTTTTCACAAACAGCAGATCTAGGAGGGCATCATTCCTGGCTGGCTCACTGAGTACCTGAGACAAGAATTTATCTCCTACCAACTTTAAGAATTTTCAAGATCTGTCAGTTTGTCACAGCAGGATGATATTCCCAGTTTTTGTCTGGGAAGTTGAAATCTCCCATAAAGACAAGTGCGTCTGAATCCCACATTTAACTTGACCATCATTTCACAAGTTTTTTAATAAAGGTAGAAGAAAACAGACAGAATATTACCATAGATTTATAGAATTCTGAAGGTTGGAAAAGTCCTCTGAGATCATCAAGTTCAACAATTAACCCAGCACTGCCAGGTCCAGCACTAAACCATGTCCCCAAGTGCCACATCTAAATGTTTTCTTAACACTTCCATGGATGATGATTCCACCATTTCCCTGGGCAGCCTGTTCCAATGCCTGAGCATTCTTCAGTGAATACATTGTTGAACTGAGCAATTTCTTTCTCTCTCTCTGGAGTAGAACTAAATGATTACTCTTTGTTTCCTTTGTCCAGCAATAAGAACTAAATAAGTACCTGAAATAAGCAGATATTTTAGCTCTTCTTGAAGCTGCTGGTTATCTTGTGCCTGAGGCATGTAATTTCTGCTTGTCCAGCTTATATAGAGGATAGCTCTGAGGACCTCTCTGAAGTTTTTTATATGAGCCTCATTACAACAGTATTGAAGAGCATGGCAGTCATAAATTGAATTATCTGTACAATACTGTGATAATGAGCGAATTAATCTTTTGGAGATGAAGACCCAAGGCACAGAAAATTGTCCAAAGGTAAGCTATGACAGAGCAGCAATCAGCTTTCAGTTGGCACCCATGGGGCAAAGCACCTTCCTGTGGTGCCCATCATTATCTGACCTGGGCTAACTCTGTGTGTTGTTACACAGCAGAGCACAAGCCAGGTGTGTGGCTGTGCCATAAAATCAAAACTATTTACTGTCATTGAATCCAGTTTCTGCCTATAACCATCATCACAGGTGAAACTCTTGCAGAAGCACTGCTATCAAACCTGGAGCTGATTTTTATTCTTCTAGCTTTGAGTAGAAGCAAATTTAAGCCAGCTGTTTCCAGCTGCCTGAGCACACCCTCTTGGCAGAGGCAAATTTGCCAGACAAGACCTGAAATTGCCGTGGATTAACCTACCAGACTCACTTTGACATTAAACCTCTGCACTAAGGAGGAGTTTCTATTGAGATGTGCATTGTGTTTCTCTGAATGAGTTCTGTGTGGGGAATGAAATAATTCAAAACATAATGTGCCTTAAAATTGTTCACTTTGGATTCTTTGCATTGTATTTCTATACTTAATGCTATCAGCTAATCTTTCTGTGTTAATTGTTGTTGGGCAGTCAAGGCAGCTGATATCATATTTATCAATAATTAAAGGTGTGTTTCTTCCTTGAGATGAAAATGGGGAAATATCTTGCATCTGAAATATTGTGGACAACAGCAGAAAAGGAGAATGTTATATGTGTGATCTGCTTCAGGAATTAAGCTCTTGCACATAT
This sequence comes from Ammodramus savannarum pratensis, assembly GCA_020466415.1. Classification (NCBI taxonomy): domain Eukaryota; kingdom Metazoa; phylum Chordata; class Aves; order Passeriformes; family Passerellidae; genus Ammodramus; species Ammodramus savannarum. Next base: position 146,903,685 of record JAHXMQ010000807.1, read on the forward strand.
GAGTCAATAGACATCATAAAGAATTGGTTTTAATTGAATTTTTCATGTGCTATTTTCATTATAAAATTACAAAAATCCTACATAAACTGTATTTTTCTATGGAAACATTTAAAAAGACAGTAAATGCATAAGAAGAATACTAGGTAAACCATTCTCTGACTATGATACTTCATAAGTGAAAGTCAAATCTTTTTATGAAGTTACTTTAAAATATTTGAATGCAAAGTTTTAAAAAATGTACAATATTCTTCAAATTGCCAAAGAATTTTTAATTACATGAAAAATAAGATTTTATTTAGTTGTAGCTGGAAGGAAAAAAAAGTTGGATTTTGTGGACTTTTATTCTGATGAGTGTCAGTATAAGAGCAAGATGTCTCAGGCTTCTGTGGTTTCTGATTTTTCATCCGTACACTAGTCTGCTCTGTTTTTTTCTTCTGAGATTAAAATCAAAGTGGCTAATATAGTACAAAATTAATAAAATGCAAAATTAAAGGGTTTTTTACAACTGCAAGGACAGTCATATTATCATTACTTTCATTTTCCTTTTTTGCATAGCAATTTCAGTTATGAAAGGTAAGTATTCATTCTGCAGACATTTCTAGATTTCTAATTTATAAGGAAGTTTGTTCATAATCCCTTAAGGTTTCAGTTTGTTTATGACAGCCCTCTTTTTTATTCAGGATTAAGTTGGATGATGCTGTACAATAAAACAAACAAACAAAGAAACAAGCCAAAAAAACCCACAACCTCTTTAGTCTCTGGTAACTAACGAAAGTCGCACATCATTTTCATTGCAAAGATTGTCAGCACCACTGAAGGCAGGTACAAACGCAGCTGTAAATAGGAGTATTTTGTGGGCAGTGCTGCTGTGGCGCACACGGGGCTGTTTCAGGAGCGCTCCGATCTCGCCCTTGCTGAGAGGCAATAGTGCCTCCCGGTGGCTCCCTCTCTCAGTCATCCCCGACGCCTTCACATTTTACAGCCGATTTTCGGCTATAAATCGCATTGCTTCTTTTGTATTTTGAATGCAAAATGCACGCAGGTGCCCTCCTTGGGTTCAGCAAGCTGCAGGTACCTCCCTACCTGGGTTTGCAGGATGCTTCTTTCTGAATTTTTCACAGGATTTTTTTACTACAGTTGCAGTAATTGAGGCTTAGACTGGAAACTTCAACGCACTGTTTTTCTTCTCATTCTGCCTTGGCAAGATTCTGAAAAAAGATGCACAAAGCATTCTATTCCTCAAGTCAAATTTGCATCCAGAGAAATTCCTTTAGCAGCATCCTGAGCAATCTGATCGCTGGAAACTTCTCATCATTTGGTGGAAATGATTTAATGAGTCTGTATCCTTCAGCTTATTACATGCACTGGATTTTTGTGTTGTTTATGACTCTCCAAGAGCACAAAGGTCCACTTGACCTGTCTGCACAAAGCCCACTCAGTCCCTCAGCCCTCAGAGAGATGATTCGTGCAAAGTCACTGTGAAGAGGCTATGGGGGCAAGCTGCATTCATTCAAACAATAGTGTATAATGAGTTGAGGCAGTTATGCCTTTTTTTACATGATTTTATTCAATTGTATGTGAATTGCAAAGCCTAATTAAATGGCTGTTTTGCTGACTGAAAAAAATCCCTTTTTTTGAAAGTGAAATAAACAAGATAATTTATTTTGATTTTTTTATATTATTATTTTAGTTTTCCATTGAAATGAAAGTGTATTTCACTTTGCGGGTGTAGCTTTGGGGATTTTATTTGATGTTTACTTTCTCACCTTAGTACTGCACCTGAGCTCTCATATGACCATGAGAAAGTGCCTCTGAATGCTCCAGGTCCTATAAAAGTTACAGGAGACATTTTAGGTAATAATTTTGAACATGGAAGTCTAAAACTCATGGCTGCCATGCACCCATACATTATTGGCTGCTTTTTTTTTTTTTTTCTGGGTCAAACTCTGTCCAAAAATATGGCCAAGTCCCTGTATCCTCTAATTAGGAGAAGTTTGCAGAGGTGAGATGCTGTAGGTTGAAGCAAGTATCAGGTTGCTTTTCAGAACCTGAAGAGCCTGGAATTGCTGGTGGCTTTTGTCTGTATGACTCATGACTATGCATCAGCTGGTAATTATGGATTTAGACACGGCTTGAAGGACAGGAAGCAAATGTGAAGTAGTGTGAATCTGTACCAGCAGCAGTTTCAGAGGTTTTCAGCATAGGAATGTAGGAGTCCTGAACGGTTTCCACTGTTTGGTGTCCCCAGATTGTGCAGGTGGCAATATGCTGAATCCAGTTAAGCTGGATTCAGGCTCATTCTGACCTCTCTGTGTCAGTATGTCTGATGCATCTATGCTGTGCAGTAAAGATGTGTGAATAATGCCAGGGGAGAGCTCTTTGATGTGTTTTCTTTCACTGGAACCATCCCTGATGGCAGCTTCCCCACAGTGTTAAATACCTGTTGTTATATAATGATATTTATTTCATGTTCTTAAGCATATAAGGACATAAAGGTGTTGGAGAGTGTCCAGAGGAGGTCTGCAAAGATGGTTTGCCTTGAGGGGAATCCATACAAGCAGTGACTGAGGTCACTTGGTTTGTTCAGCCTTGAGGAGACTGAGGGGAGACCTCATTGCAGTCACAGCTTCCTCACAAGGGGAAAAGGAAGGGCAGAGACAGATCTCTTCTCTCAGGTGAACAGTGACAGGAGCCAAGGGAAAGGCCTGAAGCTGTGTCAGGGGAGATTTAGGTTGGATATTAGGAAGAGGTTCTTTCCCCAGAGGGTGGTTTGGCACTGAACAGGCTCTCCAGGGAAGTAGTAACGCACTGACAGAGTTCAGGAAGCATTTGGAAAATGCACTCAGGCACATGGTGTGACCCTTGGGGTGTCCTGTGCAAGGCCAGGAGTTGGACTCAATAATCCTTGTTGGTCCCCTCCAGCTCAGGATATTCTGTGGTTCTGTGATGGCAGTGACTGCCTCAGGCCTGGTTTTCAGCTGTGTTCTGTACCTGGTCTGGTGTGCACTCTTTGAGCAATGGTTGTGTGAAACATGACAGTGAGACCTGGGTTTCCAGGTCCACATTGCAGAAAAAGAGGAAGGGAGAGTCAAGTTCATCTTGAGCCAGGTAATCAGAGCAATTAAATCCCAAATTGCATCCAACAAGCAACTTTGTATGAGGTTCAATCCTGTTTGGATGGAGCCCTAAGCAACCTGATTTAGTGTGTGGCATCTCTACCCATGGCAGAGGGGTTGGAAGTGGATGGTCTTTAAGGTCTCTTCCAACCCAAAATGTTCTATGAAGCTATGATTCTTTGAAGTTTTTGTTTACTATTGATGCAATATTAAAAAAAGTACAAAAGAAAACAAAAAAAACCCACTTAAAATGCTACTAAACAAGCAATCAAAAACCCCTAAACAAACAAACAAACAAAAACCTCAAACCAAAACAAAATGTTTCATGTCCGCAAGTCCCTTTCCACACCTTTATTTATGTGATTTTCCATTGTCTCATCTGCTGTCATCGGCTTGCTCTGCTTTGTACTCTGTGAGATTTCCTTGCTAGCTGAGTTTGTTGGGAGAGGAGAGACAATTTTTGTCCTGCAGCTGCTTTCTCTTTGTTAGACACTTTGTCTCTCTTGCACATTCAATTCAGTAGTGCCCTGTAGAAAAGAACATATTGCCAGACATGGTATCTCTGTTTAATAAGTGGTTAAATCTTTCTATGTTCCTGATATCTTGGCTTTGATGGAGATGGAAGGAGGATATTAAAAGCTTTCAGTAACAGGCATGTGCTGGAAGGACAATCTTGGTGCTGTCCTCTGGTAGCACATAAAGGTTAAGTGTAAGAGGGATATTGTGCATTAGTGATTACACAGGAAAGCATTCTGTATCTGTTAATCATCTTTAACAGACAGGCATGCCTGTCTTAACTTTTCTGTTTTGACAGGCTCTTAATTTAGAGAGAATTACTTTTTTACTGGAAAAGTGGTCAATCCAGGTAAATTATGAGTTTTCCCCCTTTTTGCTTTAGAACATCTGAGCCTCCAAGGCAGTAATTGTTCGCAATCCTCTTCTTCTCCTGGCTCAAAAGCTCTGTAGAATTACTGTTATCAGTTTTCTGTCCTATGCCAGTATATTTGAGCAGCAGGGATGCTGCAGCCCAGCATACAGGGCTAATAATTGCTCTGCTTCACGTTCCTGATGTTTATGACCTGTTGTCTGGAGCACAGCAGAATTGTGGGAAGCATCTCAGCTTAGGAAAGATTCATGCTGAAACTAAAGCAATATTCTGTTGAAGAGACTGATGTAAATAAGAATCCAGAGTGCTGAAAATTTTCCTTTCTAAGCAGTTCCAAATTAATTTATTACACTGAGCTGGTCTGTGAGTAGCTGCTTTGGCTTTCAGGAGGCTGGCTGATCACATGATTTAGTCTAGATGTTTTTTCCTTGGGCTGCTGCTCCATTCTTTCTGCAAATGACTGCTCTGCTGAAAAGTGCCCAAATGGCAAGAAGAAAATGCAGCTGCTGATGGCAAGAGCAGACACTCTATGGGAGCACTCTCAAGGTGCTGCTCCCAGATCTGTCATTTTCCAGTGGAAAAGGAAAATGTCCCACACAGGCAGGCAGAAGGCAGACAGGCAGTGTGCACAGAGGATAGTGGTGAGGAGGATGCAGGTGGATGGTCAGTGTTTACACAGAACTCACAGAATTCACAGGATGACTAGGTTGGAAGAGACCTTAAAGATCATTGAGTCCAAACCATGCCCCAACACCTCAACTAAACCATGGCACCAAGTGCTTTTTTAAAACACATCCAGGGATGGTGACTCCACTCACCTTACAATGAGTAAGGAAACTTCTATCACAACATCCAGACATAGATAAAATATGGAGACAAGAAGAAAGCAAAAGGTGGAAAGATACAAGGATCTGAGCATGAAGAAGCATATTCAGAAAGCAGAGAAAGGAGAATGAACAGATTTATATACTATCATCTTTACACAAAAAAAGGGAAGCAAATCACAGTACTAGATTGAAGACTTATCTATGTATACATTCATGTGTGTATTTACTTAAACATACACATGCATATATAGAAAATGCACACATTTTCTTAATAGTGTCTATATGAACATCTGCTGCTAGTATAAAATGATCCTTGTACTCTTAGTGCATAGTTTGAAAAAGCTTATGAACCCCTTTGCTATGAGAGATAAGAGAGCTTCTCTACTCTCAGCAGAGGGAATATTCTGTAGCATTTCAATACCATTATCTTATTCTAGTTCCTCTGTAATTCTGTGAAGTGGATGTAGAGACTTGGATAATTCAAGTGTATGAGTTAATAAATTACAGTTAGAGTATATCCAGTTACCATAATGGCTCTTAAATAATTAAACAAAGCAATCTTAAAAAGGATCCTGCTACACTGCACTAACTAGAAAGGTGTCATAAGAGTTACTAAAAACCTATCCCTTAAAGTCCCATTCCACTGTGTACATACAGCACAATTAGTGTCTGCTTTGTGGGTATAAATCAAAGGCACAGAGTGCTTGTAGGGAATTGAACTGAATTTAATGATGAGAATTGTGTGGGTTATGGAAAATGTGGCTGAGGAGGATCTATGAGATGAGTCATCAAGCCTTGCTGCAACTGGCTGCAGCCCCCTTCCAGGTCACTACAGGAATTAGTTCTTATAAAGTTCCTTCACACTCTTCAAAGAGGACACAACTTTTAAAATGAAGATCTGAAATAATAATATTATTGGAAGACAGTGGTATGTATTGACCATGCTTCAATAAGGCCTTGAAGTTCTGATGAAAGCAGAAAGCAATGCTCTTGTAATTAGTTCCACCAACATCTGACAATTTATTTACATAGGTGAAGGATAAAAAATTAGTCCTTTGTTAGTACTCTTTCAGGACATAAATTTGTATTTGATAGCAATGAGTTCATAATGGTCTGATTGATCCTTTATGGAAATTTAAATGAAAATTTTAAAAAATCCAGAAGCTTAAAACAAAAGGAAAACAACATTTTAAAATAGTCATTGAATTCTCATTCACATAAAAAAAATTAATAGTGTTATAAGCATAGTTCTTTTTCATGGGAAACTAGACATACTGTCTGAAAACTGAGTAAGGTATATGTTATATATATGTTATATGTGAGGTATATGTATATGCTATAAAGCATATCAACAAAACACTCTCTGGAAGAGCTTTACTCAGAGGCTTTTTACTGTCTGTGGTATTTCAGATGTTCTCACAGCAGGTGGACCATATATTGTGTTACTTTCTTTGAAAAATTGCAGGAAAGCAGCTGGTGAAATACAAGGTGTCATCCAACACTTGTTTCATCTACAGTAAAGCAGACCAGTAATGCAGGTTTCAATGATTTACAATAAAGATCCAAACCACATACTCTAGACAACTCATTCAGTGCTCTTTTAATAAGAACTAAGATTTATATAGTTCCTCTCATCCCTCAAATATCCCAAAGCATTTTATGAACTCCTTCCAACACCCTTTTTGAGAGGAAATACAAGGCCCATGAAGAACTTCTTGAGCAGGAAACAGTTGTCTGAAAAAATATTCAGTACACCACTTTGGGACAGGAAGAGAGGGACAAAGATGTCAAAACAGAATGACAGATAGTATATATAATTAGATATATTATGAATAAAAGCAATTTGTCTAAGCACCCAGTTACTGGAATCTAGCCATTAAACTTCAGGATTTCACTTCCTTTGGGAAAGACGCTTGTATTTTTTAACATATAATGTAAAATCAATCCAACTCTGAGTGTTGAAATACTTTCCTATGTGTGCAGCTGCAAAGAGAATGTATTTTTGTCACTGGTAGTTACACTGTCCTAGTATCCAAAATAAATCAGATGCTGTTCAGTTGCTGTAGATATAGTTCTGGAACTGGGAGAAAAAAAAATCACAAGACAACAAAAAAAAGAAAATTAAGGATGTGCAAAAAATTACAATGGGTGATAATGCACTTTTTCTATGCCTTCTTCACACTTAGAATTTGTCCTGATCATTAAGCCTGATTTGTCATTCTCATTTTCAAAAAACCCTCAGCTTTCCTGCTTCACATCAGTGGGGAGGTTGTTTTCACCTTTATGTCAATCAAGGGGGGTACAAGGAGTTCTCTTCCACAGGCAGACTGGATCCAAATCTGATTTAACTTTCATACCATGAAAATGCAGGATAAAGCAGGACAGCCTTTGATGTGCTGGTTTGTTTGTTTGTTTGTTTGTTTGTTTTAATAAACACTATGAGCAGCAGTGTGTGATATTTTTTAATTCCTTTCCTTGCCCTTTTGAGTTTTCAGGAGCCCTGGAGAGGGTGCCTCTGGGAATCATTTATTTACAGACAAGGGAAGAGAGTTTTATTGAGTAGTGAAAATATCATCTTGTTTTGTTGCTGTATTTTCCACTTTTATTTTGAGAGATTAACCTGTACAAGAAAAGCACTTTAATGGAATACAACTGCTGTATGAAGAGGGCCTGAAGAGATATCTATGCAGTATTTATATGCTGTCTCAATTACCACTGCAAAATAGTTTGATGATTCAGCAAGGGGCCCTAAAAGTATCTTCAATAATTCTTTCCCATTTAGATCTCTGAAGAAGAATCAATTTTATACCATTGCCTGGTCTTTTATTGCCCTTAGGTCCCACATTTCAGTACAGAAAGCACACTTGTAATCCTCTGTGAGCTGGAAATGCAGATGAACCAGGCAACAAGGCTGTGCTGAATGGAAAGCCAAGAGTTTGCAACAATGCAGGCTGCTCTGTGCAAGATCCTGTGAGGTGAACTTGCCTGGTTTCCAGCTACATTAAATAAAAGGGCTGGGGATGTACCCTGCTCACAACACTCTCAACAGAAATGTGAGGTAGCAAAGGAAATGTTTTCCTTTAAATTGTTTGTGTAGTTACTGTGCAAAGCAAAGCTATAAATTTTCATTGTCTCCAAAGGCAAAAGCCCAGGAGTTGAGACAAGTGAGGAAAGCAAGAGCAGTGCAGAGCCCTGTGTGGGAGATGCTGTAAAGCAGAATATTCTCTGCCATGTCAGGAAGCACATCAGGGGAGCTGGGACAAGTGTCAGTGGCTCAGAACACACCAGGAGCTGTTGTCGAGAGCACTGTGACAAGTTATATGGAGCACCAAGGGATACTCCAGGCTTTATCAAGAGTGAGGCAATCATTTCCACTGCTATAAAAGTATCTTGGCAGGAAAAGACTATAAATGTAATAAAAGAGGGGGGTGGGGGGAAATGTTGTCTGTGCCCATAAAAGAGGACAGTGATTGTGCAGTTATAGTGTTTCATAAAATCCTTCAAGTTAGCAGGAAGGGAAGAAATTGGGCAAAAAGATGAGGATGAAACAACACATTATATTTTTTCTGGAAACTGGGAATGTGTGTGAGGGAAAACACTGTTGGATCTTAGTCTGATTTTATACCCCTCTGTAAACAGCAGCTACTGGCCACTGTGGCAGACAGGACCCAGCAGGCTGGATCTGTTCTCTAACTCAGTATGGATATGGTTTAAATTTCTAACTGAAATAAAGGATAATAGTAAGACTGAGAGAAGCAAAATTATTTCATTTTTTAGGTATATATAGTGTTTTCACATGCTCTAGGAAAAAGAATCATGCAAAGGGCAATGTGGGAACTGAGAATTAGGTGAAAACTCGTTTCTGGTGGGTTTTTTTTCCATCTAGGAAACCATGGCAAAGAGCAAACAAGAAACACAGATTCTTTTTTTCGACAAAATTCCATAGTTGTCTGCACTGGTTTTGTATAAAACTTTTCTTATTGTGCTCTCTTTTCTGACCTAAATGATCACATTAATAGCTAGCAAATGACTGATATAAACTAGACCACTAACAATTGGTGAAAAAAACCCCAGTTCTGTCAGTTCAGAAGAAAAATTTGTGCTAGTCCTTTACTTTTTGCTTTATTTTCTTGAAGGAGTCTTTGAGTCTGAATGGTTAAATTCAATATATCTTCTATACATCCTAAACACTCACTGAGGCAGAGCTGAAAGTTTTGTGGTTTACCCTAATTTATTCAGGCTTTATTCTGCTTCTGTGAGATAGGACATGGTAGTGGGTAAGGATTCAGACTTGAGAACACGTGCCACTGCAACAGGAGATTTCAGTTGTTTAGATACAGCGGTTAATGAGAGCTGTGATAGCTCTCTGGAGATACATAAAAGGCTACTAATGACTAGTTCATTTATAAGTGATGAAGATCTCTCAAGATCAAAATCCTTCCAAAAATACAATAAATAGGGAGCTGTGAACTTGCAGTGGCTTTGACAGTAGTACACTGTCATCTCAGCGCTGAGATTTCTTTAATGCTCAACTTTTAATGGAACTATTTTTCATTTGTAACATCATGCAAGACATTTAATTTACCTTTCTCCTTCTGCTTCATATCTCTGCTTTGCAGAGCACAGTGGTTTATGGCTACCAGATGTCAGCATTTTCTGTGTCACATCTTTTTTTTTTGCATGAAACTTCAGTTTCAGTGGAGTTAGAAGATTTTGTGCAATTCTGTGCAGCTACAATGTGTTCAGTGCCTCTTCATTCACAGGGGGACTCACAGACTCCTTGTTGTATGGTCAGCCCACTTGGGAAGTTTCAGAGCTGCTGTGTGATCTATGTTTGCATAGATCAGCTGGGAAACAGTGGTGCATCAGATCTTACCCTTGCTGAAACATCAGTGCAACTCTATATTTTTGCCTAAAAAATACTTATTAGAAATACTGTACACCCTAGAGATAAATATTTGAAATTCATGTGACCCTCTGCAAAACACCATCTAGTCTCTAGGCACAGAAACACATGGCCATATGTGAGCACTGGAAAAACTTCTTTATGTATTTATCTCTTTTCAGATTTTAATCTGATTTTTAAGTCCATTTTTTTAATGGATATTTTTACTGAATAATCCAACTAAGTAATTATTTACAGAAGTATTTCATTTTGTTCTGTTGGTAAATGAATACTTTGTTGTTTACCTGGATCCTTGACCTTGGGGCAAAGCCTAACCAAATCCTACCATGAGTTTTTCTGAGTCACTGTGAGCTGAATATGAAGTGCAGCCCCATGCTATTGGCAAATTAATTTTATGACTTGTGTATAAAATATGTTCTACTATTCCTTGCTTCTCTTACAGAATACTCAATGAAATAATGCAAAATAAATCTCTGTTATGCTTTGCATGCAGCTCTCTCTTGCCCATGTGGGATGAATGGCAAGACAGCCATTAACTCCAGCAATTGACAATCAAGTCCATGATTTGAAAGTGAGCTGGAATTACAATGGACAGCATTAGTGTTCCAGGAGCTGGAGAAGCAGACGGTGGTTCATGACCTGAAAAGTATCGAGCATCTGTAACTTTCACTGAAGTCAAATTATAAATGCTTGACACCTCCCAGTGCTTGTCCTGCTATTCTGGAATGCAGATTGTGACTAGAGGACAGGAAATGGCACTTTAGGGGGAATAATTCTTTAGGCTTAAGTAATCAGAAATTCATCAGCAGATGAATTATGTTAAGATGGATGGAGCAGATCTCTTTGTACCAAAACTAAAATTTTAATATGCAAAGCATGGATGAAAAGGATTTTGACCATTATGTCAGTATAAAAATTAATACAGCTGTGAATAATAATGGCAATCCATTCCAATAACATGGATATTTATATAACATTGCCATCTGATAATGGTTAGATCAGTAAGGAGTTGTAATTACCACTATTGATTAGCTCTAAATTATGCATATTGATGACTAATGCTGAAATAATGTGTTGTTTTCAAAATCCTCTCTTCCACTTTCACACACCACTTCTTGATCCCATTCAGCTCTCCAATCTTTTCCATTAGTAATTGCACTGGTGAGGGCACTGGCACTCACCCCTTATGGCTTGTCCATTAGGATTTGTCTGGGAGCAACAACCACCATTTAGCACATGTTAAAAAAAAGGTCTGACTTAATCCTAATGGCACAAAAGCAAGTAAGATCCTGGATTAACTGTGATCCCAACATTATTAATAACAAGAATAAAAATGCTAAATAATTGAGTTGCTAAAAAGTTAAATAATCTATTTGTAACTCCTGTTTTTGTGAGATCACTCAGATTGACACGAAGGGCTATTTTTCAGATGGTGGTTAGAATGGCTTTCACTTACACAATGAAATACCCATTTCTGGGGGATTTCCAAAGTGTTTTCCACATGCCAGGATATATCACTTTCTCTGCATTACTCACCATCTTTGAGCAATGAAGAGGAAAATTTAGCTTAGCCAGAGGGTCATTAGGAAAGTGCAGCAGAGCTCAGATCTGTTTACTGTGGTTTGACCTGTGGTTATTGGGCATTGAGATTTTTTGCACTATTGACTCTTGTTGAATTAATTCAGTGTACAACTTAAGTACCTACAAGTGGAGTTCCCTGGTGCCTGGGACTGCATCCAGATCTCAGAGTTTCACTTTTCATGTGATGTAAAGGGAGATTTAGGCAAAGAAAGCAAGTTAGGAATGTGCACTCAGAGAATGGATGAGGTCTCCTTTCGACAAGAGCTACAGCTTTCTTTTTTTTTCCTCCTCTCTTTTTCCCTCTGTTATGTTTGAAAAAACTCTAAGGTAGAGAACTCTAAGGTAGAGCATTTTTCTCCTGGATTAGAGATGTACAAGTTCTCTATGGATGTAAGAAGCAACAAGAGCATATAACCATAGGCAGTCACTCCTAGTTACCATGAGCTATCAGATCAGCTCAACCCTTTCAGAGCTCAGGGCTCTCTCCATGCACTCTGTTACATTTGCCAAGGACCTGGATGCTTTTCCAGCCTTCACTGTCATCCAGAGATGAGCAGTCCCAATAAAGGTCTTTCGGAGAATTTCTATTTGGAAGCTAGAGCCCAAAGTCCTCTTTAGGAAAAGCCCCTGCAGTCTGTCAAAGGGCTCATGTGATGATGATTCACTCTTGTCTTTTTAAAGATGCAGGAGAAGCTGCACTTCACCTTCAGTACTAGTTGTTGGAAACTTACTCACAAAATGTGACCCTGGTGCAAGGCCTTCCTCAGGCACAGAGGTTTTAAAGCAGCTGCACCTCTCTGTTCACATTACCTGTGTCACCAATAGGGATGGAAATCCTCTTCTCTGCCAGTGCAGTCTGCTGCCTGAGAGGAATCCAATGGGTGATGTGTTTGAAGAAAATGTTGGTAGTGCCATCAGGTATCACTGCAAAAATAAATGTAATCTGCAGCTTCCAGGCAGTGCTTGGTATGATGATCATGAGGCTCTGAACAGACTGGATGGGGTCATCAAGATGCTGTAAAAGTTCTTTCTTGCTCTTTTTACCTTTGAGCTCAGATAGAAAGAAAGAGATATGGACCTATCTTATTTTTCAGGGCAATTCTAGGCATGCACAGTGAGTTCAAGGCCAGGAGGAGAATCCTGCTTTACCTGAGGTGCCTCAGTGGTGAGCACCAGCTGAGCTGAGCCCCGTTTGGATTTACTCCTTCCACTTCTGTTTCACTTGCCAACACCTTCCCCTCACCTCCACCCTGATCTGGCTCAAATTTCTCTGACACCAGTAATTTCACAAGCTGTTTCTCTCCCTAGTACCTTCAATTGCTGAATTGTCCAAGGGCAAAATATTTCAACAAAAAAAATTGATGTATCTAGTCCAAAATGTAGGTTATTTAGAGGGAATAACGTGGTGCAGTTGATATGAGAAGGAGATGGTATAGACATGTCTTTCAAACTCTCAGCCCTCTGAGATATGGATGGTAAGAGGCCAATAATCCTCTTCCAGCTGTGAAATATTAAGACACATCTGAAATGTTTCTCTTGCAGATTTTGCTAGAAGTTGATTTAGTGGTACTTTGATGCTCAAGTATATTCAGTAAATAGGACCACAAATGTGGCCAGGTGTTTCTGGCTTTATAAACCTGATGAGTTATTGGATGTGAGACCTTTTATACTGCAACCTGTGGTCAGAAGTGAGTGCAGTGATCTCAGCCCTGTTGCTGGTGGTCAGATGTCCACCCTGCTCATTGGCCCCTGCAGTCCTTGCAGCTGACAGCATGACAGCTTCTTCTGCAGGCATGTTTGCAGAATAAATAGCTTTAATAACATGCTTGTCAATTCATGACAAAGAAGTTCTCTTTTTTCGTTCCTTGTTCTTTTCCCATTGCAGGCAGAAGCTGAACAATTCATTACCCTTTTGTAATGTAATACATTCTGCCTTTAAAGGGAAATGTCACATTCCAGTTGGAGTTAGTCAGTACTGATGTTTGATGTTTTATCAATAGAAGGGAAAAGTGGCAAAGCGGTTTTTTCTTTGTTGTACTCTCTTAGCTAACCTGGCCACCAGTCTCTTTTCCCCTTTTCCTGCACAATATAACAGAGCACACCCAGGAGTAGAGGATTTCCATGAGTCAAACTCACTGCTGCCCAAGCCTCATGCAGGCACAGTAAAACATCCAATTCTACTGCCATATAGTCCAGAAAAAAGGGATATTTTCCTTTATCTTCTTTGTGGCAAGTGACATAATTAAATTAAAAGAAATTAAAACTACTTTTCTTCATTTGAATCACAGAATCTGTGAATGGTTGAGGCTGGAAGGGACCTCTGGAGGTCAAGCAGGGCCATCTAGAGGCATTTGCCCAGGACCACATGTGTTTTGAATCTCCAGGGATGGAGAAAACCTCCCTCAGCAACCTGTGCCAGTGCTCGGTCACCCTCACAGTATATTTTTCCTGTTGGATCCATCTTGTCTGGAATTCATCCCCTATATCCTATCATTATTTTTATAAACTGCCTTAATAACATGCACTGCTGCATGCTACAACAGGATTGTGATTTTTATGGTCTGTGATGGCTGTAAATTTCACCCTTTTCTAAGCATCTTTCTTGGTATGAACATTTTCATACAACAAAATCAAAGACTACTGCTGTACTAAAAAGTCAAAAGGAACCAAGACCATCGTCTGCCCCTAAAGCAATTAGCTTGCTGAAAAAATGTGGCTTCCAAACCAGGGTGACTACATCCAAAATTCCTCTTAGGAATGATCCCTGGCCTGTGTTAACTCCAAAAACATTTGGGGGACTGCTGGCATGGACCAGAGCAGCACCAGGGACCACCTCAGTGATTTAACAGCACAATCGAATCTCCATGTCTGGGGATGTTTCCTGGCAATGTTTAATGTACTGTGTAGACACAGCCATAAATTCTACAGGAAAGCTACATTAATGTGGCTATTAGGTAAACAGGAAGAAACCTTTGACCTAGAAAACACTTTGTGTGCTGCTCTGTCATTGAAAGTGTGTCTCTTTCAGACAGTTGTGAGAAATCAGTACTTGGGTGCCCAGCCTGCTGCTCCGTTTGCTGAGAGCATTACTGGAGGATTATCCAAAGAGGGAGGAGTGCCAATGCAAACCTTCTACCTAAATTTAACCTCACAGCTGAGTTAACTGAACTGATATCAAAGTGAAGCAGAATTTCAGACAAATAAAGTGGAGAATGGCAGTGCAGAAGAATTCCTCCCCCGTCTCACACCAACTAGTTATTTCCCTTCCAGGGCTTCAAAGGGGAAATCAGGCATTCCTGCACACTGAGCTTTGAAGGTGAGCTGCTTTGTGAAAACTCCCTGCCGTGCTGTGTTGCTGAAACCAACAATCTGAAAATGTTAGCTCAGCTTTGCTGTAACCTCACTTTCAAGTGGCTGTGGAGGCTAAACACAAATCAAGCAGTTTCTTGAGCTCTATCTGAAAACACAAAACAAAACTAAACAAAAACCTCAACAATCTGAGTTGTGTGTTCCCAGCTTCTGTATTAACTTTCAGGCCCTGCTCACATTTCACTTCATGTCCAAAACTGAGAGCCACAAAAACTGAGGAGGCACAGAGACCCTGTCTTTTTTTCCCTTTCCCTATTAACTGGGAAGAGAAACAGCAGTGAGGTTTTCAGCCTGGAAGATCTGGACTAAGAGAAGCTGGATGAGGCCTTTGAGGTTTGACAGTGATGCCTAGGGATGAACAAAGCAAGTCTGATAGGAAAGGGTAGGTATAACTCTGCCTTTTATTTCATATGCCACGTGGCCATGTTTCAGTCCTTCAGTCCAGCCATGGCATCAGACTGCTTAGTGCTTGCAGGAAAAATACAAATAGATGTTTTGTTACTTGGGTTGGTGATTTTACAAGGTTTCCTCATCTGGTGTATCCATACAGGGTCAATATCACACACAGTAACTGTTACATTTCTTTTCAGTGTAATAGCATTTTTTGTATGTGTTAGTAATACAATTATTAACTTCATGTTAGATAAAACTCTTTTGTTGGCTTACAGGAATTATATAAAAATTATTTGGTGTAAAATATTTCATAGTGTTCCTCACTTAAAATCATGCAGGTTGGAAAAGACCTCTGAGATCATCAAGTCCAGACTAAACCCTGTCCCCAGGTGCCACATCTACACATGTCTGAAATACCTCCAGGGATGGTGACCCACAGCTGCCCTGGCCAGCCTGTTCCAATGTTTGTGCTGTCTCAGTTCACCAGTGTTAAACTGTCCTACCACCTGTCATCACTCCCTTTTGAAAACTGCTGTGAACTTAGAAAGGTTCATCCAATGTCCGTTGAAGTCAATGGGATATAAGAGGTCTTTTAACAGCAAATTAATTTTTTCTGGTGGATTAAACAGCTTTAGGTAAATGGCAAATTAAGTCATGTAAATTATCATTAGCCTAAAATGTTATTCTAACATTATTAGTTCCAGGGCAGGGACTGATCTCAATTACACTGGTGTGAATGCAGAGAGCTGTTCACCCAGAGCTACTAAACTTTTTCTTAATATTTTCTAATGGAATAGATCAGAATCCAGATGCATTTTCCTTCTTGGTGGGATTTCAAATGCAGGTTTCCTTAGCTGGTTATCCAGCTGGTATTTCTGGTGCACTCACCAGTAGTCAAACACATTGTTCTTTAGTAGACTCAGCCTTCTTGCAAAAATTTCCTTTCACCATTCTGTATGCTCTTTCTTTGGAGAAGAAAAAGTGATGCAGTTGCACAAGTAACTTTTTATCTTAATTTAAATCCTCACTTTCTTTAAGAAGTTATTTAAAAAAAACAACAACAACAACAAAAAAAACCTCAACACCAAAAAACCAACCAAAGCCTGAATTTTTCTTTAACTCCTATTGAAAAGGGACAAGAAAAATGTAATTTCTACCACTATGGAATGACAATACTTTAATGTCTGTCTTTCTAATAAAATCTAGAGGAAGTTTATTTTCCCTAGGTAGCCTTGTGGGTGCATAAATAACGGGGTTTATAAACAAGTGTCCCTATCCATATGGTCACCCATCTGGTGATGACGAATCCCAAGAGAGATATCAATTACTGGAAGCAAAAACATAAAGTTAGGGAAAGCTACTAAGATATTAGTTATACACTTTGCAAAAGATAAATTCTGATATCACCATGATAATTAATGTTTTTCTAAAGTGTCTCTCATCTTGAATGACCCTGCAGGTACTTTCCAAGGAGGAATTATAACAGACATGATTTTATGATATTCAAGGCAGTTAAAAATAAAATAAATTTCTGGGGAAAAGTTCAGTGTTGGGGGGATGAACACTTACATGAACGTGCAGCTGAAGACTTGTCTCCCTGTGCTCTAAATTCAGAGCCTTCCCTTGGACACTTGTGCTTCCAGTGCAGGAAAAATGATAAATTAGAGCTGTGGGAGAAGTGACCTCTTGGGACTGTGTGCCCCTGTCTGATTGGGTGTGTCATGTTAGCACAGCAAATCCCAGAGTATTCCTCTTTTTGGGTATTTATTATCTAATTACCTTTCTACCTTCCACCAAACAGATGAAGGAACAGGGATTGAGGTCAGTATGAACACTCCCTGCAAGCCCACACACTCTCATCCCATATTTGCGGGTATGGCAAGGCTTGTCTTTGGCAAGTTGTTTGGAGAGTGTCTGTGCTAATTGCCAGTGTGCTTTGGGAGAGCTGCTGGATGCAGCTTGACAGCTCTTTCTGAAACCTGTCTGCTCCTTTACTTGGCTTATCTGCACATCTCAGTATTCCTCAAAATAAACTAGTCTGTGTAGGGAACCAGAGCAGAGGTGTTTTAAATTGTTTTAAAGCTAAATCCAGAGTTATCCCTTTTTTGCGGGGGGCATGGATGCTCCTGTCAGCTTTCTGCTCAGCAAAGTTGCTGCCCCTGGTCTCATTCTGTGGTTTGTGATTCTCTGTGTCTCATACCCAGGGTCCAGACACGCAGAAAAGAGCTCTGTGTTTTGCTTAGGGAGAATCAGATTCTAAATAGCATACATATATTGGCTTCCAGGCATAGGAGTCTCATATTAGAGCTAGCTTAGGAAGCAAAAATACACTTCAGGGAATTAACATCTATTGTTAGGAAGTATTCAAATCCTTTTCAATGGCAATTGCAGGGTACTGCCACTAATCATTCCTGTCAATTTTTAGTAGTTAGATACTATTCGAGTGAGATTTGAGGAAATTAACTAACTAAAAGGCTCTCAACTGAATATTTTGGAATACAGAATGATTAATCTTCCAGTGAGATCTGAAAGAATTTCTGATGTTTAGAGTGTTTTCACTAGTAGTCATGGGGAAGATTTTCAAAGGTCAAGACAAAAGAGGAATGCAGAATCTGTCCAGGGAAAGATTGGAGTTTGCTATATAAGCAAGTTAAATTTACATCAAATCTAACGGGAGATTAACATTATTTAAATTTTCAGTGCTGAAAAACAAATGAGTATAAAGTATACTATTCTAGCACAGTGGTGCACTACACATGCAATAAAGATTAGGGAGCTCGAGCTATTACTGTAGGTATGCATGGTTATTGCAAAACTTTGGATCAGAATTTAAGTTTCTGTAAGATTTTCTGGGTGCAGTTAGCTTGTATCATCCAGATGTCTGCATTAAAAGAAGTTACAGCAAATCACGTTTCTCCTGTGATTAGTGGCTATAAAGGCTGTAACACATCATCCCAAACACACAGTGTTCCAGGGCCTTTGAGTCAAGTGTGATCACTTTATCAGCAAAAAAGCTATGTACTCATAGCTGTCAGTGCTGCTAACTCAGTTTGGGAGATGGCAGTCACACTGTGCTGTGCTCTGCTGGCACTTTATTGCCAGCAGTAACAATTCAATAACACCTCCATAACCCTATTGCCATTTGCTCATCCCCGAAGTTACACCAAGGAAAAACTTCTCTACAGAAAATGTCCTTGTAGGGGTGAAGATTGACATCATGTGGAGATGCTGGAACATAACCTGAAGACAATATGGATAAAAATGGGACATCACCTTTATTGCCAGTAATGATACAGGAAAAAAAAAAAAAAAAAACCAACACCTGAGCTGTGTGTGTACAGTGGGTTCAGCAATGAGAGCTGGCTTTTGGGGAGATGATTCTGGGAGTCAGAAACACTGGGTGTTTAAACAAACACTGGAGCAAACATCCCTGAAACACATCCTCCAGACCCTTGGTGGGCTCATCAGTGTGGCTCTAACTGTGGAAAACCCCAGCTCTGGTTATCACAGGATGGGCTCTGGCTTGGCTTTGTACAGCTGGAAGTAGTGAAAGAAAAAAAATCTTGGATTTTAAACTGAGCTTGTTTGATATGAACATCACTGACATGCAATGCTTATGGAGCTCCACAGTCACTTTGAGGTGCAGCAGCACAACATAAACAGCAATCACAGAGAATTTTTAGGGCTAAAATTATCTACACCAAAATAGGTATAATGAGATGCTGAACAAAGAAAAATTTGTTCTCACATTGTTAGGAGGGCTGAAGGGGTTGAATCTGTGTCTCTGAATAGCATGTTATTACTTATCAAACTGAAAGACATCTGGAGATGCCTCAGCTGTTATGATACCCATATTTCATATTGAATATAGTATAAATTCTAATCTAAATGTGTTACTGATTGTGATGGTGCAGTTTCATTTGTGCTTTTAATTTTGTTTATTTAAATATGACTATTTCATATTGATTTGTAACATTTACGTATGCAGACTGTGCTGTGCATATTGAATTTTCCCTTAAAATTTACCTGAAGATTTGAGGTGAGAAATGTGGAGTTTAAATCTTCAGAGAATGAAGGGGGAATTGGTGGATGAATAGAAATGCTTATGAGAAATCCAGATAATAATCCAATAACTCAAGTAAAAGGAAACATTTGTGAGACAAGAGAAACTTACTGATGCTCTGTGACTGTGTTGTTAATTTTGAGATATTTGTGTTTAATAGTAAAGAAGCTGTTATTGCAGTCTACTGAGGAAATGGCAAATGGATCACCTCTGAGGATTCAGGGTCTGGGGAGGGGTGAGTAACCTTGAACACCAATTTGTCTAGTTTAGCTAGAAACAAGCATTTTTCTGTTCCAAGGGCTTATTTGTGGACAAAACATCAATGTGATTCTTTATAACATTGATTTTTCTCTGGGAAGCTGAGACAATGAGGAGGGTATTTCCCCATGAGTGGAAAGGGCCTCAGATTACTTGAGTTTTGACACTTGCAGCCTAATTGAAGGAGTCCAGTGTGGGGCCTGTTTATGACCAAACATGAGGGACATAGAAGAACACTTCAGCTGCAATTTTCTGAAGAGAAGCAGAGAGATGTGTCCAAAATGCTGTCTCTAAACCTGAACAACCAACTGTGAGAAGGGGTACAGGAGGGAGAAATGGTCAGTTAACTCATAATATCTTCACAGCTGTAAGGGTCATGATAGTTCCTGATACCTGGGAAGGAAACATGGAATTGTCTTCTCAATTAATTGTGTGTTAGTACACTTTTCCAATTTTAGTTACTTACTGTCTCTTTCTGTCTTATTTCGCCCCCAAAATGTTCTGTTTATTTTTAAGTATTACTGACTTAAGGATCCAACAGTCCCCTGCTGCTAAGTCCTGCAATGTGTGACTTCTTACCATTTCAGCAGCTTTAGTCCAAAAACTTGAATTAGTGCCACTTGACAACTTGGTTTCCTGAATAATGTTATGGAATCTTATGAAAAACCTTTTAGAAGTGTATTCTGCACATCCATTAGCCACACACTTACTGAATCTCCATGAAACTGCGACTGGATTGGTAAAACAGGATTTCCCTTGACAACTTTTATCCAACACATTGTGTTTATCCATGAACAAAGTGATCTTACTCTTTGTTAAAGCTTCAACCATCTTGTGAGAGATGGAAGCCAGACTTACTGGTGTGTCTTTCCTAGGAGGAGTGACCTAGAGGGTTTGTTATTGCTTCTACAGTTGATTTTCTTCAATTGTATCACTGGACTTATGTCACTTTCTCACTATCTGCAGATAAAAATGTCAAGGAATGCAGTGTGGAGAGTCATCATCTGTAGAGTGGCATCCTCATGTGGAAAATACTGTAGTAGTATGTTGATGTGGACAGATACTACACTTCCAGAATAAGAAAGAATGATCCCATTCTCCTGGAAAAATAACCAAAATAGTGATGGTGTGTGCTCTGAGCTTCACAAGTGGTCAGTAGTACAGAGTCCAGAGTAAGCATGCTGCCTTGGGTTTCATAAAACTGAAATTTCTTCCTCTGGGTGTAAAGTCTCTCCATCAGATCGGAGAACTGAATGAGTAGAAGTCTGTTTCACCTTCTCATGGGACCTTGACTCTCTTGTCTGAGGATTCCTACTTGAAAGAAATCAATACCTTGTTTTATGTAGATTTTATTTCAAAAACATCATTCTAAGCAGGAAAATTAGTTTCTTTTTTGACAAAGCCTAACCTGAGTCCTTAAGTGCCAGGGCTGGGACCAGTTCAGCACCAGCGGAGCCAAGAGTGGCCCTTTCCCTTGGCAGCCCCTTCCCTCGGGTGACCCTGGGGAGAACCTGCTGGGGTCACCATGGGCAGAGCTGGTTTTGGCCTGACTTCTGGCCCAGGGAGTGGCTGTGCCCCACAGCTCTGCCCCTCTGCTGGGGCTGTGCTGCTCTGCAGCCCTGCATGGCCTGGCTGAGGCTGCTGCTGGGCCAGGCTCCATCCCTGAGCCCAGGGCAATGGCCTGGCCTGGCCTTGTCCTTCCCTGTCGCAGACATCTTTTATGGAAAATCCTTTTCTGCGGATTTTTCCTCCTGAGAAGCTGAGAAGCTTCAGGAACAAAATGTAAACAATGATTATCTGCTGCTGTGGAATGGAACAGGTGCATCTGTGATTGGCCCATCTTGGATTGTTGGATATTTGTAATTAATGGTCAATCACAACCCAGCTGGCTCAGACAGAGAGCTCAAGACACAAACCTTTGCTATCATTTTTTGCTATTCTATTCTTAGGTAGCCTTCTGATGAAATCCTTTCTTCTACTCTTTTAATACAGTTTTAATGTAATATATAAAATAATAAATCAAGCCTTCTGAAACATGGAGTCAGATCTTCATCTCTTCCCTCATCCTAAGATCCCTGTGAACACCGTCACACTTCCCCATCCCCATCTCTATCCCCAGCCCCAGAGACACCTCTGATGCTCTTGCCTGGGGCTGTGGGGCCGGATCTGCCTTGTGAGGCCCTGCCCTGCCCTTCCCATGGGGCAGCCCACACTGGTCCCTGATGGTTGGGTGAACCTGTTACCCCATGGCACCTGAACAGTCAGTGGTTAAAAAAACCCCAATATTTGTGACAGTGATCACAGGGGTTCTTGGATGAGGGAAGAGACGAAAATGTTGAC
>JAHXMQ010000807.1:146925523-146948289 GCA_020466415.1 Ammodramus savannarum pratensis
GAAAGGATTTTCACAAAAAGATGTATACAACAAATATTCAGCTTTTATAAGTCAAATACCAGAGGCACCTGTGAAGAGTTTAGGACAGTGCATGTCCAGTTTTCCACAGTCCAGTACAAGAAGGGCAGCAAGCTGGAAGGCATTGTCCATCTGGATGGTCCATCTGAAGCTTCTGCCCAGTCAGAAAGGCTCTTCCATCTCCATCCTTGGAGAGTTTTAGGACAAAATTGGAGAAATCCCAAAGAAACCTGGACTGACCACATAACTGACACTGCTGGAAACTGGGCTGGAGGCATCCCAAGGTCTTTACCCATCCAAGTTATTCCAGGTTTCTATAATTTTAAGTTATTATTAGTCATATATTTTAATAATAAGACCAATTAAGAATGGATCTGTGCTAAGCAGAAAACAACACAAAATCAGCATTGTAGACAGTTGCTTTGACTGACTTTATTTTCTGACCCTTATTCAGTTTCTCTTATACTTTGATGGAATATTGAATGTCTCAGTTGTGACATGTTTCAGTTTCAAAAGCATGTGACAAGGATGGTGTCTAGCCCTTCAAAAATCAAGGGAAAGTGTAAATTCCCTTATTAATAATTTAAAAATTAGCTTACTCCAAAACTTCTCTTCTGGACCTTGTCATAGAATATTCTTTGAAGAGTTTTGCTTTTATACTGTCTGACATAGTGTTTCATTCATCTGAAAAGTGATATTTATTTAACAACCCAAACCCACAGTTTTATATATGTTATATACAGTGAGACAAGTCTTTAGCAGCATAAATCACTGTGACTTTGAAATCCCTGGAGGTACATTAATATTTCAGAAATTGATGTGACCATTACATATCATCTCTGCATATCTATGTAAGGCCTCTCTCAGTCACATACAAAATCTCATTTAAGGCCTCATTTCACTTAGGTGCTTTAATAGCTGCCAAAATTTAAGCATGTCATTCTCTTGATTGGTAAAGGATTCATTGCATATTTAAGCACTGTCCTGAATCATGATAAGTAAAATAAGTGAGGGGTATAAAGAATAATTTTAAATACTGGAATGTGGCTACCAGCATGATGCACTGCTCTGAAACATATTTGCTCCTTTCCCCCCTCAAAAAAACCCCCAGAAAACCCATAGAGAAAAGGAAAATAGTGTAACTTCTCTGCAGGGCTTCTGGTGCATGATTTGTAAAGTCAGTAAATTCCTTTGCTGTTTGCTGTGCAGTTCAGTACCTTCACTTTTCAGCTCTTTCCCTGTAACACAGACCTGTTCTTTGTCGCTTGACCTCTGTTTCTCCCTTTACAAACTGCTCTTTTTCAAAAAGCCCTTCTGCTCAAAAGATTGTCAAGTGCTGTGGTTTCTATTTTCAGCTTGCAGTTAAAAGCTCTTTGTTATTTTCACAATTCCTCCCTTCTTGTGACTTCTACACTATTCAAAGGCCATGTAATTCCTATCACAGGAATCCTGGTAAAACACTCATCAAATAAGGCCAGAACATAAGACCAAACCCTATCATGCCTTAAATTTCATTTGGAAGATTCATTTCATTTGGATTTCAATATTCTTGAGGAAGTGAAAAGGAAAACTATGCAAGACATGCTTAAAAATAAGCATAGGCAATTTAGATTTTTAGCAGAACACTATTTTCCTTCCACAGTTGTGTTGGCAGAGTCCAATTTGCTAATTAGGAGAGAAACAAAGAAAGATTTTAGTGTGATCCAATACCGTCCACCATTGGTACCTAAATGTGGAGTCACTTGGGAGTGTACAGAGATATAATTGAATATATGGCAAATATGATTTTGTAAGAACAGGCATGCCTGTACAAACAGATGTATCCAGCCCTGAACACAAAACAGTATTTTGTAGGGTTTTGTTCCTGTTTGAAATGGCTGACAAACTATTAACAGCTTTTGCATCCATGAAAAGGGATCCATTATTTTGGAACTTTTTGTCCAGAAGCTTCATCAGTGCCCAATGAGTGTTCCTCAATCATCATTTTGGTTTTACTCAATGAAGAGAATGGCAATTGTCCAAAAAACATGCTTTGTTAAAACTTCACGCTCCGGATGTTTTGCAGTTCCAGTTATTAAAGGATTATACTAATTTTATAGCTTATATTTGTTGCATTTTCCCTTTTCAACTATGCACTTCAATAAACAGGAGACTAAGGTGCCAACTGGTTGCCTATGATTCATCTTCCTTTCAAGCTGTTCTGTGCAGTACACAGGATGCAGAAATCCTCAAAATCTTTTTTCTAACATAGAATTGTTGTTATAAGAGATGGTGTGAGCCAGTAACTGTGACATGAGTGGGAATTTAGAAGCTCTACATCCAGTCGTTTGTTGTTCAGTAGAAACTGTCAAAAATCTTCAAGGACTTTAATTTCTCCCTATCTAAACTCTACCTCAAGAATGCACAATAGTTAACCATTTCTTCTCCTCTTTCATTAGGATTTTGGTTTTACTGCTGGATTTGTCAGTAAATCTATAGAACAGCTCAAGGAATGAATTCCAGTCTTCATTGCCTCACTGATCCTTGATCAAATCACTTACCAAATGATGCCAATACTATGTTATTACTTGACTTTTATATAATGAGAAAAATACATGAGAAAAATTAGCACTAATTTTTTCTTTGAATCCAGACCACAGGTTTGAGACTGTTTTTTCAGCAGAGCTGCTTTTTATATTATTTCTCATCCCTTGACTACCATTTTCTCCTCCTGGCATTTATGGGATGTCAGAACTTCACCCACGAAGTGGGGGAAAATATTTACTCCTTTTGCTGCATCATCTTGCTCCCAGTTACAGCAGATGGGTTTCCATCTCTTTTCCATTCACAGGTGTGTGAGAGCAGATTCAAACGAGCCTAAAAGCTCAGCTCAGCTCTGCTGAATAAATTGCTTTGCTTGTGGACAATGGTAGCTGCTTGTGAAAACATGTAAGAATAAATCAGTATTAAGATTACAAGATTTAGGGGCAGTGAAGTTGTCTTTTTCTTCTGCTGGAACATGTGTCTGAATCAAATTGTTCCATTCATTCAGACAGCTGTAATAAGACCAATGAGGAAGCTCAATGTGTATTTTGTTGCAGGATAAAGTGATTGGAAAGGGTTCTTTTTCTTCCCCCCTTATTGTTGTTGCAAACGAGGTTGAAGGAGTTTTTCTGAAATTGTGTCAAAAAAAGAACTCATAGAGAAAATATACTGGAATTACAATATTGTGATTTTAATTTTGAGAAAACTACTTTGAGAAAAAAGTTTGAAATTTTCAGTTTTATTATTTGGGGGATGGTGTTGTCTTTATTTTGTTGTTATTTTAAAATAAATGAGAGGAAAAAACCCCAACCACACTTATGCTAGTGGCTTAGAACTGACTAAACTACTTTCCTGGGGTGGTGGTGGGGTTATGAAATCTTCAGTGGACCCAAGACTTACTGAAAGATATTGAACAGAAGAAGTGTTTCCTGTTTTCTGTTGCAGTGAAACTAACTGATGCTTTGGAAATTGAAGCTATTGGGATTTTTGATGTAAATCTACTGCAAAATGCAGACATTTCCATAAGGAAACACTTGGACTTTTGATTCAAATCAAAATTAAGAGAGAAAATAAAAGAGTAAATGTCAGTCTATAAATGTGCTCATTAGCTAAATCCTGCATTAGGAGTCTGCTGAATGTGGGACACTTGAGCTCAGTGGGTATTTTGAAAGCCAATGCTCTGTCTTATGCGGGGCTTCATAAGTGGAGGTGGTGCTCCTGGAGGAGATTCATGTCTGCTGCAGAAAGATTATTTCCCTGTTTAGAAAGAATTATAAACTCACCAAAATAAGACATCTGGCCATTCACCTTCTTGGCAAAGCCTCTGGAAATGACTGATGGCTCCCAGTCCAACACAAACACAGGGGTCTGCCAGTGCTCTGAATTCCTCTGTTGGCTGTCCCTCGAATGGAAACCTCTGACTGCTCCTGTGCTAACACAGAAGCCTCAGAGCACTGGCAGGAACAGCAAACACACTGATACAAACTAAATTTGCTTAACTAAATTAAATGCATGACAATGCTAGAAGGGCAGAGTTAAGGGCCTTCAGAACATGAAAAAAAAGGGGGAAATGTATAGACTGGTTTACCAGAGGGGGAAAATAGGACAAAATTTGAAGGAAGAAATTAGGAAAGAGTTGTTTTGTTTTGGTTTTTTGTGTTTATTTTTTAAATATAGTGTGCATATGCTCTGAATGCTTTTTGTTTTTAACACATAATCTGGATTTGCTGTTGCTTGGAGGGTGGGCAGCAATAAGTCAGAGAAGGATCTGTGCTGGATGAAAATAGAAAGCTTTCAAAGATTTAACCATGCGGTAGAGGCAAGAAAATGCCCTTCAGTTTTTTCCTTTCAATAACACAAGTCTGAGAAACACAAAGTGGCAGAGAAGCAGTTGGAAAGAAAATTCACAGTAATTACCTTGGCTTTGAGGTTCCATGGGGATTTTTTTGTAGGGCCAAATTCTCCAGTTTCGCTCTTGTGAAAGTTATGCCTAAATATTAGAGATCCCAGTGTGTCAGCCACTATTGTCTGTGATTTCTTAATTATGCTACACTTAAACAGATAGAGAAACTATCCCTGACACTGTCTTGGCTTGGATTTCTCCTGAAGAAAGTCCTGAAGAAGGGAAATCCAAAGGGATGGTATTATTTTTCCACACTGATCATAGCATTTTTGACAGCTTCAGCAATTTTTTTTTTTCTTTTCAGAGAGTGGGTGTGCCCTGTATAGTGGAAGAAGTGGTCCATGCTCCAGCCCTGTTTCCCTCAGCAGCTCTGCAGGAAAAGAGCAGTGTCAGGTGCTCTTTTATTTATTATTATGAAATAAATAAATATTATTAAAAGAGCAGTGTCAGGTGCTATTCAGTGTCAGGTTTTTGTCTGGACCCCAGGGCTTCTCACTTCTCCCTCCTGCTCTCTGGCATTCCTGCAGCTGCGGTTGCACTGCCTCCAGCAGGTCTCCAGAGACACAGACAGTCACCACAGTAAAGCAATAGAAAACCTGGCTGCACTAATAATATCCCCCAATTTCCCCAGGGCTGAGGGCTGATGGCTCCTTTGGAGAACATCTCCCCTCTCTCCTCTCTGCTCAGATTTCCTTTTTCATCCCATGAGCCTTGTCTTGAACTGAGAGCAGATTTAGCCATAGACTTGAACCATGAAAGAGTGGCAATAGAAAACTAGAAACCTGTTAATCCACCTGATTGGGAAAGATGGGAGCAATTCCAGGCTGTTACCTCTGGAGTCTGGCCAATTTCCAACCTGGATGCATTAAATGTGTTTATGATATGATTCACATGTAGCTTGTTTGGAAGATAATTCTGACATGTGACCCTTCTAGCAGTTCCACAAAGTGGTGAGGTGGAAAAAGGTGAAATCTATATTTAATGAATTAAAATTTCACTCACTGTAAGCAATTCTATGTCTAATGCAACCAGCTCTTGTCAAGTTTTCAATGAAAGAGTTGCTTTCACCTGACATTTATCTTTTGAATAAAGCTGTGCTTGGGATCTATGTGTTTTCATGCTGAGATTGTCAGCAAACTGAAAACAGACAGAAAAGTTTGGCCTTTTCAGTGGGACAGCAGCACAGAATTTATTTAGGGCAAAAAGAAATTGTACATGTACTCCTTTAAGTTATGGGACTTACCGTGATGGGACATCTGGTACTTTACAGTGCAGATTGCAAAATCACTGTGCTGTATCATGTCAATCCCCATAAGTAAATGCTCCCTTACAGCTTCCTTCCCTGTATTAGTTATTCTCCTGCTTGCTGTCCTTGTATATGGGAAGAACAAATCCAAGGACAAAATGTTGAGAAGCAATTTGATTTTGTAGACACTTTGTCAAGCTCTATCCCCAGAACCTCTGTGGATGTGGGAGAGGAGTGAGGCTGTGCTGTATGGCTAAATCACATACTTTAACATCTCAGCTGCAGTTCAACATGACATGACTTCAGGCAGACCCAGAATTTCATATGGGAGCAGTTAAATAACTGAGAACATCTAAAGCAGAGCAGAACAAAATCAGGCAGTGAGGGGTAAATGCCTACAGGCAGGCCAAATCTACAGAAGAAAGGAAATTGCAAAGCTGTATATTCTGCATAACAAAAGAAATGTGCTTGTGATGAGTGCTGGCTAAACTTACACCAGTTTTAGGTAGGAGATAACAATTATTGCCATTGTAATCCTGGATAATTCCTCAGTATAATTATCAGCCTCACTAAAGTTTATTATGCATGTGGTGGCTGGGGATTTGAAAAGTCTGGAGAGTTGTGAGCCTCTGGATCGGGGCAGCATTTTGCATTTTTGGGTTTGTTTTAATCTGCTGTAACAAAAAGCAGATTATTTCCTATTTTAATTTCAAAGAGGACTCTTCAGAAGAGATAAGTAATCTTACTGTGGGCTGATAGTCCATATCCATGTTTGAAAAAAATTGTTTCAGTTTTATTGCAGAAGAGGGACATTTGTAATACTGATTACTGTGTTTACTTCTCAACATTGTTTCTGCTAAACATGCATTTGCTGTATAAGAGAACAACCATCTGTGAATTTCTGAATTTCATTAAACAGATGATAAGTGTTTAGTGATAATAATTTCATTACACAAATGCTAGCATTTTGTTTTCCACAGGATTAATACATTTCATACACAAGAATTATCATAAACTACTATGGACTTAAAACAATTTTCAGACTGGAAATAGTCCCAGAATTACATAATTCATTGAGTCAGTTCAGATTAATTAAGAAGAACAGGTTACACATCTTAATTTATTATTAAAATGTCCCCTGAAATTCAGAAAGAGACAAATGTAGGGGGTTTTTGTAACTTTTGCAATTTGTTTTGGCAATAGCTAGTGCTGCTTTTAACATCACTTTTTGTGACTATGACTTTTTTCATAAACACAACTCTTGTCTCACAAGTATTTAAATGAAAGATTTGTTTGTGTCTTTCAGAAAAAGTTTTCATCAAAAAGCAGCCCAAAAGCCATTTTGATGCAGTTGTAAAATGAGCAAGTGTTCTGCCTTTGCTTTTCAAAGCACTTCAGGTGGCAGTGAGGACCTGAGATACCAAATCAGGGATTCTCACTAAGGGAGCAAACTGAAAGGTGAGCACCAGCAGCTGCAAGTGCTGCAGAGAGTCCCAGTGGGGAGCAAATGATGGCAAAGAGCCTCTCCCAGTACAGGGAAAAGGGAATCTTGAAGGCTGGAAGAGTTTTCTGCTGGTGTCTGTTGCCCCCATCTACAGAATTCATTTCTCTCCTCTCCATGATGCAGCTGCTGACAGCAGCAATGGAAGTTGCAGATGACCTGAGTTCCATTCCTTGACTTCCAACTCTGCCCTCATTGGAAAAGCCTAAGAAGGAAATACCTACATGTCTTCCTTCTCCTGCTTTCATTTCCACCCTGAGAGCACTTCTCCAAGAGGATCTGATGAGCAGAAAAGCTGAAAAAAACTTTGCATTCACATCTTCCCAGGATGTCCATCTGATTGTTCTTAATCAGCAACAGATGACCCTGTGTTCAGTCCAAGTGAGTGTCACCCATTTGTAGTGTGGCAGGACTCAGACAAACCACAGCTCCTCTGGATCCACAGAGTTCTGATCTGTGCTTGTCACAACTTCAGTTCAATGGAGAATTTCAATCGATATTTCATGCTGTGTTCAGTAATTAAAATATTATAGGTAAGTCTGGAGGAACTCTGGAGAACTTCCCTAACAGCTTCTCTTCAGAGTGACACCTCCCTGCTGAGTGCAGTAGCTCTCAGACCTTAGCTAAATCCCTCCCCACTTTACAGATGTTACACTGATTCTCCATTTTTCTCCTCTCTGGAGTCTCCCCATGTGACACCATGTCTAATGCCCTAGCTAAATGCAGACAGATTTCATCTGCTGCATTTCCTTTGTCTGTGTAATCACTTCTGCTATCAAAGGGAGATATATGATTATTTGAGCATTATCTTATCTTGGTGAACTATTTAGCATTTTATCTCATTTTCTGTTTACCTCACCTAACTAACATTCCTCTTTTTTTACTATTTTTTAAAACCTATTGAGTGTTGAAGCCAAAGCTTTGGGACTGTATCTTATTCCAATAATTTCCTTTCTCCCTCATTTAAAGACAAACAGTTCTCACTGACCTAAACCCTTCTTTGTCATTTAGCACATTCACCTGACAGAACTTATGGAGTCTGAGAAGAGACCAGCCCAGCCTGTCCATTTGACTCATTTCCTCAGACATGGAACTTTCCTTTTCCACTACCTCTGATCATCCCTTTACCCTACGCTTGGTGCCATCTTCCCAGCAGAAAATGAAGACATTCTATCCCCAAGGCCCCGAGCAGCTCAGAGAAATGCTTTATCTGGTGCTCACCAGGAGTGAAAGTTCTTTACAGCTCTCCCTGCCACTGTAGAGGAACGCTGTGCTATTTTTCTTTATGTAAACAGGCCATTCTTTACATCCAGCTAAAGTAATCTCAAACAGCATTTTGACTGCAAAAACACAGAGGACTTCCCAGACTTAGATGAAAGTAGTTTGTGGAGGTTTATATAATTCTTGTTTGAATTCATTATACATGCATGGAATCATGAATCTTGCAAGAACTTTCCTAGCTATGTATTTTGGTGCCTAAGGAATACTGTTCTGCAGAGATAAAAGCCCAAATCCAGCAGACCCTTGTACCAGAAGTTCTTATCTAATTTTCAACATTTATAGAAGGATAATTACCTTCCTCTTCTCACCCACCACTGTTTTAACAAGGAGTTGGATAAACTTCTTTTTCTTGCAGGGGATGCAGCAAAAGTTTGAGATGCAGTTAACCCTGTCTGGTAATCCCAGTTCCCTCCTTGGCTCAAGCTGGGATTCTTACCAGGTCATTTACCTCAGCCTTTTCCAGGGTCTTTGACAGGCCAGTTGCTTTCACTGATTTCTGAATGTCTCAATCTGAAGGACTCAGTTTCAGTGCTCCAAAGAAATGTTACTATGAGGTCAAAGAGTCAAGAGGATGCCAGGTCCTGGTTGCCAGCTTATGGCCACTGTGGGATGCACTGTCCAAAAACCCTGGGTGGACACATGCACTGAATAACAGCAATAATAGAAGTGATGTATACACTGTGGGCTGGAGCACTGCAATTTGCTATGCTTTCATGGGTCAGGTGAATGAAAGAAAGATGGGAAATGATTACTCTGCAGGAGCCTGAATCAATCTCTCCCCATTCTCTAGGAGACCTGGAAACATTTGGCTCTTGCAAATAATCTTTAACCAGATAGGTCACACTATTAAAGTCAATGGCTTTCTTTGTGAGTAAAGACTACTCAGCGGGCAAAACACTTGCTGGCCTGATTTCTAAGCCTTAAAATGCTAAGAAGAAAACACAAAATGTTGTTAATAATTTCTTGTTGCTGCAATTCACATTTTACTACAGAGTAAAATTTTATTGTTAGTCGTCATTTATTAGGAAAAAAAAAGAGAAATACGAGCAGGACGCAGATGGCATTGTGCTTTTTACATAATTGCAAAATACTTATGTTACAGGCAATTTTCATTATGTACTAATCAAACTCGTGTAATCCTGTCACTGCACTGTCAGTATGATTATCGCATCTGTTTAACAAAACAAGTTGAAAAACAATAATAAAGCAGATAAATTAGTGGTTTTCTCAGCAGAGGCACAGTGACAAAGAGCCTGCCATGGATGATGTTGTCAGCATACAAGAAGACAGGATGAATTGTAGCTTCAGTGTGAATTACTCTGGAGAAAAACAAGAGGTATGACAACAATCCTACAAGATCACAGGAGCAGTTAAGCCAGCTAGAAAAGATTTGTACAATGTCCCTTATAAACATGTGAA
The DNA here is from genome assembly GCA_020466415.1 of Ammodramus savannarum pratensis. Lineage (NCBI taxonomy): Eukaryota > Metazoa > Chordata > Aves > Passeriformes > Passerellidae > Ammodramus > Ammodramus savannarum. The sequence goes on from JAHXMQ010000807.1 coordinate 146,935,415, forward strand.
AGCAGCACTCAGAACCTGCTGTGTTTCCTTTCTTTGCCAAGCAGAGAACAGTAATACCTGAGAGCATCTTTGTTCGAAGAACCAAAACATAACAGGAACACTTAGAGAAAGGCAGAGTGTTCTTCCAGCATCCCAGAAAAAGACATCACAAATTTAGCAGCACGGGCTGTGCAGGAAGGAAAGGAGACTCTCAATTCAAACCTTGCTGTGGCTGAACAAACAGGCAGTGAAAGTGCAAAGTGCTGCTCGAGGGCTGGTGGGTGTCACATGGAGACAGTGTTGATGGCCACACAAGTGATAGCTGTGATCACTACACAAAACTGCTACAGCCACCCTCAAATCAAGGAAAACTGATGGCTCCAGCCTGTGAAAGCCTGTGTGAGGATCTTACCTTGAATCTTGGTAACAGACTGTCTGCAGACTACAGTGACCCTTGCTGAACTCTGACATCTGATAGGAGAGGCTGCCTGGGAGGAGGAGGTTGGAATGTCCTTCAGTTACACCCTGGGGCTTTGCCACAGCTGGTCACAACAGTCACCAACTTCAGATTTACAGTTTTCAGACAATCTGCTGCAAACCGTGAATGGAGGACCTTGAGGAGCGAGATCCTGTATGTTCCTGACACTTTGTGTCTCCTGGCAGCTGAGGAAGAGCAGATCCTTGGAGCTCTGTGCAGCCATTGGAGCAATGGCAAGCTCCTCTGATGCCCTCACACAACTGCAAACTCAAAGCAGAAGCCTCTCCTTGGTTTCAGCCTGCCACTGCCCGTGAGTCCCTCCAGGGAAGCAATTTTTCCTGGAATCAGTGTTAATCTCACCATTCCTTTGCTGGTTTCCCCACACTAAACAGTGCCAGCCCTACCAACTACAGGAGCCTTGGTGGCCTTGGAGCACCTGCCCACCTTTTCAAGCATCCAGAAGCACTTGTTCAGCTCTTGTGTAATCCCCAAGGCCTCCAGTTCTGCATTTTGATATTCACATGCCAGGTCCTTAGCTGCAGAGGGAAACCTAAAGTAGGATTTTCAGTGGTTTTTTTTTTCTGGGCACAGCTGAGATCTTACAGGAGAAGCACCTGGAGCCCAGCCAGTGCCTCCTTTCTAGTGTGGGCATGGCACTGATTTATCAACAGGAGGTGTGCATTCAGCCTTTCATTCTTCAGAGGTTTTTGAACCCCTGCTCCAGGCAAGGCCACTCAGTGCTTTGGTGCTAATTTCATATCTTTTGTTTTGATGTCATCTCAAACGTTGTGGAATGAGTATTTTTAGAGTGCAGTTTAGTGATCTATTTATTTGTATGAAGACAGGGGACTTTTTTTTTTTTTTCCTGGGCCATGAAATCTTTGGCTTTTTGGTAAGTCAAAAAAGATGAAAGGCAGAAAATTGCCTGGATACTATATGGAGAACTTTGGTAAGCTTTTCTCTTGAGGAATCCAATAAGATCTTTCACTGATTTTTGGGAGAGTTTGAAAAGGCCTATACTTCATGCAACAGCGGAAGAAAGCTTTTTTTTTATGAAATATGAGTTGCTACTTACTATAGATAGTTCTGAAAATCTCCAATGTGAGTTTTTTTCAATGATGCCTGAACTTGAAAATTGTGTACAGGAGGAGACTCTGGCAATACACAGAGACTGAAAAAAAAAAAATCCAATCTAAGAAAAAGACCATGAATTCTACATAAAGCTCTTATAAATAAAGTCACAAAAGATTACCATGGCAACAAAGAAAGAGATGAACTTTTCATTATAAAGGACAAATCATATGATATCTTTATTATAAGTTCTATAATTTCTATTTTCTCTTACAGAATCATAATACACAATCTTGGTTAAAGCACCATAGAACTGTTATTTTCCTCCATATAAAACCCATCGATTTTCAGGGAAATTTCACTGAGAAAATGTATTCTATATGTAAGCAAAACAAAATATTGCTCTTTAAAACAGGGTATTTGGCTTATAAACAAGCAAATAAAAAGCACTTAATCCACAAACAACCATAAAATGAACAGTTAGAGCTAGGCACAAAAGTCTCAAAGCAGAGAAAAATCACCAGAGGTCAATAGCAAGCAAAAAATTTGGACAGTTGCTGCAAAATATTAGCACTTCCTATAAATTTGCTGTTTCTAGTTTCTCACCCCTGTGCTGGTTTTGGCTGGGGTACGGTTAATTTTCTTCATGGTGGCTGGTATGGGGCTGAGTTTTGTATTTGTGTTGATAACACCGAGGTGTTTTTGTTATTGCTGAGCAGGGCCCACACAGAGCCAAGGCCTTTTCTGCTTTTTGTATGGCCGTGCTGGGGAGGAAATTTGGGGTGTTGGGAAGAGACTCAGCCAGAACAGGAGACCCAAACTGACCAAAGGGGAATTCCAGACCATGTGACATCAAGCTCAGTGTACAAAGTGAGGGGAGGAAGGAGAAAGGAGGGACATTTGCAGTGATGGTGTTTGTCTTCCCAAGTAACCATTACCTATGATGGGGCCCTGCTCTCCTGGAGATGGCAGAACTCCTGCCTGTCCACGGGAAGCAGAGAGTTAATTCCTCACTTTGTTTTGCTTCTGAGCACAGCTTTTACTTTCCTATTAAACTGTCTATATGTCCACCCATGAGTTTTCCATCTTTTACTTCTCATTCTGTCCCTGATCCTGCTGGTGGGGGTGAGCAAGAGGCTGCCTGGGGCTTGGCTGCTGGCTGGGGTTACACCATGGCATCCCTCTTGTGTCAGAGCCATGTGCTAGTACTGGTGTTTAGGGCATCTCTATTGCCTTTGCACTCAGAGCAACCTGCGATCTTAAACATCCTCAAGTTCTTTCACACATGTAAAAATGACTGCTGTGAAAAATTGTATTTGTATTTATATTTATGCTCTTTAAATTTCCTAGAAGTTCTGTGTCTCCTCACATATTTAAATATATTGAGTTTCCAATACCAGTATACAAAATAAAGTCCATGTTTTGGACTCCAGTTATTCAGGATTTTCAATCCTCTAGGACATTGTGCCTGACCTCTGTCTGACAATCCAAAAGATCTGGATCTCCCAGGAGTCCTTTCCTATACCTGGTACCTGAGTGAGGTGTCTGAGATGGTCTGACACTTCTCAAAGTCTATCAGCACCTTTGTTTCAGTGACAGAATCCCATTCCTCCAGGGGGATCCAGCTCCCTGGGTTCAGGTGTCAGTGATGCCAACATCAATGTTGAAGCTTGTTCCCTGTTCAGTGGAGACCCATTGGATAGTCAGTGACATTTAGAGCATGATTCAATCAACCAAATGTCAACACCAGTTATAAAAACCAACAGACCATGATCTAAACTTCTTTGATTAGTATGGGAGCCCCTGGTGAGTTGTGCATATGGACATATCTGGGTAAGGTATGTCTATAGCCAAATGAGATGTATTTCCATATAGGTTTGAGGCACTTAGTCTTTTTTTTTCTCCTCTCTCTTTTTTTTCTTCCTCCCAAACACACTCCTCAGTGCTGGAAGCCATGGATGAAGAGTTGATTCCCCATTTCTTTACAATCACCAATGAGCCACTCTTGTGCCTGCAGGTCTCAGTTCTTTGTGAAACAAATGTGTGCGTGGCAGGGAAGGGGCAATGAAGGAGAGGACACAACTGATGTGTTCTGATCACTGATATAGAGCTTTTCTTTGAGCTTCATACTTGCTGCTGACTACCCAATTTAAAAAGAATTTTAATGACAAAATAACCAGGCCATTTCCTGATTATTACCTCTACAAGTTAGAAGAGAGGCATGTTGATAGGTTTCATATTATAGTTAAGAAACTTATTTTTGTCTTTATTGTTTCTCTCTAGCTTTCTCACTTTTGTTTCTTGCAATTATTTTGATTAAATTTACCGCATGATCTTATTTTTTTCCTTGAAAACCTAATAGCAGGCCTAAAAATAATCACAGCTGATAGGGCAAAGAATTGTTGTAGGGTTTACTGGTTTCTTTTTTTCCCCTTAAAAGTTATAGTTGTAGGACTTTAAATACTACATAAAACACCAAAATTACTCTGAAATGGTGTAAGAAAATGCTGCCCTAAATTAGAAATTTACATCTATTCTCGCCTCTATGTGCTGATCCATTTTTAAAGCACTTGCAAGATTTGTTGTTATTTGGAGGCTAGAAAATAGACTCTTGTTCTCTTGTGAAAGGAGATATTGTATTCCTACTGTTTGATAAAAGCAAGAGAAAAGGAATTCAGTTCTGTCACAAAAGAAATAATAAAAATAATCTCTTGGTGAAACTGCAAGGTCAGTTCATTTCCTTACATTGATAGAAGTGGTCACTTCCTCCCTCTTTTTGTCTTTCTGAAATATTTTCTTTTGTCTGATCCTGCTGTTGTGAGTTAGTTCTGTTAAATCCTTATCTGTCTCTGTAATGTGAATATCAGCTCTTCCCAGGGCTCACATGTACAGGGATATATCCATAAAGCCAGGGTTTTTTTTTGCTTTGTTTTTTAAAAAAAGACTTTTTATTCATAGTGCATTTATTATGGTTTTTCCCACTGGTTATGTTGCAAGAGAGCTGAGACCCTCCAGTGAGGATCATTTCTCAGTGAAAGGTGCAGTACATTTTCCTCATTAGCTATGTCTTATCTATGAAAAATACAAGCTGGTGTCCCAGGCATCAGAAAAGCCCAGGTAAAAGGTCACTCTGGAGCAGGAGGAAGGCTGCATGTTCAGACTGAATGTCTTTACACTTTGTAGAGATGTAAATTAACGTCAGATGCATACAATGAGGCACCCACAAATAGCTGAAGATCTTTGTGTTCTGGCCAGTGCTGGTAATTTGTCACAGGAAGCACAGGTGGGGGGCATTCTTGAAGGGACTTTAAAGAGGGACTTTAAAGAGGGATGGACCTTAGAGTTTATTCCTGAGTTGTAGGTTAGATTTAAAGAATCTTGTTGAAAAGCACATAAGGGATGCTATAAAAGAGTTGTGTGAACAGGAGAGACCTGGGAAGAGGGAGGTCATGAAAATGTACAAGGGCAAGTGCAACTATTTTTGTACAGGTAAAGATGCAGAGGTAACCTCCATCTGATGTCAGTGACTCACAGAGGAATTGTGAAGGGACTCAAGAAAATAGGTGTAGTGCCTATAAAAAGCTAATAGCATATCAGAGAACAGATTTAAGAGCAGGGCAGCAATCGGAAAGCCAGGGGTGAAATCCAAACATTCTTTCTGCATTGCATGTGGGAAGGATGGCTTGGATAAGAGGCCAAAGTGACCCATTTTGTGGCAGCTACATTTAGCTGTTAGCATGGGCAGAAGCACCACAGACAAAGGTTGGTGGAAGGGACATGCCCAGGGTTGAGGAGTGTATTTGCAGGATCCAGTCAAAAGTGGTTAGTAAAATAATGGACAGTGCAGAGGCTGAGCTTCTGAGGACTTCACAGAAGTGAGAAGATAGGAAAGCAAAATTGTAGAATCTAAGAAATGAAAAGAATAAAAGCGTGAGTAGAAAAGGGGAAAGATGAAACTGGGGTTACAGGATACTTGTTTACAGAGAGCAGAAAAAATCTGATTTTAAGAAAGCAAGTTCCTGTGTGAAGTGTCTTAGGGGTCATGGCAGATGAGTAGAAAATAGACACTAGGGGTTTATTATGACTAACAGCTCTGCAGTCCTTAAAGAGCAGAGCAGAAAGAAGGAGCCATGGACAACTGTAAATGGTCCAGAATCCAGAGAGAGCTCAACGCCTCCTGTAAACAGAAATAGATCTGCCTACCACAAATTTTATTTATCCTGTGGAGTCTTAAAGTACAAGAATGGCATTTCAAAAACAGTATTTCATGACCGAGAAAAGCATCACTGTGGGTCCTTGCCTGACAATAGAGCCAGACTTCCCAATATTTACAGGACACATCTCAAGGTCATTTGCAGCAGAGGCCGGGCACTTTCAGTCTCTCTCTGCCTTTTGACTTCAGCTCGTGTTTCAGTGGCATCCTCTGTTGGTTTGGGTAATGGTGAGTGGCAGAGTGGCCAGGAGCTGCTGCCTCCCCCGTGCAGGGCACTCCGTGTGCTTGCTCTAATTGCGCGCCGGGGCTGCTGCGCTGTCCCTCGCAGTGAGCACAGATCAGAAGCCAATTGTCCACTCCAATCAGATTTACACAGAATATATGCTAGGTGAAGTTTCAAGTGACTGGAATTAGCTCACGCACAGCAAACATTTCAGGTCCAATCTGATCATTTTAAGTGAAAACTAGTGAGCTCAAACTGTAGGGAAGAGAAAAAGCCGTGTGATAATCGATAAACCACAAATGATCTGAGAGAGGGGACCAATGTGTCTGATTAATCATCCTACCAGCTGATCGGATTTATGACATAAAGCACATTAATCACATACCTTCAGAAAAAAATGTGCTTTATACTACACAAATGTTACCCACAGCCTTTGCTGTGGTAATTTAATTTGTGAAGATTTCTTCTGAGACAACAATAGGATGTGCTACAGCTGAAACATATACAAATATTCATAATTGTTTTCAAACAACAATTGTATTATTATCTTCCTGGGCATCTTTTCTTGAAGTGGCTGTCTCTTGTGACTTGTCTGTACATTCTGTTTCTCAATGCTTACACCTGAGTGAGAAGAGGTAACATGGACTCTTCACTGGAATTTAATTTCTCAACACAAATCTTGTTCTCATCACAATAATAAAAACAAGCTTTGTTTCCAGATTGATTTTTTTTTCCTTTAGTTTTGTTACCAGAATGTCTCTCTGTATGCAGTTTTTAGAAGTACTTTTACAGAGAGATTGATTTTTTTCTTACATGAAGCCTCAGTTTTCATGGTACCGATGTGTTCTCTCTTCCCTCATTACACTGATACTTTTATTGAAGGAGAAAAGAAGGAAGAGAATGTCCTGTACCAGTAAGAGTTTTTAAATCCTTAAGTATGTACACCTAAAGGTCTTTTAGGTCTGTTATTGCTAACACAGATTTTACTTTTGTGTGGATCAAGTTCAATATTTCACCTCCCCAAAAAAGGCCAGAGCTGCCCTCTGCTAGAGGGCTTGTGCTGACAATTTAAGTCAAATTTACCTCGATACTATGCATTTGGCGAAGGGAGTGTTTCAACAAGCCTAATTACAACTTTTCAATAAACCCAAACAAAATACTTAATAGGAATTGAGAAAAAAAAAGATGAAAAATTAAAAATAAAACCAAAAAATCTGCTGGAAACAGTGTGGGTCTCTGTATTCTAGTTCAGACCAGCAGAAGGTGTATTTTTCTTAACTAAATAATGTAAGTTAATGAATCAGAGAGAAGGAAGAGGTAAGGAAACAGAATTTTATTATATTCATAAACATGTCCAGTTCTCTGAATTTTCCCTCCTTGGCCATTTTGGCTTGCCATTAGTACACATTTGTCTGTGTTATCCTGCCAGGAGGCAATTCAGCAAACCCTTTCCTCCTGAATGCATTGAGACATTAAAAAAAAAACCCAAACTGACAAACCAAGTAAAGAGCAAGGATGCATTTCAGGCATTGGAGAAGTCCTAGCAGACAGCATCTGCGAGGGTCCTTGTGTTTTGCTGCTCAAACAGCCACATTAAAAATAAAGTGATGTATTGACCTGATGTGATGGCAATACTGTGCTGGTACTGTGGTTGTGCCAATGCAGTGGCTTTCTCACACAAAAAACTTGGGGATAAAGTTCCATTCTCAATGTGTTTTCTTCCTGTTTTCTCTGCTTCACGTCTTCTGTTTCTTTCAAACTGCTTTACATTTCAATAGCTTTTAAAAGTTATTATTATTTACTGCTTCAGTTTAAATCTAGGTTTGGTAAAAGGCCAAACTTGTGGCCAGAAAATTCTCTGCCAAAAAGGAATATCTCCTAACAACAAGAACAAACATTATCATCCATCTATAGGGAAGGAGCTGAGTTATAGTCAGATTACGAGTTTTACCTAATATTGGAAAAAAACTCCTCTATGACGGCCAAAACTGAACAAAAGAGAGGAACTGCCCATTTTTTCCTTTCTGTATTGCCAGAAATATTCTTTACATGGCATTCCCATACATTTTTGTCATGTCTGTGCTCTTGCCTGTTCACCTTCTCCTGTACCAATTCAAAACACTGCTGTAAAAATTAATTTCCTTTTGTGGCCCTTCTGATTTCCCTCCCCATTTGAGTTCCCCCCTCTCCATGGCATCAAGCACAGCTTCTGTCTGTACTTCCCAGCTCCTTCAGAGCCCAGACTTTGACCATGCTATATCAAGATGACAGTTCTTGATGTGAGCCTGGATCTGAGCTGTCCAAGCCCACTGTTTATTTTGGAGTGTCTCCCTCTAAAAATTCCCAAAGCCACTTAATTTCCCTCGTTCAAATCCCACCTTAAATTCCTCTGGTGTGCATGACAAGCTCGGTGCTGCTGGGCTGCAGTTGTGCAGGGCCTAGGGTTGATGCTCTGGCTCCTCCTGCTCTCCCATCTGTCTGCATCCCTTGCTTCCCACTGGGAGCTCTCCCAGCACCAGCCACAGCTCTGTCTCCTGGTGGCAAAGCCTGTGGAACAAGAGGGACATGGATCATGAGAGTGGCACCTATTTCTAAAACACTACAAACAGTAAATCCATGTCATAACACCAGCAACTAATTTGGTCAATAACACTAGAACCAAAAGCAGTAAATCACTGCCACTGATCTTAGTCCAAGCTAAGGACAGTGATAAAAACACTTAACATCTTTTTTATTTTGTACATCCATGAATTCAACCTGCTGCAGGATTTTCCTTTTTGTGGCAGCATTGCAGGATTGGCCTGTGTTTGATATCACATCCTTTCTAACCTCCAAATGCTACCGCTGTTGCAATCGCTCATTTGAGGGATGATCTATTCGACTGCTGAATACTCTAATGATAAGATAGCTTGTGGAAATAGAAGCCTGGCTAAAAGATTTCTCTTCTGACAGCATCCTCTGCCAATGAGCATCAGCAAAAGCTGTCCTGACAGGGCAGATACATGCATATTGCTCTCAGATTCCAGTAAACCTGAAATTAAGTTCCCAAATTCAGCACTGGAGTTTGAACTATCCATGAGGGTCAGTTCAATGGCAGTGGTGGCAGGGCACTACAGCACACAGGACCTGCCATTCTCCCATGAGTTGTTTCCACAAGTCAGGCATATAAAATCACTGACATTAATTTAATGATTTAGTTTTCGGGAGATTAGTCTCACTATGAGTTGGATTATTCTGAACATATGGAGACTCAGTCTGGCTATGAAGTATGTAAAAGAATGGCAGAGATTTGGGAATGCTGACTTTTTGAGCTGAGTGAATCTCGTGTTAAATAATTTAACTCTTCATGCCACTGTTGGGACTGGTTTGTTGTTTGGTTTTGAGGAGGTTTTTTAATTTATTGCTATGCCAGTCACTTCAAGTAACTCCAGTTTAGGTCTGTAACAAAGCACAGTGGAGTCCAGGGTTGTGTATATTTATAAAAAATCAGATTTATAATGATAGAACGTGGGAGACGTCAGACCTTGGAACAAATGTAGACTAATGATGAAGTTTGGTCATTTATTCTAGCAATAAAGGAAAATCTTGGGAATAAAAGAGAGTGCACATTGCACATGAAATTCTCTGAGATTAGGGCTCACTGAACTCAAATTTCAGGGATAAAAATCTCAGTGACATTCAAGTGAGTGAGAAGCCTCACTTGTTGGTTTCTTTGGGGTTCTTTGGGGCTTTCTTGAGGTGTGTTTTTTTTTCTGGTGGTTTTAGTTTGTTTGTTTGATTGATTGTTTGGGTTTTTTGATTGTGTGTGTAGTTTTTTTGTTTGGTAGTTTTTTGGGGTTTTTTGTTTGTTATGATTTTTTTAGCATTTTAGAGCTCAATCCATGGAAGGGATTAGAGGCCTAACTGCTCCAAAATTGCAATCATAGAACTTAGGCTAAGCAGCTCCTCAGTTGGTATCCAAATTCTGAAGGATCAGAAAATCTCATTTTTTTGACATTTTCAGTAGTGCCCAAGGTCAACCATCATGCATCCTCTGTGAACAATCAGTCTCTATCTCACCATTGTTCCTTGTTTAAATTCACAATGAGGACATTGTTATACCATCCACCCTGTTACCCCTGAGGCCCATCTGCAAAGACACTTTAGAGGATGAGGAGATTTGTACAGAACATTTTACCCTGTAGTCTATTGATTAGAACAAATGCCAGACTTGGGAGATTCTGTGTCACCTCTGCCCTCTGCCTGAGATCTCTAACTCTTAGGAGAGAATGTGGACCACAACAGGAAGAAATTGTATTTGGAGAATCTTTACAATTTCCATATATTTTGCTGGAGCTCATTCCCTTTTTAAGGAAAAGTTAAGTAATAGTTGAGGAGGAGGAGTAGTAGTAGTAGTAGTAACAGTATCTATTAATTTCAGCAACCATTAGTATTCAGTGTCTTTCTCTTCCTGACTGGTGACTCAGCCTCTGTGTTTGCAGAATACTTCTCATGATTTTTATCTCTTGGTGGTCTAACGAATATTCAGGAAATCTGATCAAAGTGGAAAAGCTTAAATCGGAAAAGAGCTTTCTTCCTCCAGGCCCCAGGGCTCTCCTTCAGGTGCTTTCTCACAAATCATGGGATTTTATGGCAAACAAGGGAATGAATGTCCACAGGTGGAAGCAGCACGTGAGGCTGTATCATCTTCGAGGCTGGGGATTGTTTGACCATGGAGAAGAAGAAGGTGACTCAGAATTTCTCAGGACAATCTGGTTCAGGTGTGCAGTTCCCCAAAGCCTGGAGTCGATTGTGTGTTTAGTGCTGGTGGCATGGCTCACTCTAACCCTTTCCTTATGATTTTTGGTACATACAGGAGGATGGTGGGGGACTGGGCTCAGTTCACAACTCTTTGGATCCTTTCAAACAATTGGCTCCTTGCCTGGTGAAAGCAGTGTCAGTGCCAGGTGCAGTGTTAAGGCTGTCTCACTTTGGACATATTTTCTACAGCCTCATGTTGTACCAGTTTTGGGTTAGTTGTACCTCTGCTGGATCTGTGTCAAATGGTTCAGTCGCTGAAGTCACGCTTCACTTACACTGAAGTAATCTATGTTTAAAGCTGGTGGTAATAAATATTGTATTTCACAAGCTTGAAAATAGATACAGTCCATGTTCTTCAGTGGGCCACACTTTATTTTTTTTTTTACAAAGAATTTACCCCTTTTTAAAAGTGCTCAAGTATCACATAGTTGTGCTGCAAAACACACAGCTGATATCACTGACTTTTCATCTTTACTGACTTAAAAATAAAACATAAATTATTCTTTAGCAATATGATTTCAACCAACAGAAAGTTTGGGGAGTAGTTCAAGAGCTCAGGTGGGATAAGATACAAAGTTTTAAATTATCTCCTCTAACTTCTTATTCCCTGAATCTAAAGAAAACTGGTATTACTCAGCCTTACTCCCAACCATAATATAAAATCAAAAGGGGATTTAATATATTTTATTGAACACAAGGAAAGCTATTTCAAAAGAGAGGAAAGGATAAATCTTCTGCAGGCTCACCACAGGCTCCCATTCCAAGGTAGTTAACCCATTATTTTTATTTCAAAATAGATCATAATTAATCAAAGCCATTGTTCAGGTGTTCTGAAATCTGACCACTTTCAGTGGTTTTGCAAGACTTGAAAAAGGTTTCCTGCACAACCTGCTCTCTGTTCAGCTGTACCAGCAAAAGTACCTGTTACTGAAAGAGGAAGCTGTCAGGCCCTTCTCAGCTGTTTGTCAGGATAATTCAATTGATGTTCTACCTAGAACCCTACAGGACCACAGCTGCTGCAGTGGATAGACCTTCGTTAAGCCTTGAGTCACTTAACAAGCTGTGCTAATGAAACTGTGGTTTAATGAGGTGCTTTTAGCTAAGTTCAATGTATTTTTCCTCTTCATCTCAGCTCTACATTTCCTGAATTTTGTACTATATAGCTTAAAAAATCCCTTCATTTTTCTGCTAGAATGACCCTTGATATCTTGTTAATAATAGCTGAATGCATAATATTCAGCTATTCCAATCAAGTTCAGCAGTGGCTGTTGCCCTCCTCTAAGCAGGAGCAGCTTGCCAGGTTAAGGATCACAATACTGGACTGAAGGCCCTTTAGCCTGTCTCATGGTAGTCACAAGTCCTTTGCTCTCAAATTAGCTTTAAAATTATACCTTTGATAAGTGATATGTCTCATCTTTCACAGTGCCATGTAGCATTTAGGAAGCTGTGTCACTTTTTTAATGACAAATATTAAAACCAAGGGCTTTGATTCCAGAAATCAACATGTTTACTTACCAGCTCCTCTGTTTGATCCAGATTCACACAGTCATTAGCAGAGATAATGACAAATTGCCCCGTGTGACTGGGATGTGAGCTGAAGCCTCAAACAACACAGAAGCAGTACTCAGATCACCCAGCATAACTGCCTTACTTGAAAGCTACTCTAATTTTATAAAGCAAGTTGTCAAATCGATGTCTCTGCTGTCAAACAAAAGTATAATTTTAAAGGAATGCCTCAAAAATCCATAGAGGAAATGTGAGTCCAGCATGACATTTGTTTGATTTCATTCCTCAGGCGATGCCATAAAAATTGATCAGATCACATTTAATGGAGAAATCATTGAAGTCTAATTCAACCAGCTCCAGAAATATTTATGAAGAACAGTTTAAAACCACTGATATGATACAGGATGATGCTTGTTGTAGTATTATTAATAGCTAGGAAGATACAGTTTCAACACAGGATTTCCATAAGAACTCTGTGATACATTTTCAGCTGCTTTTGTACAATGAATTGTTATTAAAACAGCACAACCTTCCAAATTGCTGTTAGCTAAAGATGGGCTTTGTATGACCTGATATTTATCCATTTTGACCTTTAATGCCTTTTA
>JAHXMQ010000807.1:146948389-146976511 GCA_020466415.1 Ammodramus savannarum pratensis
GTCCTGTCAGTCCATGCTCTTGTAAATAGTCTCTCTCCATTTGTTTGCCTGGTCTGTGACAAATTGCACTCAATGATCTGCATGTAAATGTCCAGCAGCAATTAATGTGCTGATGAAGAATGATTGCCATTTTCTAATATTACAGGCCTGTGTGAAATCTTTGCAACCAGGATGCAAGCATATTAGTCAATGTGGGGGGTTCTGATAAAGGCAATAGTATTTTTACCTTGTTGAAAAGCCTCCTTGGATATCCTTATGTGTTTTAATCACTCTTTTGTTCTCCTTCCTCCATTAAAATTTTTATACATCATTGCAAAAAAAAAGAAAAAAAAAAAACTTCCAAGCCCTAAAAAAGTGAAACTGTCTTTTTCTCTAAAGGATTGTGATCCTTGAGGGCACCTCCCAGAACTGTGGCTCAGCAGAGCCTCTCTTGAAGGAAGAGAATTCTCTGTAGCTTGACACAGGCTGCAACTCCTTCAGCACAAACTGGACCAACACAATGCTCTTTTCTTCTTCACAGCTGTGATAGCCCACGAGGCTGGAGAGGAAGGTCCTTGAAGGGAGAGCCTTTTCCATACCTCAGCAGTGCCAGAAAAGGCTCACAGGAGAGATGAAGGCTCATTTTTAATCCAAGGACCACAGAGTTATGGACATTGAAGCCTATATACATGCACACACACAGACAAAATAGAAATAATAAATATGGTATGGAAAATATAGTCTGGACTAATAAATTCTGTATTCCCAGATTCCCTGATGTGTCTCCATGTTTTTCTTAGCAGACTCAGAATAGCAGCTTGTCTGAAAGATAGGTGAAGATAAGTGATATTACATTAAAAAATCAAAAATTTAACATTTTAAACTTTATGATTTCATCTCTTATCTCTGTACAATCAGGTAAACCCCTTGCAGAGAAAACTGGCTGTTAATTGGCAGGAATTTAACGAACATAATGATTTTTCATTTTGAGTTTTTCAACGTGCAAAGTACCTCCACGCAAGTTTCTCTCAGCGGCCAGGGATGCCACACACCCAAGTGTGCAGAACTGCGAACTGACTCACTTGGGACTGCAGACAGCAGCCTTTATTGCTCTCTTGGGGTAAATCCCAGCTGGGAGAGCATGGGCTTCACAGACCTCTGCAGGACCTGCAGCCAGGTTCTGTAATGCTGGGTCCTGCCATATCCCAGAGATCCTGATCTCATATCCTTTATGTTAAGAGAAAAACTGAGGAACAAGATGCCAAACCCAAGCTTGAAGTGTGGTTCATCAGCTCTTTTTGGTGTCACAGAGATGCAGTGGGATGGTCCAATACCCAGAAGCACATTGAGAAGTGAGACTATAATGAGAGAAAATATGAGTAGGTTGCATTAAGGCTGTGAGACAGAAGGAATTCCCTTTCCATGGGATATGCAGAGGGCTGAAATCACTTCAAAAGCAGGGTTGATAAACTCTGTGAGGAGAGTAGAGAACTGAAAGCAGAATGTGAAAGGACATTTGCTCACCAAAGGATCCCAGAGTGATGACAAATTGGGGACATGTAGCTGCCATGTGTGACATTGTGGGAAGAAATATTTTTCTTAGCCTTCCTATACTGTTACTCAACACATACTGTTATTCAACCTTAGTTCTTTGTCCCCAGAATCACTATCTGCTGCCCTCACTCTCTAAAACTAAAAACTCTCCTTGTCGTTTTGAGAAATATACCCAGGGGATGAGAATCAGGAATCAGTGGAGTGGGGATTTTTTGGCCATATGTCATGGTGAGGGCTCCAAGCAATAGTCTGTGAAGTTTACATCAAACCCTCTTATATCTCAGGCTGGCACTTTCTGCCACCAAGAGCTCTTGTGTGTAAAAATATGCATAAACCCCACATTTATTGATTGGGATAATTTGAAGAAAAACTCTGGTCCACAGAGGTAGCTTATGCAGGATTTATCCACCTTGTGTTGAATGCTGTTTTCAGTGTAACTGGATGATTTTGTGCCTTTGGCAAGAGTTTCTCAGAATCTTTTTAATGCTGAAAATCCCTTTAATGTGTGAAGGGCTGAGCAGACAGATATACCTGTTGCTTGCTCAGGACTATGTGAGAATGAGAGTAGCTTTGCACCTCTCTACTGTGAAGGATTTTGAGAAGAAACTTCTCCTGGGAATTAGATGCAGTCACCTTCCAACTGCTCCTGCTGCAAACACTGGAGACATCTGTGAGCTTTTCTGTAGAACTGTGAAACAGTTAGGGGTGGATTAATGGGCTGAATTAAATGTTGTCATGACTTGTGAAGTCAGTTTACTCAGGCTGTAATTATAATCTGCCTGAAATGATGGGAGCTGGGAGGTGTTTCTGTGGGCCCTGGTGGGAAGCAGCAGGCTCAGAGGAGTGGGAGGGATGCTGGATCCTGCCAGTGCCAACAGTGGCTCCTGCACTGGGGGAAATTCTCCTTGAGCACAGCCAGAAGTGCATCTCTTGCTGAAGCATGAAGATTTGCCGTTGTTAATGCTGATGAACACAGAAAAGAAGCAGCAATTTGCTGGAAAATTGAGGTTTAGGTGACAGAGAGAGATAAAATAATTCACAAACGCTTGTTGAATTTCGTACTGGTTTCTTTTAAAGTGTGCTACATTGTAAACCGCTGAGTTTTCTTTCCCTTCCATACTTTATCTAGCAATAATGATTTAAGGAGATAAGCAGTAAGATCTCATAAAGAATAAATCTTTTGTTTTACCAAATAGTACATCTAGAAAAAAAACATTGTGCAGCGTATAATAACTGGTATATATAAAGTTTTAAATTTCAAGAAAATTATTTTTGATACGACTTTTGTTTTTCCAGGACCCAAGATGATCACATTTCTTTTTCATTTTGACTCAAATTACTTTTTACAATTATTAAATTCAACATCAAACTATAAATAAATATATTTCATCCAGCTCCATACCTACTGTTTCAGCTCCATGTTATTAATTCATAAATCACTGAAAACTGGATTTAAGAGTACTTATTTCTAAACTTGCAGTGCATTTTTTAACAGTTTTAGCCAAATAAAAAAGACACGGAATTAAAAAATCTATACAGATGTGTTACCATTAAAAAAATTATATGCCAAAATAAGGAAGAATATTTCTTTAATGTAATTTTCATTAAATAAACTCTAAAAAGTTATATTTATTCCACAAATGACAATTCTCCCCCACAGCCTATTTTTCCAGACCAGATGATTAAAAAATTTTCAATACAGAGGAATACTGCTGGCTTTGCTCATTAGTATCTGGTCTCAAATAATTTAGATCTGTGCAGTTCTATGCTGAGCAACTTGGGTGGTTTCATGTCATATTTCAGCAGGAATTTTCAGGATTAATAAGGTTTTTTGCTTAATTCATCAAGGTAAAGTTTTTAAAAATGTCTTAAGCCACTTTTGCCAGCTAAACTTAGTAACTGTGGATCATTAGTCCATTAAGTTTGGATTTTTTCTTGAGCTTTTTTGTTATTTTTAAGAGAAATCAAATCAAGAAGTTTCATTCCAACAGCCCAAATTCAATTTCCTTCCGTACAGGTGAGTTGCATCTCCACTTTTTTGTGAACTAAGAAAACTGATGATAAGGCTAATTCAAATTAAAAAATATTTAATCAAATGTAAGTTGATTATACAGTCTGGAATGGTCTATTTAACGTTACAAGCTTCATAATTTAGAAATTTATCAGCGATACTAAAATTAGGATGTCTGTGTTATGATGTTTCTCACTGGCTGTAACATTTCCCTCTCTCTTCCTGCGTTCCCAGAGGTTTGTTTGAATCATCATGCCAGGGAAACACTGGGAAATGAGCTTCACTGGGAAATTTACTCATTCCCAGTGAAGGGTGAAGTGACCACTGAAGTCAGGATGCCAAAATTTCACCAGGCAAAGTAAAACTGGATTTCACATAAGCATCTGTCTCAAATCAGCCCCAATGTATTAATGGCATTGAATAATAATATATTTCAGTTTAATTTTCTCAAAATGTAGACCAATTATGGACTAAGGCCATGCAATCAGACACCAGATTTATGGATCAGTCAGTTTTAGGGACAGTGGCTCAAACTGTGACACTGGTACAGCTTTTCTTACCTACAAGTCAAGAATTCAGCCTCTGATCATTTTCATGTTTCCTACCTTGGAGCTACAGATGCACCTGCATCTGTACAAACTCTTTATGGTTCAATGAAGGGATAATGAGGTTTGGGAGCAGTAATTTGTCATGCTGAATGACAAATTGTTTATCTAAAAGAACATTACAATAATTCTTAAGGCCTTTAGCAATGTGGACACAAACTGAAATGGAGAGAACACAATGTGCTGCTGCTCTGTGTTCACTGTTAAACCCTCAAACCTTTAGAATTTCCTCAGTTTCCTTAGATGAGTTTCCTTGTAAGAGATGAGAACATTATTAGTTCTTATCTAGTCGAAATAAAATATTGCTAGTCATTGGCAATGCATTGTTAACTAGAAATTAGAGAAAAATTGCTATTTGTGGGAGCAGTAGAAGATGCTGTTTTTGCGCTCCTTTCTCATGAAGGGAAAGAGAATGACAAGAAAGCTGCAGGATTTGGGAAAAGGGCTGAAAAATGTGCAGATGATTGAATAAAGGAGAGACTGTGGATTAAAAAATATGTTGGCAATCTCCTCCTCTTCCTGAATTCGAACACATTGAGCAGCCACGGAGAGGCAAGGCAAGCCTCCAGTTTCCAAATAAAACCTAACAGTTATGGCAGAAGCAGCAACCTGAGCTGCAGCCCAAGGCAGTTCCCTGCTGGAGTCATTGGAAGAGGTTTGGTTGTTCCAGAGAGCACCTGAACTGCTCCAATGGCTGGGCCCAGTCTGCCAGCCCAAAGGACTCCCAAATTTTAGCTACTTTAGGGATTGGTCAGCAGGTGACCAGCTAAGAGGATAATCCAAGGAAATGTGGGAAGACACTGAACTCTGAGAGGTGAATCCTCTATGACTCATGAATCTGAGACAGAACATCATTTAGAGATGCAAAGTGAAGAAAGGGAGAATATCAGGAATGGTTGGTAACCCACATTGAGAGCATGAACTTCAAAAAATTTGGCCAATAATGTGCATTTTTAATTTTTTTTTCCAGGATTTTTACTCCCCCTGTACACTTTTCATTTCCATCTGGATCAAACATTTATCATGTGCCCAATTTATGAATGCATTTTACATTAGAAATATGTAATGCCCTCAAAAAACAAAGGAGAGTTTCAGGTAAGTGCAAGAGGTGACCTCTGCAGAACAGCTGTTCCAGGCAGGTCTCTGCAGGCACTTCTTTCCTCTGTACTTACCAACCTGTAAAACAGCAATCTCAGCCCAAAAACCTGCAGGCAGGACCACTGGTACAAACTCTTCTTCTGAATAGAGGTGACTGCTCCATCCCATTATTTGTGTTTATAGACAGCTCAAGGCTCACATGAATATTTTCTGTTGGGTGTTTACAGCTGAGGTTTAGTACGTGGCTAAATTTAGTCTAATAGTTCCTTCATCCCCAGTCTGCATCATGACATGGCAAGGCTTTTGAAGAGTAAGTAGGCCATCCAAAACAAAGGCAAAAAATTAAATTCAGCATCCTTAATGTGTGGTGTTTTCCAAAGCTTCTGCTACTTTCATGACATCTCGCCAGAGCTATTTCTGTCTGTGGGGAGTTAGGAAAAAGAACACATATTGTACGGAGAGCAGGGTGTTAAATTTATGCAAAGTGAAGAAGAGTGCTATCTCAAAAAATATTTATTTCATAGTTTTTGCCTCGAGGATTGTGCTTTGTTACATCCTTAAGTAAAGCAGAGCTGTATTAGCATCAGGTTTAAAATTCTTATAAATGTTAAGAACAGGTTACATCTGGAACTTTTATATAAAGCAGCACATTAAGCTTATCATTTTGTGTAGAAAGAAAGGAAACACCTTTACTGCACCACTGTATTCTTCAGCCAGACTTAAAAACTAGAAACAAAAAACAGCTTAAAGAAAAGAGAGATGTGGAAAGGAAGTAGCAGGATGCTGCACTAGCTCTTTGAGTATTTTCTTTGTTTTGCATGAAATATAATTCTTTTGTTAGGGACTTGAATAGTTACAGCAAAATTGTGGTAGTTCAGAGTGCAAAGGAAAATTGTCTGTATCTGCTGCAATAGGTTGCTGGAGTGCAAGCAGCTCCTGGCTCCACTTGAGTTTAAAATGCTCCTTTGCAAAGGAACTTAAATGCAGAAACATTTAAGGACACGAAACAAAGAATTTCTGTGTTAAAAAACAATCTTGTCTGCAAGGACATCTAATTACAATGCACGTATCATTTTAGCAGTGGTGTGGTTTGGTCTTAAGTAGCAGCTCTCTGCTCTTCAGGAAGGTGTTTTTAAAGGGATCTCACAGCAGCAGGCTGGGCTGAAGTGAAATATTCTCCCCCAGTCCCCCCCGCAGCCGTATGGATGCCAATATCATGAACTGATTGCTGAAAGTGAGAGCTGGTAGGTGTCAGAGCAGAACAATTTTATTTTTTTAGCTCTGATCATATGTATGTAGGCATAATTTAACAAGAAGCAGCCAAAACAATCTCAAAACTCTTCGTTGTCTAAAGTTCAGGGGGTGGGGTGGTTGTTTTTTTTTACTTCTTCTCAGGAGTTTTCATTCTGTCAGATGTTCCCTTGTACAGCTTACATTGTCAGATAAATGCTTCATGCATATTTCCTCTAGTTTCTTAAACAGAGGCAGAATTCTATGTTGAAATAATTTTTCACTATAACTTTCTTATTATGAAACACTGAAGGCTGGATCCTGGCTCTCCAGGTGAGATGTGCAAGCACTCATGTGCAAGCATCTTCACCAAAAGGATGCCAGGATGTAGCCTCTACCCATAGAGGATGTTTAAAAATATTAAACACTAATGAATTTGGATTTGCATTTGACTCAGGCCTACTCCAGTTCTTCCTCTGATAGCCACTTTTCTCTCAAAATTAATATATTGTAGCAAAAATAAAATCCCTCCTCCTGTGTCTTACTCTCTTAATGAAATAAAAATCACAGACCCTACCTGTGCCTTTTCCAACAGACAGTTCTCTGTATTTTGTTCTTCAAAGCCAGGACACGGATTCCACACCTTCTTTGGAAGTATGGGCAGGAGCCTGGCTGAAAGATAACCACCAGTACAAAATTTAAGATTTTTGTTATGATTCAGTCTACTCAGAAACTCCCAAAACTTCCAAGTCTAACCTCTAAAGCAGTTGTCTTTTCAGTTTTATGCATGTACAAAGACTGTGAGATGCTCAGCTGTCCCACTGTGCTGCTTGGATTGAGTTGAGTGGTCTGCTCTTTCTTATTTTTTGGGGGGATTTTTTTTTTTTGATTGCTAAAGACTGGGACATGGAGGAGGGAGGTTCTTTGACTTCATCCATTTTACTTTGTATACAGTGAAAGATGTAACTCAGTTTTTCCTCCTCAAGCCTGGGCTAAGGATGTAACTGAGGAGTGCCCTCAAGTCCATGTGCTGACAATGGACCTTCTCTGACTATTCCCCAACCCTGTAGCCATTTTATTTTGGCATTGCTCAGCCACAGAGAGCAGAATAATGCTTCATTCTTTCACAGCTCATGGTGTTTGCTGAGTTTAAATGTGGAACTACATTTTCCTGAGAGTAAACAGAAAGCATAAGAATTTTCTTCCCTCTAGTGTGTTTTGAGTGGTGTTCTTTCTGTTCACTGTAAAACCCAGTCACCTCTTGCACTTGAAACCATTTCAGCTCATCAATCTTAATTTTTTTAAGTGACATACATTCCTTCTCAATTATTTTATTTTTCTGCATATAAATGTAGAATTTCCGTTATTTTTGAAAATGTTTCACCTCTTAGGAGAAGAGATAATCTATTCAGGCTTCATTTTAAGAATTTCAGAATCTCAGACATGGGATAATGCTCCCTCCCTGTGTTTCACCATGGTACCTTTTTAAAAACCAAACCTTTAAGCAAAAGATCAGCAGCACTCCTGATGCAGATGCAGACCTTTAGGAAGCACATCAATGCAAGCCACTGCTCTTAGGGCTTGTAGATTTGAACCCTGTCAGAGTTTATCTGCTGCCAGCTTCAAACTGTGGTTTGACATTTCTGGTCAAGAGGGGTGCCCTTGTGAGCCCCAGGAGGGGATGAATGTGAAAAGGCAGAGAGGAGCTTTTGTCTCCCTGCAGCAGAACCCTGCCAGCCTCCACTGCACAGGCACCTGCCACCAGCAAGGCTCTGCTTTGAGGGAGATCATCACAGCATGATCACTTGTGCCTGCAGTAGAGAGCCGTCAAAGCACAGCAAGAAAGAGAGAGATGGCAGGGAGCATCAAAGGGGAGCTGCTAAAGCCTGAATAGGAATGAAGATAAAAGCTGCAGCCAGTGTAACTCCCTTCCCAAAGGGAAGGAGCAGAAGTGCAATGTGAGAAGGAGTGGTCACAGGAGACCTCAGGGCCGAGTCATTCCTCCTGTAAGGCAGCTGTTACAACAGGCTGTGTATTCAAGTGAGAAAATCACGAGGAAATTGCTGTGGTGCCCAAAAGATGCTTGTCAAACACTGCAGCCCCGTGTCTGCTGGGGACTGAGAGACTACATTGCGTTTTTTCCTGATCTAACAGATGAGCTCTGGACCTCAAACCCTTTAGCACTGCAAAATCCACACCTGCTTTCATGCATAATAGGATGATGACTGCGTACAAAGCCCAGCCAGTCAGGCCAGGCACGTGGACCTGGAAAGGACAAGGAGATTGCTGTTAGCCCTGATCATAGCAAGTGCTTCTTGCTATGATTGCCTTCACTTTCTGGAGGGAAAATAGAAGGACAATTTCTCACTGGTATAAGAATGGAACCATTTGTCTTCTTGTGGTTTAGGTATCCGCAAGAAAGTCATTCCCAGGAGTAAGTTCCTTATTACTTTCAGTCTGTACAAAGTGAAAACCTGGATGATCAGATCTAACTCTTAAATCAGTCAAGAACTCCCACCCCACTCAGATCAGCCTTCAAGGCACACATCCCTCTCACAAGGATAGAACTTCACTTGCAGATGATCAAGGCCTGGGACCAAGGCTTGGAAAATGTGCTAAAAATTCCCAGCTTTGGAAACTTTGGACACAGTCTCTGGTCAGTTGTGCCTAAAGAGCAAATCTCATAAGATTTTCAGTTTGTAAGTGCCACACTGTAGATGACCATCCTCTTAGATCCCTGAGCCTAGCAGGAATTTGAGCAAAGATCAGAAAGCACACCTCCTTTTGACCCTCAGCTAGGGCTTTGATTTCAGAAGACTCACAAAGAGAATTTGCTATCGATATTGGTGAGAAGCTCTCAAAATTTGCTATGGCAATTCTGCTAGGCAGACTGAAGAGACTGCCTGCAGGGTTATAAACCCTAATATAGATATAAATAACTCCCAGGAAAATAGATTAAAGGAGAGAGCTCAGTATGAGCGCTTCAGAGTCAGAGGGAACCAAGGAATCACTGAGATGTTAAGATAAGAAGCAAATAGAAATTATTGGAAAATTTAGGGACTAGCTAAAACTCCATGGATTTGTCAGAAAATGAGTCTAAATTCATTCAGATAACAAACTGGACATGCCCCAAGGTGGAAGAAGGAGAAGCACACAGCTATGCTACTCTCACTTAAGCAGCCCTGGTAAACAGATGCTGCTGTCACAACAATCTGCAGAAGGTCTCCTATTGAAAGCCTTTGTGCACTAGTTCTGCAAGGTGATGCTGCATATTTATTGAACATGTTGCAAAAAGAAGTCACTTGGGCTGGTGCTTGAGGGCTTAGGGCTCTGCTTTGCCCTGAAGTTCCAGAATGTTGAACAGGAGCTGCCTGGATCTGGCTCTGTTTACAAACGTGCCTGTGAGCCCAGCTGTGCACAGACACACCTGGTCAGGGGCTGAACTTGCTGCTGGCATGTGCTGTGGCTTAAACCTCTAAAGATCTACTGCAAATTTACCACCACGATGTAATTCACTGATCATGGGATCCCTGAGACAATATTCAAACTCAGAACTTACTAATTAAGTAAAATCTCAAGCACTTGCTTCATTTGCAAAGCATCATGTTATCATGATTGTAGACAGATGATGCAACATATCAGACTTCATCCTTTATCAAAAAATGTATATCCCACAGAAGAAATGAACTTTTGGGAGAGCTTATGCAGCATTTACATCATACAGATTTGGTGCTCTTTATTAGTAATAATAAAAAATGTAATTTTGACTTCTGTGAATTCAGGATGAGCTGATTATTTGAGTTAGCTGGGACTCTGACTCAAGACTGCAAACTTCTGTGAAATCACGTACACTTATGCTAATATTTAAATATAGTTTTAAACACTATTATAATCAATGGAGTTTAAGCACGTCTTTAACGTAAACACTCATTTAGGTGCCTTGAACAAGGGCAAATATCTGTTCTCTTTTTATGAAGGAATCCAGCTTAACTCATGACAGTGGTACTTCCTTACCCCAGTTGTCATTTTGACCCCCTTTTAAAAATAAATCTGCAGAATCGCATCGTCTGCTCTTGCAACAGCTGCCAAACCTCTGCAGATTATAAATTGGTGTTTTAATGTAAATCAGAACTCTGAATACTCTGTGAACTCTGGTAATTAAGCAGTGAGGCAGCCCCAAGAAGGCACATACCTCAGAAAACAGTGTGAGAATGGGAGGTCATGGTGAGTAACCACCCCCAGCTGTACAATCCCTGCCTCAGACCTCTTGCAGTGCCATTTTTCTGGTCTCTGTCTTGAATCAGAACTGTGAGTTTTACACTTTTTGCATTTAATAAGCCTGAATATTAAATCAAAATGCACAGTCATTTGTAAAAGAAGATTCAGGTCCTGTTAGCTCTCATCAATCTTTTCAAACTGTCTTTCTATTGAGAGCTCTCTGCTCTTATGTGCAAAAGTCAGACACAGAAAAAGGTGGATGAAAAACTGCCTCCCAAGTGCTTTTATGGCTTTGAAATTATAGTTTATTTTTCCACCTCATTCTCCCACTTTGTGATAATCATTATTATCTCTTTTCCTACATCTTTCTACCAGAGTGGCACCATTAATAGTTGAGCAAGTTTTCTGCTACCTATTATTCCTCTGCACTTTTTGGGGAACAAGGTCCATTTAAAAATTCAAAGTGGCAACCTCCATCTGTGGCTCTTTGGGGCTCAGGGATATAAACATGGACATTCCACTTTACTTTTCATGTTTAAGCATAATAAAATCAGCTTATTTAGGTCATTGTGCACTTTGTTTTTCCCCTTAGTTTTCCTTGTTTTGGAGAGGAATACAGTGTCAAAACAAAATTGTTTGCCACAGACCTCAATCTTTCCTGTTCATCTCTCAGTATTGCAGATGAATTACAAGGTGTCCATCAAGGTTTTTCTGAGGTTAGCTGTCACCCTTGTATTTGAACATCCTCTGTATGATTCAGAAATCTGGTAAGGGTTAATCTAGGTCATGGGAAAAGCTGTGGTCTTATCACAGGTTAAAATAGCAGTGAGAAACAAAAAGAAACAAACAGCAATATGGACTTTTGTTTGCTTTGGCAGGATTCTCTGTGAGGGTTTTGTTATCCCCTGCTATTGCTAGTTAAAAAGTGAATGTCCTTGTCTATGCACCTTTCTTAACTGGCATTAATAAACTGTAATGAGATTATTTATTAGTTTAGGTACAACAGTGTGTCCCACCTATGCCAGATTTGTGACCAGGAATAAAGCTGAAGGCTATTGGGGAGAATTTCTTTATTTAATTTGCAATAAGCACAAGTCAGCTGGAGCATTTGGGGGAATTGCCATGGGAGAGCAAAGTCAAACGCATCAGTTTGCACTCTACATGGAAAGAGACTCCAGTGATCTTTGGAGCAGCATCTCCCAGCCCCAGTGTGACTCCTGGAGCCCACAGAGCTCCCTCCTGCTCCGTCAATGCACTCTTGTGCCCAGGCTGTGTTGTTCTTGCACAACAAAAGCAAGAACTTTCACTAGAGGACAAATCCCAGCACATGGGGTGTCATGGCAGGGAAAGAAAGTGCAGAAAAAAACAACACTCTCCTAGCCAGGTCAGTGTGGTTGTAGGGAGGAAGGCCCTGAACAGTGTACAGGGATAGATTTAAAGAGGGAGATGATGTGTTCACCAGAAATTCACCCCAAATTGTTCACCTGGCAAAGCAGCTGCAGTGCTCTCCAGCCTGCAAGGCACAGACCTTTATCCAAGGTGGTCAAGTTAAAAAGCTTCATAGCAAGCTGTGGTTTTCTGTGCTTCCCCCCCATTTTATCTTTATTGAGATACTATTTCTTATAAATAAACTGCTGCATTCCTGTGTTATCTTTATACTGCCAAGGATTTTGCATTGATATATGTTGGAGATGGTCTTTAAAGTAATAATAAAAAGTCTTGGCAACAGTGATTTGGAAGCAATTGGATCTGCCTTGGCACACCTCTAGTTTAAAAGATACCTCAGTGCAATTAATTAGCTGGAATCTGAGAGATTCCAGAAGGAAAGTTTTATGAGTTACCTCTTTCCTCTGGGAAGGCATCATTCAAGCCAAATCACTGTTAACTGACATATTCACTCTTGAATTCTTTCAACTCAGCATCCTCCCAGACTGTTTTCTCTCTTCAGAGAAGTGCCTGTGGAAAGTTATGCACTTTTATCCACTTCTTTCTGATTCTCTTAATTTTATGGGGTTTTTTTCTGAAAAAAGAGAGGAAAAAGTACACTTTTTTTTTTAATGTCACTGCTCTTGACATGGAAGTTTTCAGTCTGCCTGCTGAACAGATGGAAAGCTACAATGCCAGCAGGGCAAACTTCCCTCAGAACAGAGTGTGTCTTCTTTCCCTCATTGAAGCCAGGGGAATCAGTGTCCTGAATACCAGATGCAGAAATGGATGTGCTGGCACCACAAGCATTTCTCCACTGCCCCTCCTCAGTGGGAAACTGTGCCCACACAATTACCTACACACGAGAGTCTCCCCTCAGTACTAGCAGCAGCAGAGGAAGCTCCAATCCTCAGGGCTGGTGCCGACTTGGAGCTGCCACCTCTGCCAGGAAGGTTTTCTCAGGCAGCAACTTCTGCAGCCCTCCTTTGATGCTTCTGATTTGTAGGAAACTCAGGGCTGGTTCTGAGAAGATGAGTTGGGCTCCATGCCTGTTAATCCAACTCCTGCCCACAAGGAAAGGAGTGAATGTCCTGGAAATGTCTCTTCTGTGTCTTAGGACTGCTCTGCAAGGGCCCTGTGTGAAGAACACCCGCTGTGGTTGAACTCCAGTGCAGCCCAGCCCTACAGAGACACTCCCTGCCTGGAGAGAGAGAGAATCAGAGGAATAAAAGTGAGAAAACTCATGGACTAAGTTCAATAGGTAAAACAAAGTCTGTGCACACAAGCAAAGCAACACAAGGAATGAATTCATCCCTTCCCAGAGCAGCCAGTTGCTCAGGAGGAATCCATTACACCCAACTAAGGCTTAGGAAGACAAACACTATCACTATGAACATCTCCCTTTCCTTCTTCCCCCAGCTTTATATTGCTGAACATGGTGCCTTATTGTCTGGGGCATCCCAGAAAATGATCTCTATCCCTGCCAAAACCAGAACAAGACCACTGTTAGAAGGGCTGCAATCAGGTCCTCTTCTCCATGAAGTCATTCCTCCTTGGGACATTTGTATTTTAGAGAATTGGAGGGGAAGCTGAGAGAGACCTTTCTGCTTTATTGCCCTGCTGCTTCTTCTGTGATTTGTTGCAACCAGCACAAGCCGAACCATCCTGGCCTCAATGGTGGTTACATATTCTTCTCCTGACCCAGGAAAGCAAAGGCTGTGCTACTTGTGTGAAAATTTAACATTTCCTTTATCCTGCAAGGATCATCCAGGGTTCTTTAAGTTCAAGCCATATGAGCCATAGTTGCTGAGAGATTCATCTCTTGATAAATAGCTGTCCTCAACAGAATGATTAATGACAGTGTTGCTATTGTCACTGGTTCTTTTTCATGTTGTACACTTGCAATTGTGTTACCATTTTGCTTTGGGTTTAGGATGCCTCTTTATCAAACCACTCTTTTTCCTCTAAACCCAGGGAGTACAAGATATCGTTGCATCATAAATTTTTTAATATACCCTGTTTGAAAGCAGACTGATTTCCTGTCTGACTTGCTCATCTATTACCAAGAGAGGATGAAAGTGAAGTTCTTTCTTGTTATGTAACCTTACCCTGATCTGATTATTATGCATGGAACCACAGTGCAAGCTCTTCAGTATGAAAAAGCTTGGAAAACTGTTATAGTAAACAAGGAGAAACTAAACCCATGGATTGGATTCCATCAGGAAATCTTAACTCTAAAATCCACAACACGTGGTCTGAAATGTCACACAATTAATTATCATTTAATTTATTCAGGAAGTCATTATGAGTGTGAGTGGAGATGAGCAAACTGAACAGAATTAAGCAATTCCCTCGGTTATAGACTCTATTATCAAAGAGCTCTGGACATGAACCACAGCTCCAGAATTAAGCTGGGTTTTAAATTTCCCCAAGCAACAAAAAATGGCGATTTTTTATTCTTTATTTTACTTTTACCTTGAGTAACTGAAAAACTATGAAGGGTCAACAGGTAAAGAAAACATTTTCAAGCTGAAAATGAAAAATTTAATATCAAGAAAGACCTTATTTTTCCCTACCTTTGTCAGCATAAATCCATTTATTTACCCCAGGGTTAATGAGTAAAAGCACTCCTGGATGAGAGCTGGTGCTGCTCATGGCTTGTTTGCACCACAACAGAGAGGAACAGAGCAGAAAGGATGAGCATGTCCTCAATTCTGCAAAATCGGGTGTTGGCTCTGGTTCCTTGTCATTTGTCAGTAGAAGAAATAAAAAAAAAAAAAAAAAAAAATTAAAAAAAAAAAAAAAGAGGAAAGGGAATAACTTACACTTCTTTCTCAGGGCAGTATATAAATGTCCTGGATACAATTATTTTGAAGGAGTGATGTCTCAAACCAGGGCAAGCTCTAAGATTGATTTTAAAGTATGGAAATGTAATCAAGTGCAATCACCCCACTCTGTTACAAGTCTCTAAATGCACTCAGAAGATCTGTCTGAAGAGAAGGTTCTCTGCTCTGATCTAGAA
Source organism: Ammodramus savannarum pratensis (assembly GCA_020466415.1). NCBI lineage: Eukaryota > Metazoa > Chordata > Aves > Passeriformes > Passerellidae > Ammodramus > Ammodramus savannarum. Next base: position 146,963,532 of record JAHXMQ010000807.1, read on the forward strand.
ACAGAATGGGAGACTCGATTCAGCTTCCTTTACAGTCAAAAATGAAAATTTCATTCAAAAAACAAGGCTGGTTTTGGAAAACACATTGATCAAACCAGGTTAAAGTATCTCCCAGCTGGTTTCATACTGGAGTTATCGATTCCATTTTCCTTTTTGATGCCTGCAGCTTAAGCACCCAGTACAGATAACTACAGGTACATGCCTGAAATTTGAGTTAGGGCCTGCCTCTGAGTTGATAACAGTTCTTATCCATGCCTAGTGGGATAAACTAAAGCATTTTAGCCATAAACCAACTACTAACTGATAACAGCAGCACCTGCACCTGCAAAAATGAGAACAGCAGTTAAGGCATGAAACAATAATCAAATATTTCCACCAAGATGTCTATTCCTTCATTACAAACTTTTTTTTTTTCTTTTTTTTTTGTGTGTTTTTTACTTTGTTCAGGAGTATCATACTGAAATTTTAGGATCAACTGATTGACTGAAGAAATGATATTTTTATTATTTTTTAAATTTTGTGGAAAGGTTATTTCCAAGTTTAATATTTGTCTCCTGATAAAATACAGTTAAATTTTGGATTTTTATTGTGGACTTTGAAAGGGTAAACTTCCTGCGCATATAAGTGAGCATGCACCTGTCTTTAAATATATTGTGCTAAATATTATGATTATACAGATTTTAGAAACATCACCAAAACAAGTGTGCCAAATATGGATAATTTAAAAAATAGGATAATACAAAAAAATAATTTTAAAAGAGAGATGAAAATTACTACATTTTCAGAGCATAAGAATGTCTCTAGTGTTCCAGTATTTCTAGTGTTTGGGTAAAATAGATTCCCAAAGATTTCTTCTTCACCCTAAGAAGAGCAGGGCAACAGGGAATGGAGGTTGCAGTCTGTTCATCACACATTATTTCTGCTGCTCCTTTCTTCTGACTCACTTCCCCTTCTTCAGATAAAACAACTTCTAATTCAGAAACCTACACTCCAGGCACCATTAACATTAAAAGTTTCTATACAAATGTTCTTCAACAAGAAAATCATTTTTTGTAAAGAAGTGAGGATTTTAGAAACTCAAGCCAACTCTGGGGTTGCTGCTTGCATTGGCTTTGCCAACATCTATTCAGGAATAATAACTTAGCAACAGAGCAACACCGTTTTGACATTTTTCAACATCTTTTTTAATGTGCTGTAACCAATTGTTGTTGTGTTTTTTTATGTTTTACAATCAACAAAACAAAAATACAGATTAGCAGCAACATTTATATTTCACACAAAGTTCATGTGGAATCATTGATAGGATGGAAATCTCTGAAAAAATCACCTTGGATTGTGTGGATTGCATCACAACTATTGGCAGTGACTTTCCAAGCAGTTTGTTTTTCCACTAGAATTTTGGTTTTTTACCCACAGTTTTTGTATTGCTGTGAGCTGAATCTAAGGACACAGGAACACACAACTGTGCTGTGAAATCTACATTAGGATTTTTCCAGTTGTGCTCTTTATTTCTTTCCTCTGACGTTTTCTGTCTGTCTTACTGAATTAGGGTTGGGTGAGACCTTCTCACTGGAGCATAAAGTCATGCAAAAGTACTCCTAAATCTGTTGTAGGAACAAGGAGAAGGATTTGCCCATGAGTGGAAGTTTTGAAGACCCTTTTGGACCCTAAGAATAACAAAATCTTGGTAAGCCTTAAGGGAAGCTGATGAGCATCTTGGAAAGAGCGCAGATTTCATCTTTTAGCTTGGTACCTATGTATTTGCTAAAAGTTCCAAAGGTGAATTTTGTGATTTTTTGATGTGTCTCCATTACTAGATTGAGACTTGAGGAAGGAAGAAAGGTCCAATTCTCAATCTGTCACAGAATTCCTGTGTGATTTAGGATTACCCATTTAGTATCTGTGTCTCAGACCCTTAGCCATAAAGCAGAAACACTATTATTTTGTTATTGTGTAATTTTGTTGTCAATGCCATGAGATCAGGACTAGCTCTTACTAAAATTTCTACAGCTCATAGCAGACCAAAGCCACAGCACATTCATTTCCACATAGCCTTGGTCTTTCCTGTGATGTTTATAAATAACTGGTAAACACAGAGAGGAAGGAGGCTTGACACCTCTTGTAAACTGAAATTTGGGATTCAGATGTTGAGCTGAGCCCCTGGAGCAGAAGCCTTTAGCATGCTCAGGTCTGCTCTGCCCTTTCTGTGTTTTTAATTCCAACTCTTTAATCCAAGCCCTGACCAATGCAAAGATAGTGGAATCTAAGGACACCTGGTTAGCAGTTATCAGCATCAAAGATAACAGACACAGATAAGAGGCAGGAAAAAGAATAAATTAAACACCTAAATACACAAGCCCAAGGAAAACAAGATAATAGACACCAGCAAAATCCTGAGCCTCCAGGTCATTAGCTGAGGGGCCACTAAGCAGATGACTAAAGCCTTTAGAGGGCTCAACCAGAATTTTGTGACTGATCAAGAAGGGAGGAAATCTGTTTCCCACGTGCACCACAGGAAAAAGAAAACTGATTATGGGATAGCTGGTGAAACTTGTAGGGCTGTGTAAAGCTGCTTATAGAATGCTTTGAGGGAATCTTGAGGACACATGAAAATTATTATGGCATATTTAGAGGAAGGGCTAAATGTGAGAAAGGAAGTGATCAAAGTAGATTGGGATTGAGAACCGCAGTAGGTGCTTTCTTCTCATTAAATCCTATTCCCATTTTCATACAGTCACAGAATAGTTTGGGTTGGAAGAGACCTGTAAAAATCAGCTAGTCCAACCCTACTGCCACAGACTGGCACACTTTCCAATAGCATTGCTAAAACCCCTGTTAAACCTGACCCAGAATGTTTCCAGGGATAAGTCTCTTGGCAACCTGATCTAGTGTTTAAACAGCCTCTTTGTAAAAAATTTCTTCTAATTGTCGCAATAGGACATGAAATGTACGACACGTACATGCTGAAATGTCTAAGGTAAAAAGAGGGTGGTTTATTTCTCAACTCTAATATTTACAGACTTGTAAAAATGACCATGGATTGGAGGATGAAGTTGCCACCTCTCCAGCAACATTGGTCAAGCTAACAGTCTATCAATTCTCCTTCAGAAAGGAATGCAAAATAATCATTATTTACACGAAAAGTGCGTGAGAAACTCCATTACAAAAATGCAAACATCAGAAGGCTTAGAAGAACTTAGAAGAACAGGGAGACATCTAATAACTAGTCTGAGTCTGCCCTTTTTTGTTTAAAGCCTTTTCCCCTTGTTCTGTCACAACAGGCTCTGCTAAAGTCTCCGCCCCCATATTTTTTATAAACTCTCTTTAGGCACTGGAAGGTGTGACTAGGTATCCCCAGAGACCTCAGACAATCTCCCTGTGAGAGGTGTTCCACCTTCTGATCACCTGCATGGCCCTGCTCCTGACCTGCTCCAGCAGGTGCTGTGGACCCCAGAGCTGGATGCAGCACTGCAGGTGGGGTCTGAGCAGAGCAGAGGGGCAGAATCCCCCTCACCTGCTGCCCACAGGGCTCTGGATTTGGTTCTGGGCTCTGAGTGCTCATTGCCAGCTCATGTCCAGCCTCTTGTTCCCCAGTTCCTTCTGTTCAGGGCTGCTCCTCATCTGTTCATGCTCCCCCAGCCTGGAGTGATACTGGGGATTGCCTGGACCCAGGCACAGCACCTTGTACTTGCTCTTGTTAAACCTTGGGAAGTTCTCATGGAGCCACTCCTCCAGCTTGTCCAGGTCCCTCTGGATGCCATCCCATCCCTCAGGTGTGTCAATGGCACCTGTCAGCTTGGTGGCATTGTCAAATTTACTGAGGGTGTGAGCTCACTTTCTGTGTGACTCACACATGAACTTCAAGCGGAACTGGGCAGCTCACAGCTGAAAAGACCCAAGCTTACAGCTGGGGGCTGAGTAAGGAACCTGGGGTTTGCACTGAGGTACTAGAGATTTAAATGTGCGTGTGTCTGTTAGCGAACCTCAGACTTGTGTCACAGATATCTTTTTATATCTTTCCTTAGGATTTTTCCTCCTGAGAAGCTGAGAGGCCTCAGGAACAAAATGTAAACAATGATTATCTGCTGCTGTGGAATGCAACAGGTGGATCTGTGACTGGTCTCATAGAGTTGTTTGTAATTAATGGCCAATCACAGCCCAGCTGGCTTGGACACAGAACCTGAGCCACAAACCTTTGTTATCATTCCTTTCTGTTCTTAGCTTAGCTAGCCTTCTGATGAAGCCTTTTCTTCTATTCTTTTATTATAGTTTTAATGCAATATATATCATAAAATAATAAATCAAGCCTTCTGAAACATGGAGTCAGATCTCCATCTCTTCCCTCATCCAAGAACCCCTGTGAACACTGTCACAGACTTGGTCATCTGAAAAGGAGAAACAGAATAGAGACTTCTGTGTTTCTCATGCCTGTGTGAGTGCTGTTGGCTTCTCTGTGGATATAGGCTAAAATCCTGCTCTTTGTTATCATGCTTGGTTTCTTATCTGCTCAGTGTAGGTTGACATCTTTGACCCCTGCTCATCCTTGTTACTTCCTGTACCTACAGGCTGTAATGGCAGCAGCCTCACCTATGGATGGCCAAGTCAGAAATCCCTGGATTCCTCAGTCCAACAGCTGTGGCATTCCCATCACAAGACAAATCCAGAGTGCAAAGGTTGCTGTTACCCGAACAAGAAGTCATACCATCAGCCTTAATTTCAAAAGTAGTTTTCAGTAGAGTAGAGCTTGTGTTTGGAAATGTGGATCTGGCCCTGAAGCAGACAGGGTTGTTTGTGCCTCAGGGCTTCCTCAGCCAAAATACTGTGAGTGTCTGACAACAGAAACATAAAGTACAGGTCTGTCTCCCCTTCAAAGGAGAGGAGTCAGGAGTGAAGAATTAAAATTGAGCAAGAGCTAGTGGTTTCTCACTGTCAAAAGTTATTTTAATTTGCAATAGAATAAATTTATTTTCCCCAAGTCATGTCTGTTCTGCCCATGATGGTAACTGCTGAGGGATATCCCTGTCTTTATCTCCACCCAAGACTTTTTCCATCCTATTTTCTTTATCTGGCCCATTGAGGAGGGGGAGTGAGAGAGTGTCTGGCTGGGCAGCTGGCAGCAGCCTACCACAACTGTGTTATGGTACAGTATTACAGAGATCTCTGCTTAGAGAGTAGTGGCTTGCACAAGATTCTGCAACTGTAAGATCTTATGCACATAATTTCCTGCCCACAGATCTGTATTTCTGCATCTAGAAGAGGTCCTGGTAGACCTGAACTACTTTATGTAGTGTTTGAAGGTATGCTGCTGGAAATGGTTATGTAAAAATAGGATACTAAGGATATTAGCTCCTTAAGAGCACAGATTTTGGTTCTGGCTGAGAGCAGAATGATGAGGACACATGAATAAATGAAGAGGTGTTGTTCTGAACTTTCCTGTTTCTGAGTGCTGAATTTAGGCCAGCAGTTAGATCAGGGCCTGTTTCACATGGGTGTCAATGCCCTTGTCCAATGAGAGGAGTTAAACCAAACCAACCTAACTGTGCATGAGTAATTACACCTCAGCAGGACTCAAGGTCACACATCCTGACACGAGTGAGCTGGTTTTCACAGCCAGTGGAATGGGAATCACCTTGAGGTCATCTCTGGTTTAGAGGAAGCACATGATTCGTGATGGAGTTTGGCTATATGTACTGAGCATTTCTTCCTAAAGGGATACACTGCTCATGCAGAGCTGAAAGGATGGCATACTTTCAGGAGAATGAGACCAGCAATATCTTCTTTTAATAAAAGAGCAGAGAAATAGAAAGCATATTTTCCTAACACCAGGTGTTATAGAAAGTTTGGCACAAAATTTTCTTCTTGGCACTATGTTTAACATTACAGAACTGGAATTATGTGTTTTGTTAATGGTGCAAACATCATGCTGATCATTTCCAGATTGTTATAGTAATCATTTGAAAGCATTAAAAAAGTTGGGTTTGCCTTTTTATTTTTTTATTACTGCTTTCCCCCTCAGCTAATTGCCGTCTCTTCCTTGCCTACACATACTTTCAGGCTCCAGCCCCTTACTAGCAATCCTGCTTTTTAGATTAGATGTAGCATTCTTTTCTGTGCAGAGAAGATGAGTCTGTTTGATTTGAAATGACCTTGTTTCTGTTTCATTAATTTCATACATCAAATTAGAAGGCACAACATGCAGCTGGATGAACCCTGGTCAGGTGCAATACAATAAATCTCATAGACTTTTTCTAGCTACAATTTGACTTTTGGAAGCACATACATCCTCACAGAGTAAACAGAAAAGTCAAATTACTTACTGTGCTGCAAACATGTTCCATCACCTTGAATTTACTGTTGCATTTCACTCTCCCTGTTTTTTTGAGTCAGTAAAATGTTTATGGCTCTTACTGGGTCTACCTTACAGAAAAGCATGAACAAGATTCTTTGAGATAATTTAAAATCAGTAGCATTATGAAATCATTATTATAGAATAGCCTGAAAAATTTCTGCACAGAAAAATTGTTAAGGCTGTAAGTGTAATCAAACAAATCCCTGGATGTGAGAATATAGGCTGTAAATAGTACACATCTTAATGACAGTAAACAGTAACTCAAATATTTTGGGTTCACAGGTTTTATACATTTTTAATTTATCTCCTCTCCTTCTCCTGAAATTTTCCTTGCTAAAGCTCACACTGAGTGTTTCCTCAAACATTTTTACCTTATCATAGTGAGACCAGGTGCTGGAGGATGCTCCCCTCTCCTGGCATCCATTGCTTTGGAGCAGCAGTGAGTGGTCTGTGGCTTCCTCACAGGGTTTAGCTCCCCAGCCTCTTCTTTAATAGAGAAATCCCTTTAGTATGAAGCAATTGACAAAAAAGAAAAAAATAATAAAAAAAAAAGTTTTTCACAAGTTGTGTTTAAAAGCTTTCACTACAACTTAATAAAGACAGAAAAGTGGATTCTCAAGAGTTTTCAGCTTTTTCCCCCCAAGAAGAAAACTCCCATTCTTTCTAATTTAAGTGGAAAAAGTTAAAAGGTTCAGGAGCTGAGTGCAGAGAACTGGCAGAGAGGGAAAAAAATTAAAAGTGTCCACACAAACCATAAGAGAGGAACCTCAAAAAAGAGCAGGAGCATCTTCTCCAGGGTTCTTGAAGATTTCATGCCATGTTCTCTTTGTTGACACTCTTGTCTGAAACCTAGCCATGAAGATGTGGCTTTAAAAATAATAATAAAAAAAAAAAAAAAAGCCAGAAGACAAGCAGGCAGATAATCTCACCTTCATGGTAGCTTTGGACATTTACAATCATGACCATTCCAGTGCAAGCCTCAAGAAATCAACAAAGTTTAATTGCCTCACAGGCCAGCAAACAGCCTTAAGGCCTTCTCCACTAAGAGAGATTAGTCAATGTGGGTTTTTTTCTCTGTTTTATTCCTAAAGTAGCATACCCTTTGCCCAGGAAGCAGCAGGCACCTGAATACTTTCTTTTGTCTGTAGGCTGGATTGCCTGAAGGTAGTTAGACTGGAACTTACTTTTCTTACAGAGACAATGGCTTAGAGAGGTTTTCAAGGAAGTCATAACTCCTTCACACTCTGTAAAGAAAATGCTTTGTAGCATAGGGTAAGAGAGGGAATTTCCACAGAATTGCTGAGATTGAAAGGGACCTGTAAATATCATGTAGCTCAACCTCATCTTTCTTCAGCCAGGGTCACCACTCACAGGCTGGCTTGGGGCTATGTCCAGAAGTGCTTCAAGTGTTTCCAAGGGTGCAGGCTCCACAACCACTCTGGGAAACCTGTTCCAGTGTGTGATCATTCTCACAATGAAAACGTGTTTTCTTTCTCATGTTTAAATGGTATTTCCTGCATTTCATTAATGTTACTGTCATGTTTATGAAAAATCCCTTTGCCAGGATTTTTCTCCTGAGAAAGTGAGACACCTCAGAAATGAAATGTAAACAATAATTATCTAATTGCTTGGAAGGTGGTTGATGTGGTCTGGAGGTTGCTTACCAACAGGTGCATCTTTGATTGGTTCCATGTGAATTGTTTTTACTTAATGACCAATCCCAGTCCAACTGCGTTGAGACTCAGCTCAGTCATGGGTTTTTTATCATCATTCTTTCCTAGCCCTCTGATGTCTCCTTTTATTTTTCTTTAGTATAGTTTTAGTATATAATTTTCTTTTAATGTAATATCATATCATAATACAATAAAGCCTTCTGAGAACTTGGACTCAACTCACCTCATCCTGGGACCCACAACAACATGGCAACAATTAATAACCACACATTTCAGTTTGTGCCCATTGCCTCTTGCCTTGTCACTGGGCACTACTGAAAAGGATCTGGATTGCACGTATTTACACACATGGATAATTTTCCCTCCGGAGCCTTCTTTCCCAGCCTCTCCTTTGTATGTCATATGCTCCAAAAACCATCTTGATGGACATTCTCTGGACCTGCTCCAGTGTTTCCATATCTGTCCTCTACTGGGCAGCCTAGCACTGCCCACAGCATCCCTGATGGGCTGAGTAGAGGGGAAGAATCACCTCCCTTGCCTTGCTTGTACTTGAAGCACTTCATATTTCCCTTTGTTGTACTTGGTGAGGTTCCTGGTTGTATCTTCAGCCTCAATGGATGCATCTGAAGGCAATGCAACCCTCTGGACTATCAGTCTCTATTCCCAGATTTGTACCAGCTCCAGATTTGCAAAGGATGCATTCTGTCCCATCATCCAGGTAATTAATAAAGATGTTGAGCTCTACTGGCCTTTATATCAATTCCTCAGGCCACTTCAGTAGTGTCTGGCCTCCAGCTTCTTTTTGTGCCACTGGCCACAGCACTTTGCACACAGCAGTCCAGCCAGAGTTCAGTCACCTTCCCTATTTATGTCCTTATTTGATCAGTTTTGTCTACGAGGATATCACAAAAGACAGCATTTGCTAAAATCAAGGTAAACAACATCCACTGCTCTCCCCTCATCCACTGTACCAGCCATCTCATTATAGAAAGATATTAACATGATTATACATAACTTCAAAAATCCATGCTGACTATTCACAATCACAATGGGCTTCATATATTTGGATATAATTACCAGGAGGATTTTCTCTATCCCCTTCCCAAGGATTGCTTTAGCAGCACTTGGGACTTGTAGCAGTAGGACAAGGGGTAATGGTTTTAAAGTAAAAGAAGGTAGAATCAAATACTGACACTCTGAGTCCAAGTTTCTGACTGCTCCCTACACCAAGAAGTACAACCTCTAAAACCAAGAGCAATTGCCTGGGTGGAAACATTTGCAATAGCAGCATTTTCATAGAAGAATGGAGGAGTAGGGGAGTGGGCAAAGCTCTAAGAAGCTTCACTGCTGCAGGTTTTCATTTTGTGTCCTGTACTGTGAGCCATTTTTAGTGGTCTTTTTGTACTTAATGATCAGTCACATTAAAGCATTATTTCCTCATCTGCTCATGTTTGTGCTGTTTAATGTACTTTTCATGGCATATACTTACATTAGCAAGCAGGACTCTTCACTCCAAACTGGAAATACCTAAACAGTCTGTCCCTGTACACTCAGGACCCCGGTACCTCAACAGTGGCATGTAATTTGGATTATTGCAAAGAGAGAGAAAGGGTGTCTGGTGCTTTGTAGCATGAAATACTGGTCATAATTAAAGAATAATTTAATTTCCACTTACAGAAAGGCCATGCAGGAGCAAGCTGGGAAATGTTCACTTAATCAGCCATAGTTATAAGACACAGTGGCATGGCAACCTCACCATTACCTGTCAGCAGGTCCACATCAACACATTGAGACAAAGAGAAAACCTGAAAGGACAGAAAAAAATGGTGGTAGGAGAACTATGGTATGGGATGTAGTAGCTGAGGAAGGGTGATGATGAGGAAGCAAGAGGAAACAGATGCTGGAGGTTTATTTTGGTTTTCATCACAATATGATCAAACAGAAACATACAGAGCTGGGCCTATTAAGGAATGAGAACTGGTAAAATCGTGAATAAAACATGGTATGGAAGGAGGATTTGCAAGGGAATAATTCTGTTGGATCTGCGTCAGTTGGGAAGGAAAAATAGATCAGTTTTCTCTTCTTGTTGCAGTGGGCTTCAAATTAATTAAAAAAGGGGAGGGAAAAAAAGAAAAGAAAACCCAGCTGAATAACAAAGCAAATGGTCTGGACAAAGGAATCTGACAAAGATACTTCTATCAAAAACCTCCTATTAGACCTAAAGGACGTCACAATCCAGCTCCACAGGAAAAACGAAAATGAAATTCACCTAGACAACTAGAGAAAGAACATGAAAATCCATGCTACCAATTGCACAAAACCTTTTGGCATTTCACAACCCTCTCAGAAATTAACCAATCTGTATTTTTTGTAAGGTGATTTCATCTGATTTCATTGTGGAAATGTAGATCTAAAACCAGGAAGTTTCCAAAGACTTTTAGAGAGGAAATACATAGTCTAGCTCCTGTGAAGAAGTTGGAGACTATGTTGTGGATACAGCTCACGTCTTTGAGCATTTGCCTGATTTTTTTAAAATCTAAAAATTGTCTGTAAATCAATTTCTTATATTTTTTTCTTTATACCTCTTGCCTATGTGTCGCCATCATATTTTCTAAAAAATCCCTTTGCCAGAATTTCTTCTCCTGGGAGGCTTAGAAGCTTCAGAGAAAAAGAAAAACAATATTATCTCATTTGCTTCTCCTGTGTTTTGCTGCTTTGGAATGTGGTTGGAGGTTGTTTATGCAACATGTGAATTGGTTTAGCTTAATGACCAATCACTGCCAAGCTGTGTCAGATTCTGAGGAGAAAGTCACAAGTTTTTCAGTATTATCTTTTAGCCTTCTGCCTGTACCCTTTCTCTATTCTTTAATATAGTTTACTGTGGCATTCTTTAATATAATATCATAAAATAATAAATTAGCCTTCTAAGAACATGGAGTCAGATTCCTTCCTTCCTCCTCCCTGTCGCCTGGGACCCCCAAAAGACCACACATATGTAATTATTTCTTTATGCCCTATACACAGCTGTCTTACTTTTCAAAGCTGCCATTATTCTGTGCTTTGGCCAGTGTAACTTCATGGAAGTGCACATGGATCCTAAGGACTGACCTGCTTACAAAGGCAAGAGCAGCAGCACACAGTGCCAGGGAAGAGCTCAGATGTTGGGGAGCAGCTGGAGATAGCATAGAAATCTCTGCTCCAAAAGCAGATGGTTCTTCACATCTCACTGAGAAGTAAATCCATTGGACTAACAGCTCCTGGCTGAATCTTTGCTTTCAACTTCTTCATCCAAACTGAGCAGTCCAAACATCTGTCTGTCACATCAGCAGCCTGAACTGGGAGATGAGAGCAGGGCAATGATCAGAAGCTCTTATGCTGTGCCTGATTGAAGTAAGGAAACAAGATAAGCAAAAAGGCTGGGGTTCATCCTCATGTTTGATCAGTGGAGCTGACTGCTCACCTTTTGAAGTATCGAGATGTAAAGAAGGTATGTATGCTGGTAAGAAATTGATCATACTGGTTACAAATGTACTTTATCAGATAAACATATCTATCTCTTATTTGATGAATACTATTGAAAATAGATAGATGTTTTAAAAAATCCCATTAAATTATCAAAAGCTTTTTGGGAAATACCTTAGAAGTACCATGGCAATTTTTAAGGAGACATCTGATTTGTCTTTTTTGGGAAAAAGCTGCACTTAAGAGTAGCGCAAACATTTAAAATACATCTATCACATGCCCAGATAGTCCACTTCTGCTATAGGAGGAAAAAATACCTCCACACTGAATCCATGCTTCTGCTTCATAGATTTATGAAAGTTTCATTTCCAAGGTTTGGTCAGGCAAGACATGAGGGGAAACTATCTGGAATGTTTGGCTCAAATAATGTAACAGAAGGTATGTGAGAAGCTTAATAGGATTAAGAAATGCAGATAAAGAGGGGGCAGGGGAGGAGAAATACAGTGAGCAAGACAAATGCTAGAGTCATTACTCACTCCAAGCCAACTAGGTTGATCTTCAGTTCTGTCCCTGTCCCTGAGAGGTTTAAAAAGGATGTTAACTCCAGCCTCTCAAAGCTTTGGCTTCTGTCAGGGAAGCCCAGCTGACTGCAACCACCTGAGATCCTGCCCCTGGATGCACAGATTTTAGTTCATTGCTCATCTGGCTTTTACTTTGGCCCTTTGATTCATTCAGACTGTCCTCAGGTTGAAGCTGGAGGGTGTCTGGATAATGGTAGTCAAAGACTGAGCCCTCAAGCTCTGCTGATTGGTGGCAGAGCTGGGGAGGTTGTGCTGCTAAGCCTTGCTTGGCTTTGTCCATAGTGCACCTTATGACAGTGACCATGGCGTAAGAAAGTGGAAAACTTTCTATGAGGCCTAGGTAGTGCAGTGTCTGTCCTAGTCCTGAAACCAGCTGGGATTGATTTGGTACTGAGTGTACTTATACAAGAAATTATGAGGAGTCTTATATTCCAGTTGTAATAGAAATGCTTCAAAAATGTTTACTGGGAAATGTTCAACAACTTTTTTTTTCTTTTTAATTTTTATTTTTGGTCAGAAATATCTTAGTTCATCAGCTTGAAGGAGTATGCAAGACCTTCCCTTATTGCTTGAAATCTGCCAAAGATGGAGTAACACATAAACTGTAACTGCAAGTCAGCTGATACACAAAAGAGAAATTACCTGAAGCTTAATAGAGCTTGGTTGAAAGTAACATAAAAAATTAAATAGCTTGCTTTAGACTGATGTAAACTTAGATAACATTGTGGGAAGATGAACATGCAAATACCTGCGTGGTGATCCATGTGACACCTAGGCAGGAAATCACTGCCATAAAAATGAATGGCAGTTGATCAGTTTATTCTGGACAAAAAGAAATATGGGACAAAACCCCAAGGTAACCCAGCAAGACACTTGGGGGAAGGGAAGGGAAGGGAAGGGAAGGGAAGGGAAGGG
>JAHXMQ010000807.1:146976611-147004793 GCA_020466415.1 Ammodramus savannarum pratensis
AAGGGAAGGGCATCCACCCGCCCAGATAACCTCCCCAGTTGCTGGAAACATGACTTCCCTGGTGTTGCCACACCAGGAGGCAGAGGGATAGTGGTGTTTCTGTCATCCCAGAGCAGCTGGTGTACAGATGTGCCAGCAGGGCTTGTGCTGGAGCTGTGCACGTTCTCATGGTGTGCACGTTAGGTGGGATACTATTTGTGTTGTTACAAGGTTATAATAAATCATAATGAGATTATGCATAATGGTTGGAACATTGTTTTATGTAATAAAGGATCATCTAACTCAATAAATACTGCTTATGTTTGTCATCATCTGATTCAATCATTGGTTTGTGGAAATTGAACCTTCATTCCCTGTAACCATCAGGAGGCATGAACAGGTATAGAACACAATTCATGATCAAAGTTAGAGAGTGACTCAGGACAACAAAGACAATATAAAAATCCCTTAGCCAAGGCAGGAGTTTGTTTCAGAGACATCTATCTGGAAGAAGATGTCCTCCAGGAAACATAATTAGCCCCTTTATGGTCCTGCTTTGATATTTCATTTTTATATAATGTGAGACAACTCAAACCAGGACACTGCCTGCTTGCATCCCAGATAACAAAGCTTGGAGATGAACTGTCATCTGGGAGATCAAATCCAAGTCATTCAGAGAAGACATTTAAACCATTATTCCTGCTGTGGACTCTTAAAACCACCTGTCAGGGCCATTTAACCCTGTTAGTCCCCTCCAGGTCTGGGCACCAGCCATGGAAATTCTATTGGTATCTTTTTACCAATAAAGTCTGGGAAGCCTTCTCTAGAACAAGAAAGAGAAATGTCAAAAGCTGATCAATTTCACAAAATTTTGTTCTTGCTTTCAGCCAGCCTTATCTGTGAGGCTGCCAGCTGACCAGCTGAACACAGCACCTCAGTTCTGATCCTTCCTGCTGGTGTGAGCAGCCCTCCAAAGAACAAGGGTGCTCAATCTTATCAGCAACTTCTGGCCACAATGGCAGCCTTACACTTTTCTCCTGCAGCTCCTCTCAAGCAGAACTGTCAAAACACTTCTTGGAAGTGCTGCTTCATCTTCTGGAAGTTTTCACTGTGCTAATTCTCCTTTGTAAGATGTATTTCCACTTCCATTTCCTTGTTTAGGCAATTACAGACACCAGGTTTAACAAATGCCTTGGCTGTTTATCAAGGCACCTCCTCTAATTGTTTTACTTGTTGATTGTGGGGTTTAGATTTTCTGTGCCCCTGCTCAGCACAAGGCTTTAGGAGGCTTAAGGGCTGTGCAGGAGGCAAGCAGCACACACTTCACTCTGGCTATATTCACATTGAAGCAAAGTGCTCATAAACACAATCTCTAATATTACACCATGTAAAACTTCTCAACGGTGCTTTTTTACATAAGGAGGTATTACACTGTCAATATGGGAATGAAGACAAGGTCAGAATTTCTTCCATTCTGTGTTTTTAATTGGGTTAAGTGCAGTCCAGCTGGGGAATGTGTGAATAAGTATGCCAAGCAGCTAGAATTACAAGGTAAAAAAAAATTATTTTTTCCTAAAGATTTAGGTTCTCATGTAGCTCATAGTTGCCAGGAATGAATATCCTAGAAGGTGTCAGGCAAGTATATTTCCTGTTGAGTCTGGAATAATTTTCCTTTATTAAACACTTGGAATCTGGCCCTGAAACATTCCTCTTTCCTTACATGACAAACAGAATCCAAATAAACTGTCTTACTACTTTAAAATTAGACACTGCTCCCGGGGTTCTGCATCTGCTTGTGAAATTTTACATTATGGACATTTTGCATCTAGATTTGGGCCAGAAAAGCCCCAATCCACAGGAGTGAATGGGAAATTCCACAAAGGTTGAAGACCAGTCACACACAGCTCCATTGCTGATTGTCACCACTTAGTGCAAAAGGCACCAAGGAGGTGGAGGAAGAAGTGACCAGGTGTTCTGTTAGGGAAGGGGAAGAATTTGGAATTAATTGATCAAACAAGGAGGAGAACCCATCACCCAATAAGCCAGGTTACAGCTTGCCTGCCTTGTGGGGGGTAGAACTCTGAAACAACATTGAGGCACAAAGCTAACATTTTCTTAGGCCATTTTATTGTGGTTTTCCTGCAGTTCCCTCTGACTCATTGCTTCAGGCTCCTTCCCTGGGTAATGGATATAACTTTTATCTATGATCCAAAGGGTTTGTGAAGATTAGCACATTAAATTTTCAGGCCCACAGTGGCTGAGGAACTGATGTTGTGTTGCACATCATGCCACCAGTGACCAGGCTAAGAGGCCTCTGAACATGCCCACGGTGAGCAGGTTGTTCCCAAACCTGCAGTCTCACAGGCCATGATGTATTCCTGATTCCTGGGTGGATGATAGATGCAACAGCCTTAGAATATTCTCACTCAGATCTCAGACCTCTGCATTCAGAAATAGTTTCCCAGAAAAAATTATAATCAGTGGACACTTTGCTTACTTTTTTCTTTTCTTTTTCAGAATTCAGAGACAATTATGTCCTTTTCTCAGTATCTTTCTTTAAACACAAGGAAACAGTAAACTGGGGTACTTGTGAAGAGAGAATTGGCAGCTTTCTCCTGTGTACATGGGCTGTAAGAAGTCCTTTCAACTTGAGGCTTCACTCCTTATTAGACAAAAATTAAAATGTTCTCTGAAGAAGGATAGTTTGAGAACCCAGTCAACCCCTGCAGTGTGATGCTATGGCCAAGCACCATGTCCTGCTGAAAGGCTTTGTCTTCTCAAAGTAGGAGATATTTGGCTGGGGTAGAACATAGGATTGCCCCGGATATTGTGTGTGGCTGCCTTGAGGGAGAGGAGAGGAGAGGAGAGGAGAGGAGAGGAGAGGAGAGGAGAGGAGAGGACAAAGGAGTAGAGCTCATATTCACACTTTCCTCTGTCATAGGAGATTCTTCTATTGTACATCTGAATAATCCCTACAAAGTTTCTTGGTTTTGCTGCTACTGAAAGTCTGAAGTAACCCCACAAATGGCAAAGGGCCCAGGATCTCTGCTGCTTTATGCCCTGCAGATAATCATCTCCTACCCTGCAAGGTGCATGAAGAATTGTCCCAGAGCAGGGCTGTAGCATCTACACTCATTTCTTTCAGGAATAATTCACTGTGCAAAATGCAATGCAGGAGAGAAACTTCCCAGAGGAGTTGTTCAGGTGTAAAACTGGTCCAAGAGAAAACTGGCTCAAACCATACAGATTTAAATTAGAATGAAAGGGTTATGAATACTAAATGACTTTTCAAATGAATGGTTCAGGAAATCTCACCTTCCATAAGGTTTACTCATCCTTTATCCTTAGGGAATAGATTTTATTATTTCTGATAATAATCCCTCTGTTAAGGGAGATGGCAAGGTAGACAGGGAAAAGGGAATTTAAAAAGGGAAGAAGGAGATAATTGTTTTCTTGTTCTCTTGCCTGAAGAAAACTTTTTCATTTTGTTTTTCTACTACAGACAATGGGAAGACTGGAGAAATCAGAAGTTTTTTTTCCCTTCTACACCAAACCTTACACTATAATTGGAAAAAAACTAAATTAGCAGTTTTTCATTAATAAGATCTATGGTTGCATTTAATAGTTTGACTAAATTGTGTTTCACGAAAGGAATGCTAAATTTACTGACAGGAAAACAACACAACTTTGTTCTAAGAGACTTTCTTCTTCAAAGGTCATTGATCTTTTTGACTGTATTTCCTTTGTGCTGTGTCTTCACAGACAGATAACATGGGGGGCAGGGGCAGGAGCCAACATTCTTGTCAACTTTGCAAAATTTTGTTACAATATTTATTTTACTGAAGGTGACTTCTTGCTTTTTTAACTAAGAGATTTAATTCCTTGAAAAAACCCTCAGACAATTATGGATCTTAGTAGCAACTGCAAGAAATGTCTGCTCTTTTTTCTTTGTAAATCAATGCAAAGAGAAGAAAAAGAGACCTAGGTTTGGATATTAACCATTATTAAAAGTCTTATCACTTCATTTTTGTTACTTCTTGAGGTAAACACTTTAATGAAAACAAAAGCCAGGTAACTGATTAACAGAAAAGTAGGCCTAGGTTCTGGATAAGGTCTCAGAGGTGAAGTAATATATATGTTATCTTGAATTTCTCTTACTTTGCATCTTTGGGGAGGCTGCCAGATGAGCACATTTTGGAATGCCTCAGCCCAAGGCATCACGTCTGTGTCCTGGATTGTTCCTTCCACACTTCAGAGTAGGTAAGTTCATGTCCATGGAATTTATCAGTTGTTGTTTTGTGGATCAGATAGAAGGATCAGGCCTGTTCTCCAGGAATAGCAGTTTTTCTCATCTGTCTTTGGTCAAGTTATCACTCCTCTTGGTCTTCCATGGAGTGTATAATATATTTGGGGGATACTCCTCAGACAGTGAGTACATTGCCATGGTGCTGTATTTATCTGGTAGGCATTTGGGAACCTTTTGAAATTATCAGTCCTCTCTTTGTAGATTACCATTATTGCTTTTGGTTTGATTAGTTGGTTGTTTTGTTTTGTATTGTTTTAAACAACAGACTCCCTTGCTCATGCACAATATTTTTAATAATTATTATTTTCCCTCTTTTTTCCCTTCACACCATGGAGAGGTGGCCCTTTTTGATGTTCAGGATTGTTTGAATACCGAATAGGTTTTGCACACATAATTAAGTCCTTTCTCTGTGATTCACTTTTTACTTCAAATTTTGTTTTCAAAATGCTAGTAATAGTTCTTGGGTTTTGGCTGTGGGTTTGTTTGCTTGTTTGTGGTTTTGTGTGTGTTTGGTTTTTTTATGTGTGTTTTTTTTTTTGTTTTGGGGTTTTGTTTGTTTGTTTGTTTGTTTTTGCCAGGATATACCAAGCAGCCCATTTATTCTAAATGATACTGATCTTATTCACAAAAATTTCCTCTCCTCTAAGCCCTTTTCCCCACCACAGACAGGACTTACAATGGTGACCTATTACAGAGACCTGTAAAATACCCTGAGGAAGAGGCTGACTGCTTCATTCTGCTCATTCATCAGCCCCAAGCCCCTAGGCAAGTCTGCACAATAAGCAGCAACAGTTTTGGCATAGGAGAAGTGAAAATGCAGAGTACAGTGGGTGGCATCACCTCACTCACCCTGTGCTTGCCCTCCCACACAGGAATGGCAGGTGACACAGTAAGTGACAATAATTTTGCTAGGCATGGAGAGATTCCTTCTTCACATTTTGGGCTCTACAAGGGAACTGAGGATGGACTAATCTTTCTTACAAGAATCATTGCAGCCATCTCTTGTCATTACTCAGTTAATCCTCTTCACTCTGTAAAACTAAACATAGGTTTCAGTTCTTCATACAGCAATTCAATGCATCAAAGAGTTCTGAAAGATAATGCACATCTTTTCCAACAGAAACATCTACAAGATAATAATCTGCATTTGAACAAGCAATCAGACTTCCTGTGTCGCCAGAGAGAAGCAGGCAAGAGGTGATTCATCCCCTAAGGTAGAAAACTAAAATAGACCAGATGATTCAGATCCCCATGTACTTATTTCCCTTCCATGACTGTGCTTGGAGCTAGTTAAGACAGAGGTGTGCAATCATGGCAATGCATAAAGGTGGGTGAAAGTGGTCTCCCCAAAAGGATTTTAAATAGGGGTGGACTTGGCTCTTATCACTAGCACATTAGCTATATTTTAGATATGTTTCCTGAGTTTGTGGGTAGACTCTCATCATTTGGGTCATCTAGCTTCCTTATCGATCTAATATATTTGCCTAATCTAATACATCTAAGATACATATATATATAATCTAATATATCAGCTATGAAAAGGAAGTTTAGCTCTTCCTCTCTAGTTAAACACAGACAGCAACAATTCAAGTTTCCTTTTATTCAGAGATTGCACCCTGTGGGAGAGAACTGCATGTTTCTGACTAAATACCTTTCCAGGGGGGTTAAGCATCCAGCAGCCTAGACAGCCATTTGTGTAGACAAAATTTACACGTTATTAGTTCTTGTCTCCTCTTTGGCTGAATATTCTTTTGTGACAGAAATGTTGCAGTTGGATATTTCATTTGCACACTTAAGGTTCTCTAGTCATACATGTACTTGTGCTCAGACTTGTGCCTCTGCTTCTTCAAGTCTACACCAGTCAAACTCCAAGGCTTCTGTTTTGGCTAGCTGGTTTCTCCAGTTAGTCTTTTCTGGGTATTGTCTGTATCACAACTGTCATTATTTCACATTACAAATGATAAGAATATAATCAGCTGTGTGACTTTTCCATTTCAAGGATTCACATCACCTGGCAACTGGAGGGTGTTTCCTGCACCAGCTGGTTTAGGGGCTTTTCTGGACATATCTGTTGAAAGAATATGGAGTAGCAAAGCAGAGATCAGGATCTGTTAGCTGTCCTTTTGTAGTTGATTCTCATTTCCTAAAGCACCTGCCCTTTGTGAAGGACACAATCCAGCTTCTCTTCCAGCTAGAAGCTGTGTTTGGTGAGATGGCTGCTGACTCGGGCCCTCCTGGAACACTTTGAAGTGCAAATGCTCTGATAAGGCACCTCTCTCAAGGAGACTTTGGTAGGAAAAGCATAAGGATCCCTCCAAGGGCAGCTCAACAATAAGACCATTAAATCTAAAGTATTACAAGTAGGTCGTGGGGAATAAGGTCAGAGATGCAAGGCTCCTGTGCAGCAGGATGAATGTGAATGAGAGCTGAGAGGCTGCAGACAGTGGCCATAAAAGCCACAGTGTTATCAGAACTAGTTTGTTACACAAACTAGCTGACACATCTCAAGGGTCAGTGTGGGTTTTTCAAGCATGAAAACTTGCTGAATGGACAGTGCACTAGTGAAATAGTACAAGGCTGAAAAACATGCTTAATGGTGGTTGGATAGAGTGTGCTCTCTTTATCTATGGTTGGAGGTCTCACTATGGAAGATCTACAGAGACTTACTCACATTACAGTCATACAAGGGAAAAAAAAATACAAAGCAGAAAAATAAAGCAAGCCCTCCTGCTATCATTATAAGCCATAAAATGCACTGGCAACATTTCCTCTGCAAGCCAAGGCCTTTCTTCCAAGCTGTGTGAAGGCAGATGAGGAGATGGAAGGGGGTAGAGAAGCAGATCATGTTCTTGTTAGCTTAATGATTTATGTCCAAGTTTGTTTGTCTTTGGTATGATTAATTGCTTCCAATTATCTGCTTCCATATAGTCAATTCTGCACAGAAAAGATGCATCCTTGTGGGTGGGATCTCTTGTGTTTGGATGAATCAACCCTGAAAATGCCCCAGTGATCTTGTGTCTGACAGATGGGACAGATTATTAGAAAATAAATCTGGGAAGAGAGAGAAGCAATCTGGGAAGGAGGGAGACTTAGGAGGCCAGCCAGATTTTAATATTTTTTCAGAATATTCTAATTTTGTATGTGGTCCTAATACTTGCATACCTTTTCCCACTCCCCACTCCTTGTTTTATTTATTGCACATGCCAAAAGCACAATTGCCTTGTATTCAGATTACAAACACGGGAAAGGGAAAGGGCAGCTGACAAGCTGGAGTAAACTGGAGCCTGGTTTTGAACAAGCTGTGCCATTACCCTCCTTGCATGGGAGAGCTTGGTACTGATGAACTCTGGGGTCCGGGAAAAAACAGCCAAGCATGGGAAGGCAGGTGAGGGACTTGCCATCCTTCTGTAGGGGTGTGCAGGACATTTCATGGAATCATAGATCCATGGAATCACTGATCCATGGAATCACTGAGGTTGGAAAAACCTCCAGGATCATCAAATCCAATCTTTGACAAAGACCACATCAGCTAAACCATAGCACCAAGTGCCACATCCAGCTGTTTCTGGAAAACTTCCCATTCACACAGTGAGGAGGCCAGACCAGTGTCTTGCTTGTGTTTGTTCTTCAGTGGACAGGAAAGAATTGGTGAAATTCCAAAGTGGGAATTGTTTCAGAAATTTGAGACCTTGTAGACATAAAGAAGTGAGTTTGCAAAATGAGAGTTTTATTTCTCTTGACCTACTGAAGGAGGGGGAAAGGACTGATGTAGCTTTGCTGATTTCTGCGGTTTACATCTGCTTTGAGTGTGTCCTGAGAGGTGATGAGGATTAAGCACTGTTGCAGTCATTTTGTCTTGCTCCTTCTGGAATTTTCTCTGGTATTTTACTGTTGCTTCTGGCTTTTCCAGTGACCTACATTTATCTTTGCTTTTGCCCTTCTGCTAGAAATGTAACAATGCTTGCCTGGATGCCTTGTCTCCCTCACCCATCCAACCTTCCCTCTAGGTGCTGTTCATTCATTTGTATTTCATCAGATACTATTAACCACAAAAATTCACCATGAACTGGGGATTTTTCACTTTCTTTATATCAAGAAAGTGCATCTGTAATGTAACAGGATTGTATGTCAGGTCTGATAAGGGGACCAGAACTTCTCTGTTTCAATTCCAAATGCATTATAGGCCAAATTCTAATTTGATAGAAAGATGCTTGAATGTAACTCAGGGTAAAATTTAGCCTGTAGTATAACCTTCCTGTCAGAGACAACAATTTACCACCTAGTTTGTGGATAGCATGAAATTAAGCAGAACCACTATCCTAAACTGTAATAAAATCTATTGGCATCCAAACTATGTATTATGCATATGTAGTCTATTATCCTGAGGCAAATATGCACAGAGGTTTGACAGCAACCTAATGAAGGAATGCAAAAAGAAATAGGATTTAAATAAAAATCTGCAAAAGGACAGAAAATATACCTGATAGCCAAAGGGCTGCTTCTCTTTAAGATGTGTTTCAAGCAAGTGCAATTCTGGGAGCAGAAGAGGATTTATGGGAGTGTGATGAGGAAGATTAAGGGGAAATGAATGAGTGAGATTTTTGTCAGGAAATAGGTGCCAGGGCTGCAGGAGGTGATGCTGCAGAAGCAGTCAGAACACAAATTAAGTCCATGAGATAGGGTGGGGAGAAGGGAGGAACTGCTGATCCTCCACACTGAGGGCAGCAGTGAGGTGATGATGGAGTCAATGCTCGCGGTGAGTAGGACAGGCTGTGAGTTTAAGTAACTTTAAAATCTCTGTTTGGTAATTTTACCAGTTGTGACCTCTGCAGCAATTCCCCCTTTGCCTTCCTAGATGGACACTGAGCTACCAGAAAGGCAGCATTGAAGAGTGGAAACAATCCCTGACTAGGCAATGAGAGATTGAGCAGCTCCCACTGGAATGAGGGCAGAAACCAACATCCACACCCTGGGGATCTCTCAGAAGATGCAGTTCCCAGTCCTCTCCAGACTGCAGCCTGCCATCGTAAGGTTATTTGTTCATTTTCCTCTTTGAACTCTTAGAGGAAAGGAAGAAGTGTTGAGATTCCATCTTGAAGAAAAGAGGCAATCAGCCTAGTCTCAAGGAATGTGGGTTTTCCTCCTTTTTTTAAAAAAAACCCAGCACTCACTAATCATTTTTAGCCATCTAACTTACTTATTTAAAAGTTAGCAACCATCAAAATTACCATCCTTAATCTAAAATGTGTCAACATGCTGAAACCTACTGGGATTTTGCAATTTATTTTTAATGTGTAAATTGTCTTCAAGAATTAAGGGTACTGTGATGTTCATAAAGAGCATGTTTTTACTATCACTGGAGAAATAGAGCTAAATAATAAATTAAAGCCTTTCTACAAAACCATTAATTTTTTTGCATACATTTGTTTGTAAAGCTCCCTTATTTGTAAGCAGTGATAAAAACTATTCTGCACACTTTCTTTTTTTGATAGTGAGATGAGAAAAACATAATAGGAAAGTAAAATTAAATTATATTTCATTACTGATGACAACCTGAATAAAACATGGAAAGAGCATTATCAGGCTTCAAAAACTTCTGGCACCTTGACAACAAACAGAACAAACCTATATCCACTTAAAAGCCCCCACACATTAAAGTACCCCAAAATAATAATCTCTTCTTCTGTAGCTGCAAACTAGATGAACTGGCAGTGAACAAAAGGAAAGCATTTCCTCTTGAATTTTTCATAAGAGCTGTCTTTCAAAGGAAGCATATCACATAGCCTTCCTCACTTCATTGCGTACCAGGGCACACCCCAATGCTGCACTTACAATGCTCAGAAACCTCTCTGGGGCAAAGAGTCCCTGGGCATCCAATTTCAATCACATCCAGTCTTCTTCAAGACTGATCTAGATCAGGAGTAAACAACACACAAAGACAGAGCCTTCTTACTGATACATGAGCCTTTGTTTGCTCTGAAAGCAGCGCAGGAGGCAATGCAGCATAGAGACAGAAGTTGGGTACCCCTCCAGGCAGCTCAAAACTTTGATGTGGCCTTCACTGTGCTCCCAAGAAAGCTTTCCACTTTTTTTTTGGTACAATTTTAAGGGATGGATGCAGGATCCTTCCACTCTGCTCAGTACTGATGCAACAAATTGAGAGTGCTGTGTCCAGTGCTGAGCTCCCCAGGCAAGAGTTTTATTTGTCCTGAAGCAAGTCCAGTGAGGGGTTACAAAGATGTTTAAGGGACTGGAGCATCTGATATAGAAGAAGAGGTTGTAAGAGAAGGGATGGCTCAGAGGGAACCAGAGAAGAGGAGATTCAGAGGGAATCTTATCCATGTGTACAAGGAGCTGGCTGGGGAGTGTGGGGCTGCAGTGAAGAGGGAGCCAGGCTCTCCTCAGCTCTACTCAATGAAAGCATGAGAGCCAATAGGCACAAGCTGGCACAAAGGAAAGAAACAAACATTTTTAATGTGAGGATGACTAAGAACTGAAATGTTATGCCCAGAGATGTGGAGTCTCAGTCCCTGGATATATTCAAAACCCAACTGAGCATAGCCCTGAACAACATGGTTTAGCTAACCCTGATATGAGCAGGGTGTGGGCTGGAGAATCTCCAGAGGTCACTTCCAACCTCAGCAACTGTGTGATACCAAAGACTGTAGTAGCTGTTTTCCTGTAGAATGTGGCTCATCATCCAGAGAAACTGTTCTGGGAGTGCAGCAGCTCTGAAAAATACACCTTACCCCAAGAGCTGCTGGACTCAGTGCAGTGGTAGTGGTGAGAACTCTGCTGCTTTCTATAACTTCCAAAAATACTTCAGAAGACTGTAAAATCCTCTGAGCAGAGATCCTGCTTTGCTTTGTAGACTCTGCCCATTTTTCAGGGTCATCAAGGCACATGTTGTGCTTCAGTAAATAATGCATAGCCCATTGAGAGCCACAGAATGAGCAAGAGTCACAGAGCAAATCTGGAACCTTCACTGTCCTTGTCAGAATCTCTTTTAGGACAAAAACAAAACTGCTCCAGCAGAGGTCAGTTAAGGAAAACTTTTATTTTGTTGAAAGCTATGCTCTGGCATAGAGTGTAACTTTGAAAGAAAAATAGCAGGCTTTATGTTGTGTTTAAGAGATTCAAATATAAGCATTCCTTAAAAAGAAATAAAGACACATATCCTCAAAATGTTAGCTAGTATTTTTTCAAGTCCTTAAAAAAGTTTAGTTGCTGTAAAAGTGAACAAAAAACATTATTATTCCATTTCAATATTCCTGATCTGGATTTATAGAAAAGTTAGAGAGGTTTAAATTAAGTTTAAACAGTCCCAGAAGGTTGTTTCAAATAAGGTAAGTTTTCTTCTTCCCTTTCCCCCTCCTTTTGGCTTTCTTGGTTGCTGATGATATTTTAACTCTTCCCTGAAGTTCTCTGTGAGCCCCATTCTCCATTTTAAGGCCTCACAACATTCTATAGTCACTGCCCATGCTGTGATTTTGATCACCTCAGAGAGTCCTCAATGAGACAACATGAGAATTTACATCTCTTAAGCACTGAATATTCCTGTGGAGTATCTAAAATAGTGCACAGCCAACCTTACAGTATAATGCATCAACCTTTGAGTCTTTAAACAGAAAACTCCAAAAAATGAGGATGTGAAATCGGGAATACATCTAAATAGCAGAATCTATGACCTACACACAACAGTCTTCACTGATAATTTTTCTTTCCCTCTTTGAGTATTTATCTTCTGAATTATTTATTTTGTTGCATTCGGTTTGTGTGACAAGGTTTCATGGCAGGTACAGGGTGAGAAGCTGCCAGAAGTTTTCCCCCATGTCCAACAGAGCCAATGCCAATTGTCTTCAAGATGGATCTGCCCCTGGCCAAGGGTGAGCCCATCAGGAATGATCATAATACCTCTGTGATAACATGTTTAAAAAGGAAAAAAATAAGCTATTGCACAGTTTGCAACTACAGCCAGGGAAGAGCAGAGTGAGAACATGTGAGAGGAGCATCTCTGCAGGCACCAACATCACTGGGGAAGGTGGGGCAGGAGATGCTCAAGCCACTGCAGCAGAGATTGCCCTGCAGCTCCTGCATAGCCCATGGTGAAGCAGCTGTGCCCCTGAAGCCCCTGGGGGTCCCTGGGGAGCAGAGATCCCCCTGCAGCCCCTGCAGGACCCCACACCAGAGCAGGGAGGTGCCTAAGGGGGCTGTGATCCTGTGGGAGGATGTGGGCTTGTGCTAGAGCAGGGTCCTGGCAGGGACCAGTGGAGAGAAGAGCTCAGGCTGGAAGGGCCTAAGACTGACCCTGTAGAAAGTGGACCATTGTGGCATTGTGTGTTTTAAGATATTTATACAAGTTTTCTTGTAAAGTTGGTTATTTTTTAGAAGTTGAAATTATGGTTTGATCCTCTGTTCCCCCCATGTTCCTCCCTGACAATGGTTTGTCCCAGAGCTGTTTGTCCCTTGTTTTCCCGCCAGTGGCCTGTCCGTCAAGGTGACCGATCCCCTAGTCCTTCCATTTATGTCCTTGTAAGTTTATCTCCTCCCTCCTGCTGCTGCCCAGTTCCCCTGTCTGTCATTGTAACCACCCCCCTCCCTTATTTCGAGAACCTTCGTCAGTTATCCCTTACTTGAGATATGATTTGCCCCCTGAGCCTATTCCCTCCCCTGTGCCATCCTGATTGGTTCAGTTGTGCCCCTCGCTCCTCCCCTGGGCTTCGCTTATTGGTTCCCTCGTGTCTCCTCCTGTCACGCTCATTGCCTTTATCAGTGCCTTCCCAAGGGTCCTTCTCTGACACTGTCACTGGTTTGGCCGCACACGATAAAGCTCCTTGGCATCTGTGCGAGTGTCTGTTCTCTTCCCTTCACCTCAGAACTTTGTAGCCATGCTCTCCCCTGCGCCACCTATGCCACAGATGGCAGCACTACCCGGGGTTCTTGTGAAGAACCTGAGGGTGGCAGATCTCGTGGTCTTCTCCGGCCACACACCAGGAGTGGCTAGCTGGCTTTCGTCCAGCTCCTGTGGCTGCAGGGCAGGCTACAAACCACATTGCAGCAGTTTGGGGAGGAGTGATTTCCTATGAAATGGACTCAGTTTGGATTATTTCTAGGAGCACTCTCTCCTGTGGGAGGGACCCCACTGTGCAGCAGGGGAATTACTCCTCTCCCTGAGCAGGAACAACATGTGATGAACTGACCGTAACCCCCATTCCTGTCTCCCTGCATGCTGGGGAGGAGGAAGGGCTGGGAAGAAGTGAGGGGTGGGGAGAAGGTGGTTTTGCTCTGATTTTGTTAGTAATAAATTCTTTGAGTTAATTTTTGAGTTAGTGTCCCCAAGCTGAGCCAGTTTTTCTGGTGACGGTATTTGGAGAGTGATCTATCCCGGTCCTTATCTCAACCGGTGAATCCTTCGTTTTACTTTCTCTCCCCTGTCTAGCTGTGGAAGGGAGTGATAGAGAGACTTTGGTGTGTGCCTGGTGTCCAGACAGGGTCAGCCTGCGGCAGGTGGAGGTCTCCCATGAGAGAGACACCACACTGGAGCAGGATGGAGCAGGAGAAGAGTGAGGAGTCCTGTTCCCAAGGAGGGAGGAGGAACTAAGGCAATGTGCAATGAACTGCTGCCTCCATTCCCAGTCCCCCAGTACCTCTGATGGGGAGAAGGTAGGGAATTCGAGAGTGGAGTTCAGCCTGGGTAGAAGTGAGGGGTAGAGGAAAAGTGCAGTAAGATTTGGGTTGTATTTCTTGTTACCTTTCTCTGCTTTGTTTGGTAATAAATTAAGGTAATTTCCCCAAGTGAAGTTCATAATTGGTGAGTGATCTCCTCCTGTCCTTGTCTCACTCCATGAGCTTTTATGTTTTCTCTCACCTGTCCAGCTGGGGAGAGGAGTGACAGAGCAGATTTGCTACACATCTGGTATTCACCCAAGGTAAACCAACCTTTGTTATGTGTCTACAACCAACATTTGTTATGAGTCTACAAGGTATCTCCTTAAAGGAAAGGCCCTTGGTGTGCAGAACTTAGCACAGTAGTAGCCTGAAAAAGCAGTAAATAAGATGAGAACATCAGAGAAAATGTGAAAATGGATCATAATTACCTGAGTTTTAGAGACTGGAAAACAAGGGTAGGATTGGATGCTGGTGAGGCCATGCCTCAAGTGCTGAGTCCAGTTCTGGGCCACTCACAACAAGAAAGACATTGAGGGGCTGGAACCTGTCCAGGAAGGGCAACAGAGATGGGAACAGGTCTGGAGCACAGGGCTGATGAGGAGCAGCTGGGGATGTTCAGTCTGGATAAAAGGAGGCTCAGGAAGAACCTTATCACCCTCTACAACTCCCTGAAAGGAGGCAGCAGACAGGTGGGAGTCAGTCCCTTCTCCCAAGTAACAAGTGCCAGGACAAGAGGAATTGGCCAAAAAATTGGATATTAAGGAAAAAATTCATTCACCAAAAGGGTTGTAAAGCACTGGAACAGGCTTCTTAGGGAAGTGGTGGAGTCACCATTGCTGGAGGCATTTAAAAGAGGCATAAATGTAGTGCTAAGGAACATGGTTTAATGGTGAACATGGGGTTGTTCAGTTGGTTTGAAGTGCTGGGTAAATGCTCAGATTTGATGAGCTTAGGTCTTTTTTTTTTCAACATAATGATTCTATGATTCTACCAAAATAGAACAAAATAGGATCTGCAAATTCAGAAAATCAATAAGATAACTATCAATACTGCATGAGAGAAAAACAACTCAGAAAGGCCAATTCTAAAAAAGATAAAAATTGTGTGGTTGCTTGCAAAGAGATATGGCAGAAAAATAAGCCAGTGTTATCATAAACAACATTCTCCATACCTTGCATTTAAGTGTGAAAAAAATACCATAAAAAGATTTATCCAAAAGCATATGTTAAAATGCTTAAGTAATAAATGAACAGTAAGAATGATGAATAAAATTAGAAATTCATATATTGGTATGCAATACAGAGAGGAATAAGCAACAAGAGGATGAGAATGATTTAGAATATCACTTAAGAGTATAAGTAATAGGATGAAAGTAAGCTCAAGGTAGTATAAAATGACAGTAATTCAAACAAATACTGATGATTTGATATTTTGAAGAACCATCTTCCCAGAGGAATGGTGAAACCATGTGAAAATTTGCAGAACATAAATAAATGTGCAACAGGGAACTCCTGTGCTGTTGGAGAGATAAATGTATTTATTTGTCCATGCCATCTATTTATTACAGAGCTTTGGCTGAAGAAACAAGAGGCAAGTGTTTCTTTTCTCATGTGGCAAAAGCAGGTGCTGCTGTAAACAGTATTAGACTGCCACTGGCAGATTAGCACTTGAGACATGGAGCCCAAAAGAGGGACAGAAATGATGGATTGGGGAAGTGATTGATTTTTGAACCAATGTGTGCTGGAAAACCTGCTAGGAATAATATAACCAGACATGTGGTCATGACCAATGACAGGAGAAGGATCAGTAAATAATAAATTGAGCTCCCAGGATCAAGCAATAAAGGTGTTAAACAGCCTGGTAGAGTTTCTTAGGGCAATACATCACAATGAGAGTTTAGGCAGAGTTTTGGAGATTGGCAATTTTGTATTTTACTTCCTTTTTGTTTTACTTGAAAATGTAACCTACAAGTCCATTATATTTATGCCAGAGAAATCTCTATGTGCATTTCAAAACATAAATTGAGCATTTTCTCTAACAAAAAATAGCCTAAAGAACTGAAGGGCAGAGTGGCTGTTGAGTACCTGTTCCCATAGCACCAGCTCTAATTTGATCACATTTACAGTGTCATGATCAGAAGGAATATTTAACATTGCCCACAGAGCTCCTCAGCTCTGCCCTTCCCCTTCCGCCATCCATTACCTCACACAGGTTCTCTTTGGTGGCTATCAAGAGATTGTCAGTGACTTCATCCCCTTTGGGGTAAAACTTGTATGAAGAGATAGATTTTGTACAGAGACAGCCAGCTCTGATTTTTGGTCTTTGATTGCACTCTGTTCTGGCCCCCTTTCAGGAATGCTCCTGTTCCCCAAATTTGTGTTCTGTGGGTTTCTTAATGAAATTCCAATTTCTGCCAGGGTTGGTATCCAGATAAGAACTGGTAACAGAGGTTGTTGCTTTGATTTATTGAGGCAGTGGAAGAGATTGTGTCTTCAAAGAAATTTATGATTGATTAAAGCCTGTGTGCTGCTCTTCCTTTGGGGTTTCTCCTCTAGGTGGACACAAAAGTGAAGAGCCTATGGGACAGGGTAAGGAACATTAACTCATAGGTCAGGTAAATTGGATTTCATCTGGCCTTTCACAGCTGCTTTCAATACATCCAGTGAGCTCCAGTTCCAATGAAACAGAGGGGTTTGAGCCCCACTGTGCCCAGAAGTCCCTTTCAGTGCTAAGTTGGGTGCATCTCAGTTTCTTCATAGGTCACAACACACTTGATGGATGAGGCAGAGTTGGTGAAAATCAATATCTTGTTCCCATTTTACAGCTGTTAACTGAATGATTAAGAAGGTCATCACCATCCTCCTTCCTGCTTCTTTGCTTGGTCTGACCCAAACCTAATCTCAGCCTCTGTCGTCACGTGCTTCTGTGTCTCTGGGTCTTTGTCAGAAAAGTAAAGACTTAAATGAGGGTATAGGTAGAAATACTTATATCACATCCATATACTATGTCTATATACTCATAGACATAAAAGCCCAATAAAACATAACAAAGTTGGGGCTTTATTTTCCTAGGGGACTGACAATCCCAGGGTCACTAAAAAGGGAGGAGCTATTTTAAATAACCCTGTATAGGCAAGTCAGGAAATTATTTGATAGCACTCACACAAAAGTAAATATTACAGTGTTTTCAGAAGGTCATTCTTGCTAAAAAGACACTCCATTCTTTGAAATGTTTTGAGGTAATCTTTGAAAAATATCCATCAGGAGTGGACTAGACAGAATTGATACTTCCACAGAGCAGAGGAAATAAATAGGTGCATTCTGGAGGTTTTTCTTCCGTCTTGTTTTTTATTATGAACCCAACAAACCATACCTGAAAATCAGACAATTCAGCTGCTCCAAAGAAAGGCAAACCAGCAGGACCTTAGCAGAGAGCATTCATGGAATTTAGGGCCTGGAAGCCAATATTTTAAGAAGAGCAAACAAGAGCATTAGGGGATCACAAAGCTGCACACATTGTGATGTAACCACTGCTGTCTTGGCCTATAATAAGTTTTTCAGCTTTTTCCATTAGATGTTTTCTTAAGTGTCATTTAAGACCCTTCAAAACTTAATTACTACCAACTTAGTGATGGTGGTACATGGTCAGTGTTAAAGCTGGGGTCACATCGATAACAAGGTGAGATAAATGCAATCAAAGGCTACTCCTCTTTAGGGTTTGTTAGGGACAAAAGACAAATATGTTGATACCAATTCAGTTCCAAAGTGAAAGTGGAAACAGCACAAGCAGCATTAAAAATCACTTTGCTACCAGGTAAAGTACAAAGAACAAAGATGAATTTTTGCTATTTTCAGTTTTTCCTGGCCAAGGTGGAGACTTATTGACAGGCGTTTCTGGAAAAGCTTCTCTTACTGCTGCTTACTACACTTGATTTTGTAAGAAGAAGCTTCAAGCTTAGGGCTGTCAGTTTGGCACCTGTAATGAGCATAATATTCATTTCAAAAGGAAAACTACCAGAAAAAGCTAAATGACAGGCTAAACTGCATCTCTACAAGCAGAACTGCAGATCTCCCAAGATAGTGTTTCCAGCCCACACACCCCTCACACTACCAGGTGCTGTTGCTTCTCTTTTTTTTCTCCCCCAGTCTTCCTCATTACATTTCCTTGGCAGAAATTCCACTGTGGATGCTAGCAATAGACTTGCCTTGATGCTGCTCATCACAATCCCCAGTGACAGCTCATTATCTCATTATCAACATTAATAATAAATGTGTGTTCCTCTGAATTTGCAGTGTGAGAACCAAATATATATATATGTATAAATATATATCTGACTTCACATTGCATTTATTTGAATGTGGAATGGTTGGTATAAATGCAGACTCAAAGCACTGTGAGGGAAGGACACAATTGACATTCAGAACCAGGTCTGGTGGAGGGCAGTGACAGAGAGATCCTGTGTGCCTCTGGGTGAGTCGTTTGACCCTCTGCACACCCTTTTCCTCATCCCTGAAATCCCTCTTGCACCTTTAAGGAATGATTTAAGTTTTGTGTGCTACATGCTGCAATGTTTTAATACACGGTCTTAGTTTTTACATGAGCAACTACAAACTGATGAGGACAGGAATAGGCAATCTGATATTTGTGTTTCTGAAGAGATTTATTTAAGAATAACTGATGGCTTATTTTTTCCTTTCAAGCTGTCTAATAATAAATGTGACTTTCCAAAGAAAATCGACTTTTATTTTTATCCCAACATGTTTTTATTTTTTTAATTTGAAAGTTCCTGGTTTTGAATGAATGAAATTATTTTAGTATAACTTCAAGTATCAAAAGCTGACATGCTATCAAAGCCTATTTCATAGATGAAATAAAAGAAAGAAGAACATTCTCATAATAAAATAAAAACTGGGCATACTAGTAGGTCTTAAAAGCTTATTTTCTCATTTTAATTTCTGAGAATATTTTTGTTGCTATTTCAATTTCAAGTAGCCAGAGCTGTAAAGTTTTTAGAAATGGATATAAAAAAAAAAGTGGTCAAAAGGAGCACTCCTTTAATGGATATTTGAGACTAAAGCTCATTTGGCCTTACTGGGATGCAAGACATGCTGGTGGAAATAAATGCATATTCATAGTAGGGGATGGTGGAATTCCTCAAACACTGTAACTGAGGAAAATTTTATCCTTGACAGAGATTTACTCCAGCCCAAAGATGGGAGGCAGTGCTAACAAAACCACACCTACTTGGGAGAGTAGCCAGCAGTGTCTTTACACCTCAGGCTAAATTTCACAAGAAAGAACCAAATTAACAAAATCTGCAGCAGGCCAGAATACCACAAAATAGTTCCATTTGCTTTTAATGGAGATTGATTGCAGATGCATTAATCTTAGCAACTGTATTCTGACCTCAGTCTATCCTGGCTGTCAAATTTTATGCAGAGGACACGAATAAATAAATAAATAAATAAATAGATAAATAAGTCTTGAAAATATTATAATTAAGATGAGAAAATGTCACTCTGACAGCTCTGTGTCCTTAAGCATTTCCCAAAACGACTTCTCATATGGAACAGCTCTCGCATAAAGTTAAAAAAATGAGACAATTGAGTGTACTGTGTAGAAGGGAGTCTAGTCTAGAAAGAAAGGTCTGTGTATGCTTAAAATATTATGGATCATCCAAATGGAATGACAGACGTTCAAAACAGAGAATGCACACATGGAATGTCAGCACCAAGTGTTTATCTGCTCTCCTGTGGGAAAATAAAAAGCAACAAGTGCTTCAAAGTAGAGCAGAAACATTTTTTAAGCATAAATGCTGTGTGGTTTAGTCCTTCACTGAAATATAAACTCAGCAGTTCCCATTTCATTTGAAAGATGACAAAAACAATAGATGTTCAATTTACTGAGTTAAAAAGTCAGGAAGGCAAAACTTTTTCCTCAGCCCAGATCTCTTCTCCACCCCTCCACCACCCTTTTGAATTTGCTCTAATTTTGAAGCCAGAGTTGCTCTTTGAAACTGAATCTACATGAAAGTTAAACAAGCTCTAGTGAATCTCATGAAGAAAGGACTGAATATAAACAAAACCTTGCTTTGAAGTTGCTGTTTTTCTTGCTGCAGAACATTCCTCTTCTAAACTGTAATTCAACTCTGAAACTGTTTTCAGAACAGAACTGTCTTCAGAAATATGCCAGAATCAAGGCTACACCACTTGTAAAAATTATACACAAATTTGTCAGGAAGCATCAATATGGTCAAGCAGCTGTAATTAGGAAGGTGTCTAATGAAGACATATCTTAAAAATCCTTGTGCTAGAAAATTTGATTTTTTTGGAAGAAGTCTTCAAGCAATGGGATTAGAGAAAAAGTAACAAAGATTGTTGGCTTGGACTTGCTCTCCGATGACCTGTATAAGCCTCTATTTCTCTTTAAGCCCCTAAATATTTAAAAAAAACTGAAATTATACTCCTTGCATGACAGTTTGCAGGGAAGTGTACCCTTTATGGGATATTTAAAGCTGTTTTAGCTATTAAAACTAACTTGGCATCCCAGCATAGGTAGATCCAGGGCAGCTACTCGAAGCAGACACTGGGTGTCCTACAGAACAGAACCATTCTCCTCTGGCATGTAACCAACTCCCACAATGTGTCACCTTCTCTCTTCTCTTGCTTTAGAGAACTGGAAATATTCCCAAAAATATTTCCTGCATATTTGTCTCCTTCTGCTCCTCTCTAAGATCCTTGGAAGACTGGTTTTGAACTTACTGTCAGTGTCCTCCCACCAATGTCAAAATCATGTTCATTCATGTGATGATTTGTCTGTGTCCTCACACCTGGAAAGCTTCAGAATGAAACCCAGACTGGCTGAAAGCTGTGTACTTCATTTCTTGCCTTAAACTTTCTTTGAATCAGACTTTTCAGTGTATTGTTTAGACAGTAAGATCAGGACTGCAGAGTTTAAATTTGCTGAAAAAGACTAAGCAGAAAAACCACTGCAGTATAAAGTTGGTTAGACTTGTCTGAGAATCACTCTATTATGAATATTAAATAACAAAGATAATAACCCTATTTTGCCAATTTCTGTTCTGCTTCATTCAGCCCATGCAGAGTATATTGAAATCTCCATCCATCCATGAACTCCTGGAATGTCTTCCTGGCTGGTATTACTATTAAGAAATGAAAAACATCAGAAAATACAATTCTTGCTAAGGCACATTTTATAAAAAGTAAAAATAATCTAATTTTTTTTTTGTTCCCTTGCCCAAGGATCACAATTTCTTGATCTCTGTCTATCCAGCTGTCTGTGTAAAGGTTCCTTCTTCTCTACTAGAAATAACAATGTCCTGCACCTGGGACAATCCCAAGCACAAATACAGGCTGGGGGATGAAGGCATTGAGAGCTCCCTGAGGAGAAAGATTAGAGGGTGCTGATGGATAAGAAGCTCACCATATCCCAGCAAGGTGCCCTTGCAGCCCAGAAAGCCAAACCTACCCTGGGCTGCATCCAAAGCCCCTGGGAGCAGGTGAGGGAAAGGATTCTCTCCTTCTCCTTTGTTCTGGTGAGATCCCACCTGCAGTGCTGCATCCAGCTCTGGGGTCCACAGCAAAGGAAGAACTGGACCTGCTGGGATGAGGACAAGGTCACAAAGATAATCAGAGGGATGGAATGGCTCTTGTGTGAATACAGGCTGAGAGAGTTGGAGTTGTTTGGCCTTTGGAACAGAAGGGTCCAGGGTGACCTTAGAGCATCTTCCAGGACCCAGAGGGGTTACAAGAGAGCTGGACAGGGACTTTTCACAGTGCTGACAGGACAAGGGGGAGTGGCTTCAAACTGGAAGAGTAGGTTTAGATCAGTCATTAGGAAGAAATTCCATACTGTGAGGGTGGTGAGGCACTGGAACAGGTTGCCCAGAACAGTTGTGGTTGCCCCATCCCTGGAAGTGTTCAAGGCCAGGTTGGATGGGGACTTGGAGCAACCTGGTCTAGTGGAAAATGTCCCTGCCCATGGCAGGGGTGTTGGAACAAGATCATCTCTCCTTCCAGCCTAAGCCATTCTATGATTCTGTTATTTCATTCATCTTAAAACCATCCTCCAGATTGTTGGAGGAAGTAATTTCTGGTTTTGATTGGCACCTCACCCAGCTGTATTTTCTCAGTTGTGGTTACAGACTAAAGGCACTCATCATATCTTCCTCTGCTGACTTGACTTTCCTTGGATCCCCATGGATCCATAACTGCGGCTATTATTCATCAGACCTCCACACAAACAGTTCTATGCAGCAGAACTCAGTCTTCAAAGAAAAATAAAAATAATTTGAAATTGTCCTGCTTTGGTCTGACACTTCATTAGCTAAGTCCTCTCTGTAGCCAAGGGACATTCAGCAGCAGCCTAACATAGATCTGATGTTCTCTTAGCTATAGGAAGTGAATTTTAGATTTGGTGCAAGGCCCCATATTAACAGCTGTGATGTTCATTCTCTAACAGATGTGTCTTCATTCTCCTGGCAGAGGCCTATTGAGTCAGCAGAACGAGTTTTCTTGCAATAGTTTCTTCTGCAGTGAAAGTTTCTGTCTCTTTCTCCAATTTTCTGTGGCCGAGTCAACCCACACATTGCCCTTCTGTGGCAGAAGGAACACCTGCTCTGACTTTTGTTGTGTTGAAACTTGATAATTTAAATCCAAGCTTAATTAATGGATTTTGCATGAAAACAGCTCAATATTCCTTAGAAAACAATGGCTTCTGATAATTGAGGACCTCAATATCCTACATCTAAAATTTCTGAGGCAGGAAGTTCTGAAAGAGACATACAATCATTTGATCTAAGCACCAATCCTAGTTCCCATATAGCATGCCTATCAGAAACTAACCTACTCACAAACCCCAGCTCAAAATTTGTTCATTCTTTTGAACTGATGGAAATGATTTGTTGTCATTTACCCTTGGACAGCTCTAGCAGGGTTTTCACAGTTACCAACCTCACCCATTCCATGCTATTAATTGATCCCTCTGAACTTGCTCTGTTTGGGAGTCTGCTTCAGGCATTGATTTGTTTGTTGCCTTCATCAACATTACTTCAACACTGAGTTCTTTCTTCTAGATAATAAAGTGCTTACAAGTTTTAAAGTCAATTATAGCCCTACCCATGGAACAGTTAATATCAACAAACAGAACTCCAGATAATTTAAAGGGTAGCTCTGAATGTAATTTACAACATAACTCCCATATTTAGATTGACTGCATCTGGGGATGCTTAAATTTGAAACAGATGGTCAGGTGATTTGAAAATCACTCAAGGAAATCTCAAAATTAGCTCACAGCAACATGAAGGAATATTTGCTAGATTGAAAGGAGACAAAAACATGGGGTGTTGATTGGGCTGGAGAGTAAATGAGACTACAATAGATGTTTAGTTCCATAGACTGGAACAAATAATTTTCTGGGTTATGAATATGATATTTGCCATGATACATACTTAGTAAGAGAGAGACACATTCTGACAGGCAAATGTTTAGTTTCAGACAGTTTAAAATCAGAGCCAATATAGAAACAGGAAATTCATCTTATAAATAAACATGACTAAATATATGAAGACTCCAGGAATTTGAAGTGACAGTTAAAGTGGCACCTTGTGGTTCATCATATTTGATCCCACTGTGTCAATGTCACCGTGGCAGCTGGTATTGAAAATTGCTGGTGGGGAAGAGGATAATAAGCTCCTCTCCTCATCCTTGCCACCTTTCCTAACCAAGTTATTTATATTTATGGTGGATGGAAACTGGGACAGTGGTTTTGAAAGTAGAAAAAAGAAGAGATGTCTGGGTTCACCATACTCAGATCATGCCTTCAAGTAAATAAAAAGTTACGACATTTTAGCAGTGTGTAGGGCAGAAAACAATAATATTTATCCCTCTATAGAAATGCCATTTTTCTCACAAATTCTGTGCTATGATCACCTGTCTAGCCATAGATTTACCTTGTTTTGTGCTGTACAGTTTAATTGTCCTGTATAGGTGTCTGCTTTATATAATAGAGAATGTGTCTCCAAGTCTCTTTAGGCACAGTCAGATCTCACTTTAGCTACATTTCCTCCCCAGCTTTTGAGTTATTGGATGAGGAAAGAGGACAGCAATTCCTTTTCCCATTAGGTGTCTGAGTCTTCCCAGTAAATGTGTGGTTGTCCTAATATACCTCACCTGAATGCTGAATGTTCCCATGATTGGCCACCCTTAAAGTCAGAAGATTTGTCCCTCCTGTTCTCTCCACAGTCTTACACTTGGGGCTGATATCCAGCGTTTGGTATCTCTGTGATTTCACACAAGGAAACCTCCAGTGAGGCACAAGAGTTCTGTGCAGTGTTACAGCTGGGGAAGGTGCTTGGCAGCTCTGGCACTACTGACAAGGAACTACACACCAGTACTGATGAACCTGTCCAGCCAGCTCCTCTAGATGAACCAGCATTGATTCCTCTACTATTAGAATTTATTTTGCCCAAGGAGAGCCCCACATCTCCCTGTTCAGCCTATGAATACTTTTGTCCACATCCCAAAGTGAAGCTCTGACACAGAATATAGGAAATACAAAAATGCTGCGAAAACAATTCAGTGTTCATCACTAGCTTATCAAAAGCTTAGGTTGTGTTCATGACTTTCAAGAGACAAGCAATGCCAGTGACCCAGGATACCATGGACCTTTTTCAAAACTTCCAATGAATCAGCAAAAGCCCCATGAAATAGATCTAGGTGGAGAGGACAGGGCTTTCCAGCAGTATCTGGAGACTGGGCTTCTAAACATATGAAATCTCCCATCACTTTGCAGGAACATCAACACAGGGCATAAACCTGGGTCTGGGTAAAAGACATTTCCCTCCATAAAAGTGATACCTTTAGCATTTGCAACCTGGCACCCTTAGCACCAACTGCCTTTCTCATTAATCCTGTATTTATACTAAAAGTTGGACTGCAGCTGTCAAAAATATGTAAGTTAACTTTTCATCCTCTCCAAAATGTATTCATTTCATTGCAATATATATATGGCATTTCCACATCCATCAGTATTTGAAATCCAGTTTTTAAATTGTCCTATATATGCACATATATTTATAAGTTGATAAAAAGATGCCATTCCCACAATTTTCTCCACAATGAAATAGCCTGTGAGCAAATTACATTTTCTTTTTACTGTTTACTCAGCACAGTAAAAGAATGTATTGACTGCTAAGTTTCTATGACTTTTTCCTGAGCATAAGAAAATGGACTCTCACTCTTATTAATTTCAGATATGTTCCTTGTTGTTCTATAAATTGTCACTGCAGCTCTGACCTCTTTGCAGATTTACAGGTAGAAAGAATTAAGACACTTATTTATTTATTGTAATTTCCAAAACATCTGTGTATCCACATGCTCTTCACAAGAGTTTTATGCACTGTGGGTGTTTCAATTATAAAACCATGTGGCTGGCATACAAAAAACAAAGCCACTTCAAGAGCTGAATTTCTTAATTAGATGACTGGAGCCATTATAATTGCCTGTGATCTAGATATTGCTTCTATTAATCTTTTCTTTACTCTTCTTTAGTAGCATGAGTTGTGCCACTAACTTAATTAAAGCTGTACATATGAAAAGGGTAGCATGTCACATTGTTCTCATTTCATTTCTGTAACTACCTGCTGCTGGTGTGGTGAAGATCCTCTATAATCTGTCATTTTGTTAATGAGGAAATGCTGTCATTCTGGAAGCAGCCTGCACTGAAATCTCAGGTTCTGACTTGGGTCCTTGGGTATGCAAGCTGACCAGATGAAGCTCCCTGGAGGAGTTTAGCTGGTCAGCCCTTATAGGCAAGACTGAGGGCTGGGTCCTCTGCCTCTTACTCTGCTGCATGGATGACATGCACTGCAACAGAACCATCTGGGGAGAATTATAGAAATGCATGGGTGTTTGCAATGGGCAGTGACTGCTGTGAGCAGAGACGGTCGTATCATCACCATGACCTCCACACCTTTTCTTCTTGTGGGAAGGGATGTTGGAAACTCTTGCTTTCTCATGAAAATCTGAAAGATCTGAATTCTACTCTGATGTGTTGCAGTGTGTTGCAATTTCTTGTTTTACTTCCCAGTCCCTTCCCAGGTGCTGCAATACCCCTCTCCCTTCCCCCTCACCCTGTTGCTGAGTGAGTTCTGTCAATCAGGCTTAACATTCCAGCAAGGCTTCGTGTGGGTGGTCAAGTTCAAAGGATGCTCTTCAGGCCTGGGGGTCATTGGCCTGTCTGGGTGTCATGATCCCCTGAGACCCTGCCCCTCCCACCTGGTTGGTGCTCACCTGTCCCTTCCCTCCCCCGGGAGCCTAAAAGGTCCCTCAGACCATGTGGTCGGGATTCTGTTGGAGCTGTTACCTAAGGATTCAGATGTCTGTGACCATGGAATAAAATCTGGATATAAACCCTCTGACAGAATCTGTCTCCTTTTCTCTTCACCTCACCTGAGGCCTTTCCACCAGAGGTAAACTGAGTTTCTAACCTTGCCTGGACTTGTTCAGTGCCAGCTGCCACATCCAGCCAGCCAAAAGTGTCTCTGAGGTGAAATACCACAGTCGCCACCTTTGGCCAGCAGCAAGGGTCAGACGAGCCCAGGCACAATCTACCTGGAAATACTGGGATCATATTCCAATACTGATTCAACTACAGTAATTTAGGAGGAATCATGGAAGGATCTTGGTCAAGGGAAACTGTTGCAAGTTTTCAAATTCAGCTTCCTTAGCTGGACCTCATGAGAATACTTTATCCCCTGAAACAAGAGAAAGAAACCTCTGTCTAAATTTGCTTTCTTATAATTTCTTAGGTCTGTTATGGTCTTCTTAGTGTCACCAAGCATAAAGATGCTGTTTATATGAATTTACAAGATAAAATTTAATTAAAATATTTTAAATAACTTCTTTATTGGAACAAAGGGATAACACAACAACAAAGAAATTACAAAATCAAGCAAGAGCATTGCTCTCATACAGCATGGCAGAGAACTCTCTGTTGCTGTTAAAAATTAAAATGGAACATAAATGGACTAGGGGCAATTCAGATCTCACACAACAGACATTTAACACTTGCATGATATCCAGAGCTACCAGGCATGGGATAGAAACAGGTGGCCCTGATCAATAAGAGACAAAACTAATGCCAATCAATATAGAAAGTGTGGGCAGAAAATCATCCACAGCTGGCAGAATTCTCAAGCTGGTCTTTGCCACTGAGGACAGCTGATCATATGAGAATTTTATCAGTTTAACCCTTTCCACACTGGCAATATCAAAACTCTCTCTGCATTAACATCTTAACAAATCAAATAACATTTGATTTTTGGGCACTTGTTTCAGATGATTTAGTCTGCACTGCAATGCTGACACACTCTTATTGACACTCAGCCTGTTGGCTAGTGCCACCAAGGATGCCACCTGGCTGTTCAGGAAGGACAGACACATCACAGGGCTCTTGGTCAAACTCATCTTTCACTGCACCAGCCAGGATGAACACACCTGGTGTGTGGACTCCCAACTGGTCCCAGCACCCAACAGAGACCAGCAGTACTCAGGGAGTTACATGGGATCCACTTCATGCCTAAAGGGCTGTCAGAACCCAGGACACTCCTCTGGCTGCCCTGGATGGCTCCAGCCCCTGCCAGGGGGCTCACAGACCTTGGCACGAAGCCAAAGACACTTGTGCTTTTGATTTTAACCCATGGAGAAAATTACCAACCTTATGTGAAGATTTACAAGCCACGAGAGTTTAAGTAGAATGATAGTTAGTATGTCGCAGGATGGAAAAGTAGAATTTTGGGGGTTTTTAGAATGGAGGTTCAGAAGCCAAGATGTAGGGATTGGGGCGTGCCTTGTCCTTCTTTCTTCTTCTTAGTCTCCATCTTCTGCTGTGATGGTGGCACTTTTGGATTGGTTTAGAGTAGAAACTGTCTAACATAGGTGATAGGTATTGTAAAATTATTGTAAATAAAGTACACATAGTTTTTAGTATAAAAAGATAACACTGACCTGAGGGTGGTCAGTGTGCCACAAACTGACCTGCTGGACAGACCTCAGCAGGTCAGAAAAAGAATGTTCTAGATTGTCAGGATCTCTGCTGGTCAGAGTGACCCCAAGAGATGTTAAAAGTCTCTTTTCCCAGCCAGGTGCTTGAAGAAGGAGTCAGAGCTCTTAATTTCTCAGTCTCAGGGGTATTATTGTATTTTATCT
>JAHXMQ010000807.1:147004893-147045772 GCA_020466415.1 Ammodramus savannarum pratensis
GCTTGCAGATCTTCATCTAAGGTTGATAACTTGCTCCACAGGTCATACTCAAAACCACAGGGGCATTTTGGGCTCTATGCCAGGGTCTCTGAGCCTCCTGGCAGGGGTCTTCGCTGCTCAGGACAGCCAGAGGGATGGTCCTGGGTCCTGACAATAGATAACAGAAAATAAACAACCTTGAAAACCACAGCTGAGGAATCCTCACTCCTCCTTCAGTCTCGGGGCTGGGGAAAAGAGACTTTCTCACACCTCGGGGTCATCGCAGCCACAGACACTCTGAGAAATGACCTTGTAGGGACAATGGTGTTGAGAAAAAACCCTCCCAAATCTCACTCCTGCTCTTGCTGGAGCTGCCACATCCACGCCATCAGTAACACAAGCACACAGAACAGGGGCACTGAAACAATGAACAAGGGCTTCTCAAAAAGGCACCTCACTCACTGCTGGGGAGAGCAGAAAGGGCAGGCTGTGAATGTCAGGAGCTGCTCAGGTCACTGGATGTGCTCCTGAGCCACTTGTGGTTAGGAATCAGGAGCAAGAAAGCAGAATATGAGCTGAGGACACGGTGTGCTCCTGTAGTGTTCACTGTGATCCTCTCCAGCTCATCAATTACCTGTCAGAGGTTTTCAAAATATTAGGAAAAATGGCAAAGATTTTTTTTGTGAACTTGAATTATTTCAACATAATTAAAAGATGATAAAAATTAGAATAAGGACCATACTTGATTTACAAAAATGTTTTCAGATGGGAACATATTAACCCATGCTTTTTAATCCAGTGTAGAAAACAGATGACAAACATATTTTTTAGTATCCTAATTCTTTAATGAATTCTTCCACTAAGCCAAAGCTGTATTTGGGTGAAATGCTCATTCTGGAGATTTCTGCTTTCCTGGCAATTAAGCAAGAAAATAATAATTATTGTTGCAGTTGACAATTACTGCTACTGTTAATAATTATCATAATGCTCTATCAGGGAAAATTATTTTGATTTAGGCAGCAGCATGAAATTGTCAACAACAAAAAAATTCTGGAAATGAAATGAGTTTTAGAAAAAATTCTATTTGCTATCAACCAATGAAATGGAAGGAAAATAAACACCAAGCTGATGATTAGGCTAAAAAAAGTCAACAATGACTACATCATATGTGACAGCATGCTTTTATTTTCAAGGCTACAAAGCCTGAAAACTTCATAGTGTTACAGACTAGATACTTGAGAGTGAACATAAGGCTGTCTGGATTACATCGTCCTTTTAGTAACATGATTAAATCAAGCTACAGATAGCAAATAAAGCTTTTATTACTGGAAAATTATTCCATCTAGCACATAAAATTGCTGGAAGAATCCTTGCTTAATTACAATTTTTTCTTTGGTACTATCATGCAAATGTTTCCTTAGAAGAACAAGTGCTGCCAAACTAAATTAGACAAAAAGTCAGGGGTTTATGGGCTTTACAAAAAGGTTAAAGCAGTTTCCAGCAATGTATTCTAGGTGTAAGCCAGGAAAAGAAGTGAAAGATTGTAGACTAAGATATGCCAGATAGGTATCATTTGCTTTAGTATGAAATGGTCTTCTGGTTGAAAATTGAACTGGCTCACATAAGGGGCCATGCTCTCTGAAAGTTGATTTATGGGTCTTGGGGGTAAAAAATAAGCCTACCTTAGTAGAAATGCCACTCTCCTTTAAAGAAAGCTATTAGATAATTTTCTGCCTTGGTTAATTACAAGTATTAAATAAATTTAGAGTAGATTAGAATTGGACTATATATATATCCATTAAGGCAGACATAGTTTTCACAGCAGAGTTGAACTTAGGTAAGTTTCATCATCTCTGTTACACAGCTGAAGTTACTCTCCTAGATAGAATTAATCTGTTCTCAAGAGGCAGAAGTGAATTAAAGGAAAGGACTTTTCTTGACACATCATAATGTTTTGGGGAACAAATTAGAAATGTAATAGATAGTTCCCACAAGGTCTTTATATATTGGAGTTACTTTAAAAAGGAAGAAGATTCCCATTTCATTATCCCTTGATTTTTTTGCTGTTGTCAACTGGTGTTTTGTAAAGGTCTTCTAGCAATAATACTGACTTGTGCCC
Source organism: Ammodramus savannarum pratensis (assembly GCA_020466415.1). Classification (NCBI taxonomy): domain Eukaryota; kingdom Metazoa; phylum Chordata; class Aves; order Passeriformes; family Passerellidae; genus Ammodramus; species Ammodramus savannarum. The sequence goes on from JAHXMQ010000807.1 coordinate 147,006,992, forward strand.
AGTTTTGTAATCTCCATTTTTATCTAGTTTTGTCACATTTTCAGTTTCTCAGATTTATAGAAGTGATCCTTCTGTCCACACCTTTTTTGACAACACCTTCCTTGAGCTTCCCTATGAATAAAAATAAGCCCAGTTGACATCAAGCCATAATTTGCATGAGCTACTTTTGCCAAATTCTGCAGAATTTGCTTGGGATGAGTTCCAACACATGAGGAGCTGAGAGAAATCATCTCAAGGTCACCAGAAAGAAGGAGGGTGTAAGTGAGAGAGGTGTGACCAGACTTGTCACCAACGTGTCTCATGCTGATGAGAACAAAACTCTGCCCCTAGAAGGGCCCTGTTGTGCAACTCTGCCTGGTGGCCAGTCCAGAAATACTCACTTGTTCACATGACTGACTCGTGGCCTCACACCTGCTGCTGCTGAGGTGTTTGCAGGCTGCAGGTTTGTGGATTCTGTGCAGTTCTTGCCTGTTTCCATGAGAGGCATCCTGGACAGTTTCCCTGCATAATTTGTTACAGGTCAGTCACGGGTTTGCCGCCACTGCTGCTGCTCAGGAGCTCCTTACAAAGCTGCTCCTTCCCTGTGCTTGTGTCAGAAAGGTTTCTGCAAGTGTCCTGTGCCAAGCACTGAAATGAAATGTTTCTACTCCATTTGAAGACCTCTATGACAACCAGATTCCACTGACCATGTTAGGTCTTAGAGCACAAAAACAGCTGTCGTTTATAAATTTCTTTTCTCTAGGAGTTACTCCATGAGGTGACCTGCCAAGAAAGGAATGGCTATTATGGTAAAAGTGCTCTTTTTCCTGTCTCCTTTCATCTGTGCAGAAGGCCCTGCATCCTGGCATGGTGGTAACTTGAAAGCATGTCAATATACCCTCATTGCATTCCAGAGAAACAGAACACCTTGTGCCCAAGTCAGAAGCACACCATTACCATTACCTCCATCCCAAGAGCAGTTTTCCTGCTACCTCACCTTGGAATTGCAAATGTTATTGCTGGGATGGCCATGATGTAATCAGGCACCCAACATGGCCTCATCTTCCATTCCCTTCCTTCTAGCTCCATTTCATGTTTCCTTGCATCTGTAGAAAAAATCCACCAAAATTCATTTTATGAAAACTCTCCCTATCTGTATCATAAGAACAAGTTGGCTTGTTCTTGTTTGGTTTAAGGTTCTTTCAGTAGCTTGATATTTGTGACTTACCTCTGGGCTTGTGCTTCCTATCATGCTTCCTCCAGTGTGTAAAGAACATTTCTGGCAGCTCCTTTGCCCTGATAAACCCCTGTGCCAGGACTCCCAGGTGAGGTGCCTCATCTAATGCACCAAAACCAGAGCTCCAGAATCAGATCTGCCTCTCATGAAGGATAGAGAGTGTGCTTAGGTGTGGTCCAAGCCATAAATCTGATCAAAAAGGGTCAAGTGGAAATTCAAATAACACTTTCATTTTCCATAAAGTACTACAAATCCCATTTAATATGTGGTTCTGGTGTTTTCCCAAACATTGCTTTGGCATTGGGAATTTTGTCTTATTTTTAACCTGGTATTAATTACGTTAGCAAGGTTTTGATTCATTTTGATAACAAAAATTTTGTTATTTGATTTACTTCATCCTGGAGGTGATGCTAGACATGCCGCAGTGCTGTGTGATAATGGCAGTTCTCAAGATAACCAGGTTGATTTTAGGAATCAGATGATATTTCCAAACCCCAGATTCATTTTTACGAGTTGTTTCCATACTGTTCTCATTCAGACAATTTCCTTAGTCTTTATCATCATATTTCAAATGGCAAAATGGACTTCAGGGGAAAATTGCAGGAGCACAAGTGGGTCAAAAGAAAGCAGCAGCTATGGAATTTTCTGAGATAAGGTGGAAAAGTTAAAAAAGGAATACCCCTCCTTGAGGTTTGTTTTCTGTCCAAGTAATTAATATATTATTGGCCTCAAAAAAGAATTGCACAACCTTATCTCTCACTCAGAGCAACCTTGCTAGTAGATATCTTGCCTAGAAAAAAGGTAACACTGTATATATCTCTGGAGCTTTTCACCACAAAAGCACATAGTTGGCAGTCCTTGTTGCAACCAATAGGAAGAGCAAAACCCTTATGCACCTTTGAAGGACAAATATTTTGGCTGGGACATAGCAGTTAATTAACATTTTTCTTGTTCACAGCACTGCAGTGTCCCAACCAAGGTCAAGGCTGCATTGTGTGAGGCATTGCACAGATTCATGGAAGGAGCAAGCTGCTGCTCAAAGCTCAGAAAAAAGCAGTGATAAAAGTTAGAGGACAGAATGGGAGTGCATTCAAAACAAATGCTAGAGAGTGCTCATGACATGAGCTTTGAGCTTGGGTTCTGCCCAAAGTGTTGTGCTGCCTCATGGCACAAAAAACAACATGTAATGAAACCTCAGTGATTTTAGGTTTTTCTCTGAAGAGGAGAGATGTAACTGCAGCTAAATTATCCTCCTGAAACAGGGATTGATAGTTATAGTCACAAATCAGTTGGAGCTTACAAGTGGGCAAAGTGACCATCAATGGCCTTTGCTAAGTTGAATGCAACATCTTTTATTCACAGCAGAACAATCTAAGTTGTGTATGGAGGAATTGTATGATTTCCTTAGACCTAACACTCTTGTGCTGAAACCCTGGCCCTGAATCAAAATGAGGTTTGCAAGCAATATTGAAATGGAGATTCTTATATAATGTATATCTCTGGAAATCTGGGTAATGAATGTAATACAATTTTAATGAGAATTTCATTTTATGACTCAGGATACAAGAAGACATAACTTCTCCTAATATAATTACCTTTGATTAATCTGTGGGAGTTATTAATTTCAGACAAAAGTTTTGCTTTTCTGAATGTCCAGACTAATGAAATTACTCTTATTAGTTTGACAGTAGATGATGACACAGATACAATAGGCAGTGAAACAGAGATGTATTGGGCAGCTTACTGGAAATTGAAAATTTAGCAAATGAATATTGCACATTGACCCATGAGCACAGTGGCCACTTTTTCAACAAGAATTCTTTTATTTCCCCTCTGTTTGCATTTTAACATACACCCAGCGCAATCTGCTTCAAGCCACAACCAAGTAGCTCTCAGAAACACAAAGCAGGAATGAGATGGAAGCACTGTTGAAGGAATATTTAAGTATTCCACCCAGGAATGTCAACATTATAATTTATATTCTGTTATGATAGTGGTCAAGGGAGTGAAAGAAAACTGGTGTCCATTATGAAAGGAGTTGTCCTGACTTGCCAGAAAATAAGGTCTGTGCTCACAAAAATTCAAAATCTCATATCCAGCAAAGCAAAGAAATAAATATAAGAAATCGTGGCAGGGAATTCCAAGAGGTCTGACTGGGGACACAGTGTTAAGGAAGGACACAGTGATGGATTGAGCTACTCCTTAATCTCCTTTCTTGCAGTCTGATCTATTTTATTACGTGTACTGTTCTGCTGAAAAGGGGTGCAGGAAGGGAAGCTGCTCACCTGCCCAGGCTGGCAGATACTGCCTGCATGAAGTGCTGCTCTCTGGGCTGAGGGGAGTTTGTGCCCTTCCTGAGCACAGCCTGAGTGAAGCAGTTAAAGTTCAGAGACTGGCAGAGGGCAGCAGGAAATCTGTAACAAAGACTGAGACTGGTAAACTTCTAGAGAACGAGTGAAAAGATTTCCAAGAACCAAATGCAACTTACTCGTGTGGAGTTTGTTACAGCCCAGAAAGGTTCTGAAAACTACTGGGCTGAGGCCAACATTTTAAGAGAGTAACAGAGGAATCTGATTTCAAATCCTTTAATTTCTAATGTATTTTACCTGAAGGATCTCAGACCTGAAGTATCATTTTACAATTTCACTTTCAAAGTTACTTCTTTCTTATGTTTCCATAAGCACATCTGAGATGATGAAGAGCAGCTTGGTGTTTGTGGTGTGCTCCAAGTCCACCTCAAAGCTCTGACTTATTTCAGGTCTCCTTATACCCATGCAAAATTTAGGGGCAATAAATAATGAAATACAGAGTTTCAGAATTTTTGCGCCATACTTGCACATAATGCATGTAGAAATCAAATTAATTTTATATCTTTCACATGTAAAAGACCAAAGAATCTGCTTAGAGGATGAAAGGCCAAATGAACATGTTACTAAATGAATTAGTCTCGGAAATAAGCTAAATTCTCAGGTCCTCCCATGCACAAATCTTGCACTAAATTTTAACAAGTTTGCCTATAAAGGGTTGGGGGAAAATCAAATATTATTTTATTGGATTTAGCAGTGGATGAATATTTCTCATTCTGTCACAATAAGATTATTTACTCACAAAGAGGTACTAAAATAAAATATTATGAAAGATAAATGCTTATATATAAATGGCAAATACTTTCCCTATATATCTTTACTTTAAGGCACAAACTTTACAAATATGTCTTCTGTTTTAAGCATTATTTTTCCTCTTAACGTTTCTACCATTATTTTCCTGTATTTATCATTTCAAGCAAAATCCCTGTCCAATTACATCTGCAGTCCTGGATGCCCTACTTCCTCCTTAGGTGAAGATAATATGAAAGTCATATAGATAATATGAAACCATTTTTTTCTGCCTTTCATAGTGGAAGCTTTCTTTTGGCATCTAAAACCAAATCACCAAGAGATGTTTTCTGCAGGGACCATTACCTAGATTTATGCTCTTACATGCTTCTTCTAGGTGCCTACAAGGAAAGGTGAAACTAACCATCCTACTTGGAAAAATGCAAAGATCTTTCATTTCTACCATTTCCCTGATAAACATCTCACTGGCACTCTCCCTCCTGAATTTTAATTATGGGTCTTTTTAAGTTCATAAGCATTAAACAGATATAATTTCTGACTTAGGAAATACCACTATGAGTGATTCACATGTACCTCACAACTTTGTGATTAAAGCAATTGTGAATTTTCCTTGTCAGACTTGAAATGAGTATTGTGTAGAACAGTCCTACTGTTTTCCAAATTACAGGGCAATAATTGGCTCGTGGTTCCAAGTCACGACTGAGTTTCTGTATCTCCTACATTGTTTTCTTCTCTCTTTCATTTCCATATCTACATCTTTGCTTTAAGAAGAATTATTCAGCAGCATAAACCAGCAATTTCTCTTTGCTGTAAAACTTTCTTTGACATTTTAGCACGGTATTAAAGACACTGAAAAGTGTGCATTAAAGACTGTATGTACCGAAAAACAAATCTTAAATCTATTTTTTCAGAATTTGTGTCTGTTCTTCCACCCTGAAAAACAACTGAATGGCAACATTTGATTCCTGAATATAGGTGGTGAAAATCTGACAAGTTGAATTAGCTGCAGATGATGTAGATATTAGAGCAGTTAAAAGCATAAGAAAATATTCTACCTTTAAGATATCACACTGATTAGGATGGCCCTAAGGCTAACTAAAGATGATCTCCAATTATAAAAAAAGCACTGCTATGTATAAGAAATCTTAATGAGCAATGAAATTAGACAGTGAAGCTCAAAAGAAAATGATGATATATATGCACAAATCTCATTACTGGTATGGAACATTCAACATAGAAACATCTGAAAGTGAGAAGGTAATAATTTATCTCTAAGTTTTCCCTTCAAATTAAAACTTTGTCACATGCTGATTTTTTAAGACATCCTGAAATGCATAATTGGCATCATATCATCAAATGTGTAATGCCACTTGTTATAAAAGGTATATAATTTTTGTGTCCCACAGTGTTGCTCTGAATCATAAAATTAGCCAAGGATTTTGTCTTTCAAAGGAAAGGACTGAGCTCCAGCATATCGAAGCCATCTGCTGAAGGAATCAGACAGAAACTGCCACAATCACCAAACCTGAGACATTGCCAGCTTTACCTAAAAGGAAACACAACATGTCACACTCGTCTGACATTCCCTGTTGTCAAAGAATGCAGCTTGCATACTGATCCAGCAACCATCTGAGCAGCTTCAGGCACAGAAATGATTTAGACTGATTTTGTCGTTTGGATCAAAATAGAAGAAAAGGAGAAGGATCTAGGATCAAAGTGTTCCAGCACCAGATTGTGGAGCTACTATTCTCAGCAAAGACCATTCATCTTGCATGCCTTGGTTCAGGCAAAGGTCCCAAAAATGAAACTCTAAAATAAGTTACAAATTCATCACCTTTGAAAAAAAAAAATCTATTCTCTCATGGCACAGTCACCAAAGAGAGTCTGAAATAAAAGCACTGCACTGAAAAGAAATTGTCTGGCTTCATTATGAGAGGTTTACAGTGTCGGTTCTTTCAGTTTTGTCTATACTATAGACTACCCATGGCAGAGACATGGAAACAAAGCTGGTCCATGATCATCTACACTTTTTAATGTTGTAGTATTCCTGTGCCAGCTGGCAGATTTTCCCTGTTCGGCTTGGTATTAGCATCAGTCATGGTCTCTTCTTGTTTCTCAGTACAGTCATCCTATTTGAGAGAAGAAAGAGAAGGGCTTTATTCAGACAGGTGTGACCTGTGCCATGCTGTCTGCCCACTCAGCCAAAACTGAAGCCCTTCTGTATCAGTAGATGTGTAGCCTTTCTGTCCATTGAGAGAGGAATTGCACACATGGTTCTGTATCACAGTTCAATGGTGTCCACGTGTTTCCAGGGACAGGGCATCCACCACCTCTCTGGGCCACCTCTTTGGGTGTTTCTCCACCCTCATCATACAAATTTGTTCCTTATATTTAATTTAAATGTATCCTCTTTTAGTTTGAAATAGTCTGCCTCTTGTTCTACAGCAGCACACCCTGCCAAAAAACTTTTCCCTGTCTCTTGTTGGCCTCCTTTAGTATTGAAGGACTGCAGTGAGTGTCCCCACAGCCTCTTCTTCTCCAGGCTGAACAACCCCAACTAGCTCAGCTTTTCTCCATAGGACAGTTGTTCTCTGATCATTTTTGTTCCCCTCATCTGGACTAACTCCAAGAGATTCAAGTCTCTCTTATGTTGGGGACCCTGGAGCTGGAAGCAGTACTGCAGGTGAGGTGTCAAGAGAGTAGAATCTTCTCACTCACCTGCTGTCCAGGACAGGGGGAGTTTCTGGGGTGTGAGAGCTCATTGCTGGGTCATGTCCAGCCTCTCATCCACCAGGTCCTTCTGGGAAGGGCTGCTCCCAATCCCTTCATCCCCCAGCCTGGACTGATAATGGGTTTCTTCAATCCAGGTGCAGCACCTTGCCCTTAGTCTTGTTGAACCTCATGAGATTCTTGTGGGCCACTTCTCAAGCTCGTCCAGATCCTTCTGGGTGGCATCCTGTCCTTCAGGTGTGTCAACAGCACCACTCAGCCTAATGTTGTCTGCAGATCTGCTTAGGGTGCACTCCACCCCTTGTCTGTCATTGATGAAGAGATTAATTAGCACTGGTCCCAGTGGGGACCCCTGAGGGACACCACTGTCACCAGCCTCCATCTGGACAGTGAGCCACTGACCACTACCCTCTGGATGTGACCCCCAAACCAGTTCATCATCCACCAAACAGCCCAGCTGCCAAATCTCTGTCCCTCCAACACAAAGTGAAGGATGTTGTGCAGGGCCATATCACAGGCCTTGAATGTCTCAGACAATATCTCTGACTAAAGGAAAGTTTGTGCCCAGTGTTTTCAATTTGGAGAAAACAAAAATTCCTTATATTTTCAGAGGAAAATATTTCTCATCTGCAAATCAGTAAAAAACTAGGGACTTTTCCATTCCTTATTGTGTTGTTCCAGTGACATTGCTATATGTTCTTTGGAAAACAGTGACAAAATGACTGAGCAGTGAAAAATGGCTTTGTAAGAGCATTGTTTTTCATCTGCAGCACATAAGTTGAACATCTTGTGCCTAAAATGGTGCTGGACTATGTCTTCTGTATTGTGAGTAACTGTTTTTCCCCAAGAAAAAGAAAAGAAGAAAAGAAAAAGGAAATAACCTATGGAGAAGCATCATTAAAAGAGACCAAGCAATGGGTTACAGAACAGTCCAAACCTGGGCATTATTGAATTTCAGACATATCTGTAGCCCCCAATAGGCCAGTTTTGTACTCTTAGAACTCCTTGACAGCACATCGTGTTTCTTGATTTTCTTCTCTCCATACTCCAGGTTTTCTTTTCTGCAGTTACTCCTCTCATCATGTCAATGAAATAAAAGCATGGAGCAATTGCCACGTGCTGCAGGGCTGCCTGTGCTGCCAGCACTCCCTTCACTCCCCTGAATAAAGCTCTTAGCCTCACCCATGTCTCTGTTTGAACCTTAAGTTCTGTAGGGCAAAGATCTCCTACCACTGCATGTTTGTAGAGTGCCTAACATAAGGAAACCATATCATTTATTGGCTATTAGGCAAGACTGTAATAAACATAATAAATAATAATAACCTTTTTAGCAGTCCACCAATTACCAAAGATCAGAGTAAAACCTTACAGGAAATGGGAGAGCTGCTGGCCCTGGGGTACTTTCTGTGCCATTCTTAGCACAAATTATGACCAAAAAGAAAATTGTTCCTAATGAGATCTAGATGAAAGTCTTCACAGGGAGGGAAGAACTATACCAGAAACTGGGGGGAGAGTTCCTTCTGGCCTTATCTTTGCTATAGGCAAATGGTCTTGACCTAATTGCATTTTTTTCTCTTAGATTTTGTCAGCAGTTGTGGCAAAGAGCAGTCTAAATGTGGTATTGTTAGTGGTGCACTCTTCTCCCTTTTGCCCAATTTGTTTGAAATAGGGTTGTCTTTTCTTTCCCCTCTGTGTTTTCTCAGTCTCTCTATCTCCCCAAACAGCTCTTGCAGTGTCCTTTCCTCTTCCCTCCTTGCTCTACTTCTGCCTCACTTCAGTCTCTCACTCTGCACCCCAAAATCATCACTCACACCTCCACACAACACACAGCCTCCCTCCCTCTGCTTTTCCTCACAAAAGCTCTGGGATGGTGTTCCCAGGTGGTGATTAATGAGAGTTCTGGCTGCAGCTACAGACTGGGATGAGTGTAGATATAATAACAAACATTAGTGCAGGAGAGGGAGGCAGAAGCACACGTTTCTCTTCCCCAGGCTGCCAACACTTTTACTATTTCATAGCAACTGGTTTGAAATACTGAGTTCCTGGGCCCCATTCCAGCCAAAGATGCCTAAAGGTCCTGATAACTTCTGAGGTGGAGGAGATCACATTTAGGAGAGAATCTACATTTCCCCAGATTGGTTATCATGTTAACTCTGCGACAGCAAAGGGATTTTCTTACTGATCAAATGCCACACAGAAAAAAAGCAGGAGAAGTTTCTGCATCTGATGGTGTGGTTTAAATCCAGCTGGGAACTAAGCCCCACCAAACAGCTCACTCACTCCCCACTGAGAGGGATAGGGAAGAGAATCAGGAAGGTAAAAATGAGCAAATCTGTGGGCTGGGATTCAGACAGCTTAATAAGCAAAGCAAAAACCATGCATAGAAGAAAAACCAAAAAATTCATTCACTGCTTCCCATGGGCAGGCAGGTGTTCAGACACAACACAGCCTAATACTGAATACTATGAATAACATTAACTTTATCCCAGTCAAACCCAGCACAGATGGTAACAGTCCAAGTGGAGCATCCCTCCTCCCACATGGTGCTGCACAGGGCCGTGTTCCAGGGGTCTCTGCTGGGGCAGAGCTGCCTTGACCTGCCTCAAACACCCTCCTGCCAGTCTCTCCTGGTGCTCTCATCCAGTGAGCATGCCTGCATTCACACAGAAACCACTCAGGTCCCATCCTGATGGGCTCTGAGGAAAGAAGAAAAGAGTGCAAACAGAACAAGTGACATTTTATCTCCACTTCTGCATTTTTATCTGAGAAGCTTGACAATATACTGTGATTGGGTAATGGTTCAGGGAGAAATACTGGAAGGAGAAAGTGCAAAGAAATATGTAGAAAGAAAAAAAAAGCCAAAGGAAGAACTGTGTTCTAAAGTAGATATCCATTAGGGCTAATTTTATGCTGAGCTGGGAAAGAAAATTTTAAACTGTTATGAGACAGCCACAAAGCAACAGCTGAGTTTCTGTTTCAAAAGGAAAAGTTTTCTATGGTTGCACTGATGATGCTGAATTAAAGTAAAAGTCATGATGTGAAAAGGTTGTTTCTATATAGATATTGAAACATTTAAGAGGACAGAAAACATACAAAGCTCAGACAAGGCTTGAATTTATAAAGTACTTTAGATATGCACAGTTATAGAATATTCTAAGTTAAAATGGATCCACAAGAACTATAGAACCCAGCTCCTGGCCCAGGACACCCCAAGAATCCCATCCTGTGCCTGAGAGCATTGTCCAGACACTTCTTGAGCTCAGTCAGGCTTGGAGCTGTGATGACTTCCTTAGGGATCCTCTTCCAGTGACCAAACACCCTCTGAGTGAAGAGCCTTTTCCCAATACCTGAATTAAATCTCCCCTGATACAGCTTTATTCTATTCCCTTGGCTCCTGACACTGTCACCACACATTTGTCCCTGCCACCAGGACCAGGGCCAGGCTACACTAAAGCTGTTCCAGTGTCCAGTACAGAGCTTGGTGAATGGCCACACTGCTCTGCCTGATATTCCATCCAGCTTGTACCCAAATACAAACAGGATGTGGGTCCAAGCACTAACCATTGCTCTGGATTGCTTTAATTTGACTGCATTAAAGCAATGTAGTCTCACATAAGTTCTAACCTTGTTTTCCTCTATCTGTAGTTGTCATATGTGCTATTGGCCTCTTATCTTTGCAGTTTGGTCTCTCTTAGCTAACCCTTATGCCTCATTTTCTTCCCTCACTTGCACTCAACACTGACTTTGGAACATGGATCTGACATAAATGAGAGCTGAGCAGAGATCAGAATCTATTGTACTCATTAAAGAAACTTTCTGGCTGCTTTGCTCTTCAAGTAAATAGTGTATAACAAGTTGTCTGCTAAAAGATGAAGGGCTGGGATAATGGAAGACCTTGTGCTGTTGTGAGAACAGTCAGCAAGATGATGAGTCAATGTCCCAGCCTGATGCCAAGGGACACACAGTTTAGTCTCAGCCCTAATGTCACAAATCACAGACATTCATGGCTGTGCCCAGGCTGATCCTTAGGACAGAGTTAGAGCCAAATTACATCCCCCTTAAGGAAAGGTGTGATGAGGTCACTGCAAACCTGGCCTTGTTATCCCAGCTACTGTAACATTTATTCTCCTCTGTGAATGTGTCTGGATGGATTCTGATTGCATTTTGCTTTCCTGCTCCTAAACAACTCCATTAGGAGATGATTGAAAAAAGAAACTTGGGTGTTTGGGGCTCAGGGTCCCTCTGCTCTAGATGTGCACTGGATGCTTTATCTGTGAGGGTCCAGGAGGGCTGAAGAATTTCTCTGCTTGGAGGAATTGCTGCCTTGGAGTCTTGCTACTCCTTTGAAACAGTCCCTTCCTATGTGCCAATCTTCAGGCTGCCAGCAGAGGGATACTGGGAGAGGGGAGGTCAGGAAGAGAGGGAAATGGGTTAAACATTGCCAGAGCAGAAGCTGCTGTATTCTCCTGAGAAAGCCATGGCCTGGCTTGAGTCTGAAGGGAAGCAGGGAGAGGGAAATTTGGGAACATCAGGGCCTATCTGGAGAAATGTGCAGGATTTTCTTTTCTAATATCAAGGTTTTTTTTCCTGCATTTAAGGCCCAAAACTCCTGAGAACAGTCACCATCTCAATTAAAATGCTTTATTCTCAATAAGTTCACTGTGGAATTGTCCATCCAGCTCAGGAGAAGAATTTCTATCCAGGGCTGAGAAGTGTGGCCTTTCCAGAGCAAATCCCATGCCAAGGGCCCCACTGCCTCAGAATGCTTTTCTCTACATAGCATTTGACAGACACACTTGTGCCCAAAAGAATATCTCCACAATTTTATTTAGACACATCTCAATTTCAAATCTGAATCTGATGGAAACATTCTCTTCAAGGCAGATATGTCCAAAACACAGCTTCAGCTCAGCTGGATCATTTAAGTTTTCCCCACTGAGTTATATGATCTTTTTAATGGAAATGTCATTTCCACCTTAATTGTTGCAGCACAAGGAGAAGATATTATAATATCTATCCATGACAGCAAGTTAAAATTTACTAGGTTCCATAGATGGGAATATCTATTTTCTGAGATGATTGACCTCTGTGATAGAGATTCTTGGCAGCATCCAGTTCTGGAATTTTTAACAGTGAATTCCAAAGAAAAATAAGCAGAGAGGAAAAGCCTTATTTAAGCATTCGGTTTTGAAGAATTCAATCACAGATGATATAGTGTTTTAGTATTTGTTAGAATCAGGCACTAAAATCCTTCACTCTTTTCCTTGTGGCCTGAACCTATTTTTATAAAATTTTCTTTTTACTCCATTGTACATCTAGACAATAAATAGACTTTTTCAGACAATAAATATCTACTTTTACCCATTTCAGAGTCTAATTTCTGTCTCCTTTTATTTTGCCCTGTTTTGCTTTAAGACAATGGCAGATACTTTTACTTATTTTATAATATTATTTTATATTAATTCTGTATCCTTTGAATATTGCTGATTTTTTTCCTTCTGTCTGATGTATTTTTTTTTCCTTCCAGTATTTCAAGCTCAGTTTTTCTAATCAGATCTTTTATCTTTCAGATTCTTACATTGCAATTAACCTTCCCCTCAGTCGTGTAAAGATGTAACAATACTGGTTCACTTTGTCCTTCCTCATGGACTATTTATTCCAGACCTCCTGAAAAACCAGCCTGAAGCAGCTGACAAAATTGCCCCTTAATGAAACTGCCCTATGAAATTACTCTAGAATCAGCTCCACAGTCACAGGAGGATTCAATCTTTATGGGTGTTTTGCGTTAAATTTATTTTTAATGTGAACATTTTAAATAAATCATTAAAAGGAGAGTAGTGTATGGGAAATGGAAGCTGCATAAAGGTTCTACACTAAGAGAGTCATCTTACCATAGTAAAAGAAAATCAGCTTCTACTTTTTGTGCAGCTTTATTAATCAGTTATTTGAATAACCTCTATCAGAAACAGCATATTGAATCTTTGCTAAAAAGGTACCACAGACAAGCACATTACATTAAATGACATAGAACATTCTCATAGATAAATAAAATAAAATTGAGATAAAATACTCCATTAAAATCCAATGGAGATAAAATACTACTTTTCACATATGTATAATCTATGCTTATTTATTTTCAGCATACAAGCTGTGTAAACAGGAGAGTAAGTTTGGGATAAACACAGTTTATGTGGTTGGTTTCCAGTTTACTTTTTCAGTTTTCCTAACTGGTAACTATTCAAACTTTTTCCATGTCAGGAAAACAGCCATGCTTTCCACGGGAGACAACAGATCCTTAAGAGGGACTTTGAACTTGTGAACCATGTGTTGACTTCTCTCAGTCACCTTTCATGACAGCTGTTTAGGAGTAGTCCATCAAACCACCAGGTTTCTCAGATAACAAGTTTAACCCTGTGTGCAGATATAGTCTAATAAAAAGGCTCATCTAATCCAGAGTGTAGTTTGTATTTGCTTGAAACAAAGCACATTAGCACTTATGGAAAAAATTTAGTGATGGCTTTTTTTATTACTATTTAACGGGTTTTTTGTTTGGGATTTTTTGTTGTTGTTGTTGTTGGGTTTTTCTTCATCCTGCTCTCCTTTCCAGACTTCCCCTTAAATCTGACCTTGTACAAGGAGACAAGCAAGATATCCTTCCTGTTATCCTGTTTACTTTGCACTTTTAACAACACTTCACCATGTGTTTGCACTGTGGGGGCATATCAGGTCGCCAATCTATCACCTACTGTGCTGAACAAAAAAGGAAAAAAATAAATTCTGCCCCAGATTTAGCACAGGTACAACACAAATTATACCAGGTATGTGGTCTGGAAAGACAAAGCAGGCAACAGAAAAAAATGGCAAAACAGAATAATGAATAGGCTGTACCCTGTATCTTCTTCTGGCTGTTTGATTTCCCCTCTTGTCTTTGCAGGTCTCTAAGCATTGCTGAAGAATAAGAAAATAGGATTACAAAAACCTGCAGAAGTTGACTACAGATTTTACTGAAGACCTTTCAAAGCCTAAAATACATTTATGACAAGCATGGGTCAGGTACATAAATATGAATGTGAAAGTCCAGCTACATCTTTACACAGGATTTTCAGAGCATCCCTCATTCATGTGCACGCACTGCTGTACCTTTGTGTGTATTTACCAGAGGGACTCACACAGCAGATATAGAAAGCTCTCACAGACAGGTATTTCAGCAGCCTCTGTGCCTGCACCCCCAATTTATCCTGCATTGCAGTTAAAGTTGTGCCACCAGCTCTGTGTTATCATCTGCTTACTGGTGAGTAACACAGAGCCACACTCTTCTGGCTGTTCTTATACCCCCTGGACTGGAATATCAGACCTGCATGTTTCTGCTTGAAATGCTTGAAATGCTGACAAATTGAATCATTATGAGCCACCCTCAGGAATTTCATTGCCTGAGTCCTGACAACTGCTGGTGACATGAAAGCATTAACTCTAGCAAGAGGTGTTTAAATGGTTTTAAATCTCCAGTTCTCCCTCCTTCTCACTTGAAATATAAATGGTCAGCTGAACTTTAGTGCAGACATAATCAATAGCAAGCGGGCAGAAAGGAGGAGGCTGCGGCGGAGTGGATGGACACTTCAAAAGAAGCCATGTCAATATGCTTATCTTTCCCTCACACTGCACAAAGACCAATCTCCCTCATGGATAACAGAGTATTCTCCATCATGAATTACTGTCTCTTATAGTGTGGTTCAGCACCTTTTTGCTAGTGCAGTGATAGTGTTTGCAGTCATGCCTGTTTAGCCTTTGAAAATAGGGAGCATGTACGTGCTTTGGAACACTCCGAGTTCCCTGAAAATATTCAGCTGAAGCTTCAGGCACTGCAAGCAGAAATCTCCAAAACTGTGGACAGTTTTGAAGAGTGTGGACTGTATAAAAAATCCAGATGAGCCAGACTTGCTCTTTAGCTGTCAAAGGGTGTAAAATTTCTCCTTTTATATCTGTATGTTTATTTCTACCTGTCAAAATCATTTTCCTGTCATACAAAGAGATTATCTGTGCAAACTATTAGCATGAAGACTTTCTCCCATGTTCCAGTTGGACTTCCATTGAAAATGAAGTATGTTTGGCACATGTACAGAGGCAAGAAAAAGTACCCTTCAGTGGTTACTGCAGGGCAAAGATGTTTCTGCACCAAAGGCATCATCCAAAGCAGCTCACCTGTACATCAGGGTGTACAAAACCACAACAGAAAACTGAGAGATTTGCCAGGTTAAGGATAACAGATCCTTTTCTTTCATCTGCTACCTGACCAAGTAGAATAGTTTTTTATCAAAAATTCTTTCCTGCTGCTGTGGCCACAGGTACTCTTAGCTTTCCAAATGCTGCTGAAAGATGAGTTATCCTTGCACTTCTCCCTTCCATGTCACCAGAACTTTAAAGTTTAGAATTCCAGAAGACAGAGATTAAGTACAGCTAAATAAGACCCAAATCTAGTCTGAATTTATCTCCATATTAGTTACAAATTTGCTTTCCTAGTACCAGAGCTGTATGTAGAAGCTGATGGCTTATATTTTTCAAATCCCATTGTGATCCATTAATGCAAAACTCTAAACTCCATATAATGTGTTAGTTATCTGTCTTCACATCTTGGTCAGACAAAACAATTCCTCCAGGCCTGAGATCTAAGGACACCCTCTGCCTCAGGCCCTGAAAAGCATAAACAAAAGTGAAATTGGTGGGGGAGAAGCAAACTGGGGGTACCTGATTTCATTACCTGAAGCTGTAATGGGAGAATTAACTGATATGCTAATAGACCAAACTTATATCTGTCTGAAAAACTCATGACCTCCATCTGTCTCCATCCACATTGGGTGTGGCCCCTCCTGGAGGCTTTTGGCTGCCCAAGGTGTAGCTATTGAAGGCCTTTAATAAATAGTCACTTTATTCTGTTAATCTCGTCTAGCCTTGCTCTAGGTAGCCACTCCAAGGCATCAAACTGTTCCTTATCTTATGTTTGCATGTGTTTAGGCAAATTCTGCCTGCCAGTGGAATTCTGCTTTTTCTTGTTAATTCAAATATGCCGTGCCAACCACTTATAAAGGGTATAAAAAATCAAGAGGAAAATCAGAGGCATCATCTATGGAAGAAAGGGTCATACAGACATCAAAACCATGTCCTTAGTGCAAGTTGGTAGAATGCAAGGTGAAGAAGGGGAATAATGGTGTTGACATGGCTTCCAGTTTTACCCCAGCATGGTTATCTGGAGCTTTTAATTCAGATATAGATGTCCACCATAACTGGCTGGGCAAGTAATGAAGTTAATAAAATTTCCAATATAAATGTGAACTTCTTTTCCTCTCCTCATAAAGCCTTAATCTTCTTCCTCTTCAATGATCTCATCCTCCAGAAACATAATAATTTTGTCTTCCTTGATAGCCTCTCCCATCTAATTCTTGTATTTCCTGTCAACAAATTCTTCACAGTATCCAAATCACTCTAGCTCTTTGTAACATCAAGGGAGAAAATTTATATTTTTAGTATTTCTTCATGAATCACAGCATATTTAGAAAACTACCCAACCCCTCCTACTTAATTTTGGCTCACTTTTGCCCTGAGATATGCAGGTGACTGTATTAGGAAAAGAACAAATTAAGTCTCTCTGGGCACCCTGCACTCCATCCAAAGCTCAGACTGTGCAATGACAAGAACTGAACTTCCCCCAGTGAGAGATGAGGCCATGGAAGTCTCTCTGCAAAGGGCAGCACACGAGCTTTGAACACAGAGAGATCAGAGTTTGATGTTCCCCTTTCATGGTTTTAAGAGTGAGAATGAAATGAAAGTGTAGGAATGGCTATAACAGGTCAGACTAAAGGTGTGTCTGGTCCAAAATTCTCTGTCCAACAGTGTCCAAGAAACACAAGGACATGCAGGGACAGCATACCACAATGCCCAAGGAGAATTTCACAATGTCTAGTCCTTTTGTCTCAGACTGCCTGAGCCAGCTTACTTCCATTTCATAATCCTTGATTTTAGTTGGTTTCTTTTCCACTCCTGTTAATTTTTCCAATGGCTTACTGAAATTGTTAACTTTTATGATCAACACTTCAGTGAGGAGCTCCCAAACTACAGGAACATGCAGATTGCTTTGGGTTCTTTCTTTAATCTGTGAGTTCCTTTTGATATTTCCTACACTGCTCCCTGGAAGGCACAGTGAACATCATTTATCTTCTCCTGCCACTCATGGCTTTACAGACCTTTATCACACTTTCTGTAACTCATCTGCCAGCCTGAAGAGCTGCCACAAGACCCTTTCTGCGGGTGACACAAGTGTTACTGTGAAGTGGGCACACAGGAACAGGCCTGGCAGGGAAAGGCGGTGCCATGCTGTGGCAGTGTCCCTGGCACTGGTGTGTGCCAGGCAAAGAGCAGGGCGGGATCGAGGTAAGGCACTGCTGAGCCCTTCAGCCAAGCTGGGGCACAGAGAGGAGCAGCCCAGGGGACTGACAAGCGCTGAGCACAGCCCCCATCCTGTCTTTGCTGTGTCTTGAAGCAGATTTCTCATCCTTGTGTTTCCTCTCCTGTTCCAAGGGAGAAGGGCAGTGAGGGAACCCTCAGCCAGGGTTAACTACCACAGGGGTCAGGATGAGGCCTAGGGAGTGGAAATCATGTCACACAGAGCCTGGGATGGCTGGGAAGAGCCCTGGGGAACAGACTGTTCTCTTCAGACTGCACCAAAATGGGGTTTGGCACCCACAGGAAGGGACATGAGAGGCGCCAGGTGGGGCAGGTCATGGCCAGCATGTCCTGGGACCGCCCTCAGAACCAGGACACACTTCGTCCAGTTTAATATCTCTTGAAAGGAGCCCAAGTCATGGCCTCAGAGCTGTGCCCAATGCAAACCAAAAGGCACTAAGTGGAAAGAATGAGGAGATTTGCTCCAATGACACACTCTCGATGTGAACCTGCTAAGGTCTTGCACTCCATCTTGCACTCCATCTTGCACTCCAAGTTGTTTGGATGTGACCTCATCCACCCACCCAAGTGCAGCCACAGCACCTCCCAGCTGCTCTGACCAGGGCTGTGCAGTTTAGCACTAATTCCTTACTCAAGGCTAGGTCTATTGAGCATCCCCATGCCCCAGAGTTGTTCAAATCCATTTGAAAAACCAAGCATGTTCCCTTAATCTTACCTTCCATAACAAAAATGCAACATAGTTCTTCAAAATAAATTAAACAAGACAGTAGAAACAACAACAAAATCATCAAATATCAGACTAAACTGGAAAAAAAAAAGAAAAAAACCAAAAATAGACCACAACACAAACCAAACACTACCCTGAGAGGGAGGATAAGCAAATAAAGAACACATGAAAGGTAATGTGCTTCCCAGTGTATTCCTGGGAGACACTCATGCCACAGGGAGAATGGTCTGGATGCTGTGGCTCACTTGCCTGCTCTCAGCAGAGGAAAAGTGAGATGATAATAACCCCTGTCTGATGTATAGGCAAGGGACATGAGCTGACAAACAGTGTGATTCATGATCCTTGTGTTAGAGGGGAGTGACAAATGATTGATAATATATTTCCACATTGTTTCTGACAGGGGGCTTGTGGAAGGAGAGATCAATCCCTTGCTCTGAAATGCACAGAGATCTCAGCACAAGGTAAGAAGGCAGCAGCTAACACTGTGAATTATGCTTCACAGTGCTTGAGATGATCTGAGCAGCAGCTATGTTTCCCTTTGGGCATTTTATACAGTAAATGCTCTATTTTCCAAAGCATTCAGCATCCTCTGCTTTTCCCTGATGCTCCCGTGTGTTCAGGATATTGAATATCATACTGGAATGGACCTTCAGAAGACCATGCATTTTTTAGCAGGGATTTTCAATAATTCACAGGATCAGGCCCTAAGTATGCACGGTATTAGACAAGAAATTTTCCAGTCTCTTTACCACACAATTTCAAATGCAAAGAGCCTCTGGTTTCCATGTAGTAACAGTGTTTCAATCCCTCAGCCATATAAAATGCCTGGCTAATTGGACTGGTAGAGGAGAGGGGGATTTTTTGTGTTTGATAAATTAATCAGTGAGCGCTGCTGTACATTTCCCACTAAAATCCTTAATTAGACATAAAATGCCGAAGAATGAGATTCTTTCTTTAGTTTTTAATTGAAGGGATGACTTTTGATCCTCCATTAGTGAGAAGAGAAGAAAGCCTTTCAAATGGAAGCGGCACCCCAGCTGTTGCTCAGCGTCTGAGAGGTTCAGCACTGCACTTCCAGGATTCCCAGGAGCCTATTGATACTTTGCATGAACATGTTAAAAGGATCAAATTGACATTCACACAAACTGGAGTCCACCAAAATCACAAAAACTCTTAATCCAAGCCTGTGTGTAAAAGGATCGCTGCTAATTACCAGTCTAGACTAATCATTAATGTTTAGCTAATAAAAATGAAGCTATCAATAACAAAAGCAAATTCTGAAATGCTGGTACAGTCCAGGCATAAGCTAGAAGATGATTTAGTCATTCATTGCAGCATTTCTTTCTCGCTCAGTTTTTCAGCATTTCCAGAGCTTTTGTTACCAATGAAGACAGGAATCCCTGAGGCTTCATTGGTTGCAAGTTTCACACAAACACACACACAAAGGCAAGCAGGGCAAGAAGCAGGGCAATTGAGGATATCCTGTTAGAATTCTCTGTAGGTCTTTGGTCCTGCCTTGTACTGCTCAGATGGAGCTAACACTTAGCTGGACCCTTAGGCAATGTTATAGGGCAGCTGCAAGTCAAGGTGAAATGCCACTTCTGCTCTTTCATTAACCCTCCCGGGCCTGTCATTAAATATGGCAGGCTTAGCACTTTTCAGTTCAGATGGAAAAGCTCTGCCAATCCCAGAGGCAGAATTTTTTCGATGCCTAAATTGATGAACAAGACAAGGTCAGCAATTTTCAGTTTATTGACAGAACTCTATTTATCTTTAGAAGTATTGAAATGGTATTCCAGGTGCCCTGGAGCAGAGCTGTGACCAAACCAAAAAGAGAGGGTTTATGAGAACCACTACCACTTTACTACCTGAAGTATTGTGAGTGGCTTTAATTTAACTTGCTACATTGGGAGTTATTTTGTGATTAAAAACATTTTCATAAAAATGGAATTCTAATAAATGCAACAACACACAATAGATGGAGACAAACACAGAGAAGTAGAACAATAGAGAAAGAGCAGAAAATACAGCCAACCACCCATTTAAAGTTAACTATAGGTTCTGATGCAAAAATTGTGTGTGGGCTTTGTTTGAGGTTTGTTTGTTTGCTTAGGAATGATTATCACTAACAGGCTGACTAACTGATCTAGATCTCAGTGGGAGAAACAGAACTGACCATTTGAAATCTGTCCATCATCATCACAATTCACTCATGACAGATACTGAAAGCCACAGCTGAGCTCCACTTCTTTTTATAAACCTAAATAACCTCAGTTTATTCATAATGAAGAATAATAATAATGGGTAACATATTGCTCCAGGAGCAGTTTGCAAAATCTGGATTTTCCCCTGTAACCATTGCTGGAAGGGGGTTGCTCTGAAAGGCTCTGCCTTCAGCTAGAAAGTGTCTTTTTTGTCCCCCCCAAACAACTGCAGATTGTCTAAAAGCAGGCCAAAAGAGAAATGAATGTAATAAATGTTTCTAGCAAAGACTAGAAAGTCTAGCTAAAATCTGAAGCCTCCTGAATTTAGTTCAGTCCACTAAATCAATGACAGAGAGGTCTGGCCTGAGCAGGGGACCTGCAGCAGAGATGGTGTGACTGCACCTCTGCCACTTGGGCTGTTTCATGAATGAACATTTAGCCTTGGTTAAAACTGCAAATTAAACTATTGCTTTTCCAGCTTTTGCTGCAAGTGAATTAATTTCTGCTAGTTAAAATGAGTGAAGACCACACATTTGTCAAGGAAGACAGAGTCTAAGGACACACCATCTTTTCACTATACAAACTTTATATATTTAGGGAAAAGCAAGCTGGCATTCCACAGTTCCGCTAAGCTAACTTCCTTGTGTGAGGTTTTATTTTTCTGTGAGGTTGTACTGCAGAAACCCCAGGTCTCCTAACAGAAATTATTTGGTTACTCAGCCTTTGAACAGGCAGCATCTCTGCATTCTGAAAAAAAAAAAAAAAAAAAAAAAAAAAAAAAAAAAAAAAAAAAAAACCAAAAAAAAAAACTCTTCTGGGTGCCAGCAAAGAAAGCAACACCAAAAGTCTATGGAAAAGCAGACGGGATTGAATCTCTCCAGGCTGAAGCATGATTCCAGGACTGCTCTTCGGCTTCTCACAATGATCAACCACCTTAACTGTGGCTTGAAATGAATGTGGCTGCAGGGCTGCCTCTCCAACAGCATCCTCAAAGCCACTGAGGACATTTAGAGAGAAGGATGGATCTGATTGAGTTCTGTAGAATCCAAGCTGCTAAGAGCCACCAATTTAGATTTGCAGAGAAGCAGGAATTTCTTGCTAAAGATGTAGACATTAGCAGGCATTGAGCACCCAGGGAGCCAGATAACCTGGCAGGGCTGCACTTTTCCCCAGTTTGCCCTTCAAGGACCCCAGACGGTGCTGAATGGATGTGTATGCATGGAAAATGCCAGTTGGCAATTAATCTCAGAGAGATTTCTGAGGAGGAAAACATTACTTTCATCCTGGAAGACTAGGGATATTAATGATGTAAACTGAGTTTCTAGGTAACCCTTCAAAGTAGAATTCTTTTAGTTCATCCAGACTAGATTTGCAATTTTTAGAAAGTGGTCAAAGGATCAGTACCTGAGATTTGTGCTTTGAGCAGGGAGTAGCTAAGATGACAGTTTCCTTTATGTCAATGATTTATGTCAATTTTAGCTAAATTCTCATTCCATTTACCCCAGAGTACATTTGTGGGCTTAGCAAGTCCATGTATTTTTCATTATATCTTTCACATATGTATTTCACATGAGCCTGCTCTCATCTGGCTGCAAATTTAACTTGGCAGTGCAAGTGTTAGCCACCAAGTGATGTTTTCACCAGAAAACATGGCCAGCATCCCTCCTCCTTCCTGACTCCTCTCCTCCTGCTGCATCAGCCTTCAGTCCCCACTCCCAGCAGCTGTGCCCTGGGTAGGAAATGCAGTGGCACCTTTAGGCACAACTTCTGTGCCCAAGGAGGTCAGGTGAAGGGCACAGTATCTCACAGTTTAGTTGATGTACTCACAGCATCAGCCCCCCAAATCAGCCACAGACCCTCATCTCTCACTGCACATGGCCACTGACACCTTCACCCCACTTTCCAGATGCTTTACTCCCCTCACCTCTTCAGGCATGTTGGTGTGGCCCACGCTGTGCTATGCAAATTTTGGTTCTATGCAAATTGCTTATGGTATGCAAATCATTGCATTAAATAACTAACATAAAGTGACACACACAGAGATGTGCATAACTTGGCAGCTATAAATCTGGAATCGTTCCACTGACGTCAGTGGTTTCACTTCAGATAAGCTTCAGCATTGAAGGTGTTGAAATCTGGCCCTGTGATATTTTCAGTCAGCTCCTAAACACAAACTCAGGAATTAATGATTTCAAAGGTGTCATTATTATTATTGCCTGTGGGTTTTGTTATTATTTAGGTTTGTATGACTGAACATACACCAAAATGGGGTTGCAAAATATATTTAATTGCAACAGGGCTCACGTTGATGACAAATAGAGCACCTGTGGTCGATCAGAACTTCAGGCAGTTGGAACCTGATCCACTTTGGGCCTAGTGGCATGATAGTTTCTATTTTAAAGTAGCCAGGGCCTAAAATGCAGGATTTATGCCAAAAAGTCTTCATAGGCAGATGTACACCCTAAAGTATTTCAAATCAATTTAGAATGGGGAATGAGTATAGATAGTTCTGTGCTACATGCCGTGTATTTTTGATCTGGGACTGGGAGCCTGGAAGCATATGCACCATCTTGTGCAACCACCCCCTGACAAGGATCTGCTGTTGTTGTGTGCAGGGAAAGCAGAACATGGTAAAGGTTAATGCTGCACATGGCAGCACCACAGTGCTGTGCAGGGCCCTGGTTGTGACTGCTCCAAAAGCGCTGTGCAGTCATTTGCACATTCGCAAATGTCGCTCTCACATGGCAGAATTTCCACCCACTTTTGCCTGCATGTAAATGACTTCAAGAGATGCCAGGCATTAAGTGTTCTCACAACTGCCCCCAGCATCCCACTGCTCAAAAACAGTGCTTCAAAACACTCCTAGAAAATCCTGTAAGACTTTCAAAATAAATCTGTTTGTGTTTCTGAGCCTTCTTGGCCACTGGTGGGGTTAGGCTCAGATTTAGCAGGATATACTGAAATACAGGACATGTGAAACAATGACAAGGAGATCCAGCAAAGCCTGATAATGAGAGACTGGAAGAGCCAAGCTCTGCTCCTGCTGTCTATTTGATCTGTTCAACTCCCCATAAATTCTGTTCCATACTGCATGGGTAAAAATCTACAGGAGGTTTGTATTGCATGGAGAAGCTTCCAGATTTCTTATTAGTCAACTGAAATAGCATCAGAGATTATGGATTTAAATATAGAAGCAGTCTAAACTGGAAATGTCTGTGTCTACTTGTACAAACAATCCAACAAGTGTGTATTATATCTTTAGCAATATTTTCTTTTGGTTTTGTGTGTGTGATGTTGGGGTTTTTTTGCTGACATTTTAATCATGGTATCTGCATGTTTGTGTTGCTACAAGTAACTTCAACTGACAAAATTAGAAATGCCTATTATAGCCATTACTCTGAGAATGCTTTTCAGTTTGTTTAGGTTTTTCTTTTTTAATCCTAACAGTTTCCCTGCAGACCTGAACTGACATCAATTTACCAGTGTCTTGACATCTTAAAGTTGTTTCTTATAAAATTTGCATTGGTGTCATTTTGTTTCAAGCTGATATTGTGACAGTGTCTCCCTGGATTTATACTGACAGTTTATTTTTATTTTGACATCATGTCATCCCTATAGCCCTTCACTAGCTTCTATCCTAAGTCTGTGGGTTTAAATGAAAAGTGGTTTCTTTGTGCAAACTACAGTAACTAACTGAACTTTTTCAGTAGCTACTTTCCTGACCTCAATATCTAGCTATTGATTGCACTTGGGTTTTTATAGAAATGTCAGAAGTTCCTGCCTAGTGCTTTAGGCAGCTCTTCCATATGTACCAAATAAGGAAATGAAACCAAAGCTCCCCTTGAAACTAAAAAGTAATTGCCTTTAAAAAAAAGGGTGAATTCATGTTTATAACACCAACATCAAACAAACAACTGGGCCCTGTGGGAGGCATTGCCTGGAGATTGCTGATCTTCCTTTCACTGAAGTGTTAGAAACACCTTTTTGGGACTGAACATAACATCTGCTTCCAGGTGTTTCCTTGGAAAACACAAAATTATCAATATCTATATATCTAATATGCTTTTGCTAATTCATTTAAATATCAAAAATGACATTAGGCAAGATCTGATGGAGGCCAGGGGAGGGGAGATTTCAGGAAAGTTCCCATGTGATAGTTATAGCTTTGAACCTGGTTTATTTTTCAGGTCTTTCATTTTTAAATTCAAAGAGGCAAGAAGGATTGTGAGCAGTGGCACAAACACCTTGTGACCCTTCCTGAAGTAGAGCCATTGCATGGTAGAACTAAAATTCCCAAGGGGATGTTTATATATTATAAAGTAAAGTCCTGCCAGTGATTATTGAGTGTTCCTAGGATTATCCATGATCCTGACGGAGTGGCCTGTGTATGTGATTTTGCAAAAGCTATTTTTCATCAGAGTATGTGCATGGTTTAATGAGATATTTGCAGCAGTAACATCATTTCTGTGCTCTAGTATAAATGGTTCAGCTTCTATATATCATACCTGGTAAATCACAGTATGGGTCCAGAGAAAAGGAGCCTTCAACAGCAAAATTTTCTCATTTTTATTGGATCAGAACCTCAATTCTGAGTGATGGTTATGGTGATTTTCTTTCACTAATGTCTCACCAGCAGTGCCTAGGCAGAAACCCCTCATGGTTTAACCAAAATTAAGAACTCAGATGTCAATCTTATGTGTGTGGGTGAGTTTATTTATTCTGCCCCATTTCACAGAGAAGAGTGAAATCTGAGTGTCTGAACAGGGTAGTCAGGCATCATTAGAAAAGGCTTCCAGCTCCTGTTCTAAAAGCACCCAAGTCTGCCAGAGATCTGTGTGGTACCTGCCAGCCTCACGTGGAGGTTTGGAAACCACAGCAGGAGATCTCACCTGCAGGCAATGAGATCAAGGCCTAGGTGTGACGAGACCAAGACAGAAGACATTTTAGCAGCAGTGGAAATAGAGACCTGAGAAGACAGTGTGTGAGACTGGCCACAAAATTTATTTTTAAACTCATCAAAACAGAAATTATGACTTCACTATAAGTTTAACTGACATCTGGAAAGTTAGATTGGAATTACTTTGAACTTTATCACCAGAATTCAAAGGGGAATGTTGGGCTTGAAACTACATAGACAGAAACTGAATGCAAGACCTGCACTAAATGTAGATAAAATTTCAGATATCTATATGAGCAGTGTCAATTTCTATAAATTATTCAGATAAGGAAAAATCATAGTGTATAAAACTATCAGTGAAGTTTCTTCTAAATCCTTAACTTTTTATTAGGTATTCTCTTTGCACCCTTCCAATATTGAAATATGTTGCTGCTGCTGTTAGAATTAAGTCAGTATGTTTCTGTTTATCTGCAGAAACACTCAATCTGCCTTTGACTTCAGCAGAGTTTTATATGTAATTAAACATCTGTCAGATTGGAATGTTGCTTTCAATAATTCTTTTGGGAAAGGGAAAGACCACCATTAGAATTAGCACTCTGTGCATTAAGCATGGCAATGAGCACTCATATTAACCTTGCATTTTAAGTCTTCCAAGCACTTCTTACCTGACTTTAAAGCTGGTCTTACTGAGTAGACATTTTGCAACTAACTTTTGTTTTTTGGTGCCTGTCATTGTGTGCCAGTTTTTCATATCAATCAATCAATCAATCAGTCAATCACCCCTGAGTGATGCTATCTCTAAACATGGTTTGGGGGCTTCAGCATAGTGCTAAGGGTGTCCAAAAATGTAGGACCCTTTTTGAAAATGTAGCTTTGCTCAGCTGATATTGAGCTTTCTGCCTGTGGACCATGGTCAGTGATACTGATGTAGTTGCAAAGGAAGCTCTGTGATGCTCTGCTTCTTGCTACAACCTGTACGTGTCAACAGAAACACCAAGAAATTTCTGGTAGCAAAATCAGGGATTAGAAACTTGGAATGTGTCTCAAAGGGTATGATTGCCTGAAACTTGGTTTTTCACTGCTTTAAGCAGTCATCACAGCCAGACTCACCCTACCAGTGCTGGAGCAGTTCTGTGGATTCAGAACTGGTTGACAAGGGACCACAAGTTGTCAATAGTCCCAGATCTGGGATTCATACCTGTGTGACAAGATACAGGTGAGGGCTGGTCTTGTTATGCTTCCCACAGAGATTTATCCAAGCTTAGGGTTTATTATCCTCAAAATACACAGCTCTAGAGATTACAGTTAACTATTGATTAGCTGCTCTAAACTGGGAGTCTTTCTTGCTGGGAGAAAAGAACTGTCAATGGGTTTGCTTATCCTCTCTGCAGAGGATATGGTCCCTTTATAGAAATTCCATGGTGTCCTGTGAAGTGAGGCACTGAGAGTTGCTGCTCATCCCCACGTTTGGATGGGTTTGAATACAGATTTCTGCTTCACCAAACATGAAGGGTCAGCCAGCCATTAAACCAAGGGCCAACACCACTGGCTGGGGGGGGCTGCTTGATGACAGTGCTTTGTAATGCTTGGATAAGAGCAGAGGTGTTGCTGTTCTTTACAGCATGAAAAATCCAGATATGAGTACAAATCCAAGCATGAGTATGCACACTGCGCTTCTGATGGTCATGTGATTAAAGGGAAAATCAGCTTTGCAAGAAAATTGCATAAGGTGAATTTATTTTGATGCGCAGACAGAGATGGGAAGGATATATTGAAACCTTACATTCTAATTTCAATATGTAACAAAGGAAAGTTTATGATGATCCTTTGAAGATCTAATTTTTTTTGGCTATAATTTAAAAGTCAATCATAATTCTCAACCATTGTTTATTGCACTTTTAAAATGCATTTGTTGTTTTTAGCATGCTCCATCTTTTGTTGATATTTGAGGAAAACCAGCACCTATTTCTCAAGAACCTACATATTATACTCCATAAGTTTTAACCTTGTGAAACTCCCTTTTAAAATGTCATCAAGCATCCCAGATGATGTGGAGGAAGAAGGGGAGCATAACTCAATTCTACATAATATCACTTCAGCTTCTCCTTATTCCATTACTTAAAAACTCATCATCAATTAAGTGTTAAGAAAATAGAAATGTCTTGGTCAAGAAGAACAAAATCTACAGTAATTAATTGCTTCAATATTTCTCGCAGCCATTCCCCCTCCATAGGAAATTAATTTTCATTCATACTTCAGACAAGATACAGGACGTGGTGAACATGGGTGTACAAGGGGAGAAAATTAATTTGGTTGATGTCACTCTGTAGTTTAATCCCAGCATTAATATCCTTTGTATAGTGACTGGGAATGGTATCTGAGTTTAAAAGTAATTCTGTGATATTTGAGGGTTTACAGATTTAATATTGTTCTGGGAATGAAGATGTTGCAATCTTCCTGCCATTTGCAAAAGCCA
This sequence comes from Ammodramus savannarum pratensis, assembly GCA_020466415.1. NCBI lineage: Eukaryota > Metazoa > Chordata > Aves > Passeriformes > Passerellidae > Ammodramus > Ammodramus savannarum. Next base: position 147,034,813 of record JAHXMQ010000807.1, read on the forward strand.
GTAAAAGTGAGGAATCAAATGAGACCTAAAATTCCTGCCTCTCTCTCCAAAAAACACAGCTGTCATCATCATCCTCTCACTCCCCTTTTGTAATGATCACACAGACTTGCCAAGATAGTCACGTCTGCGATTGTCTGTGTTTTGATGGATGAGCCCTTAAAATGAAAGAAAAAAATCTGAAATATGCCTGAAGGCAAAAAAAAAAAAGAAGAACGTCTGCGTCTTTGTGTAGAACTTTCACTGGGCCCTAGATGAGAGAAAATTCTGGCCAGAAGAGAATTTCAGAGATACCTAAAGCATTTTTCAACACAGGGAGGGAATAAGCAGAGATGGGTTTGAGCTCCTACCTGCATCTCCATCCAAAGAAGCTTCCTCAGGAAGAGAATTCTCCCACTGCGGAGCAGTATCTGGGGGCAGCTGATGTTTTGCCCCCTGTGCTGGCCTGATTAACACTGGGGTTTGCACCTCAAGAGGGAAAGGACTCCCCTGCAGTTGTGCCAGATGACAAAGGGGAAATGTGGCTCCAGTTTTAGTACATAAGAATTTTAAATGCCCCACCGCTGAGATCACCAGAAGCTTCATTCTGTGAATTTGGTGCAAACTGATGAAATTTTCTTTTCTTGACTCTGAAGAGAGCCTTAGCTCTGACTTGAGTCTGATTTCAAATCCATTTATTATAAAAGCTAGTGTTTGAAGGGTAACTCTAAAGGGACTTCACTTGTATTTGCTGAAGAGATTGGTGTGTCTGCTTCTGACATTCTGATTCAAAAAATCATCATTGGACCCAGGGTATCTATTTCTGTGTTCCTTTTGTGGAACATTATGGAGAATAATTGGTTAGTGAAAGTATTGTCATTTACATTATTGTATGTTATTCGACCTTCCTCAAGAGCACTGGGACACCTACAAGCACAACACTTAGCTTTGAATGTTGGCACTTTTGAGCTTGTTCTTACACTCTGGTAAGATGATTAATGTACCTTGGAAATTAGCTAATGGCTCAATACACCTTCTATCCAGCCTCTTGTAAGAGAAAACCAAGATAATATGAGATCCAGTTTATAGGTACAAAATGGAGGAGTTGAAACAGAGAAACTCATTCAGAGGTATCGACAGGATATCTGTAGTGCTGAACATCCACGCAGCAGAATTTAAAAGCCTGCATGAAATAGAGTGCTGTTGAAACACATCCCAAACAGATGGAGACACCTGGTTGACAAGGACATTCCCTCTTTAGAGACTGGTGGAAGGAACATGGAGAGATTTATCTGGTCAAAATATTGACATGGAACTTTGCCTTTTGTTAGAAGATGCAAAGCATTGGATGTCTGTGACACCAAAATGTCCTAAATTAACTTTATTGACCACTTGGAAGGAATGGATAGGCTAAATATTTGGATCTGCCATTCCTCCTTTTTGGACACCGGGCTCATTTTTAGTAGAAGGGAAGGATATTAAATGGCTCACACTCTGATTAACAGTGTGAGTAATGGCTAGAATACAACTGGAGAGTGTTTATCTGTGTATTTCATTTTTATGCTGAGGTTCATGATCTCAGTGGCATTTTTATTGATATTTATTAATTTGAGTGGCTCTAATTCTATAAGTTTATAATGGTAATATAAAAACATCTGTTCTAAGTAACAGCATATTTCTGTGATTCATTTTTTAGTATTAGGACTTGACAGAGATTGGTTATCTGCACACTTTGGATGCCCTTGATGTAACTTCAAAGTACAACTTAAGTGCAACAGTACAGTAAAAAAATACTCCAACAGGAAATTTCAATCTCAAATCTCTCATGTGCTCAAAAATTTCTTCACTGTTGCTATTACAGTTCCTGTCCTCATTTTCAAAAGCCTAAGAGACAAATGAGCTTTTGTTAAGTGCCCTAAATCATCACTTATTTGCCTGAAGGTGTTAATGATAGGTCACATTCTTTTCACACACAGAGTAGAACATTATTTCTAGAATTCTGCTATTGATTTCAGTGCTGGCAATATACAATGATTGCCACTGAAAATTTGTCACTAATCGTAGAATTTCCAATTCCCTCTCCATTGTTCCAAAAATAATATCTTGCAGGAGCGTTCATATCACTGTCAGTTTATCAAAGAACAACTTCCACTTGAAAAGCCATGAGATTTTATTGGCTTATATTGTACATGAAAGTTAAAAGTAGTGTGTCATCTGGAAGGCAGAATACATTACACTCCAACAGTGTCTTCAAGAAGGGACGTGAAAATAACCTCCCAAAAATAGTGCAGTCCATGGGCTTATTCAGCTGATCTCTAAGTATTGTCAGTATCTTTTATTATTGCCATTGTTATTATAGCACATTAGGTATTTTTTCTTCCATTTGACAAAAAAAAAAAAAAGTAATAATCAGTTTCTTTTTATTGGCCTGAGACTATATAGGGGTGACACAGAGGATCTTTCATAATGAAAAACTACTGAGAGGCGCAGCCACTTTTGGCAAGGTTAAATTATTAAAGCAATTCTACCAAACAAAATTCATGAGTCACAAACATGCTGCCACTGCAAAAAAAAAAAAAAAAAAAAAAAAAAAGAAAAGAAAAATTAAAAAAAATAAAGCTTTCTCTTCCCCTGTGTCTAACATACATACTGATACAGATTTAGGGATTCAACTCTTTGCTGCAGTCCGACTTCTGGAACAGCAATCAGTCCCCTGAGATTGGAGAGAGACTATTTACAAGAGAATGTAGAACAAAGGAGAATTGCTTCAAACTGAAAGAGAATAGTTTTAGATTAGATATTAGGAAGGAATTCTTCACTGTGAGGCCCTGGCACACATTGCCCAGAGAAGTGGGGCTGCTCCATCCCTGTAAATGCTCAAGGCCAAGTTGGATGGGATCCTGAGCAACCTGGTCTGGGGGAAGGTGTCCCTGCCCAAGGCAGGGGGTTTGAATGATGATCAGATGATCTTTAAGGTCCCTTCCAGTCCAAAGAATTCTATGATTAAATGAGAAGTTTTGGAAAGGGAAAGGGAGTGTAGTTTATCTCTGGCTCTAGCTGAAAATATGGCATCCTTTGCTGGATGGAAGGAGGTAAATTAAAGAGAAAACAGGTTTTATTTTTACAGTAGATGCTGATATCTAGTCAGTCTGGAAAGCACAAAAGTGTTGAAAAGACTAAGCTCTGCACCCTGTTACAGGTTCTAGTGTTTTTATGGATTTCAACAGGCTTCCTTCACCAAAGCAAGTCGATCTCTGTGTACAAAACAATAATTTGTGTCAATGGATATCTTCAGTAGTGCAAACAGTGGCTGAACCCAGTTGAGAAATTTGCACTATGCAACAGAAATTGAGTTTTTTGTATGGCATATTTCTCATTTTCTGTACAATCTTTCAAATCTACTGTTTTCCCCTCTCCCTGTCCAGGTACGCCAAGATCAATGCTCCAGGCTTCCCACCTACAAAGGTCTCAGGGCTCCACCAGCTAACAAAAAAAACCCAAAAAACAAAACAAAACAAACCCAAAAAATGCCAAAAAAGAAAAAAAAAAAACAAAACACAAAACCAAAACAAACATAATCCAAAACAAACAAACAAAAAAAACCCTAAGAAACCAAACAAAATTTTTAAACGCAGGAAATTATACCCATTTTGCTGAGAGTTTTTTTCTTGCGTGTAGTTAGAGAAAACCACAGACAGCTATCTTCTGCTTCACAATATGTAAATATACTGCATTATATTGAGTAAAACAGAAAGAAATTACTCATCAAGAATTTTCTCTGCAAGCATGCAATTAGAAATGGTTTCCAAATTAAAACACAGCCAGAAACTTCAGAAATCCACATCTAGAAGTAAGCAATTTACAACTACTTTAGGATAAATATTCTGTTACACTGCAGGAATTTAAAGAAATGAGAAAAAAGGGTGAGAAACACAGTGCACTCTACCTGTGGTTATATGGACTGTAGTTAAGCTGATCTTATGACACTAAAAAATGCTGTTTGTGTTTAAAGATAAGTGTTTGAAAGAAGAATTGATCTTCACTGATATCCATCTGTGAAGTTCTGACCTCTGCTTTCATCAGCAAGCTTTTCTGCCAGGCAGCTGAGAGTCAAAAGAAAGCCTTGCTGTGAGATCTACCAAATTCACTGTGACCCTAATTCATCCTGTCTCATGTTGAGAGTTTAACTGCACCACCTCCACGAGGAGTGCAGTCCTCTACACTCCCTTGAAGATCTACAGAAAGCTGTAGAATCAGATCAGGCATCTGACAAAACTCTTCTGCTCCTAAACCATGAAAGATGCCTCTGTTTGAAAATGCAAAAATGTAAACAAATTCCAAAATTTGCTCTAACCAGGACAAAGGCTTTAACCAGGAGCCTGTGGTTTAGTTCTGGAATGAAGATTCTGGTGAGTATTTAACACTGTACAGTATCATTTGCTTCTGATATGTCCTCTCATCCTATTCCCTTCCCTGGCCATGGTGTGCATTAAAAAGCCATGGGTAGACTCTGATATCTGCAAAGAAAGGCTTAAGCTGCAACTAAACCTTTTAAGTCTGTAATTAACCCAAACTGCATCTTCAGTTTATTGAATTGAGCTCTGTGGAAGGATCCTGTTCTGCCGGAAAGATCACTCACATCTACAAAGGCTTTTCATCCATCCACCCACCCATCCATCCATCCATCCATCCATCCATCCCCATGCTTCATCAAGCTCCTCCCACTGATTTACTGAGGAGCTCTTGGCATCTTACAAACTTCTCCATCTCAAATTTGTGAGTCTCACCTACATCTTTCCTGATTTGTGTAAGAAAATGATGAGCCACTAATGTCATTCCAGACCCATGCCTCAGCCTGAGGGGTATAATTTCCCATCTTCAATCAAAAATATTACAATCCACTGAAGTAAGTTGTGCTGGGTTTATTGGCTGTAGTACAGTGTCAAGTGCTGTGTTAAGTCCACAACTTGTGAGAATACCCATGGGGAATCATGGAAAGGCCAACTTTGAGCCTTTCCAAGCAGTAAAAGCAGAAGTAGTAATACAGACATAGCTTTGTCTGGATGCAGGCAAAAGCATGGCATTGTATAAACCATATTAATAACACTAGCCAATGAAATTCTTCTGTCAAGTGGTTAAAGATTTTATTAGAGGCCCCCCAAATCCTTTTGCAATCTCTGTTATTGTCAAGCATAAAATACTGGTCCACACCTGTGAAAAATATTTGGAATCCAGAATAATGTATTAAATGGCTTGACATCTTCCCACTCTGTTGAGACAGAAACCGCTTTTCCATTTCTAAGCAGCTTGCTTGCAGTTTCTCTCTAGTTCCAGTTCTTGCTTTAGTTCTAAACAGCAGCCAGCTGAAATGGACAAGTAGCAATAAATTTAGACTCAGAAATGTGGAAAGAACAAACTGTTCTCATTGATCGTTCCATATGAATTTACCACTGTTAACAAAATTCTACATGATGGGCATTTGCATCAGAAAGAAAAGGGAGTAGTGGAGTTCTTTTCTTTTTTTCTAAGTTTTTTTTTTTTTTTTTTTCTTTGCTCTAGCTTGATGTCAGACATACCTGGGCATATTTAATACTCCCAGAGCTGGAAAAGAAGGTTTATGAAATGTGGGCTGGGATCCATCTGCAATAGATTAGATGACCCATTCAAGTTCCAAGCAGCTAAACTGAAGGCAAATAGCACCAGGGTTTGAAGCCTGAAGCCTGCACCAGCAGTGAGGGGGCAGCAGAGTTCCCTGTAGACACTGATTCCTGCCCTTTCATCTTGACCAAGCTCTTCCTGTGCTTGTTCCTCTAGGAATATATTGTATTTTCACTGTCTCTTGTGAAGATCCTAACAATATTTTTTATCTCTTAATTTGCATCTCTTTTAAGGATATTAATGTCCCACCACAGAGGCAACAAACCACCAACAGAACCCAAAAGGAAATAAACTTTTGCTTTACTTTGCTCCTTTAAAAATCTTAGCTGGGGCTCTACTTTCCTGTGCTGTGTATTTTTTCACTGTGGTTATCTTGCTGCCATTTTTCCTTCTTCTCACCCAAACCAGCTGTCTCTGTAGGATCCTTTATCCTACAGCCAGCTGTCTTGTTGGCACCACAAATCCTGCTGGAGCCTCTCAACAGTAAACAAAATCCTTTGTGATTTCACATGTGCACTTTGTCTTGCTGCCTTTAGATATTCCAGGGCTTTCTCTCTGTCCCTTGACCTCCCTTTTCATCAAACCCTAAACTGACACACAAGGCATTAACATGGGCCTGAATTTACCTAATCCACAGGGTTATTTTAAATTTTTAATAGGCTGATACAGCCTGATGACAAGTTTCCCAAGTTTGCCAAGGAATCTCTATTGTTAAATGGATATATCCAGAAGGATGTCAGACATAAATTTTTAAGGATGAGTTTGAGAATGAAATTTAATATTACTGGGTCTGACATCCACGAAATGCCTACCAGGTACACATTGAGGAGCTGAGGAAGGAACAAAGTTCCATTTAATTTTGCAGATGAGAGATGAAATCATTGCTGTGTGCTGGCTTTAGCTGCTGATTTGGTCCCCCTTAAACAACAGGAATTTGGGTTATGCAAAAGCTCTGCTGGTCAGCTGATAAAACTTTGACAGCTGTGCTTTATACAGGTCAGAACTTCAGTCACCAGCATGCTGCACACATACATACAGGTTCCTTCTAGGTCTATGTTCATGAATAATGTGCTTGCTTCATTAAATTGTCAGGGAAAGAGAGAAAATTAGTAAGACTGCTATTCTTTTAACAATAAAATGAGTTTAAAAAAAGCCTTAGAAAAATTATTTTTCTTTTTTCTTCCTTTTTCTTTTTCTTTTTTCCTTTTTTTCTCCTTTTTCCCCTTTTTCTTTTTATTCCTCACTTTCTCTTTCTATTTCCTTTTCTCTTTCCCTTCCTTTTTCTCTTTTTTTTTTCCTTTTTCCTTAGGGTATTGTAGCCATCACAAATACCAGTATTTGAAAAGGAAGCTACAGAGGATGTCCTGTTCATACCTGTGTGTACATAAACACAGCTACACCTTTAGTGGTGTTCCAGGTGCTGACATTCTCCCCACTCTGCTAAGCTCAGTGTTGTTTTTTCACCCACACTGCTCATGCATTTGTAGTTGCCTCACTGAGGACTGGTCCAATGCAGGGGGCTGAGGCCAAGTTTACATCTTCTCCAATTATAAAAGGGTCATTAAGTTCAGATAATGTGAAATATAAATTTAAGAGGAATTCTGGGGAAATCATAATTAGGTGCAGAGACATTACATGAGTTTAATGACTGAGATTTAATTTCAGTTTTCAGGATTATTAATTGAGAATCCTTATTTAGCTCATCTTCTTTTTTTTTTTTTCCTTAATTAATTGGAAATTTATTTTCAAGCAATTAAGGCAGAGATTCTTTTCAATCCTCAAGTGTTTGTGAGCTATATACTAATGTTCTCTACCTTGCTTTCAAAATTCTGTCCTGTAAATTTCTTTGAGCTCTTTCTGATAACATAATAATGCTTGCATGTGTTATTTATACAGAAGAAGCAATTTCCAATTTATATATTCTGTAGGAAATTGAGTTACTTGGGACTCAGAACTGAGCATTTCATAAATACTGATAGATTAGAAAGATAGTCTGCCACAAAACCATACAGAAGGAAGAAAATTAAGAAACAGCATTGTTCTGTGCGCCTCTGCAAAAAATGTCTGAGATGTTCTGCTGTGGTGTTTTATGGATTCTGAGTTACATGGTCTCAACAAGTAAAATCCATTTAATTTGGCTGCAGCCACACACACGTGATGTGCCCACTCTGAAGCAATCACCTTCACTCTCAGGGGAAGAGTCACATCTCCAAGCAAGGGAAGCTGATTCCTTTCAAAGCAAAATTCTTTTTGCATTTTGTATCTTGATGGTAGAGAAATGGTTCCATGTGCCAAACCTGCTCCCCAGCTGGGTGCTGAGGTGTGATATCCAGTGGGTTGGTACATCCATGCAGGAATTCAGCTGCTGCTTCCCTGTTTGGCTCCATGAAAGAAATCCAGCTTTCTACTTCCAAAACTCTGCATCTGGATGCATTTAAAATGTGAGAGCTGGTACATCAGTTTGGGTTTTATTCTCCTGAAGCACTGCTCTAATCAAATGTGAATGCTGACTGCTAACCAAGAATACAACATAGAAGATTGTATTTTCAGGGTCTCTGGAAGGAAATGATGAATCTGACTCCATGTTCTTAGAAGGCTAATTAATTATTTTATGATATTATAGTATATTAAAGAACGCCATACTTATGAATAGAGAAAGGATACTTACAGAAGGCTTAACAAGATACTAACGAAAAACTCGTGACTGCTTCCAGAGTCCTGACACAGCTGGACCATGATTGGTCATTAAGTAAAAACAATTCACATGTTGGATAAACAATCTCCAACCAAATGCCAAAATAGCAAAACACAGGAGAAACAAATCAGATAATTATTGTTTTCACTTTTCTCTGAAGTTTCTCATCTTCCCAGGAGAAAAAATCCTGGCAAAGGGTTTTTCCAGAAAATATGATGGTGACAGAAGATAGCATCAATTCCTAATGACTTAAACCTCACACGAAACTATTTTAAAAACTAGAGATTGTTTTGCCCTTATTTCTCAGAGCTATGTCCTGCCTACAATGTGATTTTCTCCCTCTAACTCTTCAGTCAATTTCTTTACACCACAGCACTAAAATGCCTACTTTTCATTATTCTCTTGCTTTCCAAAAATCACCACCAAATCTTCCCTGGCACCCCATGTCAGAGGTAACTCTTTGGCAAAAAAAGCCCAGCCATAACACAGAACCCTCTGAGACAGAGAGGCTGTGACTTCAGAGAAAGAAACTTTATTGCACAGAAACACCAGCATTTTTTTTCCAATGCAGGTAAAGAGGCCTCTTGAGAGGAAAAACATCAGGGAACAAAAATATCTTAAGGTAATTTTCAGCCAAAAAAAGTCCATGAAAATACACATTATTAAAAACTTTTTTTAGAACTGAGCTGGTATCCCCTTTGTATTTGGGATCTAATAGAACTGGAAAAAGTAAGAAAAATTAGTGATGTTTTAGATCAATAAAATATTATGCAGCAAAAGGAAGCACAAAAAATTCTGCTTTTCAAAGAAAAATTAATTGGATTGTTTAGAGGGCTAATGGAAGGAAATATACTTCATGTCTAAATGACCATTTCCACTGAGAAAAACCAAGCTGGTCTACAGTGCATGAGTGTTTATATGAGCTGGTTTAGAGTGACGAGATATCTATAGCCTCTCTGCCAACAATACACTCAATTCACAAAAAAAAAAAAGAAAAAAAAAAATTTTTACCTTTGATGCTGCTCCTGAGGCAGCATCAAAGGTAAAAATTATCATTCAATTAAATGTCAATGAAAGTGAAAGTCTCCTGGGGAAGTTCAGACTCAAATTATTTTGTGTCTCCAACTTCAGCTGACTCATGGCTGGCTGCTTGGCTGTATCTTTGACTCACGAATTCTGTGTCTCACACTCCTTTTCTTCTTTATAAATTGTGATTCCTGGATCAACCAGGAGTACACCAGTGTGACATTTCAGGGTCAAAGTGTTTTCAAGTTTTCATCACAAGGTCAAAATCTGCCACAGGAAAAACTGATTGTTATTATTATTGAAAATCTATTCATTATCTTTTCTCAAGTGAAAGAATAATTTCCCAGACAGCTGAAGAGTGTCAATCACTGAGTCAGACATAAAGCAGGTTATGGGACCTCAATTATTGTAGGGTTGACTGTTTCAGTGTTCATTTGGTCACAATGTGGAAAAGTTAACTTTGATGCATTATAAATGGTATCTGAATAAATAAACACATTCAGAGTCATGATAATGAAGTTTCTGCCTCAAAAGAAACAAAGAAATTATTTGAAATTAATAATTATCTTCTGCTGTCTTTTCAAGCAATACAGTGGCAAACAGGGGGTCTGATACAGCATGGCTTTAGTTCTTTATTGAGTTTCCAAGGTTAAGAGAGCAAATGACAAATATGATTGTTGTTTGCCATCAGCCTCCATTTCAGTGAGCTCTTGTGAGGAACACCTTGCTTCTCCTGCTTTATTCACAACTTCAGCTCAATTAGATGCATCTTTCTTGGGCCAAACTCCTTTGTACAAACACACCTTCGTCCCTTAATTACATTTAAACATGGAGCTTTCTCAGCATTTCTAAAAAAAAAAAAAAAAAATCAGCTTTCTGAGAATGTGCTGTGTATTGGTAGAAGCTCCTTATGCCTCTGTGAGTTTTTTTACAGACAGAGGTTTTAGTCATGTATCATCACAGTTATTTGTAAAGCACCTTGTACTGATTCCTGGTATCAGTTGCAAGATAGAAAGGAGAGTCCTCACTTTTAGTCACAATTGGCCTCAATTTTTGGACTGCTTTCTTGTTTTCTTTAGAAAGTACAAGTAGTTTCTAAGTTTAACTGGATTTTTCTCTCTATCTCTTCCTCTTTTGTCTTCCATGACTTATTCAAATGATTAGTTTTCCCTCTTAATTAGGAACAATCTGTAATAGTGGTGCTAATATTAGCTAGGATTTACAATGATGGATCACTACATCATCTTACTTTGTTTTGAAATATGGCTGAAAATATGCTTGTCGGTAGAAATAGGATCCCTGTAAGGCAAGATTTCCAGTTATAAGGGCTTTAGAGGTTATAAGGTAGGAAACAGCAGATGGATTTGCAAAGGAGAACACAAGGCAATGATGGCAGTTGCAATTACAACAATCTTTTCAAATTCTCTTTAAATATAAGGGAGGCAATTTGTATTTTAGTTACATTTAGCACCATTTTTATCTACCACTGGTGAAAGGTTACTAGACTCCATCAGGGAGATCATCAACTGTTGCAAATGAGTGTAACTCCATGGATAGATTCTGTGACATTCACATTCTCTGAACATGATTCCTTCACTCAGGGTT
>JAHXMQ010000842.1:16520-26656 GCA_020466415.1 Ammodramus savannarum pratensis
CCCCCATGGATGCGTGTGCGTGTTTGGGGTGTGAACTCGCGCGAGTGCAGAGCGGGAAACGCGATAATTTTAATTTTTATAGTTTCTTACACTGATCTGAACAGCGGGGACCGACAGGGTGCTCATTATTTATGGCCAATAATTTTAATTTTTATTTTATTTTAACCACGGGGACAGGCGGGTGCTGGTTATTCCCACCAATAGTTTGAATTTTGATAATGTTGATGCCATTTGACCCACTGGGAGTTCTGGGTGTGGGTTATTCCCACCAATAATTTGAGTTTTATCATTTTTTGGATTTTACCAAAGGGACAGGTGGGTGTTGGCTATTCCCACCTATAATTTAAATTTTGATCATTTTTACACCATTTGACCCACGGGCAGTGGCGGGTGTTGGTTATTCCCACCAATAATTTGAGTTTTGATCATTTTTACACCATTTGACCCACGGGGAGTGGCGGGTGTTTGTTATTTGGGCCAATAATTTGAATTTTGATCATTTTTATGCCATTTGACCCACATAGACAGGCGAGTGTTGGTTATTCCCAGCAATAATTTGAGTTTTGATCATTTTTTGGATTTTACCAAAGGGACAGGCGAGTGTTGGTTATTCCCAGCAATAATTTGAATTTTGATAATTTTTACACCATTTGACCTACGGGGAGTGGCGGGTGTGGGTTATTCCCACCAATAATTTGAATTTTGCTCGTTTTCACCCCGATTCGAAGCCCGGGCTCAGCTGAGCACAAAGCCAGCAGCATTGGGCAAGGGGAGGCCGGGGCAGGATTTTTTTTGGGATTTGCCCGAGATGGATCCTTGTTTCATCTTTAATCACGCCGAGCTCGGCCCCATTTGTCATGTTTACTCTCCCGTACAAAGGATGGACCTTATGTCTGCTATTACCCCGACAGCAGCGCCCGCGTTAATAAATGAGCCTCAGCTCCTTCCCCACAACTGCGTTTGCCACACCACCCCCTTTTTTGCCCTTTTTTGCCTTTTTTTCTCCTTTTTTTCTCCTTTTTTGCTCCTTTTTTGCTCCTTTTTTTCTTTTTTTTCCCTCATTTTCCCTTTTTGCCCTCCTTTTTCCCCCTGTAATTTTTTTTCATTTTATCTTCTTTTTCGCCCCCTTTTATTCAGTTCTTTTCTTGGTTTATTTTCTTTTCTTTCTATTTTTTCCCCCATCTTCTTGAAAATATTTTTGTCCATTTTTTCCCTTCTTTTTTCCTTTTCCCCTTTGTTTTTCTTTGGGTTGTTTTTTTCCTTTTCCCCTTTTAAAAAGTTTTCTTCATCAATTTTCTCCCCCCCTCCTTCTTCCCCTCTTCTCTTTCCCCTTTCTATTTTTTTTCCTTTTTTCCCCTTTGTTTTCTTTCTTTATTTTCCTTTTTTCTCTCTTTTTTCCCCTTTGTTTTCTTTCTTTATTTTCCTTTTTTCTCTCTTTTTTCCCCTTTTTTCCATTTTCTTTATCAATTTTCTCCCCCCTCCTCTCTTCCTTCCCAACCCCGAAGTTTCTGCCCCGTTGTCCCAAAGAGACAAAATTGGAGAGACAAAAAACCCAAAAAACGACCAAAATTCAACAAACCCCCCCAAAATCTCCTCCGGGGAGTTGAGAACTTTGTGATATCAGTGAGAAAAAAAAAATAAAAAATGAGAGTTGGGTCAAGGAGGTGTTGGACAAAGAAATGAAGGGAATGGAGCGGGATCAAACCCTTTTTTTTGGGTTTTTGGGGTTTTTTTGAACCCCAGCAGGTTCGGTGTGAGTGAGGGGGGTGGGAGGGAAGGAAGGGGAACTGGGATGAACTGGGATGAACTGGGATGAACTGGGATGAACTGGGAGCGCCCCAAAGCTCCTCCCTGCCCCGGTTTGGGGTTAAAAATGTGAATTTCGGGTCTGGGGAGGGGCGGCCCTGACCCCCCCCCGGTCCCCTCTGTCCCCTTTGTCCTCGGGGGTGTCGGGATTTACCTGAAAATCCCAAAAACCCCAAAAACGCCGCTCAGAAATAAATTCTGATCCCAAAGCTGCCCCTGCGTGGTTCTTGGGGGGGCGAGGCCGGACCGGGGTTATTTACGGGGCGGAAAAATAAATATATTTATCCCGAGCCGCGAACAATCGCTTTATTTGTAATTTCGACGATTTTTTTTCGGGTTTTTGTGTTGTCAGCGCGCGGCCCCCTAATGAAAACAAAAGATGTTTGAGCAGCTCTAAGTAGCGCCGAGCCCCAGATATGATGATTTATTTGTTCAAAGCGCAGATTAATTCTCTTTTTCCGCGCCCCAGCCCGAACGCGGCCGCTCATTAACGCTTTGCTGCCTCCGATTCCTCCTGAGATCTTTGGGCTTTTATTTATTTCTGGGTTTATTTTTTAATTTCTTTTTTGTTGTTTGAAATCCCTCCTTCTCCGGGGTAGTTACTGCAGTAATGAGTCCAATTTGGGCCCAGATGTTCGGGGGGCTCTGGGTGGGTTTGGGGTGCACAAAAGGAGCCGCTGCTGCCATAGCTCAGGGCCTGACAAGCAAATAGATAATCAAGAAGACAAATGGCTCCTTTTGTCAGCCGCAGCTCTTGTATTAATTTTCATTTTCTTTTTCGGGTACCAAAGGATCGAGAGGAAAAAAAAAAAACACAAAAAAACCAGCGCGGTTCTGGGTTAGGAACGGAGAAAAAAAATAAATTTATAATAAATTTATTGTCCTCCAAGGGGGTGGAGGCAGCTCGGGGAAAGGGCGTTGGGGGCTGAAATAATGATGGTAATAGGAATAAAAATGTGGTAAATATAGATTTAAGTATAAATATATGTGTAGGGATAGGTGTAAGTACAGCGATAAGCAGAGGTATAAATATGAAGTGTAAATGTAAATATATGGGGCTATAAATGGGAAATGTAGCTATAAATGGGTATATAAATGTCTGTATATAAATAAAATAAAATCATAAATATAAATATAATGACAATTTAAAATAAAAATAAAATTAAAAATAAAAATAAACAAAAATAAAATAATAAAAATAATTATTGTAATAAAAATAATAAAAATAAAAATAATAAAAATAATAAAAGTAATAATAGTAGTAATAGTAACAATAGTAACAATAGTAACAATAGTAACAATAGTAATGATAGTTAGTCATAATAGTAATAGCAATAATAATTTTTTAGAAGTTTATTCAATATTCACGGAATCCTCCAAAAACCCCAATCAGGACCCAAATTCCGGCCCCAGTTTATCCCGAGACAAAGCAGGGCTGGGATATTTCAGATCTCTCCCGCACCTTATGGGAATAAAATTGTTTCTCCCCAAAATTCCTCCTCCCTCCATTCACACAAAACCTTTCCGGGGTGATTTTATTATTTATTTTTTCTCTTTTTAATACTTTTAAAATAAATAACATCGCTGCGGTCACATGGTGCGGGCTCTGCTCGGTGTGATGTAAAACAAAACAAAAAAAAATCGGATTTATGGCCGGATTTTGGTTTAAGAGGTGGCGACAGCGCAGCTCGCACGTTTCTTTATTTTCTTTATTTATTTTCCTGGCAAGGGCTGTATTTTATCCCAGTCCCGCCAGGTTTGGGGTGGTTTGTTTGGCCGCTGCTGCATTTTCATTCCGCTGCTCCTCCCTTTGATCTGCTTGGGAAGAGGGTGCGATTTTCGAGAGGGGGCTCCTAAGAATGGCCAAAAATGGCTGTTTTAAAGCCAAAAAAAAGGGGAAAAAATTGAAAAAAGAGAAGCATATGCTGGCAGGAATGCGGGGTCTGTGGGGGCAAATCCAAGCTGGGGAGCGTGAATGGGATGGAAGGGGGAGAAAAGGAGATTTCTATAGGACCCGAAAGTTCACAGCCATTAGGAGCGGACAGAAGGCAAGAAAAATGCGAGAATTATACAGAAAATCATTAATCACTTCTTTTCTTTAAATACTTATCCCTTTTCCCATTGTTATTCAACAGCAAATCTCCGCAGACCGTCTGGCGGCAAAAATCCCCCGGACTCCTCCAAGGAACCTTCAGGGGCACCAATGAGAATTAGAATTAATAATATTAATAATAATAATAATATTAGAGATATTGCCGGTAATAAAACCCGCGGCCCAAAGGTGAAAGATTCTCTATTTTTGGGGGAGAAAAGCCAAATTTGCGGCGGCCCCCCCTCCCCGGTCGGTTCGGACGGAGCCACCCCGAGCATGAGGGCGCTGGAAAAAGGATTTGGGAGCGAAGCAGGTAACGGGGCCGCTCTCGGAGGGGCTTTGGGGTTCTGGCACAAATCTGGGGGAAATCAGAGGAAAAAATGAGATTTTAACCCATGGAGGGGGAAGGAGAAACTCCCCGCGAGCTCTCGTGTGGGGTTTTCCCTTTTCCCTCCGTTTTTGGGGCGGGTCTTGCAGGGGTTTGGGGGTTTTTATTTAAATTCCGTCTCGGTTTGGGGCTGGGCGTGGTTGGGGTTTGCTGCGGGAGCTCCGCGTGCTGGGTCCGCGTTGAGGTTTTTGGGGTTTATGCTCAAAATTTGGGTTTTTTTCCCGGTTTTTTCCCAGTTAAATCTGTCACGGGACGGTTTGGGGAGGGGTTGGTGGAGCTGCCTCTGAGTGTCCCGGAAAATGCGAATATTCCCGGGTTAAACTGTCCCGGAAAATGTGAATATTCCCGGGTTAAACTATCCCGGGAAAGGCGAATATTCCCGGGTTAAACTCTCCCGGAAAATGCGAATATTCCCGGGTTAAACTGTCCCGGGAAAGGCGAGTATTCCTGGTTCAAAATGTCCCGGGAACTGGGAACATTCCCGGGTTAAACTGTCCCGGGAAATGCGAGTATTCCCGGGTTAAATTGTCCCGGGAAACGTGGATATTCCCGGGTTAAATTGTCCCAGAAACTGGGAACTTTCCCAGTTTAAACTGTCCCGGGAAATGGGAACATTCTGGGCTTAAACTGTCCCAGGAAACGTGAATATTCCCGGGTTTAACTGTTCCATAAACTTGGAATATTTCCAGTTTAAATTGTCCCAGGAACGGGGAATATTCCCGGGTCAAGCTCTTCGAGGAACCGGGAACATTCACGGGTTAAAATGTCCCAGGAATCGGGAACATTTCCAGTTTAAACTGTCCCAGGAACTGGGAATATTCCAGGGTTAAGCAGTCCCAGGAAACTCGAATATTCCCAGGGTTAAACTGTCCCAGGAAATCCGATATCCCCAATTCAAACTGTGCCAGGAACTGGGAGCATTCCTGGTTAAAACCGCCCCAAAAACTCTGAATATTCCCGGTTTAAACTGTCCCAAAAACTCTGAACATTCCCAATTTAAACCGTCCCATAAACTCTGAATATTCCCGGTTTAAACTGTCCCAGGAAATTCAATATCCCCAATTTAAACTGTCCCGGGAACTGGGAGCATTCCTGGTTAAAACTGTCCCAAAAACTCTGAATATTCCCGGTTTAAACCATCCCAGGAAATTCGATATTCCCAATTCAAACTGTCCCAGGAACTGGGAGGATTCCTGATTAAAACCGTCCCAAGAATTCTGAATATTCCTGGTTTAAACTGTCCCAAGAACTCTGAACATTCCCAATTTAAACCGTCCCATAAACTCTGAATATTCCCCGTTTAAACTGTCCCAGGAAATTCGATATTCCCAATTCAAACTGTCCCAGGAACTGGGAGCATTCCTGGTTAAAACCGTCCCAAAAACTCTGAATATTCCCGGTCTAAACTGTCCCAGGAACGCCCCCGTTTTAGGCCTGTCCTAGGCGTTTAAACCGTCCCAGGAACGCCCCCGTTTCCAGCCCGTTTCCAGCCCGTTTCCAGCCCGTTTTAAGCCGTTTCCAGCCCGTTTTAAGCCGTTTTAAGCCGTTTCAAGCCGGGTTTCGGCCGTTCCGGGGCCGTTTCCCGCCGGGGTTTCGGCCGTGCCCGCGGATTTCTGTGGGAAATGAGGAAATCGGAGCCGGGGCAGCGCGGCCGGGCCGGGGTCACACAGAGTTCACTTTTCTGGCCCATTAGCCCGGGTTTTACAGCCCGCGAGTGACCTCGAAACCCCTTGACCTGCCCCGGGCCGGACACTGAGCTCAACCCCCAGCCCAGCAGAGCCCGGCCTGGGCAATCAGCGGGGAGGGAGCGAAAAATGGGAAAAAAAAATCCTAAAATTTGATTTATTTCTGTTTTCTCGCGGTTTAATCGTTCCGGGCCTAACGGGGTTTCTCGTGTGGTTTTGTTGTGTAAAAATCGGATTTTTTGCGCCTTGTTTTGTGTCGGGAGAGGGATTTTGGGGGATGGGAGAGGGGTTGGCCCTACAAATTTTAATTTTTGGGGGGAAAAATTCAAATGTAAAGCCCGAGGAGCAGAGGAGCCGCGGCCTGGCCTGGTGTGATCTGATTTCAGAAATTCCTTTGTTTGCAGAGTCCCTGTGCTCCCCCTCCTCCTCCTCCTCCTCCTCCTCCTCCTCCTCCTCCTCTTCTTCCTCCTCCTCCTCCTCCTCCTCCTCCTCCTCCTCCTCCTCCTCTTCTTCCTCCTCCTCCTCCTCCTCTTCCTCCTCCTCCTGCTGCCAGTGCGGGGATCCCCGTTCACCCCAAATCCCCCCGGAGCTCTTTGTTATCCCTGCCCAAAAATTGGCCAAAAAAAATCACCCAAAAATCCCCGAATTGGAGGAAAAAATCCACCCAAATACGGGAAAATTGCAGCAAAAGAATCCTCTCAAAAATCCCAAAACTGGACCAAAAAAATCCCCTCAAAGATCTCAAAATTAGGCAAAATAATCCCCGCATAGACCCGCCCAAAACTGGAGTAAAAACCACCCAAATACCCCCAAAATTGGATCAAAAAATCCCTCAAAGTTGCCCAAATGAGACAAAAACATCCCTCCGAAGATCCCCAAATTGGACTAGAAATCCACCCAAAGATCCCTAAATTGGGTCCGAAATCCCCCATTGATCCCCAAATTGGACCAAAAATTCACTCAAAGATCCCTAAATTAGACTAAAAATCCCCAAACTGGATGAAAAATCCACCCCAAAGATCCCCAAATTGGACCAAAAAATCCCCCCCAAAATCCCCAAATTGGAGCAAAAATCCACTCAAACACCCCCAGATTCGACCCAAAATCCACCCAAACATCCCCAAATTGGGCCAATCATCCCCAAATTGGACCCAAAAATGAGGATTTCATGAGGAATCCTCGCAGCCCATCCCCAGCGGGCAGCAGGGGCTGTAAGGACGCGGTGGAAAATCCAGGAAAATTCAATATATTGTGCACAGTGCGGCTCCGGGGGGGCTCTGGGGACACGGCGACGGTGTCGCCGAGGGGGTGGCGCTGTCCCGGGCTGGCTCCGCGTCCCCTGAAAGGCGCTCGGGACTCTCTCAGCGCCGCTGACAGATTTATGAGGCGCAATAAGAGCGGCGCGGCCGCGGCCGTAAATCACGGCCGGGATAAACTCATTTCATCCGCACAAAGGCGACGCCTTTGATCGCGGCACCTCCGAGCGCTCGGCCGCCTTCCCGGCCTTTGAACCGAAGGGGTTTTAAAACTAAACAAAAACAAAACAAAAATTTAAAATAAGGGTTTTTTTCTGCTTTTTTTTCTGGGTTTTTTGGTGTTAAACAACCCCAAAAATGCCGGGTGGGGCGTTCTGCGCTCTGTTTGTGCCCGCGCTGGATCCGCTCCCTTTTGTTGTTGTTCTTTTCTCTTTTTAAATGAGTTTGGCCCGTTATGAGCGAGAAAAAGGGGAAAGAAAAGAAAAAAGAGGGGAAAAAAAAGAAAAAGAAGGGGAAAAATAGAAAAGGAGGGGAAAAAGAAGGAAAAGAGGGGGAAAAAAGAAAAGGAGGGGAAAAAAGAAGAAAAAGAGGGGGAAAAAAGGAAAAGGAGAAGTTTTTAAGAAGTGAAAGTTGCGGTTTTTTAAATTGTCCCGAAGTTCTCCTGAAATTCGCTCCCCCCGCGGGGTTTCCTCTCTCGGGAGCCCCCCCAGCCCTTTTAAATCGGATTTTTTATCCCCCCCAGCCCCGCACTCCATAAAATCCATGCAGAAATCATCGGGGGCTGCTGGAACCCGAGCCCGGCCCGTTTTGTGCCCAGCGAGCCCAAAATCCGCTTTTTTAGCCTTTAAATTCTTCATTTTCCCCTTTAAATTCTTCATTTTCCCCTTCAAATTCTCTATTTTCGCTTTTAATTCTTTATTTTCGCCCTCAATTTTCGCTCCCTCCGGGCTTTACCCCGCAGGGATTTGGGAGCCGGGAATTTGGGGGTGCTCGGGGGGGTTTTGGGGCTTTCGAGGATTTCGGGCTCTGCTCGGTGCCAATTTTGGGGGGATCCCTCCCCTCCCCCGGCTCCTGCTCCTTTCCTGCGTTTCCCTTTGTTGCTCTCTCCCTCTCTCCCTCTCTGTCTCTTTATTTTTAATTTATTTCCCAAGATCCCCGCGCTCGGCAGCTCCTCAGCCTCAAAATTTGATTTTTTCCCTCTTTTTTCCCCTCCCTTCCTCCCTCTGTAATGCGATAACTGCGGCCAAATAATAACAGCGGGCAGGCCTGGGAGTCAGGGGGAGCTGCGAGCCCTTTAAAATAGAAATAAATATTAGAAATAAATATTAGAAATAAATATTAGAGATAAATGTTAGAGATAAATATTAGAGATAAATATTGGAGATAAATATTAGAAATAAATATTAGAAATAGATATTAGAAATAAATATTTGAAATAAATGTTCACGGCTGCTTTGGGCTCCGGAATGGTTGTGATCAAAATCTCAGAGGAGGGAAAAAATTAAAAATCGGGAAAAAATATTAAAAATCGGGAAAAAATATTAAAAATCGGGAAAAATGAAATTGAAAATCAGGGGAAATCGGGGTTTTCTCTGGCTGAGCAAAGCCAAGTTCCAGGACGGGTTTAGGGCAGGGTTTGGGCGCTCTCGGCATGTGGAAATGACCCAAAATCGCGGTGTTTAACAGAGAATGGAGCGCTGCGTTGGAAAGTTCTATTTTTTTAAAAACGCTGTTCCGGTGGAAGGTCAGAGTGGTCCTGCGAGCGCGGAACGCAGGGACCCCCTTCCCCCTTCCCCCTCATCACGTGGCTCATTAAATAATTAATGCCGAGCTTGCAGAATAGATATGTACTCGTCAGGAAAATCGCGGCCGTGGTCTCCCCCAGCCTGACGCGGAACCCGAGTGTCCTTTAAAGCCACACGGAGAGAGAGGGGCAAAAAAAAAATAATAAAAAGGGAGAGAAAGGAGCGAGAGGAGGAGAGAGAGGGAGCGGAGCCGCAATAAAACAATCGCGGGCAGCGCCGAGGGCCGGATCGCTGTGAGTAAGCGGGGGCTCCCCGCGTGTCCATGTAAATTTATTGTTTGTTATTAATGTTATTGTCGTAAAATGTGACAAATCGCCCCGGCTCCATTTCCTGCCGTTCGTTCTACCCGCCGAGGCATTTCATTGATGGGTTTTGGGGAGGTTTTTCCCTCTCTCCTCCTCTCAACCTCTCTCTCTCTTTTTTTTTTTATTTTATTTTTTAATTTTTTTCCCTCTTTTGTTGATTTATGACAATAAACACGTCAGCTGCCATTGTGCGCGTGTTTGGGACGGGGAGCCGCTGTTGTTTATGGCCCGGGCCGAGATAAATCACGGCCGGGGCGAAAATGATGTGCGAGCGCTGATATTTGCGAGCGCGGATCGCTCCCCTCGCCCCTCTCCCTGGAGTTGATTATTCGGGGCCGTTCACAGCCATAGATCAGCGCTAATATGAAAGCTCCGGAGCTGGGGGTCTTAAATTACGGCGTCTGTGATTGCCAATTAAAGAGAGATTTGTATAAATTTGGGGGAGAGCGGGAACGCCTCGTTCGGCGTGCGAGGCTCGGCAAAGAGCGCGACCTTAAAATCAAAATTTGCGTCCCTTTATCACCCCGAGCTCATTTTCTCCCCTTTTCCCCCTCCCGCGCAGGTTGCTCCGCCGATTTTACCCCGGAATATTGAATTTCGGGATGGATAAATGAGAATTAAATGAAATAATTTTATTTTTAAATATTAAATATATTTTTTTAAGCATCAAAGCGGGGCTGCGAAGGGGCTCTCCCAGAACAATGGGGACAACTCGGGGCGCTGCCGAGGGACCCCAACACGGGCGGTTTGTCCCCAAAAGCCGGGGGACAGCGAGGGGGATCAGCTCCTTTTGGGGCAT
>JAHXMQ010000846.1:0-12025 GCA_020466415.1 Ammodramus savannarum pratensis
CCCAGCCCAGCCCAGCCCGGCCCGGCCCGGCCCGGCCCGGCCGAGTCAAGGCTGTGGCACGTTAATAATTGCCGGGACTGGGGCGGGAGCAGCCCCTGACCCGCGTCCCTCTCCGCTCTCCCCGCAGGGCCAGCAGCGAGCAGGCGGCGGCATCGGGGCACTGCTCCGGGACCCTCCTAGCGCAGCGGGCTCCGCTCCGGTGCTGCTGACAGGCGGCGGCCCCGGGCCCACCATGCCGTCCAGCGGGAGCCTGGACACCGGCAGCCCCGCGCCCAGCCGCGAGGCGCTCGACACGCACAAGGTACGGCCCGGTTCGGTACCGGGGCTATGAGGGTACCGGCACATCCCGGAGGTACCGGCACATCCCGGGGGAGCGCGGCCGGGGGGCTCCGGGAATGGGCTCCGTCCCGGTGGGGCCTCCGGGGCTCGGCTCCGTCCCGGCCATGGGGCTCCGGGGCCTGGTACATCCCGGCCCGGGGGCTCCGGGGCTCGGTACATCCCGGGCATGGGGCTCCGTGGTTTGGGTTGTTCCCGCCCGGGGGCTCCGGGGCTCCGTTCCTTCCCGCCCGGGGATTCCGGGGCTCGGTTCGTTTCCGGCCGGCGGGAGAAGGGGGCGCGGGGCCCCCGGTGCCGCAGGGCGGAAGGGCCGGGGGAAGCGGGAGAGGCCTGAGCCGCGGGCGGGCGGGATTAGCGCGGATTGAGCTATTCCTGGCGCCGGGCAGCGCGGGGAGGGGATGGGGACACGGACCTGCTGTCACTTCCCGGCTGCGGTGGAGCTGGGGTAAGGGTGCTGGCACGGTGGGGGTGTCCTCCTGTGTCCCCCAGGATAGGGTCTGTCCCCCAGAATGGGTCTGTCCCCCAGGATGGGGAGTGTGCCCCAGGATAGGGGGTGTCCTGGCCCTGGAGTGTGTGCTGGGTTCATGCCCTGTGCCAGGTGGGATGCATTGTGGCCTGGAACCCTCGTGCCAGCCCTGCTGCCCCCTCGGGGGGTCCCGCCTGTTCCGGGGGTCCCTGCACCTCCTCCATGTGTGACACCAACTCAGGAGGGACACCCAGTACCTGCCTGGCCAGGGTGGCCACTCCCAGTGCCAGGGCTCTTCCTGTGGGGCAGTGCCCAGCAGCGCAGGGCAAGGCTGGGCAGAGCGTGGGCACTGGGGCACGGCCAGCTGGACACCTGGACACTGTCCCACCATGGGTACGGCCAGGTTGGGTCACATCCCAGTTCCTGTGACTGTCCCACAGCCAGGTCAGGGTCATCCCAGTTCCTGTGACCGTCCCACTGTCCCACGGCCAGGTCAGGGTCACTCCAGTTCCTGTGACCGTCCCATGGCCAGGTCGGGGTCATCCCGGTTCCATCTCTCCCAACAGCCCAAGGAGCTGGGCTATGTGACTGCTGGGGTGTGTCCATGTGTCCCCTGGGATATGTCCATGTGTCCCCTGGGATGTGTCTGTGTGTCCGTGGGATGTGTCCATGTGTCCCCTGGGATGTCCCTGTGTGTCCCCCGGGATGTGCCTGGCACATTTTTGGCACAGCTGGGGGCACGGGTACCCCATGGCCAGGTCGGGCTTGCCCTGCAGGAGCTGGGAGCGGGGTGAATGTGCAGCCCTCGTGCTTTGGGATGGTTCTGGGGGCACGGGGGGCACAGGGCAGAGCTGGGGCAGTGCCCACTGCAGCCCGATGCCCATGGGAACAGGGCAGTGCCCGCTGCAGCCTGGTACCCCTGGACCCTGGCAGTGCCCATTGCAGCCCGGTACCCATGGGCACAGAGCAGAGCCAGGGCAGTACCCGCTGCAGCCTGGTTCCCCTGGGGCTGTGACAGTGCCCGCTGCAGCCCGATGCCCCCGGTCCATGGCAGTGCTCACTGCAGCCCGGTACCCATGGGAACAGGGCAGTGCCTACTGCAGCCCGGTACCCATGGGAGCAGGGCAGTGCCCCCGGGCCCTGGCAGTGCCCAGCGCTGGCAGCAGCGCTGGGCCGGGCGCTGTCCCGGGCTGACCCCGCGGGACGCGGCGCCGCCTCCCCCGCGGCCGCACGCCGAGGTCACCGCGGTGCCGAGGGCTGCGCTGCCCCCGCGGCCCCCGCGGCCGGGCCTCCCCCGGCGCCTCCGGGCGGGCCGGGCCGGTGGCTCCCGGCGGGCCGAGCCCCGCTCCCGGCAGAAGCGGGGACCCCCGGGGCCACGGGCCGGGCTGTGCTCCGGTACTGGGGAGCGAGGCCGGTGCCATGGATCGGGGCTGTGCTGGTGGTGCCCAAAGAGGGGCTGTGCTGGCGGTACTGGTTCGTGGAGCCGGTACCATGGATCGGGGCTGTGCTGGCGGTACCGGGGATTGGGCCTGGTACCGCGGAGAAGGGCTGTGCTGGCGGTGCCTGGATCCGTTCTGTGCTGGCAGTACTGGGGAGCGGGCCTGGCACCGGGGAGCGAGGCTGGTACTGCAGAGCGGAGTCGTGCTGGCGGTACCACTGAGCAGGGCCGGTACCGCTGAGCAGGGCCGGTACCGAGGAGCAGGGCCGGTACCACGGAACAGGACCGGTACCTAGAGCAGAGCCGGTACCACGGAGCAGGGCCGGTACCGCGGAGCAGGACCGGTACCTAGAGCAGAGCCGGTACTGGGGAGCAGAGCCGGTACCTAGAGCAGAGTCAGTACCGGGTAGCAGGGCCGGTACCGGGCAGCAGGGCCGGTACCGCTGAGCAGGGCCGGTACCGGGGAGCAGGGCCGGTACCGGGTAGCAGAGCCCATACCTAGAGCGGAGCTGGAAGCGCAGCCAGCACTGCGTCATGCCGCAGCCCGGCCGCCGTTCCGTTCCGCCGTTCCCCCCGGGCTGTTGCTTGGCAGCGGAGCAGGAGCGGCACCGGGACGTGCCCGGAGCCCCGCGCTCCCGGGGATGGGCCCGGTGATGGATGCGCGGTGATGACTCAGGGATGATGCGGGCACTGGGGCGCTGCGGCACCGGGGTGGGGCACAGAGCCCCCTGTGCCAGCCCTGCTGCTGCCCCAGCTGCACCCACACTCCTGCCCGGCTTTTGGGGTCCCTGCTCTGCCCCCAGAGGGTTCCTGCTCCTGATGGGTGCTGGGGGCATCCCCTGGTTCTACAGCAGGGACCCTGCTGTCCCCTGGCCATGGCAACTCTGCCCCTCGAGCTTTTCACCCTGGCCTCTCTGGGTGCCCCCCAGCTGCATCCTCCCCTGGCACCCCCAAATCTTCCATGTACATCCACTAAATGCTGCCAGGGCCTGGATGGAGCCAGGGAGGGACAGCTGGCTGGGGCAGTGCCAGCAGCCAGGGTGGCACTGGGGCACAGGGACGGGTGCCGGGGTCTGCCCTGCACCCCTGGGTGCTGCCCTGGCCTCACAGCACAGCGAGGCACAGGAGAAGGGGGACAGGGACCCCCAGAATCCCCTCAGACCCTTGTGCCCCGGATGCTGCTGGATCTGGATCCTGACACAGCCCTTGGAGCCGTCCCAAACCCTTCCAGCAGGATGCCATGTGCACTGGGGCCTGGCCCTGGCAGGGGCTGCAGTGTCCCTGTCTTCATTCAGGGCTGGCAGTGCCAGCAGGTGCCAGGGCTGGGGGGTCTGTGCAGGGCCTGGAGGCAGCTCAGCCCCACGGGCAGGCGAGCAGGGCTGGGACAAGCACGATTCTGGAGGGACACCATGGGCCTGGGACAGAGCTGCATGTGGCTCCCGGGCATCCCATGGGCACCAGGACCAGACAGGGCAGCAATGGGCACGGGGCAGGCAGCTGAGTGTGGGTGGGGGGCACAGAGAGAGCTGGTTTGAGGACCATGGCTGTGGGCACCAGAACCATGGGGCACTGTGGCAGTGGGGCACCACGGCCGTGGGGCACAGTCCCAGGGCCATGGATTTTCATGCAGGACACCCAGGGATGGTCCAGCTGCATCCCAAGGGCACAGCTGCCCAACTTGGGGGCACAGGGCAGGAGTGTGGCATTGCTGGGGGCACAGGGCAGCACTGGGGGCACACAGCAGCAGTGTGGCAGTGTTGGGGGCACACAGCAGCAGTGTGGCAGTGTTGGGGGCACACAGCAGCAATGTGGCAGCACTGGTGTCACACACACAGCAATGTGGCAGTGCTGGGAGCACAGGGCAGCACCAAGGGCACACACACAGCAGTGTGGCAGCCCTGGTGTCACACACACAGCCATGTGGCAGTGTTAGGGGCACAGCACAGCCCTGGTGTCACACACAGCCATGTGCCAGCCCTGGTGCCACACACACAGCCGTGTGCCAGCCCCACCTTGCCGCCCCATGCCTCTGCAGCTCCCTTTGCTCTCTGTCCCTGCCAGCCCCATCCCCTCCCTGGCCTCTCCCTCTCCAGCCCCCGCCGGCCTCTCCTCCTTCCCCGCTCCCCCTCCGTGGCCTCTTCCTGCTCGGCTGCTGCCGCTGCGGGCTCTGCTGGGCCTCAGGTGAATCCCACCCTGCGCCGTGCTGGGGCCTGGCCCTGTGCCCATTGTGTGCCCCCCGTGTGCCCACAGTGTGCCCCCCGTGCCCAGAGCAGGGACAGGCCCCCGGTGCTGGTGGCTGTGCGGGCACAGGGGCACATTCACTCCCCGAGGCCTGTTCCTGTCACGCCGCCGTGCTGGCACACGCGTGCGGCCAGCACCAGGCCGGGCCACTGTGGCATCAGGGGGCATGGGGCACTGCCAGCTGCTCCTCTGGGGCACAGCAGGCACCCCAAAACAGGCACTGCCCGCTCCAGGGGTACCCAGCTCCTGCTGCAGGCCCTCATGCCCAGGGAGACCCATGGCTGCCCACAGGCCTGTGCTGTGGGGTGCCCACAGGGCCGTGCTGTGTTCCATGTGCAGGGTTTGGAGGGTGGCAGCAGTGGCACGGTGGCACAGGGCAGGAGGGTCACCCACTGAGGCTGTGCCACTGTGGTTCCTGCTGTGCCAAGCATGGCAGGAACCACTGTCACCCTCCCAGGTGCCCTGGTGCAGGCCCTGTCACCCTCCCAGGTGCCCTGGTGCTGCCAGCCCGGCAATGCCACAATGCCCTCCCCCTGTGCAGGTGCCCATCCCCAGCAGTGCCCGCGGTGCCCGTGACCCCGTGCCCAGCCCAGGGGTGTAACCATGCTGTCTGTGTGTGGCTGGCAGGGGGAAGAGGAGCCCGAGGAGACCCCGAGCAAGGAGGAGAAGCAGGAGCCAGGCACGCCCATGAGGAAGGCCGGGCGGCCCGGGAGGAAGCGCAAGCATGCCCAGGTGAGCCACGGGCACGGTGCCAGCTGCGGGCACCGAGAGGGACAGGGGGGTGACAAACAGGCCCAGGGGGATGAGGGGACAGAGGGGTGACAAACAGGCCCAGGGTGGTGAGGGGACAGAGGGGTGACAAACAGGCCCAGGGTGATGGTGATGAGGGGACAGAGGGGTGACAAACAGGCCCTGGGTGATGGTGATGAGGGGACAGGGGTTGACAAACAGGCCAGGGTGATGAGGGGACAGAGGGGTGACAAACAGGCCCAGGTGATGAGGGGACAGACAGAGCTGAGGCCCCTCCACCCTTAGAAAGCTGCAAATCCTTTTTGGAGAAGTTTCTGGCAGCCAAAAGGGCTCGTCCTGTGCTGGGAGGTTTCAGGTCCAAGCTGCCTGTCCTGAGGTCCCTGATCCCTGTCATGCCTGTCCCTGTCCCTGGTCCCTGATCCCTGATCCCTGCCATGCCTGTCCCTGATCCCTGGTCCGTGCCATGCCAGCACCATGGAGGGACAGCAGCAATGCCAGGACAGCGGGCACAGCCTGCCCAGAGATGGGGGGGTGCCCGTCACTGTGTGCTCCAACAGTGCCACACTGTGCCAGGGCTGGGGCTGAGGCTGGTACCAAAGCTGGTGTTGGTGCTGGGGCTGGTGCCAGAGCTGTGCCAGAGCTGGTACTGGTGCTGGTACCAAACCTTGTGCCGGTACCAAACCTGGTGCCAGAGCCGGTGCCAGAGCTGGTGCTGGTACCAAAGCTGATACTGGTACTGGTGCCAACACCGGCCCTTTGTCCAGCGGCACCCGGTGCCAGCAGAGCAGAGCTGGCATGGCCAGCCCCAGGCAGTGCCAGGGCAGCCCCTGCAGATGTCAGCCACTAAAAATCTCCTCCCTGAGGAGAGCCCACTGTGCCAGGGGCACCAGGGCAGGCTGAGGGCAGCTGGCACTGCTGTGGGCACAGCTTGGCCTCGGGGGTGCCCAGCACCTGTGCCCAGGTGGGCAGGCTGTGCCCAGAGGGGCCTTGCCATGGTCAGTGCTGTGAGAGGGCACAGGGGGCTGGCTGGGCACAGCCCTGTGGGGACGGGTGTCACAGTGTGTGTGAGCTGTGCCAGGCCGTGCCAGGCTGTGCCAGGCTGCCCTGTGCCATGCTGAGCCACTCAGTGCCATGCTGAGCCATGCCATGGCTCCAGGACCAGCGTCCCCAGTGCCAGCTGTGCCTGGCAGAGGGACATCCCTGGCAGAAGGACATGCCTGTGGGTGACAGGGGCACCTTACCCGGCTGGGGTGGGCACAAGAGTCCCCAGACCCATGTGCCACCCCCTGTCACGCCCTTGGAGAGTGTCCCCAGTGTCACTTGGTGTCCCCAGGGCAGAGGGCAGGGCACGGGGAGTGTCCCCAGTGTCCCCCTGTGTCCCCAGGGCAGCGAGAAAGGCACAGAGATTGTCCCCAGTGTCCCGTGGTGTCTCGGGGGGTGTCCCCAGTGTCCCTTGGTGTCCCCAGGGCAGCAGGGAGGACACAGGGCCGTGCAGAGCAGCCTCCTTGGCGGGGCCCAGCCCAGGGCAGGGAGCAGCACAAAGGCGGAGCCCGTGCCCAGACCCGGTCCTGGGGCTGGAGCTGCAGGAAGCGCCGCTGGGGGGGGCAGGAAGGGACAGCGGGGCCAGGGACAGGGACAGCCCTGGGGACAGGGACACGGCCAGCCCTGGGGACAGGGACAGCGGGGCCGGGGAGGGGACAGGGATAGGGACAGGGACAGGGCCCAGGGCCAGCCCTGGGAACAGGGACAGGACTGGGAAGGGGACAGGCCACTTGAACCCCACAGCCCCCTGAACCCCACAGCCCCCCCAAACCCCACAGCCCCCCCAAACCCCAAAATCCCCAAAGCCCGCAGCCGCCCCAAGTGTCCCCAGCCCCGCTGTCCCGGCTCCTTCCCGTTTCCTGCCCTTTCCTCCCGCCCCGGCCCCTGCATTGTTCTCACACGGATGCGGCCCCGGCAGCGGCGGGAGCGGGGCCAGGGGCGTGGGACCCCTCAGCTGCATGGGGAGTGGCACCGGGACCCCTCAGCTGCACTGGGGACCCCTCAGCTGCATTGGGGACCCCTCAGCTGCATTGGGGAGTGGCACTGGGGACCCCTCAGGGACAGGGGGTGCTGCAGTGCCTGTGTTTGGGACCTGTCCTAGTCTGGGGTCCGTCCTGGTTTAGGACCCATCCTGATCTGGGACCCATCCTTGTCTGGGATCCCTCCTGGATCCCAGGACTTGTCCTGGTTTGGGACCTGTCCTGGTCTGAGCCCTGTCCTGGTTTAGGACCCATTCTGATCTGGAACCCATCCTGGTTTAAGACCCATCACAGTTTAGGACCTGTTGTGGTTTAGGACCCGTCCTGATCTGGGACCTGTCCTGGTCTGGGACCCTTCCCAGGCAGCCCAAGGAGGGACAGGCCAGGGGATGACAAGCCAGGGGTGTCAGGCCAGGGTGTCCTGTGCCCCGTGGCACCAGTTGGGTACCTCGTGGAGGAAGCAGTGCCCGTCACCTACCATGCCCCTGGCAGTGGGCAGCACCTGAGCTCACACCAAGGCCCCCAGCTGGACCGTGTCCCCTCCTGGGCTGTCACCAAACGGGACATTGTGGCACCTGTACTTCACTGGGGACAGGCAGGGAGGGTGCACTGCCCACCGTGCCGTCCTGGCATCACACTGTGCCACCGTGGCATCATGCCACCCTGGCATCACGCTGTGCTGTGGGAGAGCACCGGGGCCACCAGGAGGGAGTGGCAGCAGCTCCAGGGTCTGTCTGGGGTGCTCAGGGCCAGGGCTGGGCTGGGCTGTGCCTGTCACACACACACACCTGTCACATACACACCTGTCACATACACACACGTGTCACACACCTGTCATACACACCCCTGTGTGTTTGGTCCTGAGAGTGCCATGGTGGGGTGTCCTGGTCCTCAGGGTGACACAGCAGCGTGTCCTGCTCATGAGGGTGTCACACACATGTGTCCTGGCTCTGTGGCTGCTGTGACACCTGTCCTGGTCCCAGGGTCCCCTCCCAGGGTCCCTTTGGCAGTAGCACCTGTCACACCTGGCACACCCGAGGTGGCTCTGGCTGTCCTGGTCCCAGGGTCCCTTTGGCATGCCTGGCACCTGTCATACCTGGCACACCTGAGGTGGCTCTGGCTGTCCTGGTCCCAGTGTCCCTTTGGCATGCCTGGCACACCTGGCACACCCGAGGTGGCACTGTGGTCCCAGTGTCCCTTTGGCATACCTGGCACCTGGCACACCCGAGGTGGCACTGGGTGTCCTGGTCCCAGCGTCCCTTTGGCACACCTGGCACACCCGAGGTGGCACTGTCCCTTTCCACCACGATGTGCTGCTGTCCCCCCCTCCCTGTGCAATCACCAACCTCCCCTTTCCCCCCCAGCAGGCAGAGGGCAGTGACACCCCCAAGGACACAGCGGCCGCCCCCAAGTGCCCCCCGGCGTGCCCTGAGGCCGGCCCCGCCGAGCCGCTGCCCAACGGGGACATGGAGGGCGATGCCGAGGAGGCCGGGGGCAGCCCCAAGGGCGGGCGGCCCGAGGAGGACGAGGCACGGAGCCCCGCGGCCGGGGAGGCGGGCGGGGCCCTGGAGAACGGCCGCTGCACGCCCAGGGAGGGGCTGGAGCCCACCGACGAGGGGGACACGGCCCCCGCGGACCCGCAGAAGAAACGCGGCAGGAGGAAACTCCTGGAGGGCGCTGAGAAAGGTGAGAGAGAAACCCTGGGGATCCTGTGCCAGGGACACCCCCAGGGACACCCAGAGACACCCAGGGACACCAGGGACACCCCCCCAGCCCCACTGTCCTGCTCCACGAGGGCTCTGGGCTGGGCAGCACTGCTGCAGGAGGAGGAGGAGGAGGAAGGGCTGAGCCCCTCCATGCCATGCAGGATTTGGAGTGGGGGGCTGTTCCCACACCCTGCTGAGGGGTCAGCCCCAGCCTGGCTGGGGCACAGCTAAGCACAGGGGGTCCCCAGAGGTCCCAGGGCATTTCTGGGCCATGTCAGGGGATGCCCAGGTAGTGCAGCCCCCCTGTAGATCCTGGCCTGGCGCTGGGTGCCCAGGACACCAGGGACAGGGACAGGGATGGGGACAGCCCTGAGCAGCCCCCCGGTTTGGGGATCACCTGCAGGGAGGGCTGTGCAGGTGACCCCCAGTGTATGTGACACCTGCAGGGAGGGTTCTGCAGGTGATCCCCACGCTCCTGGGGACAGGAGCTCACCTGCTGGAGCCCAGGTGGTCCCTGTGGACCCCGGGACAGCCCTGTCAGCATTCCCAGCTCTGGTACTGGGGCCTTCCTGGCTGGAATCATCACAGACTGACCGGCCATGCCGAGCCAGGGACAGTCTGGATGGACAGGGAGCTGGGAAGGAGCTGGAAGGGGCTGGGATGGAATGGAAAAGGCAGGGATGGAATGGAAAGGGCAGGGATGGAATGGAAAAGGCAGGGGTGGAGGTGGCAGAGGCAGGGATGGCTGGGACAAGCAGGGATGGGGCTGGAAGGGGCTGGGATGGAATGGAAAAGGCAGGGATGGAGGTGGCAGAGGCAGGGATGGCTGGGACAGGCAGGGACAGAGCTGGAAGAGTCAGGGATGGAGCTGGGGCAGGCAGGGATGGCTGAGGCAGGCAGGGATGCAGCTGGAATGGGCAGGGACAGAGCTGGCAGAGGCTGGGATGGAATGGAATGGAAAAGGCAGGGATGCAGCTGGCAGAGGCTGGGGTGGCCGGGGCAGGCAGGGATGGCTGAGCCCAGCTGGGATGGAGCTGGAAGAGGCAGGGACAGAGCTGGCAGAGCCGGGGATGGAGCTGGAAAAGGCAGGCAGGGATGGAGCTGGGGCAGGCAGCGATGGAGCTGGAAGAAGCAGAGATGGAGCTGGCAGAGGCAGGCAGTGGTGGCCAGGACAGGCTGGGATGGCTGAGCCAGGGAGGGATGCAGCTGGCAGAGGTAAGGATGGAGCTGAAAAAGGCAGGGATGGCTGGGACAGGCTGGGATGCAGCTGGCAGAGGTAAGGATGGAACTGAAAGAGGCAGGGATGGCTGGGGCAGGCAGGGATATCTGGGGCAGGCTGGGATGGAGCTGGAAGAGCTGGGATGCAGCTGGCAGAGGCAGGGATGGTTGAGCCAGGCAGCGATGGAGCTGGCAGAGGCAGGGATGGCTGGGGCAGGCAGGGATGGCTGAGCCAGGCTGGGATGCAGCCAGCAGAGCTGGGATGCAGCCGGCAGAGGCAGGGATGGCCGGGGCAGGCTGGGATGGCTGAGCCAGGCTGGGATGGGATGCAGCCGGCAGAGGCAGGCCTGGCGGGATGCATGCACGGACGAGCCGCACGCTGCAGATGCTGCCGCAGTCACGAGGCGCAGCCGCAGCCGTGCTCGGGGGGAGCGGGAGCGGGGGGAGCCCCGGGCGGCCCGAGGGCAAACGGACCCGGCAGAGGGGGCTGCGGGAACGGGAACAGAACGGAGGGTGCGGTGTGCGAGCAGGACCGGGGCAGCTGTGAGGCTGTTGGGAGCTCCCTCCCTCCATCCTTCCATCCATCCATCATCCATCCATCCATCCATCCATCCATCCATCCATCCATCCATCCATCCCAGTGTCACACTGTGCCACCCCAGTGCTGTGCCAGCTGCAGGCACCACCCCAGTGTCACACTGTGTCCCCCCAGTGTCTACAGGCACCACCCCAGTGTCACACTGTGCCACCCCAGTGTCTGCAGGCACCACCCCAGTGTCACACTGTGCCCCCCGGTGCCCGTGCCAGCCCGTGGGTGCCCGCAGTGGGTGTGCGCCCCCCGTCCCGCCGCCCCCGCAGTTCTCAGCCCCCGGAACCCTCGGCGTTTATTTTTAGCCGCTTTCCTGGCAGCGCTCTCTGAGCTGCGCCGCGGATGTGCCGAGCACAGGAAGCAGCAGCGGGGCTGCGCCGCTTCCCCTGCCCGCGGGGGGGGCCCTGCCCCGGACCCCCAAAAACCCGCCCGGGAGCGACCCCTGCCCGGCACGGGGGCTCTGGGGGGGTCTGGGGGGCTCTGGATGGGCTGGGGTAGCCCCCTCTCCCCTCTGGAGCCCTGGGTGAGGGTCCCCATCTCCCCCTGGAGCCCTGGGTGGGGGTCTGATCTCCCCCCGGAGCCCTGGGTGGGGGTCTGATCTCCCCCCGGAGCCCTGGGTGGGGGTCCCATTGCCCTGCAGGGTCCTGGGTGGGGGTCCCATCGCCCTGTGTGGGTCTGGGGGGTCCCAGCCCCACACTGACACTGATGGCCGCTCTCTGCTCCATGTGCAGGCAAGGACGAGAAGGAGGAAAACAACAACTTCGACAGCCTGAAAATGGAGGCAAGTATGGCCTGGGGCTGCTCCCTGCCGGGCTGGGCACAGGAGATGGGCATGGCACACCCAGGAGATGGGCACAGCCCTACAGGAGATGGGCACAGCCCCACAGCGATCCCAGGGGATGGGCACAGCCCCACAGACACCCCAGGGGATGGGCACAGCCTCACAGCCCATCCCTGGAGATGGGCACAGCCCCACAGCCCATCCCTGGAGGTGGGCACAGCCCCACAGCCCCCCAGGCAGTGTGTTGCCCCTCATGCCCACCATCTCCCCCTGCTCCCTCAGCCCCAGGCAGATCCATGCCTGGATGGTGCCAGGGGTGCCCATCAAGGTGCAGCTGTGATGCCATGGCCTCTAGGGCATGTGCTGTGCCCCCTGTGCCATGTCCCCTGTGCAGTGCCCTCATCCCTCTCTTTGTACCCTGGCAGTGCCCTCAACCTTGGCAGTGCCCTCACCCCTCTCTCACCCCTGGCAGTGCCCTG
>JAHXMQ010001004.1:1847-16585 GCA_020466415.1 Ammodramus savannarum pratensis
GTCCTGTCCTGTTTGGGATTTGTACACAGCCCCTGGCTGGCAATGGGGCTGTGTACAAAGGTTGGTGACTCCACAGGCAGTGGGAGCACCAAGGCAGGGCTGTGCCCACCTGTGCTGTGCCCACCTGTGCTGTGCCCCCACCCTGTGCCCACCTCTGCTGTGCCGCAGTCGCACTGCTCGCCCGCCTCCACCACGCCGTTGCCGCACACGGCGCCGCTCTGCCGGGGCTGGCGGCTCAGCCGGGGGCTGCTGAAAAGGCAATCCCCTCTGCCCTGCTTCAGGAAGGTCTCAAAGTCCCTGATGCTGCAGTTGCTGAAGGCTTTTGACCCACTGAGATGTCTAAAATAAAGCAATGATCAGGTTATACGTTACACAAAGCAATAATCAGTTTATACCTTACACATTCACTGCCCCTCTCTCTCTCCAAAACTCCATGCAAGTCAAGGGCTCACCCAGACACTGACAGCCCCTGGGGTCTATTAATTCACCTGATCTACAGCTCATTATTAACAGAGATTGAAAAACATCCTCATTTTAGAGAGCAAAGGTCTCTTCTGTCAAATTAAGCGCTAAATTGCTATTTAATTAATTCTTTTTTTCTTCTTAGAGGAATAAAAGCAGGGATCTCTTCACTGAAATAATGGTATTGAAATAACTGAAATAACTGGTGTTCAGGCATTGGAATTGCTGCTCAGGGAGGTGGTGGAGTCCCCATCTCTGGAGGTGTTCAGGAAGTCACTGACACAGCACTCAGTGCTCTGGTCCAGTTGACAAGGCGTTCATTGGTCAAAGGTTGGACTCGATGCTCCTGGAGGCTTTTTCCAGCCTGAGTGATTCCATTTTTGCAGTGGAATGACAGTGCTGGAGGACACCCCTGACAAGGGGACACCGTGCATCCCTCCCTGTCCCTCCCTTCATGTGCCCCAGCCCTGCACTCCTCAGACAAACTCACAGCGCCTCAGGGCTCATGGTGCAGACACGTCCAGGGCAGCTGCAGCCTCGGGGGCTGTCGGGGCTCATGCCCAGGCTGTGGCCCAGCACCTGTGCCAGCAGCACGGAGAAGGACTCCAGGGTCACATTCCCATGGTACTGGAGGGAGGAGAGAGAGGAGCTGCCAGAGCTGAGCATTCCTTGCAGAGACACAGATCTTCCCACGAGCTCCATCCACCCCTGTCCATGCAGCCCTGTGTGCTGCTGAGGGACAGGCAAAGGACAGGGGGGACCATACCAGGGCCACTGTGGCAGCAGCATCTCTCTGACATGCCTTTCCTGGAGCTGCTGCACCCACCAGGGATCCTTGGTGCCTGTACCTGCAACAGAGCTGGGGTCACTGCTGGGTGTCCCAGGGACCCCCTCTGGCTGTGGTCACAAGGGATGGATGGCACCATTGCAGCTGCTGCATCACTAGGAGGAGTGGCTTAGAAGAAATACTTGGAGAATATTAAGGATTTAATAAATATTGATTTTTTTTTAAAGCATTTTTTGTCCAAGTTTCAACTTATATCGGTTTGATTGCTACCACATAACCTTTAACACCAATGAACCTTTATCTTACCCTAAGAGAGAAGCAATTTTGTGGGCCTGTGGATCCAGAGACAACTGTTTCCACTGTAAAAATCGCTGTAGAATGTCCTCTGTGTCCCCTGCTGTTGATATTTTATCCCCCTCTGCCCACAGCTCCAGGGAGGTCAGCACAATGGTGATATTAAGGGGATTAAACATCTGAAAGAATAAGAGAGGAAATCTGTTCTCACACCTTCCATTCATGCAGAGCCACCACTCTGCACACAGTAAACACAGGGGAAAGTAAATTGCTGCTGTCAGTGCCTCAATGACATCTGTAGCCAAAAAGAATGAACACACCTAAAGAATAAAGAGTTACAGCAAGAGGCCTGGGCCGAACTCCAATAACTTCAAAAGTGTTGGGGGTTTGGGAATAACTTCTCATTACACAAGTGAAGCATAAGACCACAAATGGAGTGAAAAACAGGATTGGAAGTTGGTTACAAGCACCTGGGAGCAAGGAGGTGAATTGGATCAGTGGGATCAGGGGAGAGGGAAGCAACCCAGGAGTCCTCAAAATGCAGGTTTGGCTGCCCTGAGGCAAACTGCCTGTTTATCTGTATATCTGCATGAGACATGGCCATCACACAGGGAAAGATGTTCTTGTGTGGCAGGCTGACATGTCCAGAGGAAAAATCTTCTCAGGAAACATGGAATTTTTAACATAACATCTTCCTAAACCTAAAAGCAGCTAGAAAAGAGGTGACCACTGCTAACATCAACATCCCTCTCATCCCCATCTCACTGCAGTACATACCAGAATTAAGAACTCACAT
Source organism: Ammodramus savannarum pratensis (assembly GCA_020466415.1). Classification (NCBI taxonomy): domain Eukaryota; kingdom Metazoa; phylum Chordata; class Aves; order Passeriformes; family Passerellidae; genus Ammodramus; species Ammodramus savannarum. The sequence continues at coordinate 4,187 of JAHXMQ010001004.1, forward strand.
TGTTGATTAAATTGAAGGCCTGGATTACGTTCTGTGTTGCAGCATTTGGGTCTGATCCCATATAGTTGTACTGAAAAACAACCCAAGAGGACACAAGGGCAGACAAGGTGCTTACCATGCCAATGTTGGAACACTGAAATGATTCCCAACACTGAGCCATGGAGCTACAAACTCATGTTCCTTATTTCCTACAAAATCCACAGCATGAGGAACTTTTCAAAACAGAAAATAAATCCATGTAAAAGCTGGGAAATGTTACCATTCCCATGCTCATAGAAGTCAAAGAAAAGGAAAAAGCAGCTGGCATGGACTTACCAAAGCCTTGTCCAAAACCACGTACACTGTGAGGTATTTGGGAGATTGTGCAGCAGCTGAGAGGGGCTAAAAGAGAAAATGGGCTTCAAAGGACAGATTCTGCATTCTCTGGTCTCCTCACTGCTGCTGCTGGCTGTGCTTGTGTCCAAGTGTGTGGCCACAGACAGACAGAACACCTTCCAGCAGAACCAGGTCCCTCCTCACAGGACAGGGGCAGCAGCAGCACTGTGAGCACAGGCAGCACTCACCTCATCACCATCATCATCCTCAGGGGCCTTGTCCAGCACGTCCCAGGCTGCCAGCCCACCCTGCCCTGCCTCAGGGGGGCTCTGGGCAGGGGGAGCTGCTGCCCTCTGCTCCTCACCCACTCGGTACAGCACGTGCTGGAAGGCAGGGGAGTAGCCCAGGGGCTGGATGCTGTAGCTCACGTTCTCAAACTGCAGCAAACCCCTGCCAGGGCACCAGCACTGCCCACCTGCTCCTGGGCACTGCCCCAGGTGTTTGCTCTGCAGGCCAGGCTGCCAGGGAGGGCAGCACAGGGACAGTGGGGCTGCTGCTTTACCTGAGCCCTGAGCAGGTGTTGAGGGTCACTGCTGAGCTGGGGAAGCCATCGATGTAGCCCCTGTAGTGGCAGCCTGCCTGTGACATGAGAGAGGACAGGGAGCCCTTCCATGGCTGGGCAGGCCATCCCCTTCATCACCATCCCCTTCATCACCATCCCCTTTATCACCATCCCCTTCACCACCATCCCCTTCATCACCATCCCCTTCACCACCATCTCCTTCATCACCATCCCCTTCATCACCATCCCCTTACCCACCACCCCAGCTGGAGCAGCTGCCTTGGGCAGAGACAAACAAACTCAACGTGGACAAACACAGCCCAAAGCAAAACCAGGTTACCTCAGAGTGGGCAGAATCAGCATGCAGAGATCCCTGCTCACTGGCCACGTATGTCTGGAAGTCATCAGATAAAAAGGCACTGCAAGAGAGAGGTGAAAATTGAGGAACTTACAGCAGCATCTCAAGCTTTTTGCTTCTCAAGCTTCTTGCAGCCACTGGCAGTCAGGGCAGTGGCAGGGCCAACTCACTGCTGCTGCAGGTGGATGGTGTAAGGCTTCCCCTCGATGCTCAGGGTGTAGGACACTGCCTCCTTGTGCATACAGAAAAGCAGAGAAGGGGAGAAATAGGGAGTTGGGAATAGCACAATCCACAGGCTGCTGTGAACAGCAAAGGGGGAGCACAGCGTGGCTGCAGCCATCGTGGTGCTGGCAGTGCCACTGTTACAGCTGCCACCACATCTGGACTCCCCCAGCACTTTTATTCAACTGAACCCTCCTTCCCCAATCTCTGTTACAGCTGCCACTACATCTGTACCCTCCTCAGCCCTTTTATTCAGCTGAACCCTCTTTCCCCAGCCTCTGTTACAGCTGTTACCACATCTGTACCCTCCTCAACCCTTTTATTCAGCTGAGCCCTCTTTCCCCAGCCTCTGTGACAGCTGCCACCACATCTGTATTCCCCCAGCCCTCCTCTTTAGCTGAACCCTCCTTCCCCAGCCTCTGTTACAGCTGCCATCACATCTGGACTCCCCAGCCCTCCTCCTTCCCCAGCCCCCCAGAGCCCCCCAGCACCGTGCCTGCTTCAGCCCCTCCTCTCCTTTCGTGCTGTTCCCCAGCTGTTGCGGGACTGTGATCTGGGACCAAGCCTGCCCCCCAACAGGGGACAGAGACCCCCATGGCTGGGCCCAGTGCTGGCGGGCTGGGGGCTCAGGGGGGCCCTGCCCAGCCTCGTGCAGCAGCTCCAGGAGCAGCAGGAGCAGCAGTGGTGGCATTGCACAGAGTGGCCCCATGGCTGGCCAGTAACTGCCCCCCAGTAACGGCCCCACAGCCCACCAGTAACTGCCCACAGGTAACAGCCACACCAGTAACAGGCCCCCCAGCCCTTAAAGCAGAGGCTGAGGCAGAGATTTGTACAAAACTGGCATCTTTATTGCTTGTTGGGGCTGTACAAAGGGGTTGGGAGCAGCTCTTGGGCCGCTGCAGAGGGGGACACAGCTCCCGACCTGCCCGGGACAGGTATCCCTAAACTTTACAAAAGAAAGTCAGTAGTCATCTTCAGCATTCACCACCAAAATCTGGAGCCATTTCCTGTCCTTGGCATTGCTCCTCACACCACACATCCCTGCTGTTCCAACGGGCACGCCGGGAGTACAAAAACTCTTTGTCTATGAAGGCACCATGTTCAGCATAGTTTAGTTCACACACACACTCAAGTACATCTCTCTGGATGACTTCACTCCCTGGATCCCCTCCTCTTTCCCCACCCTCTGACCAGGGCTGGAGATGGGCTGCATCCAGCTGCAGAGCTCACTGTGACAGACAGACAGACAGACAGACAGACTGCCCGCTCAGGCAGAGCAGGACACAGCAATTAGGAAGTCATTGATTATCTTGGAACAAAAAGGAGACCCCCACCAGTACAGTTGGTGAAATTCTAGGTGACATTTTACAGATTTTAATGGTGTTATAAATCTTAATCTAAGTTTATGGGAAACCACAGGAGTTCAAGTATTTTATTACTGCACACACTATATATATATTTATGTATGTATATACAGAGAAAAAGATTATTTTTTTGGCAATATTAGGGGGATTTTACAGATTGAGCTGTGCTTGTGGCGAGCACAGAGCGAAACAGCCCAGCAGGCTCTTCAGCACTTATCTCACTTTCAGCAAGTTTGTGCAAGAGAACCTCACTTTTAGCAAGTTGTGCAATAGATTTCTACTTGTGACCACGACATCCAGCTTCTACCCACAGCACCACAGGATCAGGATCTGCAGCTCCCTCTCCTGAGCACCTCTGCTCAGGAGGAGTTCCAAAATCCAGTCTAGCCCATGGTGCAGGAGCACAGGGCAGCCCAGTCTGACACACAGCAGCCCTGACTGACACCACAAGGGCTTGGCTGTTAAATTCAGGGTGCATCAGCCACCAGGCTCTCATTTAAAGTGCTCAGAGAAGCTCTGGTGGTCCAGGCAGAGACACTTTCCACTTCCCAGTGTTCTGCAGGGACTGCTGCTGTCTTCAGACCTCAATTAAAACCTAGCAGCAGCCCATTGTTTAAAACCAGAATATGGCCGTGTCTTCTCGTACCTTTATCTTCACTGCCCATCCATGAATTAGTGGGAATTAGTACAGGAGTCTCGTTTAGCCACTCTCTAATTAAAAAGCATTAAACTCAGTGCTCCTATAGCACAGCTTAGTGTCAGTCAGCATGGAGTTAAGAATTTAAGTGCATTATTATGCATCTATAAACATATATACATGCATAAACATGTTTAAAATATATCTCTCTTCCTGAAAAGTCCTCTGAGATCTCATTCCATGGGAAACACTTTCAGTCCACGCAGAGTAACTGTAAATTAACTGACAGATCTCCTTGCTTTACAAACGGGTTACTCCAATTCCTCACTGCACAATCAGAGAGACAACACCAAATCAGACAATTTCCTTACCAGGGCTCGTGGCAGAAATGGGGAATCCCAAAGCCACGTGCTGGATTTCAGGACTATTTCCCTGCTGCCAGCCTGGCTGCAGCGGCAAAGCTTGGACAGAGCGAGGGACAGGCTGGGTGTTTCAGTCCCTGGAGCTTTGGTCGAGGTATTTATTGAGTGTAAAGTTCTACATTCCCGCTGGGGATGTCTCGTTTGCCCTGTCCCAGGCTGCAGAGGGAGGCTGCCGGCACTGCACTGCCACGGGATGCCAGAAGGGGAACTGCAATTTCAGCTGTCGCAGCTCAGAAAGCTACTTGGGAGGCAGAGGCGCCGGTCGGGAGGGGAAGTACTGTCCCTGAGGTAAACATTTCTGCTGGGCTGGAGGCGGTCCCTGAGGTACAACCTTCTGCTGAGGGGGTGGAGGCCTGCAGGGGACACAGGAGGAGCCGTCAGTGCCACAACATCACACCCCATCCTGCCCCATCACAACCCTCAAACCCCATCCTGCCCCACACACCAGCCTTCACACCAACATTCACCCCAAAAATGCCATGCTCAAACTGTGCCTTCAATGGCCTGAAATCCTCTGGGAACCCCCATCTGGTAAAACTCACCTTTAGTATTCACAGGGAACCCCCAATGAGGGGAGAGAATGATGCATCTGACTCCATCTTATCAGAAAGCTAATCAATTATTTTATTCTATGTTGCATAGTATATATTATTCTATACTATATATATTATTCTATACTATATATATTATTCTATACTATATATATATTATACTATACAATATATATTATTCTATACTATATTACATTTCATCTAAACTGAATCTGTCAAGCACTCAACTCTGCTCACACTGCACAGAATCTCATGACTGTCCTCACACACACACACACACACACATACTTGGCCCTGACAGGCCAAGGAAACACAACACCATCACTGTGGGTAAACAATCTCCATATTGCATTCTACTTTGGCACAAACAGGCACAGCAAATGAGATAAGAATATTCTTGGGAAGGGAAGAACAGCGCCTTGCTTTTCTCTGTGAAGAGAAATGTGGGGCTAAACACTTGGCACTGATAGGCCAAGAAAACACAACACCATCACTGTGGGTGAACAATCTCCATATTACATTCTACTTTTGTAGTAGAAAAACAATAATAATTGCTTTTCCTTTCTCTGAGGTCCAAAGAATGTGAAACCCAGGAATATTCTTGGGAAGAATTGTGCTTTGCTTTTCTCTGGGAAGAGAAATGTGGTGACACACACCTTTTCTCCAAAGATCCCCCAACCCAAGAGCCCCCCAACATGATCTACATTAGGATGCTCCCCCTCAGCATTGGCACATGCTGGGTCTGTGTGTGGCACAGCACAGCACTGCATCTCACAAGCACAACTCAAAAATAACACGAAACACACAGGAAAACTTCCTGCTCAAAGTTAAGAGAAATGGTTTTGCACTTGGCCATAGCATTCACAAATCAGCACAATGACAGATTTGTGAGTAATTTGCTTTTAAGCTGACTATTTTAACAGGCCTTTCATCCACCTGCTGGGCTAATCTGCCTGCACAGCAGCGCTCTGAGCCTCATCCATCACCACACAGCCGTGACAGCGCACCATGAACGCGCTGCCTTCCAGGGTGAAGTGAAGGAGAAACTCCTCCCGGTGAAAAATCAGCCCCACTCACACACAACACATGATGGAACACCCCAGGAGTGACAGCCAGGACAAGAAATGCCATCAGTGCCCCTGCCAGGGGCACTGCAGTAACTGCACTGACCTGCTGGGCACCCTCGGTGCCTGCTGCACTGGGTACTGTGGTGGGGAGTAGTAGGGCTGGTGGAAAGCCTGCTGGGGGTGCTGGTTAACTGGGTAAGCTGGCACAGGAAAGGTGTTGGGATGCATATCCTGCAAAAAATAACACAAAGAGAATGGTCACCAACTGCACGGAGGGAATAGAAATATTTACGTCAGGGAATCGAAATATTTACGTCAGGGAATCGAAATATTTACATCGCTAAATAAGTGAGGTTCAAGAAGGTTGCAAAGCAGCTTGGCAATATCAGAGGTGCTCTTTCCTCTGAGAAACTCAGCAGGAAGAAGCAACAGCAGTCTGGAAACTGCTGGATTTTGAAAAATACAGAAAGGCAGATCACCACAGCTGGATTTCTGTATTTTGAAAAATACAGCAAGGCTGATCACCACAGCTGGATTTCTGTATTTTGAAAAATACAGAAAGGCTGATCACAATAGCCTTTGGTTTGCTCTGGGAGTGTGCTCTGGCTGTTTGTGGCTTTCAGAGGACAACTGCTCTGACAAGGAGAGAGGACTGGGCATCTGTCATGAGGAAAAGGGAGCAGCAAAGCAGGTAAACCAAGCACAGCCTGGGACAACACTTAAACTGGGAAACTGAGGAGCCCCCCACAAAACAAATATTCTCTCTGCTTTTTATAATATAATTTTCAGAAGTGAAGAAGTAAGTTTAAAGCTTTTATTAGGGCAAAAGTTAGAGCCACTGCCTTCATGTCTTTACTTGAGAGTCACAAACAGAGCAAGGGAAGGTGTCTGGTTCCTACCATGGGCACAGCTCTTGGAGGATAAGGCATGCCACGGGAGAAGCCTCTTGGCTGGTAGTCCCTGGGCTCAGTGTCTGGCCGAGGAGGAGGTGACTGAAGTGACCTGAAATCCAATGGATATGGGCTGAGTGAGCACATAACCCAGACACAACCCCTGTGCATGCTGTGAACCCAGGCACTGTGAACCTGAGCTGCATTTATACCATCTTAGCACTTATCAAGCGTGAGAAAGATAATATTTAATATTACAATATTAATATTTACAACATTATTTGTAAATAATAATATTTACAAATCTAATAAACAAAAACAACCTTTTCTCAGTTCAAGACTCTGGCAGCTTCCCTCTATAAAAAGATCAGACACGAAAATATAAAGCTCTATCATCAATGCACAAGAATAAACATAATAATAAAGAGAAAACTCTCTGCTCTCTTGATTTGAGATGGATTTATCTTTTCTGTCATTGCCAGAGGCAAGCTGCATGTACCATTGACATCCTGGGACTGGGAAATGCCTCCACACTTTGGCATGACTGGTGTAAACAACCATGCATGGATTTTGCCCAGTTCCAGAGCAGAGAAGGCAGAAAGGAGGAGGCACTCACGAGTGGCAGCGGGACATGAGCCTCCTGCAGCTCCTCTTCAGCCTGTCCCTCCTGGCAAAGGCCAGAGCAGCAGCCACGAGCAGGGGCAGCACCAGGAAGAAGAAGACCAGCAGCCCATTGCGCAGGGAGGTGTCTTTGTCTGAGGGCACAAAACCACGGGGAAGAAATAAATATTCTCTGCTTAGGTAGGAATGGTTCTGTAACTGCTTTCCATTTTTCATAGGCAAAACCCCAAAGAATCCAAGAAGATAGATGCCCAAATAGATCCTTTCTGTTTATCTGTTAGAGCTGACACCCCAGGCTGCAGGAGCACATTAAATTAGGAGATCAATCCTCATTTTTCATGGCTGTAATGTTTCATTACTAAAGATTTTATGAGAGAGGAAAACAGAGCTTCTGCCTTTTGGGCTGATGGTAAATCTACCTCTTCTCCAGCCACTGTTTGCTGTAGACAAAGAACTTGGGTTCTTCATTTTGACATTTTTACATGCAGCAATTTCTCCCCTGCAGGCTGTACCAAAACAGCCTTTCCCTTTTTCTGGCTGATGATTTGAGGGATCTGCCTGAGCTCCAGTGTTCTTCTCCAGCCTGTTATTGCATCAGAGTCCCTAGCCTTCCCAAAGCCACAGCAGCTTATGAAAAACAGTCTTCAGGATCATTCTTGCAGCCCACAGAAGTTACACCAGTCCCATCTTTATATCCTCCACATGGACACAGCAAGTTTTCTCCAGATTAGTGTGACCGTGTTCACAGGGGTCTGAGAATGAGGGAGGAGATGAGGATCTGACTCTGTGTTTCAGAAGGCTTGATTGATTATTTTATTATATATATTATATTAAAACTATACTAAAAGAATAGAAGCAAGGATTTCATCACAAAGCTAGCTAAGAATAGAAAAAGAAGGAATGATAACAAAGGCTTGTGGCTCAGACTCTTTGCCTGAGCCTGCTGACTGTGATTGGCCATTAATTAGAAAAGACCACATGAGACCAATCACAGATGCACCTGCTGCATTCCACAGCAGCAGATAACCATTGTTTACATTTTGTTCCTGAGGCCTCCCAGCTTCTCAGGAGGAAAAACCCTAAGTAAAGGACTTTTCAGAAAATATCATGGCTACAAATCAGAGCTTGGCTCTGGCTTCCTATTTCACCTTCAAACCCTCAGTGAGCAGAGCAAGCTTCCAGCTCTGTCAATTTGATTTCTCTTGTGCAGGAATCATGCTTCCCTTCACTGGAGCTTCCCTTCCAAGCCTGGATACAGGGAAATCCAAGAGGATCTTTGTTCTGAAGTGGCAGAAATCCCCTGAACTAAACCAGATCCTTACACATCCCTAGCCCAGCACCCCGGGACAGAAGTGCAACACCTTGAGCACAAAACCTGTGCCAGAATTCTTTGCCAGTGAAACCCTGAGGTGCCTGGGTTCACCAACACGTGGGGCAGCCCTGGAGCACCCAGCCCCAGCCCAGGTCCCACAGCCACTTGCCATTGTATGGAGGGCCACTGTCCACGCTGCCCCCGTAGCCCTTGGAGTCACAGAAAGGAGGAGCCCAGCCTGCTTCACAGTGGCAGTTCCTGTTGTTGTTGCACACCTGCATGCCAAAACACAAACACTCTACTCAGTCACCTCCATTTCTGTGCATTTCAATCTGCATTTCAGCCATGACCTGTTCTGTCCTTTGTTGCTCAGCCTGCAGACTTTTACCCAGTTACTCCACAGCCCTTGGCCAGGCATGCCAAGATTTCACATGACTGAGCACACACAGCACTGCTCAGGAAGAGCTTCCAAGGATTAGCTATCCCAACAGCTTACACACCATGGCTTTTACTTGTTTGTTTCTTTTCTTTGTGAGATGCAGAGTCAAATTTCATTAGCAACACTGGAACTGGGAATTCTTGCCTGGCAGAGAGTTGTGTCAAAGATTTTTTGACACTGCTACAGGTTCTCTTGCCTAGAGGCATTTTATAGAGAGTTTTACAGTTGGATAAAACAGAAAATAAAGTTACTGATCACCTCTCTTTCCCTGCTTACCCCATGCCCATGGCACTGCTTCTCCACATCACAGTCGTAGTTCAGGACAGAGGCACTCACACACTGGAAGTGCCTGCAGATCTGGGGAGCAGAAATGCACACAGATGAGGGATGATGGCATTTCAGTGCCCCCTTCCCTGCTCAGATCCCTGCTTCTTTGCTGCCACAAAGCCTCACACACTCTCACTGATAATTCCAAGCTCTGCACAAACTCTGCTCCACAAAAGGCCTCTCAGCATGGGGCTGAGCTGGCACTGGAGCCTTTTGTCTGCAGTCTGAATGTAAAGGAACAGCAATTAAATTGTGCCCAGTAAGGACATGTGGAATGCACATTCCTCTGCTAGGGCTAAGCTTCTGCACTCTTTAGTTTGGTTGGATTTTAATTGAAAGTTGTCTTCGAGGCATTTGTGTGGGTCTGGCTCTTCCTGCTCATTGACAGAGCAAAGTTTCTGGCTCTCAATGAACTCAATTTCTTTTGCTTCACTTACAAATGAAAGGCTCATTAGAGGTTTGGTGCACATGCAGTGCAGTACTGGGCAGTGGGGGCAATCAGTGGACTCATGTCATTTTATATTAATTACAGGCATCCAAAAATAATGGTCATAACTATTCATGAAACACTGCAGCTGAAAATTTTAACTACAAGCATCCAAAAATAATGGTCATAACTATTCATGAAACAGTACAGCTGAAAATTTTATTCCCATGAATACCCCAAATTATTACATTAGGATAGCATTTTAATTTTTTTTATTACCTTTCCATTATCACACTTGGTGCCTTCATTCACCATTCCTGGGTCTGGGACATCAGAGCCCAGCTGGAAATCCACTCCCCAGCACGTCTGATGGGTGCCTCTGATGGGAGTTTGGATAATAGCAGGCTTGATTCCAAACACAGGCATGGCTTTCACATTTTCACACTGCAGCTTCCCACACATGGCATTCCTACAACAGCAACACAGGAACACTGTGGTGATGCCTGAATTTATTCTTAGAACCACACCACCATGTGCTTGATGCCATCTTTCATTTCTACTGGAAGATGCTACTTGAAAACAAAATTGAGGCAACTTGACAAATAAAACTGAACTGGGCTTCATTCCAGTGCTGCAAGAGTAGTTTATCCCTTCTTTCTGTAAGCTGTTGGAATCTCTACATTTAGGAAAACATGATGATTTGCTTCTCATCTTCCCATATGTGATCACTTAGGGAAAGCACAATCCTTGACAGGAGATGTGGAACATCCTCTCCTCAGCACAGCCCTGCATCCCTCCCCTACAACACCCCAAAGTGACACCACAGCACCCAAATACAGATCCCCAACCATTTATTTCAGCACTTCCCAGTGCACTGGGCTCAACTCACGAGCTGGAACATTTCTTGTAGTCATGGCCATGGAAACCACAGTTGCCAAATCTGTCCCCCTTGGAATTCACTTCAGCAAAGCAAATGTCGGGAGCTGCTTTGGCTTCTGCAAACAACCCAGAGAGAGGAGCCACGTTACCCAGGCACAGAAACATCTCCCACAGGACCTCCTGCACCCACAGCAACCACCCTGCTACACCAAGTGTTTGCCATGAGCTTAGCAACTTGGGCAAAACACTAAAGAAGTTATAATGTCAGAATTACAAGGTTCCAAGTTTAAAAACTGAGAAAAACAATTACTTAACCTGGTATTTTTTGATATTTCTTTACAGATCTATAGAGCAGAAACCCTACTGTACCAGCAAACATAAGTGCAAGAAATTATGGCTTGGATCCCCAGCACAAAACTAAATGTAACACAGGAAGAATGCATGACCATGATGCTAAACCATTACTACCACTGCTCCAAATACTCTGCCAAAGCCAGCTGGTCTCTGTTAGTGACAAGCAAATAAATATATTTTAAATAAATTTAGAGTATTTATAGGAATGTGCCCCCTGTGGACAGACGGACAAAACCATCTTTTGTTTTTTTAAAAAGGAAATAAGCCTAGAAGTTTTTCTCTTCAATAAGGTGAAAAGGCATCTCATAAGACTTAGGGGACTTCACCTCAAACTTAAGGATAGCTAATTGGATAAGAGCCAAAAAGTTTTGCTTGGGCAATTTACTAGAAAAATAAGAGAACAAAGAAACAAATTGCTTTTGTGAGGTGTTTTACCAGGGGCAGGAGGGCCTCTTGCACCTGGATCAGTTTCTCTGTAAAGAGTTTTGTTATTTTACCTTTTATTAAAATCTTTTTGTTTATAACACTACCACAAAAGCCATCCTAATAATTTTATGGCTTCTGAGGTAGCTGAGCTATCTTGGGTGTGAAATAGATCTCCAAGAGCTTGAGGAGACCCATACTTGATGTATTCTTTACTTAACACCTCTTAGAAAGATGTAACCCTGTGGCATTCCTTACTGGAGCCAAAGATGTCCTGGCACTGAGCTTTTTTCTGTAAAGAATTTTGTTATTATGCTTTTTAATAAAACCTTTTTGTTTCCTACACTATCACAGAAGCCATCCTGCTAATTTTATGCCTTCTGAGGTAGCTGAGCTATCTTGGGTGTCAAATAAATCTCCAAGAGCTTATAACACCTGGCTTGAGGAGACAAATATTTCATGTATTCTTTAGTTACATCTCTTAGAAAGACTGTAACCCTGTGGCATGCCTTACTGGAGCCAAAGATGTCCTGGCACTGAGCTTTTTATCTGTAAAGAATTTTGTTATTTTGCCTTTTAATAAAGCCCTTTTGTTTCCAACAAAAGCCATCCTGCTGATTTTATACCTTATACCTTCTTTATACCAGCTACCTTCTAAGGTAGCTGAGCTATCTTGGGTGTGAAATAAATCTCCAAGAGCTTAGGAGACCTGGCTGGAGGAGACCAATATTTCATGTATTCTTTAGTTACACCCCTTAGAAATTTTGTAACCCTGTGGCATTCCTTACTGGAGCCAAAGATGTCCTGGCACTGAGCTTTTTCTCTGTAAATAATTTTGTTATTTTACCTTTTAATAAAACCCTTTTGTTTCCAACAAAATCCATCCTGCTGATTTATGCGTTCTAAGGTAGCTGAGCTCTCTTAGGTATGAAATAGACCCCCAAGAGCTTATGAGACCTGGCTGGAGGAGACCAATATTTCATGTATTCTTTAGTTACACCTCTTAGAAAGACTGTAACCCTTACTGGAACCAAAGATGTCCTGGCACTGGGCATCGTAGTACTGGCACACGCCGTTGTAGCAGTAAGCCTCCTGGTTGTGGCAGGGGTGCCCGTTCTGCACGGTGAAATCTGCCTGGCAGAACTGGGAGGTGCCATTGCAGTACTCAGGGAGGTCACACTCGTTGGTGCTGGCACGACACTCGGTGCCTCCAGGGAGCAGCTGAGCAG
>JAHXMQ010001004.1:18301-31833 GCA_020466415.1 Ammodramus savannarum pratensis
TCCCCTCTAATGTATAACCCTCCTTTTAATTTTTAATTGTTATGGAATTTAGGGTTTTTTTCTTCCCCATTGTTTCTTTCATCTTTCAATGTCTAATTTCATTTCTCAGCAAACCTAAAGTTTATTTATAAAAGGAAATCTCTTTTTCCATTCATCAATCAGTGGAATCCTTCCCATTGTTTCTTTCATCTCCCAGTGCTGGTTTTATCTCCCAGCAGCCCCACAGCTTGTTTGGGAACACAAATCCCCCACTCCTCTCCCTGGGAGCAGAAGGAAGGAGCTGCACTCACAGGACAAACTGGGCGCTGTCGTGTCTCCGCCGCAGAACGAGATTCTTCTCTCGCCACTGCACGAAATTTGCCAGCACATCCCCAGCCCCTCCATCTGTGCTGATGATGTTCTGGTGCTTCCAGATCTCCAGCCCAACCAGCACGATGCGGATGTTCAGCATAACGTACATCTGGGGAGAAAAATAGGAGAAATATTCATTTATAGCTTCAGATAAAAACAAGTGTCTGGTGTCTTGTGTTTCCCTCGTGGCAGGAGGAATGATGAATCTGACTCCGTGTTCTCATAAGGCTAATTTATTATTTTATTAAAGAATAATATACTAAACTATACTAAAGAATAAAGACAGAAGGCTAAAAAAATAATAATGAAAACTCATGACTCTCTCCAGAGCCTCAACACAGCTTGAGCAGGACTGGCCATTAAAACAATTCACATGAAACCAATGAAACAATCTCCAACTACATTCCAAAACAGCAAAACACACAAGAAGCAAATGAGATAATTCTTGTTTTCCTTTTTCTCTGAGGCTTCTCAGCTTCCCAGGAGAAAATCCTGGGCAAAGGGATTTTTCAGAAAATGTGACAGTGACATTGGTGTTATAGATCTTACTGCAAGCATCCATCTTTGCTGTGTGGGTTTGAATTTTTTTTCACAGCCAGTACACAACTGGAAGCACCAGAATGCATTTTCCCTGTGATTCAGACCTTCATTAGCTACAGGATCAATGCTTAAATGCCACACTGGCTACATTGTAAGACAACACCAAACAGAAATAAAAAGTCTCAATTCTGACAAGTATCACGTGAAATAGTGGAGTACCAAACATGCTTTTTCTCTAACCTTTACACAGACACAAGAATTGCAATAATTGCAACAATCTGTCCTGTCACTTGCTGGATGTAGCACAGGTTGGAAGAGTTTCCTAAACTAATTCTCAAGGTGGATAAGTGCTGATGAATTTAGAGATGGAAAAGCTTCCATGGGGATGCATTCCCCAAAGTGGCACCAGAACAGAGCCCAGGATGGACATTTCCAAAAGGCAGCAGGGCTGCAGCACACAAAAGTCCCTCCTACTCACACTGTCAAGGAAGTTTGCCAGCTGCACCATGTGCTCTCTTACTTCTGTTTCACTCTTCCCAAAATCTTCAAACTGCAAGACAAAGAAACTTAGCTTCATGAAGAGAAGAGATGGAGACAACAGTTTGAAAAGGAACAGAACATTTTTGCCTGGCTCCAAATCTCCAAGAAGATGCAAACCAATTCAGCAACAGCTTCACTGGTGCTGCTCAGCAGCTCAGTATTCCAAAGCCAACAGCAAAGGCAGTTTTTATTACATGATTTCCTTACATCAGGAGATTCCTTGCTAACAGAACCTCTCCCTGTCTGATGGCTGACTTCTTTTCTGAGGAGGATTGCATTGCACACATTTATCCACTTCCAGGGTAGCATATTTGTACAACTTGGGTAAATTGTCAAGTGTTTTTTAACAATCCATTTGGGAGTAATGAAATCTGAGGGCTTTCCAGGCCCTCTCCTGAAGAGAAGGGAAAAGAAAAAACACACAGAACTCCCACCTTTTCTTTATCCACAACTATGAACAGCTCCACATATCTTGTCTGGTGCAGGACTGCCCTCTTCCTCTGGGGAAAAAGAAATAAAATATTTTAGATAACTTCAGATTTATTATTTCAAGTGTAAACAAAGAAAACCCTCATGACATTGTCATATTTCACTTGATACCAGCAGTGGTTTGAGACACACCCAAAGCACACAGTGCCAAATCCAGGCAGTGTAATCCAATGCAATGAGAGTCTCTGTGTTTCACACTAAAACTCAGCTGCACAAAGACTCCCCTTGTTTCAAAAGCAAGGCACCTCTGCACAAATTGCTTTGGAAAGTCACCACATACTTTGATAAAGGGGCAGAAAGATTCTACCAGTAAATACCAATGACTTGGATGTGAAATACAACATTTCTTCATTCTCCTGCTTTCATTTCAACCTTATTCCTGTACAGACAGTCCTTGAAGGACAAGGGGGACTTCACACCAAACTGCTACTGTGATGGTGATGATGGTGAGGAGGATGGAATAAACATGACAATATTCTCCTGGCTTCTGATGCAGTATTTTGTTAACAAGCCTCTCCATGATGAGGGTCATGCTCCTGCCCTTAGAAGTCCCCCCAAAAATTCTGGGAATATTCTAATAATATTGTTTTCCTTTTTCTCTGAGGTTTCTCACCTTCCCAGGAGAAAATCCTGGCAAAAGGATTTTTCAGAAAATATGACAGTGACATTGGTCATGCCATGTGCAGAAGCAGGAGGAGATTGTGGCAGCTTTGGGGAAGAAACTGAGCTGTCCCTTAGTGCAAACCCCCCAAACCATAAACCTGTGGTATGCACTAAGTCCCAGGAAATCTGATAAGCTGCTTGCACACTCTGAAATGAACTCACAAAACCCCTTGTGAGGGACTGGGCAGGACTTACCCGCAGCAGCTGGGTCATGCTGGGATGGAGCTCTCCCTCTGCCTGCTCCCCTTCCTGGCCTGCAGTGGTTACTCCACACTCTGTGGGCTCTTTCTTCACATTCTCCAGTCGATATAAAATGTGTTTAGAGCCAGAGGAGGGATCCATGGGCTCAATCCCATAGGTGACATTCCCTATTGTCACCATACCCCTAAAATAAGGCATTGTGTAAGAAATCTGGCATTGAGCACAGAGGAGAGTTAGCCAGAATTTTATTTTACTGGATAACCAAAGCCTGCCTATACCTCAGCTCTTGTGAGCCAGCACACTTCACAATTCCACATTTCCAAAGGCCTTGCACTGAGCAGGGCCTTACAAATGCAGGGCATTAAATAACTCTGAAGGCTCTGCAATGCTCTAGGAATTACATCCCAGCTCTTAAACAGAAATTCTTTAGTTCAAATACACTACTACCACTCTTGACATGGCTCTGTAAAAAATACAATATATGGCACACAATATATGGCAATTAGCACAAAGCAGAAAACAATTCCATCAAACTTGAGGTGCATAAGGTTTAAAGCCAACTTTGTGAAATTTGGAGATAAGTGTTCAACATTCCACTTCTGCAATAGGTACAGTTGTCATGACTATCTGTGTAAGTTAAAAAAAGAACTTATTTTTTAAGTTATTTTGCAAATATGCATCAAAAGCAACTTACTGCATTCTGGTAACAATCTGCATTAATAATTATTTGATTTCAAATATCTGTGAACTCCTTGAATAAAAGGACACCAGCACCAAGGCAGCTCAGTGCAGGCAGTGACAGTGAAAAGCAGAAATGGGTTTTGGCTTCAGAGCCACAAAGTGACAGCAGGGACACAAAGGAGGAGCTGTGCTACCTGAGCCCTGAGCAGGTGCTGACAGCCACCAGGGAATCCAGGGTCCCCTCCACGAAGCCCTGATAGTGGCAGTGATCCTGGGCAGGAAAACAAAGGTGCATTATCAGCTGTTTCAGGCATCCCTACACAGCCAGGGCAGCCTCTGAGCTGCCACTGACCTGCAGTGATCACAACTCAAGAACACAACATGTACTAAATTCAATTTATCACAGCTGGATTTCTTAACATGAGCTAGGCTATCCCTCTCCTGTTCTGTCCTCCACCCTGCCTCAAATATTTCCAGGCCAGCCCCTCCCTCCTGATTTGGGCCAAACTACTCTTCAGGCTTCTGGCAGAAAGTTCTGGCTTGTGTGTCACCTCTGTAACAGGAGGAGGGACAGCACCTGCTGTGCACCCCAACCAGAGCTGGGCTGCACAGCCCTGACACATGGACACACAAATTCTGGAAATCAGACACTGGGGAAATAAACTCCATTTCCTCTGGCAAGGGCATCTTTAGACATTGATATAGGGCTCTGTAATGCAGGTTCTGTCCCCTGTTGCTCTGTCTTGTTCTGTCCCCTCTCTGTGGGGACACAGTGCTGCATAGGGCAGCCCTGACACATAGACATAAAAATTCTGGAACCTAAACAAGGGGGAACATGGGGAAATACACTCAATTTCCTCTGGCAAGGGCATCTTTAAACATTGATATAGGAGATTATAGTTCTGTCCCCTGTTGCTCAGCAAGGAATGCAGAAAGCACAGAGGGTTTGTGCTAATTGTTCAGGGCCAGCGTGACTTCTGTCACCTAATGCTGAAAAAGCATTTTTCCTCTAACCAATCCCTTTGAACTAGGAAGCAAACAGTCATTTGACTCAGGTGCTCTATTTTCAAGAACAAGATCCTATGAATCATGTATGACTAACACTTCCCTTTCAAAGGAATAACACTGATCCCTAAGAGTGAAACCATTAGGAAATCTCTCTTGCATTTTGTATCACACAACCTGCTTTTAATTCTACATTTCCAAAGGCAGCAAATGCTTTTTGTGGAGTAACTCCACAAAGGTCCTTCAGACTTGGTCCATCCATCCCTTCCAGCAAATGCTCTGTTCCTGTCACCCTCAGTGAGGACAGGAATAGAAGGAAGTCCTACCTGGACATCTGGATATTCCAATTGCAACTTTCCCTCCTTGTCATAGGTATAAACTGTGAAATCTTTGGGCAGCAGTTCTCTGCAATGACAGGGGACAAGGAACACAAGAGGAATTTCATGGAATGGCTGGGACATTGGAACAGAGCAGTAATCAAAAGTGTGACAAATATGTAAATTGAAATTAAATAAGGAAATATTAAAAAGGAAAATCCTGTAAAATTAACAAAGGAATAATATATTTTCACAGCAAAATTCAAGAGACTAGAACTGCTAATGAAATCAAACAAACTACCTCAGAAAGTAGAACAAAAAATTCTAGCCCTCAGTCTGCTGCATATGCCTTTTCCTCCCCAGTTTGAGGAGGAAGTGCACTGGAAAGTCTCCCACGACTAAGACTGGTCATTCCATTGATGTGGTGCAGCTCAATTCCCACATTTCTGAGGGTCAGGGCCTTGGCAAGTGGCAGCTGGAGCTCCCCAAGGGCTTGCACAGTTGTGTCTCTGCCACAAGGGCAGCAGTGCCCTGGTAAATGAGCATGTGCTGGTGCTGCAAGTGGCCCTAAACCCCAGACAGACAGACAAAATCTATATCAGCTGTGAGGTGTCAGTGTTCAGACCTTGGAGAGAGTCAGTTTCCTCATTTATTAGTGTCCTTGTGCTACTGAGACAGGAAAAACCACAAAGCTAAAGCAATAAACAAGATCCAGACAAAAGTGAAAATATTTACTTGAAATACACTTCAGCTTGTTTATTTTTAGCTGTGAATGGAAAGAGTTGTAGATTCCCTGGGTCTCCTTGGAGCAATCTGCAGCTTCCTGCTCTGAAGGGGGTTCCCCAGGGCTGCAGGAATCAAAAACCATCTCTGGATGATGGCCAGGACAACTAGGATTCAATATTTTCCCATTGTGCAGAGCTGGGGTGTACCTGCACTTCCCACACAGAACCCCAGGATTCAAAACTCCTCTGCTACCTGCCAACTTCTCATGTGGACACAACAGTAATTTAATAAAATTTAATTTGAGTAATTTAACAATTTAAAGAAATTCACTTACTTGTTCTTTTCCAGATGAATGGTGTATTCTTTTCCCTCAATCTCGATGGCATATGACACCTTGTCCTAAATAAAAAGGTGCATTTTATTCATGTTAATGAATGAAACAGTCTTTTAAACCAACAACAAATGAGTCTGATATTTATTTTATAATTGTCCCTGCCTTGAGAACTGAGCATCTCTTCCTGTGTGACTGGGGAAAAAAATCCCATGAAGGAAACGGTTTCAAAATAGAAATGGAAATGGTTTCAAAATAGAAATGTGGTTTTCTTATTCTGTCCTTCTAAAACTTCCACAGAACAGTTCCAGGACAGAGCCAGAAAAGGACAACACAGTTTTTTTACTGAACATGATGCAAGTTTTACATCCAGACTAAAAATCCACTGCAGGAACTCCTGAGCTCTGGAGGAGAGAGGTACTCCTGTCCCTCAGCTGCCAGCAGTTTTCCAGACATTTCCCTGCTGCCAGATGCATCCAGCAGCACCCCACAGGCATTTCAGGTCAGTTTTGGGTGGATTTTATGTGGAAATGGGCATTAAATTGAAGATGTGGCTCAGAGTGCCCAGTACCTGTATGGAGGAGCTGTTGGAAGCCTCTCGTCGTTCTCTCCCCAGTCTCTGTGGAGTTACAACTTCGTAGGAAGAGAGCAGGGAAATCTCCTGGAAGCCTGGAGAGCAGAACAGAAACACTGGCTAAAGGAACAAAGCAACCAAGAGGATGAAGCACAAGGAGGAAAACACCACTTGAGGAAATATCCACACAGAAGAGCACAGAGCAAGGCACACTTGGATCGCCTTGCAAGGGGCCAGAGAAAACAACACACAAACAGCAGAGGAGACACCAATTTTCCCAGAAAGTTTTGAATTGAAATCTTCACATTCCAAATACTGATTCACCAGCACCCCCACTCTGATTCATCAGCAGAATCAGCACAGCAAGGGATGCCCAGTGTCAAACCTGTGCTGCAAAGCTGCACAACTGCCCCGTGCAGCCTCTCTCAATGCTCTGCCCATGGCACAGCTCAGCCCCAACCCTGGCCCTGCACAGCCCAACTCCTGCCCTGAGGCTGCTCTACTATTTATTAAGCTTTTACAGAGCTCCCAAGGGCCTCATCAAACGACTGAGGTGAGACAAATCCCTGCAACAAAGAAGCTGTCACAGATCCCTTTATATATTATCTGTACATGCAACATCAGACAGATCCCCTGAACCAAACCAGTCCACAGTCCAAGCTCCCTTTATCAGTTTTTGCAAGCTGTTTTATATTAACTGTGTAAACAACAATAAATTGTGCATGCAAATTACTTTTCCCACCAGTGGTGGCATCTGCTGGTGCCTGGCTCTCAGCCACTCACCCAGGAAGCAGGAGGTTGGCCAAGGCAGATCAGGCAGCATCCAGAGAAGTGGTTTTCCTGGCTCATGGCAAGGGAATCAATGAGCTCATCAGAGGAGTCTGAGCTTCCCAACAAAGGCAGGGGGAAGGGAACAGTTATCCCCACTGTCTGTCTCCAGAAATGATCACCACGTCTGGGTGAGAGAGTGTTTGGTGTCCAAGACCCTCCAAAATCTCTCAGGTGGGACTGAGATGCTGCATGCAGTTAAAATCAGCCCCTCTGAGCTCACCAAAACTCACACTCCATGTCCAAAGGGCCTTTGGCTTCTCTAAGCTGCAGGACAGCACTGTGAGCTCAAAGCACCATGAGAGGCTGCTCCATCCTCTGGAAAATGGGCAGGCTTTCAATGCCAGGGGTTCCCCAAAAAGCACCAGGCTGAATTCAGGAGATGCCTTCCCATCCCTGGCAAGATCATCACCACCTTGGGGAGCACTCAAAAAGGCACCCCAAGGGAAAAGAGAGTCCCTTGCACACTGCTCCTATCACTGGCCAGGGTTTGTACAAATCACAAACAGGATAGAACTGCTGGGGACGTGCCTTGAGCTGTTTGATTTTCCAGCATCAGCCTCATTCCATGGTTATGACAATGGGAAGATGCCACCAGCTCACATCCCAGGCAGCAGACACAGAATTTAATATTACAACTCACTTTATAAGTTTTTTAACCACTCACACAAAGCAAAAGCACATTGACAGTATTTATACCTTTATAGTGTATATTCTATATTGACAGTAGTTCCATCCAACAACTATAAGCACAGGTACCTTTGGTTAAACAATGCTTGCTTATTTCAAATACAATCCCTGATTGTGAGCCTTAAAACACAATGCACAGAGCTCCATTATTAAGGTTAGAACTCCCTAATATCTCTCTAGATAAACTTTTCTGTAGCTTAAGGAGTTATTCTAGATAAGTGTTAATACACAGACCATTGTTCTATTTGTCCTTGCTTTTCTACATTTTACATCATTTTTCTGCTGACCAATCTCATGGCTGCTGCTCAGCTCCAATCACAGTTCTGCTGTCTCTGAGGCCTTTTGCAGCTTTCCCAAACCTTTCTGATTTATGGATTCCCACATTTCCCACCACCATCCCAGAAGAACAAGCCATCAGCTCACTGCCAGCTTCCCTCCTGTCACAGCACACGTGGCCATGGCAGGAGGCCTCAGATGCACTCTGCTGCTCTGCCACACAGCATTTCTGTCACCAGAGCACAGGCACAGCCCCACTGCTTCTCAGGGCACACACACTGCAGCAGAACTTTCATTATTATGGTGTTTGTAGACAGAAGGTATTTATCTACGATTGAAGTAGACTATTAAAGTAGACTACAATACTACGAAAAAGAAAGCAGACATTAAAAGTATTAGAAGTATTAAAAAGTAGACATTAAAAGTATTAAAATATCAAAAAGTAGACATTAAAAGTATTAAAAAGTAGACATTAAAAGTATTAAAAAGTAGACATTAAAAGTATTAAACTAATACTACATTAAAAGTATTAAAAAGTGTTAAAGGAGACACACAATACTACAAAAGTATTTGTCTACTATTAAAAAAGCAGAGATAAAATTCCTGAAAACAGCTCCTGATATTCAGTGGCTACAGAACACAGTGTCAGTACCTCCCTGCCTGAAAACAAGGGAGGGAAGGGCTGCTTCCTTTCCTGGAATGAACAGCAAAAGCACACACTGCAGTAATCCCTTCTGCCCATTTGTCATTTCCCAGCACACTCTCCAGCCAGCCCTGAGCTCCTGCTCTGCCCTGGTCCCATCCCACCCTCAGCAGAGGGGTGGGACCCTCATGCCAGGCTCTGCAGGCTCACAGGTGACACAAAGAGCAGGGCACAGCCAGCCTTGGCACTGCCTGCAGCTGACACGTTTGCCCAAGAGCAGCTTGGAAGCAGCAAACAACTCAGTGAATCATCACATGAAGCACAACTGGGAGGGATTTCTGGGAAAAGCACAACTCCAAGAGGATCCTCTTGGAGCAACAGCACTAAAAGAGGCCAAATTTCAAGTCTCTGAATGCTCTCACAGTTCTCTCCCCATTTTCTGCCCTCCTTCCCATCCTTCACCCCCAGTTTGGGAAGTGGTGGGGTGGGAATCTCCAGCAGGGATGTCCTTGGCACTGCCCCTCACTTCCCAAAGCAGCTGCTCCCATGCCAAGTGCCCTGGGCAGCATTTCACACATCACCAGCAACCCTCAGGGAGGGCACAGTGCCCATCAGGGAGGGCACAGGGCCCATCACAGAGGGCACAGGGCCCATCAGAGAGGGCACAGAGGCCATCAGAGAGGGCACAGAACCCATCAGAGAGGGCACAGAGCAGCGCAACAAAAACCCAACCCAAGGGACAAGTGCAGCCCAGCAGAAAACCAACCCTGCTGCCACAATTTCCTTCTACAAAGGCCAGGTAGAGTTTGGAATCAATTTTTCAGCAAGTTACAGGACTTCTAATAGTCAGGTGCTTTCTGGCAGCTGCTGGAGCTGCAGCACAGTCACCACTGAGGACAGGACATGCTGATGACCCATTTCCGTGCTGAGATTTTGTTTCTGATCAGAAGAACACAACTGCATCCATGACCATAGTTATCTCATCTCATCTCATCTCATTAAAGGCTGCCATTAATTACCAAGCACTGGAGACAACTGGGAAGATGTGATTCATCTTCCCCTCCCCACTCCAAATCCACCAGAGGAATTCCATGCATGCTCCACGGCATGTGGGAGCTTGAAAACCAGAGAACACATCACAGCTAGAATGAATCTCCAGACACTGAGGGAACATCTGGGGGTGCTCAGGTGTTCTGGGGGTGCCTGACAGGTAAAATCTGCATTCAGCAAAGGTCAGACTGCACCCCCTGTCTTGCTGGACCCATTGGCTCAGTTACAGAATCAGAGCACACAGCTACATGCACTTACTCACTCACATTTCCCCTCAATCACCATCCTTCCTGAGCTGTGACTCCTGCCCAAGGAAGGTCAAAGATACACTCTTCAACGGAAGAAAAAAAAAAATAAAAAGAGGAAAGTTCATGCTGTGGCCTGTTACACCACAGAACAAGCTAATTTCATAAAAACAACTCACCAGCATGTGAGCAGCTTAGCTGCTAACAGCAAAACTCATTAAGTTAACTGTGGTTATCATCAATTGATTACAATTAATAGCTGAGGTCAGCTTCCACATTTTGGCAGGGGATTGCTCAGCAGAAGTGCCAAAGGCATTACAGCTCCACATGGAGCATTCCTGACCCAACCATCAGCTCCTTGTGCTTCAAGCTGCACTCTCCATTCCTCCAGTTCCATATCTTTAGATTTCCTGCTGTCATCCTTGTCTCTCCTTTCCTGC
This sequence comes from Ammodramus savannarum pratensis, assembly GCA_020466415.1. NCBI lineage: Eukaryota > Metazoa > Chordata > Aves > Passeriformes > Passerellidae > Ammodramus > Ammodramus savannarum. The sequence goes on from JAHXMQ010001004.1 coordinate 28,892, forward strand.
AACTAAGGAGAGGATTTCCTTACACCCCTGCCTGTTCATATCAGGCTATTCTGGCTCCACTTTCCAGATAAATCCACCCCAAAAAACCCCACAACAGGACATAACAGCCCAGAGAGGCCTCACACACACCAAGGCACAAATTCTGTGTTTATGGATCTCCACAGGTTAAACTCACCTTCAAAACAGACAGCACACATCTGATTCACTTGTCATTTAACAATGACACTCACTTCCTTTCCTGCTCCCCATTTTTCACCCTCTCATACTTGCACAGGAGTTATTTCCACCTCAGCAGAACACTTTGCACCATCCTTTCAAAGCCACTTTAATCTGACAGATATTTCTCTCCTGCTCAGACCACAGGGATTGCTATCAGTCTTTATGGAGCCTGAATCCCATCTGACTGGGAGGTACCAGCTGCCAGCTCAATCTGCATTCTCCAGATCCTATTTTCAGAATCATACAGGACTTTGCCAAGCAGTGTCTGAGGAGAAACTTCCATGACCTGGCTTACTTACATATGTCCTTCAAAACAACAGAACAATTTTTTTTTTAATGATTTCTTTTTTTATTCTTTTTTTTTTTTTTTTTTATTTCTCCAGGCAATGACACACCAGGAAAAGCTTTTTTTTGGTGCACTTGACTTTTGCACTGAGGTCACAGCTGAAGTAGGATTGACTATTTGGACAACAGCAAGCAAAAACCTCCTTCACTTTCACTCTGTAAATATTATCCAAGTCCACTTAAAAATGTTTAGAGGTCTATAAAAAACACAAAGACAACAAGACTTCTTCTAAATGGAGGAATGTTTTCTGTGGAGCCAGCAGTTCCAGCTCCTCCCAAACCTCAAACACCAAAGTGTGCCTCAGTGGTGCTTCATCTTCAAAACACCTGGGAACATCTGGCCACCACTCCTTGGGGATTTTCTTTCCACCCCTCCCTCCCCTGCTTTCAGTCTTCAAACCTTGTCCTGGTTTAGGGACACAAACCTGCTGGGTTCTCCTGCTGTGCTGGTGCAGGAAGAGATGACCAATTATCATGGCAAGAGAAGCAAATTCCTCTGTGGGTACTGCTCACCTGGAATATTTGGATAACATTAAACCTGGCCACAGCAGCTGAGGAAGTTTCCTTTGGTATTTCACTGGGGATGTTGGATGTTGATCAGGTTACCGAGCTCTCCCACAGAAACATTTCCTAGAAAATTCTTACACCCCTTGCTGAAATCCAGACCTATGCTGTAAGTGTTTCCTGTCTAGACTCTCCCCATTCCTTCTGCCCTTCCTAAAGCCCAACTTGTCTGCAAGACAACAGCTCCCCTTGTTCTACAAGAAGGGCTGTCACACGTGTGCACTGTCACAACATCCTCTGCACCTTGGAGCCTTCTCAAAGGAGAAGCAGGGTGAAGCTCAGCTATCTGCAGAAAAATGAACCCTCCTGAGGGTCACTGGCCCTGAGTGTCACTCCTTTCCACCCATGGCATGCTGAGCCCACTCACTTCCTCCCCATCTTACCAGCTCTGCTTGCTCAGCTGGCTCCGTGGGAAGCTTCTCTCTGGAGACATCACTGCCTTTACATCTGGCCACCAAAGGGAACTGTGAAATGCACATTCTTACCTTTTTTTATATATATTTAGCTTGTGAAATAATAATGATCAAGACATGCAGAAGCTCTAAAGCCATGATCCTCATTTATTTTTTCCAAAAGCAAGGCAACATTAACTACACCGAAATGTCTTTTCTCTTTCACTTGGAGGAAATAACCACAAACCCACTCTCTGCTGAATGATTGTCCCAGATTTGTTGCAATATGGGTGAAGCAATTAAGTGTTTTCTGTGATCTGAACAAAAGAATTATCTTAACCAATCTCCCCAGAAATTTAAACCCAAGCATTTAGACACTTCAAGAATTGTGGTCAAGCCTGGCTGGAACATCCTGGTGTGTATTAATAAAGAGATGGAGTAGCACAAAGCAGCCTCTGCCTGTGAAGTTTTTGAATCCAGATAGTCAAATCTTGAAGGCTTCTATAGACATCAACAGGAGGGGAAAAGCCATACACACAAATCCCTTAAGGCTACACACCACTATGTGATTATAATCATTCAGGAATTTTATTATTCATTATATTTGATGGCATTAATAGCTGGGGCAGAGAGGAACACTACCATCCACCATCAGAAATGGCACCAGTGTTTATTACAGGCAGGAACAAGAATCTTATTCCTAAAATACCAAGCACCTGACATCTCAGAGATGCCATAATTCCAGACATCACTCCTGGGCCTCCAGTCAGGCAGTTCCCAACGTGCTGTACCACCTCTCAAAGCTGACTTTCACCTCACACAGCTCACACACCCTCCAGCAACAACACAGCAAGAGAGAGGAAGAGATTCCAGCACAGAATCCCTCAGGGAGAGGCACACAGCACATAAGCACTGTCCTCAGCATGAAGCATCAGTATCAAGTATATTCCTCAGCTGGGAAGACCTGACTATAAAAACATGCATTAATGACAAACACAAAAGTTATACACAGTGCATGTGTCCCTTCAGGAGGGGGAAACAATGACAGAGGAGACATTTCTGCCTGTCATGTATGTACAGCCTGGAATCAGCACCATAAGAGCCCATAAACAGAACCATCTCAATTCATAAACAATCCCTAAGGACAGCAGGGGACCAAGTCCTTAAGAGCCACGCAGAACGATGGCACTGAGTCCTGTCCTCCCTCCCTCCCTGGGGACAGCAGCCTGGGCAGCTCTGCCCCATACCAAGGATGGCCAAGGCCACCTGGACTGACGGGGCAGCCCCGCAGCCCTGGGGCTTTGCTGGGCTAAGAGCCGGGCGGAGCTCCCGGGAGGATGGAGGAGCAAAGAACTCGGGCAGGTGTGCCAGGACCCGAGGCTGCTGCCGGGATCAGCTCCTCTGGAGCTCCATGGGCCCGGC
>JAHXMQ010001004.1:31933-43082 GCA_020466415.1 Ammodramus savannarum pratensis
GGGCCCCTCCGCAGCATCCCTGAGCACCGGCGATGCTGGGCAGGGCACAGGTGGTGCTGGCACCCACAGACCCGCCTGCTGCGGGTGGCACCGGCCATCCCCGGGCACCGCCGCGGGGCACACGGGGCCAGTGGGCAGCACCCCCGCTCTGGCCGAGCTGTGGGAGGCTCTGCCCCACCGGACCCCTTCGAGGGCAGGGGAAGGGTGACAAGGGGGGGACTGAGCCTGCGGAGGGGACGGGGGAACGGCGCTGTCGGGAAAGAGAATGGGGGCCGAGAGGGCTGCGGGCGGCAGGCCCGGCCCGGCCCCGCGCACTCACCCGCGGGATGCCCGGGCGCGGCCGGCGGCGGCAGGAGGAAGAGGAGGAAGAGGAGGAAGATGAGGAGGCGACAGAGGCAGCTCCAGGCCCGGGCCATGACACCCCCTGGCCACATCGCCCCTCCCGTGGGGCGCTGGGTCCGGCCGGCGGCCCCGCGGCCTTATGGAGCCGGGCCGGGGCCTGCGCTGCGCCGCCCCGGGGCGGAGCCGTGTGCCCGACCGACCGCCCCGGGCCCGGCCGACCGCCCGCCCCACGGCTCGGCACGGCCCGGCACCGCCCCGGAATCCAGCACCGGCCTGGGCATCGGCAGTGCCTGGACACGGCCCCGGAACCCAGCACCGACCTGGGTATTGCCACCGCCCGGGCACGGCCCCGGGACTGAGCACGGACCTGGGCATCGGCACTGCCTGGGCACGGCCTCGGCACCCAGCACGGACCGTGGAATATCCTGAGCTGGAAAGGATCGTCAATTCCGCCTCCCGGCCCGCACAGACACCCCAACAATCCCATCCTGGGCATCCTTGGGAGCGTTGTCCAAACCCTCCTGGAGCTCTGGCAGCCTCCGGGCTGTGACCCTTCCCTCGGGAGCCTGTTCAGTGCCCCACCAACCCTCTAGGGAAAGAATCTTTTCATAATGTGTTGGAAGCACATGAGAACACACCATGTCAGGCCCTGGCTGGGCAATACCACAGGTACAAATGAACACGAGAAACTCCCCAGAATGAGAAGGCATCACAGGCTTTGCCCTCCTCTACAAGCACCAGGCATCTTGCCCTGCTCCACCAATCACCCGTGGAAAACCTGCCAGGGCAATTTCGGAGCTCTGCATGATCCTCCAGAAAAATCAGGAGCACACACCTGACAAAACAAACCCATCACATTAGGAGCAAGTAATGGCAAAGCGGAGGCAATTTACTGGGGAAAAGAGCACAAATACACCCGAACCTAGGCTGCCTGCCATTCCCACAGGGCGGGCTGGCACTGGGCAGAGCCGCGCAGCACAACGGCCAGCTCGGACGGGATCAGTCCCTGAGCCGCCGCGCTGCCCGTTACCGGCAACGCAGAGCCCTGAGAGCCCTTCTCCGGTGCGAAGGGTGTCCGCCCCCCGAGGGAGGGATCCCGGGGTCCCAGAGTCCCGGCAGGGCCCCGTTTGAGCCAGTTCGGCCCCGGTCAGGCCCCGTTTGAGCCGGTGCGGCCCCGGGATTCGGTCCCGAGAGCCGCGCGCGGCGGCAGGAGACGCGCCGCGCCAACGCCCCGCCCCTCGCCTTCTCCCATTGGCCGCCAGCCCCCTCGGCAGCCAATCAGCTCCTCGTCCGGCGCGCACTCCCTCGGCCACGCCCTTCGCTGCCGCTTCCGCAGCTTTTTCCGCTTCGCTCTGACCGGCTGCGAGCGGCGGGCGCCCATTGGCTGCGGGCGGACGGGCGGCGCGGCGGCGAACGCCCATTGGCGGCGGGCGGTGCGGCCCGAGGCCGAGCGGCGCGGCGGTGCCGCCATGGCGCCGCCCGTGGGGTACGCGCTGCTGTGCGGGCAGGCCGTGCTCCTGCTCGGGAACCTGCTGCTGCTGCACGGCCGCGGCCTGCCGGGCAACGACACCGAGCTCCGGGAGCTGCCGCCGGGGCCGCCCGCCTCCGCCTGGGCTTACAGCGATCCGCGGGCGCCGCTCGTCCTCTGCACCTACCTGTGAGCACCGGGCCGGGGCGGGGAGGAGCGCGGCCTCCCCGCCTCCCTCACCAGCCGCTCCCTCCCCGCAGCCCCGATGAGTTCGTGGAGTGCGAGGAGCCGGTGGACCACGGCGGGAACGCCACGGCACAGCAGGAGCTGGGCCACGGCTGCGTGAAGGTGAGGGCGGGGCGGGGGCGGCCCCGGTGCCGGTACCCCCCGGGCCTTGGTGGGCGCTGAGCGCTGCCCCCGCCGCAGTTCGGCGGCCAGGCCCACGGCGAGGTGGATCACACGCGAGTGCTGTGCCGGGCGCTGGACGGCATCGAGTGCGCCGAGCCGCGGAGCTTCCTGCGGGGCAGCCGGCCCTGCGTCAAGTAGGAGAGTCCCGGTCCCCCCGTAGCCACCGGACCGAGCTCCTCCGGGAGCACGGCTGGTCCGGCGGGGAGCGCTGACAGCCGCTGACCCTGCCGCATCTTCTCTCGCAGGTACACCGGACACTATTTCATCACCACGCTGCTCTACTCCTTCTTCCTGGGCTGCTTCGGAGTGGATCGGTTCTGCCTGGGCCACACCGGCACCGCCGTGGGGAAGCTGCTGACCCTCGGGGGCCTGGGCATCTGGTGGTTTGTGGATCTGATTCTGCTCATCACCGGGGGGCTGATGCCCAGTGATGGCAGCAACTGGTGCACCGTGTACTGAGGAGGGCAGGGCTGGCACCAGCTGCAGCCCCTGGGTACCTCTGCCCTCTCCCAGCACCAGCCTGGCACAAACTGGACTTACAGAACTCAGGGTGCACAGTTTACTCTTGATAATGACTCTGTACCAACCTTGGACGCAAAGTTGTTCAGGATATATTTTGCTTGTTTAAAATAATCTGGCTTCCCACTGCAAATAGTGACAGCTTCAGAAATGAGAGCTTGCAAACACAGGGGGGGTCAAACAAACAAACAATAAAATCTGGCAGAAGCTGATTGCATGTACTTTGGGGATTAGTAGGTGACAGCCACACAGAGATGAAGGCCATGGGGTCATGGGCTACTTGACAGCAGTCAGGGAGCAGGGAAAGGGCCAGAGGTGCCATGGGGCAGCTCCTGAGTGTGTGCCAGGCACCCTTTGGGTGCTCCAGCCCCAGCACAGGGCACCTGCAGCACACAAAGGGTGCAAGAAGCTCACACCCGAAAGAGGAAGCCCCACCAGCTGCAGGTTAAAAACTTAGCAAGCTGAATAAAATGGGAAAAGGAAGCTGCAGCAAGTCCCAGCCAGAGCCAGACAGAAAATCTGTCTATGCAAATGTCCAGTCATACTTGAGATAAAACAGCAAACACACAGTTTGGCAGCTTAAACTGGGGGGGCAGGGGGCAGCTTTGTCCTGAAAATGCCATTCCTGAGCAGAACAACTGGGCTGGAAAGTCCATGAAGGGGAAAAAGTTCTGCAGTGACCCAGAAAGAAAAATAAAATAAAAAATAACATGCAAAAAGCCCATTATCATTAACAGCTCCCATGTCTCCAGCCCCCCACAGCCAGCTCACAGCAAGACCTTGGTCCAGCAGCTTCCCTCCTACCCAAGGAACATTTGGGACCTTGGTCCAGAAGGAATTGTGATGTCCCTGCTCTCACCATGGTGGGGACAGCATGACCCAAAACACACAGTGCAAATGGACATAACTGGGATTTCCTTCTTTATTTAAAAACAGGGGAGAAAGGGCATTGCAGCATGTACAGGCAAGGGGTGGGAGGCAGGGAGCCCCAGCCCTAAGAGCACTTGGAATCCCCAGCCAGCACTTCCAAAAACTTCTAGAACCACGTGGGAATAGCAAACCCTTCTCTCCCATTGCTCTGCCCCCCACAAGGCACCCCAATAAAGCCCCACAGCACAGGATTCAGGAGGGAGCAGCTCCGGGGGGATGCCAGGAGCAAACACAGAGCTGAGGGGAAACCACAAAGTTCCATCGAGGTCTGGCTGCACCCACCCAGCCCTCTGGAAGGAGGGAAATCCCTCCCTCCCAACACCACCTGTGCTCTGGACAGCTCTGGAGCCCAGCTGAGCTCCACACTTGTTTGAACCTCACCTTCAGCCTCTCGGCTCTCCTGGGGATGCAGGAGGGTGGGAACCAGCAAGAGGAATGTTGCAATATTGCTGGTAGTTTCTGCTCCTGGATAATTACCTTAATTGTGCAACAAGCCTCTGCTTTACCTTCCCAGGCCTGAGGAAACTGTGCAATTATCAAGCACCAGGAATTCTCAGGAGTCTGTGGTTCCATCATCCCTCTGTGTTCCCTGCTCTCCAAAACTGAGATCAGAACACTGCAACTCTGATGGATGGGCTTGCCAAACTACTAAAACATTCTTGAGACAGTGTTAGGAGCCAAACAGCAAGTCAGCCTAAAAAAATGAACATTTCAAACTCTAGTGCAAATAAAGCAAAAAGGAGCAGAAAAAGGAACAGCAGGATTTAGGTAGCTACAATTAAATAACATTAACACTCGCCCCTGTACCGTTTGCATTGATTCCCACCCATTTTCATGGTGTCTGTGTTCTTCAGCACACAATCCCCTTTGAGACTCTCTTCCCCCTGAACTTGGGGGATCCCATTCCTGCCTCCCCCAGCAGCAGGGAGGTGCCTGTGCTGTGCCCAACCCACAGCAGCCCCACAGGGACCAAGGCAGGAAGGTACAACTGGCATCACATTGAGGTCACTCAGGCTAATCAAGGCTCAGGCACAGCTGTCAAACAGCTGGAGGCCCCAAAAGGGCTGGCACAAAGCAGATGTTCTGCTCCTGGGGAACACACTGGGCTGAGCAGCAGAGCAGAGGACGTGTCACAGGCAGGGAAGTGAAAGGGGAGCTGAGTTCTCGCTTGGCACACAGGGATTGCACACACTCGTGGGGTGAAGGTATCAGATCTCAGCCAAGGATTTTCTACACACTATTTATCACACCTACAGGAGCTCATTTGGTTATGGAAATGACAATTCACATTGCTCTAGAAACTCCTGCTGCTTTCCATCTCGGGCAGGCAGTGGGGAGTTGGCCAGCCAAGTGTGCCCAGCCCCATCAGGGCTGGTTTTCATTGCTTTTTACCAAAAGCCCTTCACCATCTGGCACAGCTACCTGTGCCCAGGTGTGTGTAGTGCAAAACCAACATCACACCTGAGGATGCTCCCACCTGGGAGCCACTGTCACTCTGGCTGCCTGCCCTGGCTCATGCTCAGCAAGTACCAAAAGCCTTTGGAAGGGTTGAGCACCTGCCCACCAGGCTGGGGTTCAACAGCAGCCACAGGTATAAAAACACAGAATTAAAAGCCAGCAGGATTGCTGATAAACCCTTGTGTGGGCAGTGGGAAGATCCAGTCTCTGAGGGAATTAAGTCACTCACTGTGAGGGGAAGCTTCAGTGAGTCCCCTGTGTGGGCAGCTGCAAGCTGGTGGCTCCCAGCTTTGCCCTGGGGAATCTGAGCAGCAGAAAAAGGGAGAGAAACATTTTACAAACACAAGAAAGGCCACACTCCCCGTGTCATGCCTTCAAAACCTCCTGCCACTTCCTCCAGACCTGGTTTGTGGGGGAAACAATGCAACTGCAGAAGATGTCCCCTCGTACAGGTCCCCAGCATCTCCTGCCCTGCTCAGCAAGCACCAGAAGCACCTTCCAAACACGGAACCACCAGGGCCAGGCCTGGGCAGGAGCAGCCAGGGACCCTGAGCCCCACAGAGCAGGGCACCAGGACATGGGTGCAGACAGATCCTGCATGGCAGGGAAGGGCTGTGCTGGAGGGAAGGGAGCACTTTGTGCGCCCCAAACAGACCCTGGGGAGGCTCAGTGCCCACTCAGACATCAGAGGTCCGGATGCTTTCATCGTCCAGGTCGAAGGCGAACGGTTTCTCCTTGAGGGGCTGCGGCTCGGAGCGGTGCCTCAGGCGCGTGCCGGGCCCGGCCTGGCGCTGCCGCTCTGTCAGCAGCACCGAGGAGTCCCTGAGCGGGGCTGGCAGCGCCCCCAGCCCCGGCTGCTGCCCCTCGGCCCTCGGCACCGGCGTCCAGGGCTGCCAGGAGCTCGTGGAGGGCGCCCTGCACGACGATCGCCGCTCCTCCGCTGAGGGCCGCGGCTGTGAGGGGCCTGAGGAGCCGCCGGGCCTGGCCACGGAGGTGGATCTCATAAAGGACATCTCCTGCAGGGACAGGATTCATTTATTAATCCACTAAATAAATATCTTGCATGTTGGCATAATCTCCGTTTGACAGTAGATGTGAAATTGAAAGTCTGTCACCTACCCTGGGGCGGGTTTTCAGGGCCTGCACGGCGGCTGTGATTGCGCGGATCCAGCTGTGCATCTCCTCGGGGCTGTCTGCCTGCAAACACAGCAGCCCCAGTGAGGTTCAGCTGTCCTGGCATTGCCAAAGTTCAGCTCTGCTCCCACAAACAGCTTCTATTATAAATAATCCCAGGGGAGAAGAAAATCCACCACAATTCTCCCTCATACTCGTGTATAACAGCCCCATCTGCCCGTGTTCACTGGTGAAGGGCTGTGCGGAACAGCTCGTTTCTTGAGAGCTGAACTTTCTGCCCCAAAAATGATCCTAGCCTCAGCTGCTCACCTGGATGTAAAAGGTTGACTCCCACAAACAGCCTCTATTATAAATAATCCCAATGGAAAAGGAAATCCCTCACAGTTCTCCCTCATACTCATGTGTTACAGCCCCATCTGCTCGTGTTCACTGGTGAAGGGCTGAACTTTCTGCCCCAAAAATTATCCTGGCCTCAGCTGCTCACCTGGATGTAAAAGGTCCTGGAGCTTGTTATGATTTCAAAAAGGTTGTCTCGCATGAGGAGGTCACTAGAAACAGTGAGAAAGAGACAGTCACCCCAGCAGCCATCATGGACAGAAAAAATCCTGTATTTATCTTCAAATCTGGAGTGTGCTAGCAAGGAACATATTGAAGGCAAACCTTGGATCTCACTGGGATCTTTTTAGCCTTCTCTATTCTTTAGTTTAGTTTTAGTATAGCAGAATAGAATGGAATAAAATAGAATAGAATAATAAATTAGCCTTCTAAGAACATGGAATCAGATTCATTTCCTTCCCCCTCAGACAGGGGACCCTGAAAATACCCCACACGAGCAGCTGGAGCAGCCCAAGCTCCCTCTGGCTGCTCTGGCCTGAGCCAGCCTGGGGCCAGGGCAGGGAAACAGGGGTGGGAGCATTACCCAGACTTGACCAGGCACTCGTGGGTCTTGCAAACATCTTTCAAGAGAATCGACCGCAAAGGCTCCTTGTCCTGCAGGGGTGAGAGGAGACAGTGCTGGGCTTGGCTGACCCCAGGGCTGGCATGTGCCTCCCCCAGAGGAGGAGGAGGAGGTGCCAGAGCCCTGCTGGGGTCCTGGGGGAGCTGCTCACCTGCTCACACTTGTAGTAACTGATGGAAAACTCATCCAGAACAAAGTACCGCCGCTTCCAGCTCTTCCTCTGGAAAAGAGCAGGAGATTGAGCGCTCAGCCCTGCCACTCTCTGTGGATGTCCTGCACCCAGAGCACCCCCAGCCCGTGCCTGGCACTCACCACGTTGCCCTGCTTGACACAGAAGCCGCTCTTGAGCGGGGCTGGCCCGGCTGGGGGCTTGGTGGCCGAGGGGGGGATGTAACTCTGTGAGCGCCGCAGCAGAGGGTGTGTGCCCACCTCGCTGCCCTCCCCGTCCTGCAGAGAGAGAACACAGCATCATCAGCAGGGAGGCAGCCAGCACAGCCAGGGAAAAGCCAACTGACAAGCCTTGAGTGAAGTGTGTGAGCCAAGGGCTCGTGGCAGTGCTGAACACAGGCAGGGAATGAGCCCAGAGTGATGTTCTGTCATTGTGTGCAGCTCCCTGGTGCTATTCCCCCTTCTGTTAAAAAAAAGAAATGAGAAGGGCTGCATAGAAGCAATTAGAGGGCTGAAGGCAATCCCCTGCAGCAGGGGAGTTAACAGAGCCCACCTGCCCGGCCCAGAGGTGACTCAGCTGCACCACTGAAGGTATGAGGAGAACAAGAACCACCAGACAAACACAAGCTGGAAAGGAATGCTTTGGAGAAGGCAGTATACCACAGGAATAAGTTGCTCAGAAAAGCTATTAAGTCTCTGATTGTCATTTTCAGAGGCAAGTTCTCCCACAGACACTTGGGTGTTTGGAGTTCAGGAAGGGAAGCTGTCCCTGCTAAGTGCAGTGAGCACAGAGGGGTTGTTGTCACAACCACGTGCCCAGCACCCAGCCCTGGCCCCCCTGAGCACACCCCAGTGCACCCCAAAGGCCAGACCCACCCCAGCAGCACCCTCCCTTCCCCCCAGCAGCACAGAGGATGGCTGAGCTGAACCATCTTCTGCACTCAGCTTCTTCCCCATCCCTCAGAGCCCTTCCTCCCTGGGCTGAGGTTTGAGCATTGCCATGGCAGCCCTGCCAGCCTTATAAGGCCCCACAGCAGGGACTGTGGTTTGGGTGAACCTGCCCACCCAGCACCTTCCTCAGCTGCTTTTTGGACACAGCAGCAGCTTTTTGACTGGCCTCAAAGTGCTGGCCAGCCCTGCAGAGAGCTGGAGCACCACGCTGGGGATGCCACCCACAGCCAGCTCTGCTGGGCAGTGCACTGGTGGTGTCCAGAGCAGAGGTGGGGACACTTCCCCAGAGTGGGGACACTCTTGCAGCCAGGAGTGTCACACACCCCGGGGCTGGGGTGATGCTCCTGAGCGTGGGACTCCCCTCTGCAGCCAGGAAACCACAGACACACCCAGGAAGCTGCAGCAGGGGAATGGCCATTTCACACGGTGGGGAAGCAGCAAGAGCACGGAAACACTGTGGCAGCTGATGCACTGGCACAGACATCTTCTTATGAAAAATCCTTTCCTTGGGATTTTTTCCTCCTGAGAAGGTGGGAGGCCTCAGGAACAAAATGTAAAAAACTATTGTCTGGTGCTGTGGAATGCAACAGGTGCATCTGTGATTGGTCCCATGTGGATGTTTGTAATTAATGGCCAACCACGGCATAGCCGGCTCAGACTCTCTGTCCGAGCCACAAACCTTTGTTTTCATTCCTTTCTATTCTATTCTTAGCAAGCCTTCTGAGGAGAACCCTTTCTTCTATTCTTTTAGTATAGTTTTAATGTAATATATATAATAAAATAATAAATCAAGCCTTCTGAAACATGTAGTCAAATCCTCATCTCTTCCCTCAACCTGAGACCCCTGTGAACACTGTCACAATGCACCACCTCCAAAAAACCCCTCTGCACCCCACAACCCTCTGAACACCTCCTGCTGAACCCTGTGGTCAGGGAAGTGTTAAAAGCATCTGCCAGCAGAAACTGCTGCAATGATCTAATTCTCCTCTCTATTTTTAGTGCTGCCACTGATAAGAGCTGAAGTGAGACCCAGAGCTGGACAAGTGCCCAAGCATGGGAGATGCTGACGGCCACGTGCACGCCCAGCTGCGTGCCAGGGAAGGGATGCAGAGCCACAGCAAGAGGTGCCACCAGCCCTGGGACAGTCCCTGTGGCTGCTGTGGTGGGGACACCAGACCCTGGGTACATAAAGAGGATTTGCACCCAAGACATGTGAGTGGGTGGTGGTGGCCAGGAAGCTGAGCAGATTCATGACCTTCTCCTCCTCCTCACACCCTCTCATCTCATCACGCTTCAGAGTGAGAAAAAGCAGAGGGGTTCAGGGTGCTCAGAGCAGCCATTCATACCTGCAGGGGAAAGGGTTTCCAGCACACTGTTTCCAGGAATGAAAGTGCACACCAGCTCACCTGGTTGATGGAGATGGGCGTGTGGACCACCACCCCCCCTACAATCTCGGTTTTGTAGGCAACCTGGGGCTTCCTCTCCTGGGCCTGGGGCACCACTGGAGGCTTTGTGATCTCTGTGGCTGGCGGGACGCTGCCACCCTTTGGCACCTGTGGGAGAAAGGAAGGGATGAGGGGCACAGGGTGACCGTGCTGGGCACCCCATCTCTGCCCAATGCAGCCACATCCCTTCAGAAAACAACCCCTGGCCAAGCACCCCAGTTAGGGAGGGTGTGGAAGCCCCCTGGGCAGCAGGAGACACCCAGAGGAGAGATGAGAGGAGCTCAGTGATTAAAGCATCCCTTCACAGATGCCTGGGATTCAACTCTGCAGCTCAGTGAGTTTGTGGGACACTTGTGCTCCTTTAATTGTCCCCGCTCCATTTACAGCCAGGCTTAATGAGGAGCTGGGGCTGCCTAACGAGGCTGAGCCAGGCATTGCTGTGACCCCAGAGCTGGCCCCACACCCCTGGGCAGAGGCTGGGCTGCACCAACACAGCTCCCACACTGCCATCCTCCCCTCTCCTTCCCTTGGCACCCAGAAAGGGCATTTTCCATGTAAGTTTAATAAAAAGCAAAGAAAGCAAATGCAGTTTAGTAAAAAGCAATGAAAACCAGTTTCCCATCCCATCCCTGCACTTCAGCTGCCCTAATGCCACCCCGCAGTGCCTTCCCCCAGAGCAGGGCAGGGTGACAGCAGCACCACATCCCTGGATTTGCCAGCCAGGCAGGGACAGCTCCTCCCTGAAGGGCTGGACGAGCCGGTTGGCCAGCTGGGACACAGCCAGGGTGGGGAAGGGCTGGCCGAAATCAGGCCAGGGAAAGCACCACGGCTTCTTGCAGAAGCAGAAGATGCAACCCATTATTCTCCTGTCAGCCCAGCAGAATCCCCCTGCCCCAGAGGCAGCGACCCTGGAGGACACTGCTGACAGCACAGACAGACACAGAGCCCAGGCAGGCTCTGAGAGATGGAGTCTGTGGCCAAGAAAGAGAAGGCACAAGCCAGAGCACTGTGGCAGCTGCAAAGGTTGTCACAATTAATGTACTTGCAGACAAAGAAAGAAAATACAAGCTAGGTCTGATCTTGCAGATGAGTTTCCCACAGAGGCTACACCATGGCACTCCAGGGATTTTAAAGAATAAACTCATGGGTAAGCCCTAACCAAACTGTTTACATCACTTTTCCTCACATTTAGTTCACACACCATAAACAGCACGCATCAGTGCATGACCTAATAAAAATCTGCTCACATTATGCATTGGCCCTGCTGTGGTATTCACAGGCCCTCTGAACAGAGAGGAGCTGTGAGACAAGCAAAGAAGGAAAACACAATTCTGATCTTGCTTGCTGTGCTAAAGTAGAATGCAATAT
>JAHXMQ010001017.1:0-10857 GCA_020466415.1 Ammodramus savannarum pratensis
CTGTCGGGGCACCTTCCCTTGGGGTAGGATTCCTACCTGACCGAAGCACTGCAGTTATATCTCCAGTGTTGCCTTCCAGTAAAAACATGGGAACGAAAACTGTGTGTGGCTCATGGTATTTAAGAGTGTCTAAAAATCACTAAGTCACCGATCTTAGAGGTGAGGTGCATCTGGAATTACTGGGATGGAGAAGTATTGTAACATGGAAAAGGGGAGCATAAAAATAAATAGAGGAAAATGTTACAGGTTGCGGTGGGGAATCAATCACCGACTAGTGAGTCCAAATGAAATGTAATTTATTAATTGATAGAGCAAGCAATAATAGGCAAAGTCAGCATTGGGTGAAACCAACAAAAGGCTTGCACCCACCCGGGAGCGCTGGGTGTGGCTGGGGAGTCACCACTCCACCAGTGGCCCACGCACTTCTGGTGCTTCTGTGGGGTTTATATACAGTTCTATTTTTGGTTGACGTGGCTTCAGGGTAGTACTCTGCGTATGCTCCTCCTGTTGCTAGGTGGTCGTAGTCCGCCTCCCGGTGGTCTGAAGATGAAGGCCGGTAGTTTTCCTTATTTGGTATGGTTTGTCTGATTCCTGGAACTTTAAGCTTAATCTACTGAGTTCCTGGAATTTTAAGTTTACTGTTCTATCAATCATAGCAGGCCCACCACCCATGTCAACAGTTTACTAAGCAGATAAACAAATGTTGTGAAACCCATTGTCTTTGGTTTCGCCTTCCTTATTAGGTCTGGAGATTTACTAGGCAAACAAATGGATGTGCTGCAACAGTCTTAGTGGAATAACTTTGTCAGCTTTGATGAACAAACTTAAGGTTTTAACCCATTACAGAAAAGATCTTGGATTGTTTCTTTCATTTTCATTTCACTTCTGGAAAGCTGTTTCAGTTTCCCAGAAATCTTCTGCTGTCTGCTCTTCCCTATAATCTCTCATGGAGAACAAGGTCAAGCTTCTATCACAAGATTTGCCACCAGGAAATTGTGCCACTGGTGAAATTTTCATGATGACTGTTTGTTCTGGCTTGGGGTAAATTTTGGGAGGAAACCTCCTAAATGGGTCTGTCTAGAAAGCAAGTTCAAGCAGCCCCTCCCCCCACTAGTTCAGGAAAAGACTTCCCTTGAGAAAAGTGAAAAAAAACCCCAGTTTATTTAACAAGTAGAGTATTCACAAGCATTAGAAATTAGTAATATTAAATAAAACCTCTGACAGTGCTGAAGAGATGGCAAATTCAGAAAGCCCTTTTTGTGGGTTGTAGTTGGCTCACTCGGTCTCTTCTAAGTCCCTCTGGTGCTGGAATGCAGCGTCCCAGAGCTTGGCGGGCCACAGGTGTGAGCTGCCGGTGTTTGTCTGGGTTTTCAGTCCAGAGCAGGTTTAAACAGTTCCAAGAAAAGGAAAGTCATGGTCCGAGGAACTTATCTTTGTAAGCTAGCTAAAACCAAATTGCTAGACCTGGGTTGTGAAGGCATCGCGAAATTTCCAAATCTGGGCACTGGTGGTCCCAGCAAATACCAGATCTGGATGGTGCTGGACCTAGAACCTACAGATTTCCAAATTTTGGCTTTCTGTGCCAGTAAATCACTGGACTTGGGCTGTGTCAGCACCAGGAAGTTTTCAGATCTTGGTGCTAGCACTGCCAGCAAACATCAGATCTGGGTGGTGTCCTTGCCAGCAACAAAAATCTGCTGGATTTGGGCTCTGCTGGCATCAGGAAATTTCCAAATCTGGATACTGGTGCAGCAAACAGAAGATGTGGGCGGTGCCAGACCCAGTAGCAGAAAGTTGACAGGTTTTGGATTTCTGTGCCAGTAAATTGCTGCACTTGGACTGTGCCAGAATAGGGAAATTTCCAGATCTGGGCACTGGCAGTGCCAGCAAACACCAGTAAAACCTTCTGGTCCTTGTCTGGACTGTTGACCAGTGGTTTCCCTGAGAGCCATCTCTGGCCACTTTACAGACAGAGACTGCTTTCATCTGGTTGTGTGGAAACAGAACAGAATGAAGACAAACACAACAAACAGGACAGCGTGCACAGTACAGAGTGCAAAGCAGAAAAAAGCCAGGGTCTAGCAGGGATATTTATACATTTATTTATGGGGAGGGGTTAAGGTGGGATCTGAAGGAAGGATCCAAGAGCAAGGAAGGATTAAGAATATTTCATTTTTTTCAGTATAAAGTAACCAATGGAAGCAGAGAACTCAGAACTTTCTAGTAACAATCTGCATAACTGAACAAGAGGATTATGGGCAGGAGCTCCTTCTGACCCCAACTAAAGAGAGTTTTCCCACGGCCTTAAGCCAAGGTCTCCCTCTTCTTTTAAACCAGCCCCAACACATCAGATCTGGATGGTGCTGGGTTTTGGCTTTCTTTGCCCGGCAATTGCTGCATTTGGGTTGTGCTGGCACAGGGAAATTGCCAGATCTGGGCACTGGTGGTGCCAGCTAATCGCAGATCTGGGTGGTATCGGTGCTATCACCAGAAAATTGCTGGGTTTTGTCTTTCTCTGCCAGTAAACTGCTGGACTTAGGCTGTGTTGCCACTTGGAAACTGCTGGATCTGAGCACTGGCAGTGCCAGCAAACACCAGATCTGGGTGGGGCCAGCACCAAATATTTGCAAGGTCTTGGCTTTCTTTGCCAGAAAATTACTAGACTTGGGCTGTGCTGGCACTGGGAAATTCCCGCATCTGGGCACTGGTGGTGCCAGCAAACACCGGATCTTGGCATTGCCAATGACGGTAGCAGGGAATTGCCAGATTTTGGCTTTCTTTGCCAGAAGATTGCTGGACTTGGCTCTGCCAGAACAGGGAAATGTCCAGATCTGAGCACTGGCAGTGGCAGCAAACACCAGGTCTGGGCACCTGTATTGGCATCAGGAAATTGCTGGATTTTGGCTTTCTGTGCCAGCAAATTGCTGGACTTGGGCTGTGCGAGCCCTTAGAAATTTCTGGATCTGGGCACTTGCACAGCAAGCACCAGATCTGGGTGGTACTGGTGGCAGCACTGGGAAGCTGCCAGGTTCTGGCTTTCTTTGCCAGAAAATTGCTGCATTTGTGTTGTGCTGGCACTGAGAAATTACCAGATGTTAATTTTCTGTGCCAGCAGATTGCTGGAATTATGCTGTGGAGACATCTGAAAAATTCCAGATCTGGGCACTTGTGGTGTCAGCAAACACAAGATCAGGTTTCTTTAGGTACAAGGTATTTGCCTGGTTTTGGCTTTCTTTGCCAGCAAATTGCTGGAATTGGGCTGTGCCAGCACCAGGAAATTGCCAGGTCTGGACACTGGTAGTGCTGGAAAACACCAGATCTGGGTGATGCTAGCCCCAGGTATTTGCCAGGTTTTGGATTTTTGTGCCAGTAAATTGCTGCATTTGGACTTTGCCAGCACTGGGAAATTTCTGCATCTGGGCAATGGCAGTGCTGGGAAACTCCAGGTCAGGCCACGACAGAGCTGCCAATGGAAAATTGCCAGATTTTGGGGTTTTTTGCCTGCAAATTGCTTCCCTTGGGCTGCACCAGCACCAGGAAATTTCTGGATCTGGGCACTGGCAGTTCTGGGAAACACCAGTCTGTGAGAGCCGAAATGAGGGATGTGGGACTCCAGGCGGCTCTTCAAAATGCAGTTTATTCCATCCAAGGTTTTACAGAAGTCCAGGGTCATGGACAACAGAGCCTGTGCCTACATCTCTCAGCTCCAGCTTCAGACAAGCCTGGTGACCCAAATCCCTCATTCAGGCTCTTAGTGATGGTGCCTCACGTTGGGCGCCATTGTAACAGGCTAAATCAGAGATGCGGGACTCCAGGTGGCTCTCCAAAATTCAGTTTATTGTATCCAAGACATTACAGCAGTCCAGGGTTATGGGTGACAGAGCCTGTGCCTACAGCTGTCAGCTCCAGCTTCACACAAGCCTGGAGACCCTTTAGTTTAAATTACAAATGCATTATATACTTTTCTTTTGGTTACAACGCATTATATACTTTTCTTTGCTGAGCATCTTAATACAGAAGAAACAATCTATACTTTAACTTTTACCTATAGCTTGTCATAACTACTATAATTACCATATTCATGTTACTATTCTCCAATCACTAAAAGTTAGCACATTAAAATTTAAGCTAGAAGTTGTTTTTCAGTTTTCTTGCAGTGGAAAATTCTGAGACCTTTTTCTACTTGCCATATCTGCTGATTTGTTTTCCTGTGCTGTCTTTCTGCTTGGTAAAAACATCTTCTTGTTTGAGGTGGGTTTATCCTTTGCTCTAAGTCATAAAAACCCCTTCTAACTAACATACACTTTGTTTTCTTAGTTATCCAGTAAAAGTAAGAAATTCTCAGAAATTCTTTTCTTTTATATCAAAACTTGCTTTCATTTCTATTCCTTCTTCAGATTCCACATTTAAAAATCGTTCTGCCAAGCATACAAATCTGTGAGACTTCCCTGTCAAAATTTCACCCTTTCCACAGGATCCCTGCTCCAGCAGAACCTCACCTGCCACTCCAGGAGTTCTGCAGCCAAAATTCCAGGTGGAACGAAACAATTCCAACAGCCCAAGCAATGGGGTGTCAGGTTGTGTTCTGGCTCTGTCAGTGGTTTTTATTTTGGATTGTTAAATATATTTTGGTTTTATTTTCCCTTTTACTAATAAATTTCTGACTTGGAGTTTGTCACTGGTTTTGCTTTCAAACCACATCGATGTGCCTGTGGAGAAAAAATCGGGGTTTTGTGATTGGCTGTGAAAATTTGGGTGTTTTGTGTGGGTCTTTGGGATGGCAGCAAAGATTTGGGGGTTTTGTGAGGGGTTGATGGGATGTCTGGAAAAATGTGGGGGTTTTGTGATTGCCTGCAAAATTTGGAGTTTTTGTGAGGAGTTGATGGGGTCTCTGTGAAAAATTGAGCTTTTTCTGAAGGGTCAATGGGGTGACTGGGAAAATTTAGAGTTTTTGTGATTGTGAAAATTTTGGTGTTTTGTAATTGGCTGATAATATTTGGGAGTTTGGTGAGGGGTTGATGGGGTGGCTGCAAGCATTTGTGGTTTTTGTGTGGGATCAGTGGTGTGGCTACTTAAATTTGGGGATTTTGTGATTGACTATGAAAATTTGGGGGTTTTGTGAGGGGTTGATAGAGCGACTGCAAAGATTTGGAGTTTTTCAGAAGGGTCAATGGGGTGCCAGCAAAAATTTTGGTTTTTTTATGATTGACTGGCAAAAACTTGTGGTTTTGTGATTGGCTGCCAAAAATTTGGGATTTTTGTGATTGGTTGTCAAAACTTTGGGGTTTTTGTGTGGGGTTGATGTGGTGGCTGGGAAAATGTTGGGGTAATTGGGATTGGTTGCTAAAACTTTGGGGTTTTTTGTGAGGCGTCAATGGTGTCACTATGAAAATTTTGGGTTTTCGTGATGGGTTATCAAAAGTTTGGGGTTTTTGTAAGAGGTCAATTGTGTCACTGTGAAAATTTTAGGGTTTTTGTGATTGCCTGCAACAATTTGGGGGTTTTGTGAAGGGTTGATGGGGTGGCTGGGAAAATTTGGGGGGGTTGTGTTTGGCTGTAAAAATCTGGGGTTTTTGTAATTGGTTGTCAAAACTTTGTGAGGGGTCAATGGTGTCACTATGGAAATTAGGGGGTTTTGGGATTGGCTGTCAAAAATTTGAGGGTTTTGTGAGGGGTTGATGGGGTCTCTACGACAATTTGGGGTTTTGGTGAGGGGTTGATGTGGTGGCTGTGAAGATTCATCTTCCAGCAGATCCTGTGGATCCCAGGGCCAGCAGATCTCAGATCTGGTGGGACCCAGCAGATCCCAGCCTCAGCGCATCCCAGTCCCACCTGTCCCAACCTCAGCAGATCCTAGATCCAGTGGATCTCAGTCCCAGCAGATCCCAGTAGATCCCAGCAGATCCCAGATCCCAGTAGGTTCAAACCCCGGTGGCCCCCAGCCCCAGTGGAACCCAGCCTGGCACTTCCCGGCCGCAAGAGATCCCAGATCAAAACAAGATCCTGATCCTGGTAGATCCCAGAGATCCCGGTTTGGGATCATCCCTGAAGCCACTGAGCCTGGATCCAGCATATCCCAGTCCCAGTGGATCCCATTGGATCTCACTGGATTCCATTGGATCCCATTGATAGCATTGGTCGATGTCATCCCCTCAGTGCTGGTCCAAGCCTCACCCTGACCAATCCCCTCATTAGCATCTCATTTGCATAAGAACACCTTGATTTCCTCCCTCAAACACACACAAACACATCTCCCCCCCAACCCTGCTTGCACCCCTGGTATGAATCTCATTTGCATAAATACAGCCCAAAATACCTCCAGGACCTATCAAGTAACTGTTGTGTGGCCCTGATTAGCATCTCATTGGCATAACATAATAATGTCCTCCCCCCAAACAACCCCACAGGGATCCTACCTGCAGCCCTAACTTGCATCTCATTTGCATAAACAGCTCCCAAATCCAAACCAACTGATCAGGACACAGCACCATTGGATCCACCAATCCCCATTGCCTGCCTCGGCCTGGCCCCACCCACTGTCGCCATTTTGAGGGTGGGGCCTCAACATCTGTATCCATCTTGGAGGTGTGGCCTGTGAGCTGTTGGCCATCTTGAGGGTGTGGTCTGGAAGCCATTTTAGGGGCGTGACCCACACGTTGTCGGCCATCTTGGGGGTGTGGTCTCAGAACCTTTTGGGGGAGGTGCTTGCGAGTTGTTGGCCATCTTGGGGGCGTGGTCTCAGCATCATTATGGGGTGGGCTGCACATTGTCGGCTATCTTAGGAGCTTGGTCTCGGAAGCATTTTGGACGTGTGGTCTCCATGTTGTCAGCCATCTTGTGGGCATGATCCGAGCGCACCGGAAGCCATATTGGTACGCGTGGCCCAGCTCAGGCGCCAGCCTCGAGGTCCCCCATGCAGAGGGTCCTGGTGTCATCACCAGGGCTCAGCCCCTGCCAGCAGTAACCCCCTGGATCGGGGTGAAAATCCAACATTTTGGGAAAAAGAAGCCATTTGGGGAGGAAAAAGGGCATTTTTGGGAAAACCAACATTTTGGGGCGGTAAAGTGGATTTGGAGAGAATTGAGGATTTTTTGGGGATGAAAATGGAGGTTTAATGAGCTAAATTAGGAATTTTTGAGGTGGTTTGGAGACAAAATTGGATAATTTATGGAAAAATGAGGAATTTGGAACAGAAATGGTGACTTTGGGGGTAAAATCTGAAGTTCTGGGGTAAAATGAGGATTTTTGTAGCAAAAATCAAAGTTTTGGTTTTAAAATTAAAAATTTGGGGGGAAAATGGGGCATTTGAGGGGTAAAATGTGGAACTTTGGGGTTAAAATGGGAATTTTGGGGGAATATGGGGAAATTTGGGGTGAAATGTGGGAATTTTGGGGAAAATGGGGATTTGGGGGGAAATGAGGAATTTTGGGGTCAAAATGTGGGGATTTAGGGGAATATGTGAAAATTTGGGGTGAAATGTGGGAATTATGGGGGAAAATGTGTATTGGGGGGAAAATGTATGATTTTGGGGGGGAAATGGGGATTTTGGGATTAAAATGAGCAATTTTAGGGCAGAAGGGCCAAATTTGGGGGGAAACCTGGGAATTTGAGTCAAAAATGAGAAATCTGGGGTGAGAAGAGTCTGATTTTGGGGTTCAAAGGGGCATTTTGGTTCAAAAGGGTGTTTGGTGAGAAATTTGGTGATTTTGGGGAATTTGGGGAGAAATTCGAAGTTTTGGGAGAGAAGGGGAAATCTGGAGTCAAATTGGGGCAAAATTTTTGGAGCAAAGAGGAAAACTGGAAGGGGAAAATGGGCAATTTTGGGGAGAAATATATTAGATTTTAAACTAAAATGGGAAATTGTGGGTCAAAACAGGAAAATTTGGTCAAAATGGGCAATTTGGAGGAGAAAAATGTTAATTTTTGGACTTAAGTGGGAAATCAGGGTCAAAATGGGGAATTTGGGGTCAAAATGGGGAATTTTTAGGGGAAAATATTAAATTTTGGATGCAAATAGGGAAATTTAAGTCTAAATGAGGCCAACATGGCCAACTTGGGCTGAAAATGGCAGATTTTGGGGTAAAGTTGAAATATTTGGATTAAAAATAGAGATTTCAGGGAAATTTGGGTGTCAAAATGGGCAATTTTGAGGGAAAATGTTAATTTTTTTATAAAAATGTGAAAATTTTGGGTCAGATGAAGCCAAAATGGCCAACTTGGGCTCAAAATGGGTGATTTTGGGGTAAAAAAGTCAATTTTTTGTTAAAAAGGGACAATTTTGGTGTCAACAGGAGGAATTTGAAGGTCAAAATGGGTCATTCCGAGGTAAAATGGAGGAATTTGGGTTTAGATGAAAGATATAGGGATGATTTGGGATCAAAATGGGCAATTTGAGGGCAGAAGGGTCAATTTTTGCCCAAAACTGAAGAAATTTTGGTCCAACTGGGCAATTTGGGAATAATTTTGGGGTCAAAATGAGGATTTTTGGGGCTATAGAGTCACTTTTGTATTAAAATGTTGGAATTTGAATCAAAATTACCTTTTTGGGGACAAAAAGGTCTTTTTTGGACTAAAATGGGGAAATTTGGGGTAATTTTGGGATACAAGTGAGGAATTTGGGGTCAAAATGGCCAAATTTGGGACTAAAATAGACAAATTTGGGGTGAAATGTTCCCTTTTTGGCCTGACAAGGGAAATTTTGGGATTAAAATAGGCGATCTGGGGACATTTTGGGGTCGAAATCCTCCCCTCCCTGCCACTGACTCCTCCTCCTCTGGCCTAGCCAAGCAGCCAATAGGATCACCAGAAGCGTCAAGGCTACGCCCACCACGCCGCCGATGACCAATGGGGGGAACTCGAACTCGGCTGGGGACGAGAAACCCCCTCAAAAAAAAAAAAAAAAAGCTGGGTCAGCAAATATCCCAAAACCCCCAAAACTGACCCAAAATAGACCCTGGGTCAGCAAATACCCTGAAAACCCCCAAACCACCCCCAAAAAATCTCAGAAATATCAAATACCCCTAAATTCCAAAAATTACCCCAACATAAACCACCCCAAGGTCAGTGAATAACAAAAATCCCCAAAATCACCCCAAAAACCATGAGTCAACAAATACCCCCAAATTTAAAAACCACCCCCAAAAAGAGCCCTAGGGTCAGCAAATGCCCCAAAACCCCAAAAACTGCCCCAAAATATCCCCAGGGTCAGCAAATACCCAAAAAACCCACTGTGGACATCAAATAACCCAAAAATCCTAAAAATCACTCCAAAAAAACCCTTGGGTCAGCAAATACCCCCCAAAACCCCAAAATTCACCGCAAAACCAACCCCACGGTGATCAAATACCCAAAAAACCCCAAAACTCACCCCAAAAACAAACCCTCAGTCATCAAATACTCCAAAAACCACCCCAAAAAAACCCCAGGGATCAGCAAATACCCCAAAAACCCAAAAAAATCACCCAAAAAAAGGACCCCGTGCTCAACTGGGGGTGATCAGTTGGTAGGTGTGGTCATTGGGGTGGGCATGATCACTTTGTGCATGTGGTCAATTGAGGATGGGTGTGGTAAGTAGGGAGGGTGGGTGTGGTCAGTGGGATGGGCGTGGTCATTGGGGTGGGTGGGGCCATTTTGGGGAGTGGCCATTGGGTGGTGGAAGCCATTTTGATGGGTGTGGTCATTGCTTGTGGTCATCAGAGTGGGTGTGGTCAACCCTGTGGGTGTGGCCTTTTCTGAATGTGATCATAGGAGGGGGTGTGGCCAATTTGATAGACGTGGTCAATTGGGAGCAGTAAATAAGTGGGTGTGGCCAATGGGCAGGGCGTAGACACTGCACTGGGTGCAACCATTTTGAGGTCAGGTCATCGAGGTGGGTGTCGCCCTTTAAAGTTGTGGTCATTTGAGCGGGTGTGGCCATTGTGATACGTGTGGCAATTTTGGGGATATGGTCATTGGTGTGCGTGTGGCAATTTTGATAAGTATTGTAAATTTTAGTGAGGACGATGACTGGGCGTGGCTATTTAGGGGTGTAGTCATTGGGGTGGGTGTGGCCATCCTTGGGTGTGGTTAACACAGGGGGTGCAGCCATTATTGCGTCTGGTCATGGGAGAGGCTGTGGACATTTCAATGGCTGTGGTCAATTTGAGAGTGGCCATTGAGGTGGGTGTGGCCATTTTGCGGAGCAGTAAATGGGGTGAGTGGAGCCATTTAAGCATAAGGTCATAGGGGTGGGTGTGGTCTTTAGGGGGTGTGGTCATTAGCGTGTGGTTATAGGGGTAGGTTTGGGTATATTTTGGAGTGGTCATTGGGGTGGTGAGACCCATTTTGATGGGTGTGGCCATTGCTTGTGATCATTGGAGTGGGTTTGGCCTATGGGAGTGTGGTCAAAACAATAGGTATGGCCTTTTTGGATATCATAATTGAAGTGGGTGTGGCCAATTTGATGGGCGTGTTCAATTGAGTGTGGTCGATAGGTATGTGTGGCCAATGGGTGGGTGTGGCCATTTTGGGGATGTGGTCATGGAGGTTGGCGTGGCTATTTTGATGGGTGTGGTCAATTTCACTGAGGCAAATGAGTGGATGTGGCCCTTTGGGGGTGTGGTCATTGGCGTGGTCATGGCTGTTTTGGGAGTGGTCATTGGTGTGGCCAGTTGGGGTGTGGCCATTTTGATGGGCGTGGTCAACTGGGGGGTGGTCAATAGGTGGGCGTGGTCACTGATGAGTGGTGAGAGGCGTGTGGTCACTTAGGTGGGTGTGGACAACCGGCTGGGTGTGGTCATTGCAGTTGGCATGGTCAAACAGCCAGGACAGACAATTTCTGTAGGGGTGGCCAACCCCAATAAATCAAAATATGTCTCC
>JAHXMQ010001058.1:0-11193 GCA_020466415.1 Ammodramus savannarum pratensis
ACCCTGTCATCCCTGTCTGGGGGACACTGCCACCCTGTCTGGAAGACAGTGTCACCCTGTCACCCTGTCACTCCCTGATGGCAGGGGACTGCCAAGGGACAAGAGGACATGGCCTCAGGCTGTGCCAGGAGAGGTTCAGGTTGGATATTGGGAAGATTTCCACACAATCAGGGAAAATTTCCACAATTTCTTGGGCTGGCTGCCCACGGCAGGGGTGGAGTCCCCATTCCTTTAAAAGCCCTGTGGATGTGGCACTTGGGGACAGGGGTCAGTGGTGGCCTTGGCAGTGCCAGGGCTTGGCCTGGGTGGGCCCAGAAGGCTTTTCCAGCCTCAATGATTCCCTGGGAGGGGAATATCCCACCCTACCTGGCAGCGTCCCCTGAGGGTGGGCCAGCGCTCACAGGTCCACATCTGGGCCTCCCACACCCTGCAGGAGATGCAGGAGGCTTTAGGGAGAATTCCTGGGAATCTGCCCCAGTCCTGCTGCTCTGGGAATCCAGAGTGTCCAACCTGTCCCCCAGCCATCCCCCACTCTGCCCCCAGCAGGAGCAGGAGCAGGAGCAGGGGGATGTTTGGCATCCAGATTTTCTGGAGCGAGGATGAGGATGGGCACGAGGAGCTCACCGGAACACGGCCGAGGGGGTGGCTGCCAGCACCTTGCTGCCATCGGGGGACCAGGCCAAGTAGGTGACACCGCCACCCCCAAACCACTGCAGCTGCACACAGGTCTCGGTGGACACGTCCCACACCTGCAGGGGACCGGGGGCCGATGGTGACAGCGGGATTGGGGGACACAGAGGGAACATTTCAGGCCCAGGTGGCCCTGTCTGTGCCCAGCCCCAGTGTCCCCAGGTGTCCCCAAGGGCCCTCACCAGCATGGCCGTGTCCACGGGTGACGCCGACAGCAGCCGCTCCCCGCTGGGCGCCCAGGCCAGGCTGGTGACAGGGCTGTGCCCGGGGCAGGACAGCACCTGGGCGCAGCCCGACGAGGGCCTGCACGGGACGAGCGAGAAGCCAGCAGGATTTGGGGTTTGCTGTCCCAAAGCCAGCCCCAGCGGGGTGACAGCGGCGGGGAAGGGAAGGTGGGAGCCGTCACCTGGTGGAGAGGGAGGTGGGGTCCAGGTGCCACACGAGCACGCAGCTCTGGCAGGCCACGGCCAGGATGGAGGCACAGAGAGGCTTCCAGGCCATGGCAGCCACGTTCCTCTGCAGGCGGTGCTTCAGCGAGGGCACGGTGGCACTGCGGGGAGGGCACAGGTGACACGGCTGCAGGGCACAGAGCCCTGGTGCAGCCACAGTGTCCCCTGCCAGCCCTGAGCGCAGTGAGGGGGGACAGCGGGGAGGGAGGGGACAGGATTCCCAGCCAGGTGACACCGGAGCGAGCCGGGGCACACCTGGTGTGACTGAGCCGAGGTGTCCCCAGTGCGGCCAGGGCCCTGCCTGGGGACACCCGGGGCGGCTGCAGGAGCAGCCGGCAGAGTCTTCTCCTGAGCAGGGACTGGCATTCCCTGGGGGAGCAGGGAGACCTGGGGGACAGAGCACACTCAGCCCGTGTCCCCCCAGCTCCGTCACCACTCCCAGGGCCGGGTGACCCCCGGGATGTCCCCAGAGGCGCAGAGCAGGCAGGGAAAGGAAAGGCAAAGCTCCTGAGGCTCGGGGCAGAGCGAGGAAGGAGCAGCGGGGGCTGAATGAGAGCCCAGGTATGCCCAGGTGGGCCAGGAGGCCACGGGCAGCAGCCCCAGGGCAGCGCCAGCCCCAGGCTGCCCAAATCCCAGACAAAGTCCCACCTGTTGGAGTTGTAGACACGGATGGAATCGTCCAGAAGAGCCACAGCGAATTTGTTGGTGTGGGGGTGCCAGGCGAAGGCCCTGATGGTGCAGCCGGCCCTGGAGGGGGCACAGGGCAGGGTGAGACCCCCCCAGCACCCACTGGGCTGGCAAAGACCCCGCTCAGAGTTCTCAGAGAAATAAAAACTTCCTTGTTGCTGCCCAACAGGACCGTTTTCTTTGAGAAATTCCCTGTTTCTGGGAATTATTCACAGGGCTCTGCTGAGGGGCTGGGGTTGGAACTGGAAGGAATTTTCCAGGCTCTGATCTCCTTTAACCCTGATATCTCTCACTCAGGGCACACAAAGCAGGGCAGTGCCAGTGGGGCAATGCTTGCCTTTAACTGCTGAGCCCACCCAAACGGGGCCATCCTGTCCTTGTACTCCCACCCTGGCACGGTGACTTGGGGACACCCAGGACTCACCAGTCCACGGCCTGGGAGAAGGCTGCGATCATGTCCTCACTGGTCAGCTGCAGGGACAGGAGAACACTGAGCTGGCAGCAGGGACCCCCAGTTCCCAGCCCTTCCTCCCTCTCCCCCACCTGGGTCTGGGCCCCTCTTGGAGCACCCAACACCTTCCCAGTGTCCATTTTCCACCAGTGGAGGAAGGAGCGGTGTCTGGAGCTGGGCATCATCAGGAGGAGCATTTTGCGGGGGGGTTTAGAGGGGAAGGGACCACCCCGCATCCCGAACAGCTGCTCCCCTTGCCCCTGGCTCCCGCAGCAGCAGGGATCAGGCGGAACGACTCACGGACAGGTGTGGGAACAGGGACCCGTGCAGCGAGGACAGCCAGCGGCACACGGCCAGCGCGTGGCTCGAGCCCGTCCGCAGCCACTGCAGCCCTGGCAAAGGGCAAAGGGACCCTCAGCGTCCCTGCAGCACCACGGGGGACAGGGCAGGGACAGCAGGGCCCAGCCAAAGCATCACAGCGAGACCAGAGACCCCCGGCAGCCCAAACTCACCCTCCTCCTCGGCGCCGGCCAGCTCCCGGAGCAGCCCGCAGAGCCCGGCGTCGCGCCTGCGGCGAGAGCGGGGTCACTGCCCGGCCCCTGCCCGTCCTGGGGACAGGTCGGGCCCTTTGGGGACAGGCTGGGCACTCACCAGGCGCTGAGGCAGCGCTTCCAGAGGGACTCGCGGTGGTGGATGAAGGGCGGGCGGGCGCTGGGCTCCAGGCGGCCGTGGGCCTTGAGGGGCTCCTTGGGCAGGGTCAGCACGGGCAGGTCGGGAACCTGCAGCACACAGAGCCCTCCTGAGACCCCCGAGCCCCCGGGAACAGAGGGACGCCCCCAGGCAGCGGGCAAACGGCGGTGGGAGGAAAGCAGGGGCACAAGGAGCGAAGGAGCAGCCTGAGGGTGCCCGGACAGACCCCAGCAGAGGGGACAGAGCTGCAGCCACAGCGGAGAGGGACGAACGTGGCAGTCTCAAGGCTGGAGGGGGCTGGCACGGCTCTGGAGCGAGGAGGGCTCACCTGGCCCGGGGGTCTCACCTGGCTCTGGAAGGCCAGCGGGAGCTGCTCGCTGAGGCGGCCGCAGACCAGGGCGTTGTTGAGCTCGTAGAGGGTGACATCCCCAGGGGGAGGCGGCGGCGGGAACAGCCCCAGGGAGCACATGGCGGCACCGAGCCTGGGGGCGAGACCGGGCCGGGGGGCGACAGCTGAAACCGCCGCTGCCGTCAGGATGCGCCGGCTCCAGGCCGGAGACCCTCCCTCCGCCCGCTCACAATCCCCGGTGCCCCCCGGGTTCTCCCCGGCTCCCCCTCACCCGCTCCCCGCCCGCAGCCCCCGGCGCCGCCATCTTGGCTCCTCTCACCCCTTCCAGCTCCCGCTTCGCGCCAATCGCCGCCGCGCGCCGCCCTCGCGGCTCCGGGCGCCTGTGGGAGGGGAATTAAAAGGGCCGCCGCTCGCGGGGGAAATACGCGGAGCCCTCACTGAGGGTCAACGCCACTGTCCCCCATTTTCCTCGGCGGAGGAGAGAGAATATCAGCCTCCCCTGCACAGCCGCGCTCCACCCGTGACTTTGTGGCTCTCCGGTTGTAACGACGATTGATTAAAATGGGACCACTTATTACTGTCGTTGCCCCTTTAAGGAAGGCGGAGCCTCCCTTAAGGGGCGGGGCGAGGGGCGTGTGCTGTCTACAGGTCACGTGGTGGCAGAGCGGGGCTGCGCTGGGACCGGGACCGGGGACCGGGGACCGGACCGGGACCCCCGGGACATCGCCGTGTCCTCGAGGCACCCCCGTGTCCCGCGGGCACCCCGGTCCTGGACCCCTCTTGGGCTCCCGCGGCATCCCGGTGTCCTGCGCTGCCGTGTCCCCGGTGTCCCCTCTCCCGTGTCCGTGTCCGTTCTCCCCGTGTCCCCTGGGTGCCGCTCCCGCCGCGTGCCCCCCTTGGCTCGCTCCCAGCCCCTCTCCCGGGGCTCCCGCTTTTCTCGTGTTTATCCCCGTGTTTTCCTTAGCGGCCGCAAGAGTTATTTTAATTTTCTCAGGATATTAAATAAAGGCGGCGGGGGGAGCTGCGGCGGGGGGCCCCACATTCCTCGCCCGTTACGGAGCGAGCGGGGTTCGATAGGAGACGACGATTTGGGATGGCGCCGACATCAGAGCCACCGCAGGGCTGGCGTGGCCTCGTGGCGTCCCTCGGACCCCCCCAAACGCGGCTGATGGGGCAGCGAGACAGGAAAAAAGGCGGTGGCGGCGGAGGGGGGGTCCCCGGTGGGGTTGGGGGGGTCGCTGGATGGGGTTGGGCTCTGTGGTTTGGGAGGCTCCGGGCGGTCGAGCCCTCGGTGGCCGCCGGGCCGGGGTTTGGCTCCGGGACGTGGCTCCCTGCCCTGCTTGGCACTGGCCCACCCACGGCGAGCAGGGCTGCAGTTCTGGGGGGAAACCCCGAAATCGGCCAATTTGGGTCGGGGAGGGTGTGGCCGGTCTGGAGAGGTGGCACTGCCACCCTGAATCCCCCCGGGAGCCGCCCTGGGACAGCTCTGGGTGGTGGCGCTGAGCTCCGGCCGCTCCATTGCCGCCTCCGTGCCTCAGTTTCCCCGCCCCGTGTCCCCTCTCCCTGGGGACAGCTGGGTCCTGGCCAGCCCGTGGCCACCGTGACTCACCCGGGGCTGGCACGGGACCTGCTGCCACCCCTGTCCCTGTCCCTGTCCCCCCGCGGGGCCCTGGTGCCAGCAGCTGCCCCCCCGCTCCGTGCTGGCACTGGAGCTCGTTTCCGCCTCCTGTTGCCTTTTTCCGCGGCTTTTTGGGTTTTTTTTCAGGAAAAGCCCCAAACCAGGGCTGAGCGCATCAAAGGGCTGGCGGGAGCCCAGGGCAGGGGGAGGGGAGCGCAGCGGGGTCCCCGCCAGCCCACAGCGCCCAAAATTGGGGTGTCCTCGGGGACACGTGGCCCCGCCGCGTGCCCGCTGCTGCCACGTGGGCCCTGGGATGTGGCCGGGGGGAAACTGAGGCACGGGGCTGCGCACACGCGTGTTCCCGTGCACACGATGTCCCTGGAAGTGCCCACGCGTGGGCAGGGCGAGGCGGGCAGGGGACAATCCTGCCAGGCCCTGCTTGGCTGTCCCTGAGGCTGGGGACATGAGGAGGGCCATGGGGACAAGGAGACAGGGGACAGGGTCTTGGGGACACAGGGCCATGGGGAGCACGGGGGACAGGGTCCTGGGGAAGGGGAGAGGCACAAGATTCAGCACCCCAGGGGCAGAGGACAAGGGGACAGCCCAGCTTGTCCCCAACCCGCGCAGCTCCTGCCACCCCCAGAGAGGAGGGACACAGCGACCCTGAGCAGGCCCGTGTGCCCCCCCCCGTGCCTCAGTTTCCCCTGGAGCCCTGCAGGGAGGGGGAAGCCGAGCACATCCCTGTGATGAAGCCGCGCAGCCTCAGCCGCAGAAGGGGCCCGGCTCCACTCTCAATCTTTTATTGCTTTTTTTCCAGGGGGCAGGAGGGGCAGGCAGCTAAAAAAGTGGGGGGGACACGTTACATGAGCACTGATGAACCAGGCCGGGGGAGAGAAGGGGGGCAAACCCTGTCCCTGAGTGCGGGGCGTGAGGCGAGGGCTGGGGGGCAAGAAGGGCCGGGGGAGGTGGAAGGGAAAAGAGAAAAGGGGGGAGAGTTTCACCTTGACACCCCCCCGTGAGCCCCAGAGCGCTCGGAGAGCCCCCCCATAATTTAAGACATAAATTAGAATGGCTAACGAGGAGCTGGGGAACTGAGGGGGAGGGGGCTCGGGGGGAGCAGCACCCCGTAATAAATATCCCCAGCGGCGAGGAGGAGGAAGACGAAGATGAAGGCGGAAAGGCTCAAATCTCCAACAAGCTGCCGGCCTCGGGGCTGCCGCCGTCCTTGGCGGGCGAGGCGGGCCGGGGGGACGCGGGGGGCTGCTCGGCGCCGGGGGGCGCCTTGGGGGGGCC
Organism: Ammodramus savannarum pratensis; assembly: GCA_020466415.1. NCBI lineage: Eukaryota > Metazoa > Chordata > Aves > Passeriformes > Passerellidae > Ammodramus > Ammodramus savannarum. The sequence continues at coordinate 6,228 of JAHXMQ010001058.1, forward strand.
GGGGTCGGCGTGGGTCTTCTGGTGCTTGCTGAGGTGGTCGCTGCGGGTGAAGCGCTTGCTGCACAGCAGGCAGGTGAACTTCTTCTCGCGCGTGTGGGTCCGGACGTGGCGCTCCAGCTCGTCGGAGCGGGTGAAGCGCTTCCCGCAGAAGAGCCAGTTGCACACGAAGGGCCGCTCGCCCGTGTGCCAGCGCAGGTGCGCCTTCAGGTGCGAGGCCTTGCCGTACACCTTGCCGCAGCCCGGGATGTGGCAGCTGTGCACCGGCTTCCGCCGCGACCCCGCCGGGCCCCCGAGCCGCTCCAGCTCCTGGCAGTTGGGGCAATCGCACGCCGGGCGTCCCCCCAAGGAGCCGCCGCGGGGACCCTTCGGGGTCTCGCCCGGCGCGGGCTTGGGGGCGGGGGGCGCCGCGGGGGCGTTGCTGTAAGGAGGGGGGTTCAGAGCGCCGAAATCGGAGCCGTAGGCGGGCAGAGGGGGGCTGAGGGCGGGCTGGCCCTGCAGCGAGCCCTGCAGCCCCTCGGCGCCCGCCGGCCCCCCGAGCCAGCCCCCGTTGGGGTGCACGTCCCACCAGGACGGCGCGGCGGGCCCCGAGCCCCCCGGCAGCCCCCCGCCGATGCCGCCCTTGTACCAGGAGCCGTAGGGGTGCGGCATCTCCAGCGAGGGGTACACGCCGGGCAGGCACTCGCTCGGGGGGTGCCCCTTGGCCGCCACCACCACCGGCGCCCCCAGCACCTCCTGCGCGCCCGAGGGCGCGGGGAAGGGGTGCCCGAAGGGGCCGTAGTCGGGGCCGTAGGGGCCGGGGGACGCCTGGGGGCTGGCGGACGGCGACAGCAGCCCCGGGGCGCTGGGGAAGGCGGCGGCGTAGGAGTCACCCATGGCTGCGGCGGCGGCGGCGGGGGCACCGCGAGGCGTGGGGGGCGATGTCAGCGGGGGCTCGCGGCCATGGCACTTGGCAGCCTGTGGAAAAGGGGAACGGGGCTTGAGGGTTCCGAGGGGCACCGTGTGCCACGGGGTACCCGTCCTGAGGGTCAGCACTGGGGGCAGCTGCACTGGGGTGTCAGCCCAATTGGGGTGTCAGCTGTACTGGGGTGTCAGCTGTACTGGGGTGTCAGCCCAGTTGGGGTGTCAGCTGTACTGGGGTGTCAGCCCTGCTGGGGTGTCAGCTGTACTGGGACACCCAGCAGCACCCCCAGTCCCACGGTTCCCACCACCCCCAGTGCTCCCAATCCCCTGTGCCTCAGTTTCCCCCCACAGAGTTGGGGCCACCCCATCACCCCCCAGCCCAGCATCCCCCCCAAAGGGGCTTCTCCGGGGGCTGCTGTGGGGTTATGCTGGTGGCAGGGCCTCCCCCCACCCCCAATCTCGGCTCCTTCTGCCTTTATGGCCTTTTAATCGAATTATGCTGTGGCCTCCCCCTCCCCGGGTGACTTCCTCTGCTTTTATACCCGTCATGGCTTTCAGCTGCGCGGGCTGGCCCGGGGTGTCATGAGTTGCCCCTCACCTCCATCACCCCCACCATTCCCTTTATTGTAATTATTTTATATTAAATTAATCTCTTCACCCACTTTGGTGCATTTCCACTTTGGCTTTCTTGTTTGTTTGGGAGTTTTTTAGGGTGTTCCCCCCTCGCCCCCCTTTCTTTTTTTTTTTTTCCGTGGTTTTTGCGCCTATTTTTACGCCGGCCCCGGCCGTGGCCGCAAGCGCGCTCCCGGTTTTCCAAGGATAACAAGGGCCAGGCCTGTGCCCCGGGAACGCTGCCCTGCCGCGAGAGCCGAGGTAATTAAAACCAGGGCGAGCGGCAAACGGAGGCGCACGCTTAAAATAGTGTCAAACTCCCATAAATCAGCTCCGCTTGCGCCGGGAAATTAAGGAGCAGGGAAGGAGCCCCGGGAGCTGCGGGCTGAGCGCCGCACGAGGGTGACAGTCCCTTTGTGGCTGGCTCAGGGACCCTGACCCCTCCCGTGTCCCCTCCCGGCCTGGGGAGGGCTCCAGCCCCTGCTCTGGGGGTCTCCAGTCCCAAATTCTGGGTCCCAAATTCTGGGTCCCAAATTCGCGGTCTCTTGTCACTGACCACCGGTGTCCAGTTCTTGATGCTCAGTTCCAGTTCCCCATTCCCTGTCCCCTTGTCCCCCAGTGCCTGGTCCCTTAAGTCCGCAGTTTCTTGGTCCCCAAACCCAGTTCTTGTCCCCAGTCCCAATCCCCAAACCCCATCCCTGGTCCCCAGTCCCTAGCCCCAAGTGTCCCCACAGCCCTTGCCTCAGTTTCCCGCACCCTGTCAGTGCCACCCCCTGTGCCCTGAGCCCGAGGACACCTGGGCCTGGCTCCTGTGCAGCGGCGCTGTCCCCAGCCAGAGGGACACTTCAGGGTGACAGTGGCACTCGGCACCATCCCCTGTCCCTGTTCCCCCTCTGGGGCTGGCAGGGCAGTCCCTGCTGGGGCAGGGGACACACGTGTCCCCCAGCACAGGGACCGCAGCGGGATGCTCAGGGCCCACACAGGTCCCTGTCCTTTGGGGGGGTCCCATATCCCAGGGGGCTCCCCCATCCTGGAGCGACTCTGCCACTCCGTGGGTCCCAAATCCCGGGGTCCCTGTCCCAAAGCAGGGATCCTCCAACCCAGAGGGGGATCCCCCACCCCAAAGGGTCCCTGTCCCTCGGGGGGATCCCCCATCCCAAAGGGTCTCTGTCCCCAGAGCAGGGATCCCCCATCCCAAAGGGTCCCCGTCTCAGAGCAGAGATCCCCATCCCAAAGGGGGATCCCCCACCCCAAAGTCTCCCCGTCCCTCGGGGGATCCCTCACCCCGTTCCTCTCTCCCGGGTCCCGGTCCCGGGCAGTGTCCCCCATCCCGAGGGGTCCCGGGGGTCCTTACCGGGATGCCGGGGGTGGGCGCTGCCCGCGGGGCTGCCGCTGTCGCGCTGTGCCGCTGTCCCGGGATGCCGGTGTCCCGGGATGCCGGGGCTCGCTGCCGAGGGAGGGACGCACGGAGAGGGAGGGACAGGGAGGGACGGAGCACCGCGGCCGCCGCCCGCCCCGCTGTGCCGCTGCGGCGGGGCTGGGCCGGGCCGGCACCGGGGCCGGCAGCGGAGCCCGGCCCCGAACCGCCCCCAGCCGGGGGGGCCGGGGGAGCGCGGCGAGGGGGGCAGGGGAAGGGGAAGAGGAAAAGGAAAGGAGGAAGGAAAAGATGAGAGAGGGGAAAAGAAAGAGAAAAGGGGAGAGAAGAGAAAGGGTGAGGGGAAGAAGGGAAAGGAGGGGAAGAACAAGGAATTGGGAATTGGAAGAGGGAAATAAACTAGAGAGAGAAGGAGAGAAAGAAGAGATGAAGAAAGGAAAAGGGAGGAAAGGGGAAAGGAAAGGTTAAAAAGGAAGTGAAAAGAAAATTAAATAAGGAAATGGAAGAAAAATTAAAGAAAAAGTTATGAAGGGAGGAAGAAGAGGAGGCTGAGAGCTGGAGGAAGGAGGGGAGAGAGGGGACAGGGACCAGTGTGGGGAAAAGGAAAGAGAAGAGTGGGGAGAGGGAAAGGAGGGAAAAGGAAAGGAGAAGAGAGAGGAAATAAGAGGAGGGAAAGAGGAAGGAGAAAGGAGAAAGAGGGGGAAAAGGGATGGACAGCAGGACAAGGAGGAGGAAGGGGCTGGGAAGGGGAAGAGGATGAACAGGGCAAGGGCTGGAGAGCGGAGAAGGAAAGAGGGAATAGATGGATGCGGAGGGGAAGGGGGACAGAGGGACAAAGCAGGACGGGACAGCTGGGGCACCCAGGGGCTCGTGACCCCAGAAGGTCCCAGGATGGAACAGGGATGGGGATGGGGACAGGAGGGGACAACCGATGGGGATGAGAGGGACGTGGGCTGGAGCTCCAGGAATGGGGTCAGAGGTGTGGGGATGGGGACAGGAGTTGGGAATGGAACGGCGATGGGGCTGGAGGGACCAGGGATGGGGGTCAGAGCTGGCTTCCAAAGGAACAGAGCTGGGGACAGGGGACATGTGCAGGGGGACAGGGACACACGTGGCTCTGGATAGGGCTGGGGACCCCCCTGTGCCTCAGTTTCCCCACATGAAGGAATTGTTCCAACCCCTCCCCTCCATTATTGTAAATTGTATAACTCCGCCACGGTTCCCGTTTCCCCTCGCTGTCGCCGTTCCCCGGCGGGCCCGGCCGGAGCCAGCGGGGCCCTTTCCCAGCCCTGAGTCAGGGCTTTCCGCTCCGCCGCCGCCGGCGCCGCCGAGGGCCGCAACCGCGGCCCCCCCTCGCTGGGGCTTGCACTGCCCACAGACTGGGAGCAAACTGGGACGGCCGCTGCAGCCCTCCTCCTCCTCCTCCTCCTCCTCCTCCTGCTCCTGCTCAGGCAGCCCGGCGTGGGCTGGGGGGCACCCCGTGGGTTTTGGGGGTTTCACTCGCACCAGCTCCGGCTCACGGAGCGGCCGGGCTGGGCCGGGGGTGTCGGTTGGGGCGGGGGTCTCTCCGCGGCCCGGGGGCGGTGGGGACCCCCCCGTGTGCCCCGGGACCCTTCAAAGCGCGCGGGGGGGCGGCGGCGGGGGCTGATTACAGGGCGGCGCCGGGCTCGGCCGCCCACGGCCCCGCGGCCGCGCCGGGCCCCCGCAATTACCCGGTATTTATACCCGGCCGGACGCCGGGACCTCGCCAGCGCGGGGGGACACGGAGCGGGGGGGCTCCGGCCCCGGGCAGCCGGCCAGACACCGTCCGGCCGTCCGTCTGTCCATCCTCCCTCCATCCCTCCCTCCGTCCTCTTCTCCATCCCTCCTTCTCTTATCTCCGTCCCTCCTCTGCCTCATCCACCCCAGCCATCAACCTGCTCAGGAACTGACACGAATTTGAGGGGTCTCAGCCCCTCTGCCCCAAATCTGGGGGATCCCAGCCCCACCATGACAGGAATTTGAGGGGGCTCAGCCCCTCTGCTCCAAATCTGGGGCATCCCAGCCCCACCATGACAGGAATTTGAGGGGGCTCAGCCC
>JAHXMQ010001216.1:0-10694 GCA_020466415.1 Ammodramus savannarum pratensis
GAGCTGCCCTTCCATGCTGTGGAGCACAGAATTCAGGCTGAGCTCGCTGGTGTGACAATATCCCACTCTGCCTTTTGGCTTGGGGGCTGAGTGTGGCCCCAGCTGGGACTAAGCCAAAAGTGCATGTTGAGAGTTTTGGGGAGCTCTGTGTTGGAGCTGCCACGTTCCTGCTCCAAACCTCGGTGAAAGCAGCTGGGAAGGGCAGGGCCTGCAGCACCAGCTCTCCACAAACCCCTCAGCAGCTGGCACTGAGGGCAGGGTTATGTTTCCCTGTGTAAAAGCGCTGTAGTGGCTCCTGGGAGGACTTGGGGCTGATTTGAGACTCTTTAAACATCCACCCTGGGCCTTGCCCTGCAGAGGGGCTGGCTGGGGGGGGGGGGTCTCCAGGCTGCCCAGAGCTCTGCCCACCCTTCTGCCTGCAGAGCGGGTATTGCACAGGATAATGGGGGTGCAGGCAGGGCCCCCACCCCAAACTGCACTCACGGGGCCAGCAATACCCACAGGAGGAGGGTGCAGAGGAGAGAGGAGCATCCCGGCCAGCATCCCTGCGCTGCCTTCGGGGCGCAAACCCCCGGGGCACGTCCGGAATGGCCCCGGGGTCTGCAGGCGGCAGGGGGGGCGCTCGGGCTGTGACTACAAGCCCCATCAGGCCGCAGAGGAGGAGGAGGGAGGCGGAGGAGGAGCCGCGGCCGCCGGCGGGGCGGTGCGGGAGCGCCTTAGTTCGGCGGCGGCGGGCGCTCGGCGGGACGCGGCGGGCGGGCAGCGGCAGCGGCGGCGTCGGGGCGGCCGCGCCTACGGGAGCGCGTCCGGCAGCGGCTCCGGGAGCGCCTCCCGCCGCCTCCGCCGGCCCGGCCGCACCGGGGCTGCCATGGGGCGGCCGCTGTGAGCGCGGCGGCGGCGGGGCTGCGCCTCTCGCCCCGGCCGGGGCTCCCTCCCCTCCATTGTTCCCGGGAGCGGCGGCTCCGCGCCGGGGCTCCGGTGAGTAACGGCCGCGGGGGGCGGCACCGGAACGGCGGGCGTCGCTTTGTGCCCCGGGGGCTCGGGCGGGGAACGGGACCGAGATTCCCCCCCCAAGGTGCGCCTCGTTGTACCGGGGGGGCGGCTCGACGGCGGTACCGGCGCGGGGGGGACTCCGCATTGAGGGACCGGGGGGTTTGGGGGGCCCCGGGGCCGTTCCCGGGACGGCAGCGGTTTGGGAAAGCGGCGGGTCTGACTCGGTCCAGCGGCAGAACCGAGACTGGAACCGCCCCCGCCGTCCCGGCCCCCAAACCCCTCCCGGGCGCGGGGCAGCCTGGCGGGAATCGGGGGGCGTTTTCCGAGCCGCTGCCTGGCCCCTTCTTCGCGAAAAGTACCTGAGCGGGAGCCGTGCGCCTTCCAGAAAAAACAAAAAAAATGGAGAAGAAGGAGCTGGATTTGGTTGTGGTTCAGTTTTGGGATGCCGGGGCGGGCAGCGGGAATGGAGGCGCTGGAATAACGCCGTCCCGGGGCCGGTGCTTCCCTTTGTGTGTGCACGCCGGTGGGGCTCCCGCAGCCCGGCACAACGCGGGGATGCGGCGGCTCCGGGAGCCGCTCGTCCGCCCACGGGAGTGCGGGGAGGCGACACCTGCGGTGGCCCTGGGCACGCGGGGGATCGGCTGCGGAGCGGTTCGGTTGTGGTTTTTGCGGGGTCTGGGGCCGGCAGACACGGCCTCGTGTGCGGACCGCGTTCAGGTGATGCCGGGCTGCCTCGCCGTCCCCTCTGTGCCCGGGGTGCTGCCCCGTGTCCCGGATCGGGCGGGCCGGGGCTGCTCCCTGCCCGGCAATGTTTGAACCCGAGCGGTTCAGTGAGCCCAGGGCAGGTGGAGGCGGTGGTTTGGGTGCCAGGATGGATGCTGGATGCCAGCACAGGCAGAGCCCCCCCGTGCCAGGATGGATGCTGGATGCCAGCACAGGCAGAGCCCACAATGCCAGGATGGATGCTGGATGCCAAGGCAGAGCCCCCCAGTGCCAGGATGGGTGCTGGATGCCAGCACAGGCAGAGCCCCCCGTGCCAGGATGGGTGTTGGATGCCAGCACAGGCAGAGCCCCCCCGTGCCAGGGATGCCAGCACAGGCAGAGCCCCCCATGCTGCCCGGGGCCCTGCAGCCCCCTGCTCTGGCTAGCAGCCATCTTCCCCACTCAGGAGCACTTCCTCCCTTAATCCCTGTGCTGGCTGGCATGCACTGCTGCCTTTTCCTTGTGTTGCTGCGAGAGGATTAAAATAAATCGCCCCTGCCCCGGCGGGGTGCAGGCACGAGTGAAGGCGGCTGGCGGGAGCCTGGTCTGGGCTGTTGCACACACGAGGTGCCTTCCCTGGCCTCACCAGTACCAGAGCTGAGCTGCAGCTCCCTCTTTATTTACCCACCCAAAAACATAAACTGAGCCAGGAGCCCTTTTGTCTCCAGCCCCAGGTGGAGCCCCCCCAAATCCTGGCTGCTGGAAGGGGCTACTTGAAAATGCTCATCCTGTCCTGAAAATCCAACTTTCTGCCCCTTTGGGCACGATGGCAAATGCGTGTCCTTCCCCTCCCAATGGCTTTCCTTGCATCCTGAAAATCCAACTTTCTGTCCCTTTGGGGACCTTCTGCTTCTGGGTGTGATGGCAAATGTGTGTCCTTGCCCTCCCCATGGCTTTCCTTGGAGGAGTGCAATGTAGAAAACCCCATCCAGCTCCTCCCAGGCTGGGTAATGGGTCTCTGTCCCTGCCTGGGGATTGTGTCCCAGTGTCCCCGTCCTTGTCCAGTTTCCTCCCAAAGCAGTCAGGGCGACCATCCCAGTACAGATTTTTGGGTACCAGTGGTTGTTCTGTAGATCTGAAAATCAACTCTTCGGGTGGGCAGGGATCCCTGAGTGTGAGGATGCTTGAATGCAATGGTTTTGTGGAGATCTGTGGGTGAGGCTGGGCCTTTCCCTGTCCTTCCTGCCCCACATCCCAGGCTCTCCCACCACTGCATTCCAGCTCAGCACAGCTCAGAGGTGCCCCTGGTAGCCCTGAAGTCCTGGCGGCCAGCTGGGAAGGGTTAACATGCTCTTTATGCTGCACAGTTGGATATTTATTTTTCCAAGCATGTGTCTGCTTTAAGCATTACAGTTTCCCCCTACAGTTCCATGTGCAGTTGTGTTTGCTTTTTATTTCAGCAAATACTTGGTTCTTGACCTGAGCCACAGGTTGGGGGCACTGGGCAAGGGAAAGGCTTCGCTCCTGCCACCTTTTTGGCGTGTCCTTCTTCCCCAAGGGCAGCTGGATTTGGGCTGCTTTTGTTGTGCCTCAGAGGAAAAGGAGCCTCTTTTCATGTGCTTTGGAGCTGAGGGGCGTCTGTGCCAGGCAGGGTGGTCTGCTGGCAGTCACCACCTCCCCTCCTGAGGGACAGGGACAGTGCCTGCTTGGGCACAGCCTGCCACCTCGGGCTCCTGATGCTGTGCAGACCCAGGAGCTGAGCTCAGCCTCTTCTCCCTGTTGCATTTGGCCTGTCCCTGTGCTTTCCCTGCTACCCACTGGTGCCAAGGCATTCGTGGTGAATGCCTCAGGCCAGCAGGGAGGCAGAGGAAAGGAAGCAGAGCCCCCAGCCCCAGCGAGCCCATGGCAGCAGCCCTCCCATCACATCCAACACCCAGGGATCAGATCAGGGCTCCCCTGCAGATATCACAGCATTCATTGCAGGGCTCCAACCCTGGCTTTTCACCCTGCTCCAGTGTTTGGCACCTCAGATGCATTCCAGAGATGGACAGGACAGGACAGGAAGGGGCTTCCCCACTCAGTTCAGAGCCATGGGGTGCATCAGCTGTGCAAGTGGGAAAGTCCTGTCCGTGCCACGTCCCTGGGACAGCTCAGCCCTGTGACTCAGGGCTGTGGGAGATGCCAGGAGTGAAAGTGCAGCCCCCTGAGGACAGGGGGGACAGGTTGCACAAGACTCCTGGTGTGCAAAGGCAGTGTGAGAACATCTGTCCTGGCACAGAGGGAGTGTGTGCCCCTGGAGGGTGCAGGGATGGGCACAGGGCTGTCCATCACCACTCTGAAATAGCTCCGTGGGTGTAATGGCTGGTGGTAATTGCAGTTTTGGAGGCAGGTCTCCGAGGGGCACTTAGCCCTGGCTCCTCTCTAGCTGCTTCTGTTTTTAGTTGTTTGAATCCACCCCGGAGCAGTAAATTGCAGTGTGCAGGGAGAGGGGATGGTGCCCAGAGACCCACCCTGCCCGAGCTGCCATCCTCCAGAGCAAATGGTTTCCTGTTGGGATTTATATAAAAGCTGCATAAACACGGAAAAGAGCCATGCTGGTGTTTGCACAGGTAGGAGTGCTCTCCCCACTTCCTTGGGACACCAAGGAGTCATGAAGGGCAGGTGTCTTGGGGTTCCCCAGCCTCCCCTTTTCCCTTGGGGAGGAGGAAAAGCTCTGTGCTGCCTCTCCAGCATCTCTGAGCACTCAGATTCCCTCGGGTGCTGCTGAACCTGCCCAGAAGGAGCAATCCCAGTCCTGCTGCCCTCCAGCAAAACCGTGGCTGCTGCTCCCTCCCTCGCTGCCCTGGGAAGCCGACCATCTCTGTGTGCTCTTGCTGAGTCTGGCACCCTTCCCTGTGTTCCTCCCTCCCTGCAGTGACCCTCAGAGCCACGGGACAGCTCCGTGCTGCCGAGCCATCCCTACGCCATGGAAATATCCCGCTGTCAAGCCCCTGAATCAGCTGGAAGGCGCCCGCTCCGCTCCGAGGTGTATCTGGAGAAGGGCTCTGCTGTGCGCGAGCCAGCACTGACTCATTTGTCAGGAACTGGAGGCACTGGGCTCTCCTCCATCCCTCCATCCCTCCCCTCGGCTCGGGAGGCCCACGCAGACGCTCCGCATTAGGGCATGTTCCGGGGAGCATGTGCTGCCCATAAACAAAGACACGGAGAGACAGAAAATAATTTCCAGAAATACCAAAGGCTTTTTTTTTTTTTTTACCCCCCCCCCCTCAAAGAATTCCACCTCCCTTTTCCAAACCCTGATAAATCCTGAACATTCAATAACTATTTCCAAGCACTACCCAGTGCCTGGGAGCGCTGGTGTTGGAGATAACACCAGTGCCCTTTTCCCTGCCTGACTCCTTGTGTCAATAATTTGGGTCCTAAATACTCCTGTGCCAGCCAGAGCTGTTGGGCATGAAGGAGGCAGCTGGAACCCCACAGCTACACCCCAGCTGGGTTTTCTTTGGAGGTTTTTTGGAGGATCTTTGGGGCTTGTGGCTGCTCAGCCCATCCTTGAGGAAAAGCGAGACACAGGGAGTGCAAGGTCTCACAGTGGAGCAGGAGAGGTAGAGCTCCACGGAGTGAGTGCGTGGGGAGGATGAGTAGCAGTTTATTACTCACTGTGATTATTACTCACTGTTTTTAACAGTGTGTACTTCAGCCTGACGCGGCAGGTCGGGGACGGCACAGCACACGGCAGCACGGGTGAGCTTGGGATGCTTGGCAGGGGCTGAGGGGCACAGCTGTACCCCAGGAGGTGCCATGGGGAAGGGTTTGTGGCATGGCATCCTGTCCTGTCCTTGTAATTGTCCCAGAGAGACAGAACACCACCGCTGGCAGCGGCGCCCTGGCCGGGGCCGTGCGCATTGAGCAATGGCTGGGCAGGATCTCCTCGCAGAGCCCAGAGGGACCATCAGCCATGGCCAGCCTCGGGAGCTCATCCCAGGCTGCTGCCGAGGTGCAGATGTGGCGCGGGGGTGGAGCACAGGGGCTCATTCCCATCCCATCAGCCAGGCTCGGAGCAGTTGGCCGGGGGCGGCCGGGTTCGGGCTCCGGCGTCCCTCTGGAACGTGTCTTGGAAGAGCTCCATGCTGCTGGCATGGGGAGAGGGAGGCATGGTCAGAGGGAAGGAGGGATGAGGGCCATGGAGGGCACACCCCCACAACACCCTGAGCCTCCCAGCTGTGCCAGAACCCAGCTCTGGAGCTGGCCTGGAAAGGGATGGGGACCTGAGCGTGAGAGCTGGCAGGGACGAGAGCAAGTTGCAGAGTTGGCCCTGGATGCCGGGGGATTTCTCCCCACAGAGCCACTTCAAAAACAGCTGTTGGTGGAAGGAGATGGGCTGCAGCTGGCTGACCCTGTGGCTCCAGGAAGGCCTCTCCAAGGGGTGGCTGCTGTGTGCCCTATGGATCCTATAGGGAATGGCAGGGGCTGGAGTTGGCAGTGAGAGCTGCTTTGCTAGGGGTGGCACAGACAACATGAGATTTTGCTCTGGGTAAGGGATTTCCCTCAGTGAAGCCATGGTTCAGAAACACCTGACAGAGTGCAGGAGGAGGAGAGCAGGAATCTCCCTTTCTTTAAGTGTCGTTAATGTTTCTCTCACCATTCTGGGAAATCTTGCTGCGCTCGGTTCTGCTTCGCCAGCGGTTTCACTCTTGACACATCAGCGCTTTTACACTGGCAAACATAACCCTGCCAGTCAGTGCCAGCTCCTGTCAGGCTGCTGAGGGGTCTGTGGGGACCTGCCACTGCAATCTGTGGATGTCCCTTGGTCCAGGATGTCCCTTGATGCAGAGACATCCTGCTGGATGCGGGAGGAGCATCACAAATGCTGCGTGGTGGGATGTGGGGGAGCTGGCCCTGCCTGACTCTGCTTTCCTCCTTCCCAGCTTGTAGGAGCTGCCAGCCCTGCGGAGACCCCCCTGCTCCCCCCAGGGCCCCCATGGAGGGGCAGTTGCAGAGCCCAGTCGCCGAGCAGTAGCTGCAGCAGTGGGATGTGGACCTGGCGGTGCCTGATCCTTTGGGCTGTGCTGGTCGCAGCCGCGCTCTCCGCTGCCCGGCCGGCCCCCACCCTGCCCGAGCAAGGTAAGAGCACGGCCTGGTGCCCCCATTCCCTGCTTTGTGTTCCTCATGGGTCACACAGGCTGCTCTTCTCTGCAGCTGTCCAGCTGTGGGGCCACCAGCACGTCCCCAGTGCCACTGTGGTGTCACTTGGGAGCTGGTGGCTGTGGGGACGTGGCATGTGTTGTCCCCAGAGTGGTTTGTGTGGGCACAGCAGTGTCTGGGGACATTTTAAACCTGGAGAAAATTGTGGCAAACGCTGACCTGTTGATTTGGAGGAGGGCACAGAGCCCTGGAGGCTGTGTACCCCGCTGGAGTCACACTGTGTGATGACACTGTCACCCCTGTGATGATCTGTGACCCGGGATGTGTGTGAGGCTGCTCCCACCCTTTTGGCCCCACTGGGGTGACCCTGGGCTCACTACTGGGGGTGAAGGTTTGGGTGCAAGGTACTGGTTCAGCTTTTGCCAGCTGGCAGTGCTAGGGATGAATGCACCCTGCAGAAACCCTCCGGTGTTGCTCCCAGCTGGAAATGCCCAAGGCAGGGGCTCAAAGCTGATTTGTGCAGTCCAAATCTCTGTTGCAGCAGTGTGGGGGCACCTCAAGGCTCAGGGATGGGCCAAAGGGGTCCCCTGTCCTTGGGCAGAACCTTGGGTTGAGCTTTTGCTGGCTGGCAGTGCGAGGGATGAATGCACCCACAGAAACCCTCTGGTGTTGCTCCCAGCTGGAAATGCCCAAGGTGGGGGCTCAAAGCTGATTTGTGCAGCCCAAATCTCTGCTGCAGCAGAGTGTGGGGCACCCCAAGGCTCAGAGAAGGGCCAAGGGGGTCCCCTGTCCTTGGGCAGAACCTTGGGTTGAGCTTTTGCCAGCTGGCAGTGCTAGGGATGAGTGCACCCACAGAAACCCTCGGGACGCTCCGGTGTTGCTCCCAGCTGGAAATGCCCAAAGTGGGGGCTCAAAGCTGGGGCTGGCTGATTTGTGCAGCCCAAATCTCTGCTCCAGCAGAGTGTGGGGCACCCCAAGGCTCAGGAATGGGCCAAAGGGGTCCCCTGGCCCTGGGCAGAGGCAGCCCTGGCACAGAGCCCCGCTCCGGCGCCTCGCAGCCTCGGCGAGGCAGAGAATAACCAGAGCCGGCAGCGGGACCTCGACTCGCTCCTTTTGGTTCTAATTACCCAAGAATGTCTGCTCTGTGGGCACTGCTCTGCTTTTTAAGACTCGCTCCCCCTTCCCCCTTCCCCCCAGCAGAACCCTGGGAGGCAGATTGCCGGTGTGGCCAGCATGGGGACAGCGCTGTGAGGTGCCCCAGGGTCCCCTCAGGGCTTGGGGTGGGAGCTGGCAGCCAACAAGTGCCCCCTCTGCAGCTGCCCCAGCCCCATGGGTGATACCAGGGTTGGTACCTCTGACTGGACCTGGTGCCAGGTCACTCCCTGCAAGGTGACACCCCAGGCATGGTCCCCAGGGAGCTGCAGCTCCAGAGAGGAGCCCGGGCAGAGCTTCAGTGCCAGGCACCATTGCTGAGATTTTTCCACTGGCGTGCCTGCTCCCCGCATCTGTAAACAATGCGGTTGACAGTGGTAAACATGTTTTTCTCGGGAGATTGCTCTTCCTGGAAGAGGTTTCCTGGCGGTGTTTGGGGTAAGGATGGCTCTGTGCTGCCAGCAGAGCACCAACACTGAGGAAAGTGTTGGGGTGTTCAGGCTGATGGAGCACAGGTGAATTTTGGGGTGCACGAGGAGCCCTGGAGGGTTTGGCGGTGGCAGTGGAGGAGGAGAGGCTGGAAAGGAGGAGCTGGTTCCTTGCCAACCTCATGCCAGGGCTAACAATAACCTCTGGAAACATTTCCCGACACGGTTCTCACCAGGGCAGCCCAATTAGTGCCACAGCAGGAGCCCGGCTGGGGCAGGATCCGTCCCTTGGCTCGGGAGACGGCTGGTGGGAACAGAATGTTCCCAGCAGGACGTGTGGGATGGGAAGAGCCAGTGCCCTGCCAGGACCTGCAGCCAGGCCTGAGCCACCAGCACCCCTCAGGGGCAGGCTCAGAGGTTTTGGGGTCCCCAGGGGTGTGGATGCTGGGGGAACAAGGTGTCTGTCTGTCTGTCCTTCCCCATGGCGCTCAGGAGCATCCCCCATCGCCCCGCTCGGTGCTGGAGGCTGCAGCTTTCCAGGACTTTGTTCTGCATGTTTATGGGGTTTCAGTTTACTGCTGGTTCTGAGGCAGCTAAGCTCCCTTCTCAGGGAGGAGTAATCCCCCGCGGCCGGCCAGCCCTGTGCCCCACGTGGAGGGGGGCTCAGCTCTGCCCACCCTTTCCCCGTGCTCTGAGAGGGAGTTTGGGGAGCTCCCAGCACCAAAAAATCTGCAGCAAATAAAACATTAACAGCCATTTAGTGCGTTTTTATAGTTACCTAAATTTGGAGGTGGTGAAAAAACCCCGGTGAAGGGGAAAAGCCAAGAAATTTCCATGCGCAGCCTCCATCCCTCCCTCGCACAAAGCCGCCCTTTGTCTCCAGGTTAAATAGAAACCTGCAGAAAATTGCCAAGGGTTTTTTTTCCCCCCTCTCTCTCCTTGTCTGCCATTGTCCCAGCTGCTGCTCAGGCATCTCCTCATAGGGGGTGCAGCAGATTGTGCTGGGGCAGGGGGATCACAGAGCACCCCAAACCCTCCCCTATAGGGCTGTGTTTGCACTCCAAAGCACAGGGGATTGGGCTGCAGCCCCCTCCCCGTGGGGCAGGGGCTGAGGGCTGCCCCATTTCCCATTTCCCAGGGCTGCTGCTGCCCAGCTGGCCACAGGCTTAACCCCCCCTGGCCATCTGTGGGACCAGCAGGGGCCCTGGCTCCCGGGGCTTTGTTGTCCCCAGCTCCTCCAGGGGGTCTTGCTCTGCACCCTGTAGGAGCCAGCAGTCAGGGCAGGTCTTTGGGTTGTCCCCTCTGCTCCCCAGAGCATTGCTGACCCTCTGCCCCCCTCCCCATTTCCCTGCTGCCCACCCTCTCCTTGTTCTTGCAGCTCCAGGTGTCTCCCACCCATAGCCCAGGGGATTCCATTTGGAGCCCCACGAGCAGCCCAGGCATTCCCTGCCAAGCCTGCAGCCTCCTGCTCTTCTTCTGCTGTTGATGGCAGCAGCCCAGGAATGTTCCTGGAGCTCGGGGGGCCCAGCAGCACCCCCAGACCCCATTGCCAGGGCAGTGCCCTCCAGGGCATCACTGCTGTGCCCTCCAGGGCATCACTGCTGTGCCCTCCAGGGCATCACACCCCATCCCCTCCCAGCCTGCATTGTTCCCTCCTCCCGCCTTTCCACTCGGATGCTGTCACTCCAGCCCTTAATTGAGGAGCAAAAAAATAAATAAGAGTCTTTGGGAAAGACCCAGAGCCTGGGATGTGGGGAGCAGGGGGGTCCCTGAGTGTGGAGCCCCCGCCTGGGGCTGTGCAGGAGGGAGGTGGGCACAGGAATGGGCACTCAGTTCTAGCATTGAGCCAGAGCCAGGCAAATCCAGCCCAAAACTGCGATTTGGGGGTTCTCCTGTGCCCCCCATGTGTGCCATGCCCAGGGGTGATGATGGAGAGGTGTCTGTGCCCCAAGCTGCTGCTTCCAGGGCAGGGAAAGGGGGGAAAGGGGTGGGTTTATCCTGACAGCTCTGCAAGCTCCCAAGGCGCCTGTTAATTAAGTGCTGCTTCATTTGCGGCGCAGGCAGGGCCTGGAGCAGGACATAAATCCCCTGTCCCTGCGGAGGGAGCAGCCTGGAACGTGGACAGGAGGGGCTGGGGGTGCCCTGAGTGCTCTGAGAGCCACGTGTGCCTCGTGCTGCTCATCTGGTGGCATCTCGTGCCCTGGATCCAGGGATTCGCAGTGGGACCGTGCTCACAGGGGTCTGGGGGTGAGGGAAGAAATGAGGATCTGACTC
>JAHXMQ010002542.1:0-10793 GCA_020466415.1 Ammodramus savannarum pratensis
GCTCACGGCAGGCGCCGCCTCAGCCCTGATGAATATTTCAGGCCCTGAAATCTCCTGCGCCTGCACGCTTAGCCCTGGTCCCCCCCTGCCCTGCAGCTCGTTGGCTCCTTTGTTTCCCTGTGCTTCTGCCCAGCACGGTGTCACCCTGCCCTTCTCCCTGGGGACAGTCACCCACGGCCTGGAATGGGATGGGAAGCAGGTGGGCAGGTGGGCACTGCTGGTGGCACAGCCAGAGCAGCCCCACACTGCCAAGCTCAGTGCCAGGATGGTTCCTGTGCCCATGCCCAGCCTTCATTTGGGCCTGAGGGACTGCAGGTCCTCTGGCAGCATCACCTGGGATGAGGACAACCTAGAGCACAGCAGCACATTGTGGGTCTGTCCCTGGCACCTCCCAGTTCGCTGCCACCTCTGCCAGTGCTGATTGTGGCGTGATCTGTGTGCAGTGGGAGCAGGATATCGATGCTGCTTGTCACTCCTTCATCAGATTAGCGTCACTTACACACCACCAGACACCTCACAGGGGACACCAGGGTGGCACATGGCTGGGATGAGCAGAGCATGTTCCAGAGCCAGTGAGGAGCCAGGTGCTGCGGCTGGCAGCCACAAACCCATCTCTGGTGTCCTTGTCCCTTCCCCAGAGAGCTGTGGCTGCAGTGGGGCCATGTGCCAGCCCTGCCCTACCCAAGCCTCCCACCTGGCACAGCCCTCACACCCTGCAGCACATCCACACCGTGGTCATGTCACAGCAGCAGGGGACAGCAGTGAGGCTGGGGCTGCCCCCGGCGGATGATATTGGAGTGATCTTGAGGCCAGGAGGGAGGTTTGGAGAGGAGAGGAGCCGGCTGAGTCACCCAGTGCCGGCTGCTGACTCAGGCGCTTCCTGCCAGGTAACCTCCACTGCCGGCGTGGGCTGCTGGGACGAGGATGTGGCACAGGGGACAGACAGCACTGGGACAAGGATGTGGCACAGGGGACAGACAGCACTGCCTGGCACACCACTCCAGCACCCAGGGTGGGCTAAGCTGGCAGTGTGCCCGGCTGTGCTGCACCAAGTGGTGACCCCTTTCACCTGGGCTCACCCTGGCACCGTGTGGCTGCCAGCCGTGGGAGCCACGAGGAGCTGGTGGCTCTCACCTCCCAGCCGCCACCTCTGGGTGCCCACACACCCAGGGCGGGTGAGATTTGGCACAGCTGCTGGAGCCAGGGTTCCGGCAAACAGGCGCCTGGCGCCCAGGGCAGGAACCCTGCGGCTTCCTCCGGCCGGGCAGCGGCAGCAGCGGGGCTGGAGCCGCGCAAGGCTTCGTGCAGCGGCTCCAGCAGGAAACTGATTTCCTCTGACGGGCCTGGCACGGCCGCCTGGCACCGCTGCTCCCTCGCTGGTGGCAGCTAACCCTCCTCTGCAAGGCCACAGCATCCAGCTCCACATAAATTAACCCAGGCCGCTAATTAATGAACTTCTCCCATGTCACTCTGCGCAGTAGGGCTCGCTCTGGTCCCTCTGGTTAGACCTTGGTCTCTCTCCTCACCAGGGATTTGGCCACCCATCTTCACCTCACCTGCATGGCCAGGCCCAGCCTCAGGATGTCCCCAAGGACTCCTCCAGAGCTGGGTTTCCCCCCCTGTTCTTGGGAAACGGGAAGGCTCAGCCCCGGTGCCCTCCCCGAGGCGATGCCCGCTGAGCACTCGTCAAGGCGCTGGCGCGGCTCAACCATCCGTGAGGCTTCATTCAAATTTAACGACTGACACGGGATAGAAAAGGGAAGGGGCAGGGAGGAGCAGGGCTGATAGGCACACGGTGTGTGCCATGCCAGCCTGGCAGGACCGACCGTGCCCAAACACCAGCATGGGGCTGTGAGGAGCTGCCCCAAACGCCACCAGGAGCCAGGGCAAGGCCGTGCCAGCCCTGCCAGCTGCCTGCTCCCCAAGCCAGGCCGTGCTCCCTGCTTGCCTTTGCCTTGTTCTCGCCGTGTCTGGCTGGACACGTGCCGGCACCTGGCTCCCGCGGGCGGGCCGCGAGCCCTGAGCTCAGCGCGTTGGGCCCTGCTAGGTGTGGCTGGTGAATATTTCATGCCCGCGTTTGCCGAGCCCTTTCTTGGTTACACTCCTGCCTCCTCCCCGCACTCTCACCATGTTTATTTATTTAATGAATTATTTATCGGCTCCCCCTCTCGCTCGGCTGGGCGCTGCCCCCTCCCCACTCCCCCAGCCCTGCGCGATGATTTATTGAACGCCGGCTCTGCTCTGCGGTTGCGACATTCTGTCACAGGAAGCCGCGGTTAAACATCAACCCAGGCGGGCCAAGGCAGGTCCCCTGCCCCGCCGGGGACACGCTCCAGCCCCTCGGGGCTCATGGACGGCAGGTGCGAGGCTTTCCCCACCGCTTTGACACCAAAAGCTGCTGGTCCTCGTGGTGGGCACAGCGTGGAGGGACAGAAGGAGAACCAGGGATGCTCCATGCCCTTGCTCTGGACAGCTCAAGGCCTCACATCCCTACAAGAGCAAACCCACCAGGGTGTGTCCCCAGCTGTCCCGTTGTGCCAAAATCCGGCCAAGCCCCCTCTGTGTGTAATTCCAGGGGTAATTCCTGCTGGGTGCTGACACCTGCACACCCCGCGATGCTCAGGGCTGTGTTCTGCCCCCTGCGTGTGTCCCTCCGCGTCCCTCCGTGTCCCTCCGTGTCCCTCCGTGCCGGGGGGACCCCCGTGGTGCGGGTGCTGACGGCGGAGCGTGCGTTGCCATGAGCGGGGGGGTTTCCATGTGGAGGTGGGTGTTGCCATGGGTTTGCCGAGCCACGGCGTTTCCATGGTGGCAGCGCGGTGCTCTGGGTCCTCCCAGAGGTGTGCGGCACCCTGCGATGCCACCGCTGCCACCTCAGCCCGGCCCCTGTGCCCCCTCCCCTCCCCAGCTCTCCCCCGCTCCCACCCCCGGGCAGCCAGAGCCCTTTTCCACGTGTTGTGTTTTCTTCACTTCACTTCTTCGGATGAATAATTAATAGAGGCTTTTTTGGTCCTCCGGGCCTTTCCGTTTCCCCCTTCCCCCTTCCTGGTGGGGCTCTGGCAGGGGTTTGGGCTCCCAGTGCCACCAGTATGGATGGGGAATGGGTCTCCCACGGTGCTGAGTGGGACTAGAGGCCCTGCCCATCATCATCATCCTCCATGGTGTGGAGCAACATCCACATAGCCTAAGGGACCCTGAGGACAAATGGGGCGGCTCTCATTGCACACAGAGCTGCTCATAAAACTCTGGGGAGCCAGGAGACCCCCCAAGACTCAGCACAGGGCACCTGAGAGCCACCAGGCCCACTGGGGACATGGGAACATGACATTTGGCACAGCACCACCCTGGCCACGCTCACCACGCCAGAGATAGCTGCTGGCAGGAGCAGCTCGGGCCGGCTCAGCCAGCCCAGCCACGGTTTGGGAATCTCCTGGTTTCATTCACGAGCTCCTCAAGGCTGCCAAAGCTGCAGGTGATGCACGACGCCAGTGCTGCCGGGGCAGAGGCTGCTGGGCTGGGGATGGTGGGGCCACGTGGGAGCTGGGGGTGCACTGTGTGTGCCCCCTGAGCTGTGTGTGCCCACTGAGTGTGCCCACTGAGCTGTGTGTGCCCACTGAGCATGCCCACTGAGCTGTGTGTGCCCTTTGAGCTGTGTGTGCCCACTGAGCTGAGTGTGCCCTGTGAGCTGCGTGTGCCCAGGGAGCTGAGTGTGCCCGCTGAGTTGCTCATCCCCCCTGAGCTGTGTGTGCCCACTGCGCTCTGTGTGCCCACTGAGCTGTGTGTGCCCTGTGAGCTGCGTGTGCCCAGGGAGCTGAGTGTGCCCACTGAGTGTGCCCGCTAAGCTGTGTGTGCCCGCTGAGCTGTGTGCCCACTGAGTGTGCCCACTGAGCTGTGTGCCCGCTGAGCTGTGTGTGCCCCCTGAGCTGAGTGTGCCCACTGAGTGTGCCCTCTGAGCTCTGTGTGCCCCCTGAGCTGTGTGTGCCCACTTAGCTGTGTGTGCCCTCTGAGCTCTGTGTGCCCACTGAGCTGAGTGTAACCACTGAGCTGTGTGTGCCCCCTGAGCTGTGTGCCCACTGAGTGTGCCCAGTGAGCTGAGTGTGCCCGCTGAGCTCTGTGTGCCCGCTGAGCTGAGTGTGGCCACTGAGCTGAGTGTGCCCGCTGAGCTGTGTGTGCCCAGTAAGTTGCACGTGCCCGCTGAGCTCCAAGCGCCCACTGAGCTCCATGTGCCCTTTGAGCTGCGTGTGCCCGCTAAGCTGAGTGTGCCCACTGAGTTGTGTGTGCCCTCTGAGTTGTGTGTGCCCTCTGAGTTGCTCATCCTGGCTGAGCTGCGTGTGCCCACTGAGCTCTGCATGCCCGTGCCAGTGTGAGCGTGCCCATGCGTGCCTACATGTGCCAGGGCGCTGATCACCTGGCACTGGGCTCTGTCGGGCGGCGCTGCTCGGCAGTTGCTAAGGGATCCCACCGAGGACGGGCAGTGGGAGCTGGCACTCGGCTCAATCCTCACACCCAGGGGAGCCCCCACATTCCCCTGGGCTCTCCCCAGGAACCTCCACCCCACAAACCCTTGGGGTGTGGGAAGAACGAGGGCCTGCCCATGTGTGTGGGCACTTGGCCAAGTGCTGGCTCCCGAGGGAGGTCAGGACGGGCGGCAGAGCCTGGCACTGTGTCCGTGTTCCTCGGTAGCCAAGCTGTCCTGGCACACGGGCACACTCCCTCCCACCCCCTCCTGTGCCTCCAGGGTGCCCAAACCCCTCTGTGAGCACATGTGACCCCCCTAGCACTGGCAGCAGCACCGGGAGGACCCTCTGGGGCGCTGAGCCCGCACCCACAGCCCCCACAGACCCACAGGGGCTGCTGCCCCACGGCCCGGAGCCCCCAACCACAGCGACCCCAACCCCGCGGGTTCCCGGCCCTGCTGCCCCCAGCTGTGGGTGTGCCAGGGAGATCCCAGTGGCACCGGATCCCACAGGGACAGGCAGGGCTGCACCGAGGTGTGGGAGCACCCACGGGGGTCCCAGTGAGACCCCGATGGCAGCAGGACCCCACACAGGTAACGCCCCCCGCTATGGGGGTCCTGGCACGACCCCGGTGCCACCTGATCCTCCCGGGACTCGGCCCCGCTGTTTCCACCCGCAGCCCCGAGCCTGGTGCCGGTGCCGAGCCGGTGCCGGGGCGGGCCCGGGGTGGCGGCGGGAGCGCGCGCGGGGGCGCGGCGGCGGCGGGCGCGCGCGGGGCGGAGCTGGGCGCCGGGGCCGCGGGGCGCGGGCGGCTCGGGCTCGGTTCTCCCTCCCTCCATTCCCCGGCATCGCGGCGGGCTCGGGCGGCGGCAGGATGGCGGCTGGGCTCCTGCCCCTGCTCCCGCTGCTGCTGCTGCTACCGGGCCGGGGGCCGCCGGGGGCCCTGGGCAACCGGCACGCCGTGCACTGGAACAGCTCCAACCCGCAGTGAGTGCGGGCGGGGGCGCCGGGACCCGCACCGGGAGGCGGGGTGGGGGGGGTGGAGAGGGTGGGGGGTGTCCCCGGGGCCGCGCGGGGTGGGGGGCGCCGCCGGGAAGGACGCGGCGGGGATCGCGCTGAAGGATGCGCTGGGGGCGGCGGGCGGCACCGGGACTGCGGGACCCCCGGTGCCGCTCTCCTCGCGGCGCCCTCGTGCGGGCGGGGCCGCCTCTCCCCGGCTGCCGGTGCCCCCGGTGCCCCTCGCCCTGCCCGTGGAGTCGGGGATGGCTGCGGCGGCGGGGGGGGGGGGCAGCCGCCCGGCCGGTTCGTGTCCCCGCGGCCGCGCTGCCGGGCGGGGCTCGGCGGCTCCCGGTCGTGAGCACCGGGGGAAGAGCCCCCCCCGCCAGCGCTGACCCACCGGGGGCAGCGGGGAGAGCATTGCTCCCCCTGGCATCCATCTCCCGGTGCGCCGGGGCAGGGCAGGGCAGGGGTCCCGCTCCCCCCGCCAGTCGCGCCCCCCGCATGTCTGGGTGCGGGAGCGGCACCGGCGGCGCGGCGGAGGCGGGGGGGCCCGACAGGTGCCTGCCGCCCCCCGCCGCCTTTGCCCGGCAGCAGTGGCACCCCCAGGGTGGCTGCGGGGACAGCGCGGGGCGAGAGCGGAGGGTGGGAGCGGCCACCGGGAGCGAGGAGCGGTCGGGGGTCGGTGGCCTTGGCCGCCCAGCCCCTCCCTCACACCCTGCGCCGGGGCTGCCCTGCCCTGGCCGGCGCACCCACAGCCGGGAGCCGGTGTGGATGGGGACGGTGTGGGCTGGACCCTCTCGGGAAATGGGGGCTGCGCGCCCGTGGTGCGTCCGTGGAGCCCTCCACGGGGATCTGCGCCCGCTGCCATCGCCCACCTCTCGGTCCCTCGCTGGTGCGAGTGCCCAGGGGTGTGGCGGGGACACGCATCCAGCCACAGCATCGTCTGGCTCCCGTCGGTGCAGGGGCTCTCCGGGGCTCTCCCCCCACCCCACAGCCCTTTGTGCAGGGTGGGAGCAGCCCCGGCAGCCCCCTCCCCTGCCATTGAGATTGTGTCGCCAGGCGGAAGCTCGGGCCCCATAAATCGTGCGTGTGTGCGACGTGCCGAGGCGCAGCACAATGCCGAGGTGCCTCCACGCTCAGCATCCATCCCCCCTGCTCTGCCCGGACCCCCTGCACCCCCAAACTCATCCCCACACCGTGACACCACCACAACACTGGCAGCCGTGCCACCCTCACCTTTATCTCTCCGTGACTCCCCCATGCCCATCCCCACCATGACCTGCCGCTGCCCTGGCACCTCTCGGGGGACAGGGCGGAGGGGCTGGCAGTGCCCGGGCAGTGCCAAGGCGGGGGTGTCGCAGCCAGATGCCCGCACCCCCTGCGCAGGCGTGTCTGGCGCGGCCGCCGGCGTCCGGCTCAGGGCATGGGCGGCGCGGTGGGGGCGGCTGCGGCAGAGCCGTGTCCCAGGGACTCCCGAGCTGATATTTATTGTTAGGCAGTGCGGCAGCTCGGACGCAATTATAGCCGCACGGCAAAGTGTCTGGATTAGATAAATTATGGGGGGAATTAGGCTCCCTGGGCCGCAGCCTGCAAATCCCAGCAACCCTGCTGCAAGTGGAGCCATAAACAAGCCCGGCGCGGCCCTGCGGGGCTCTCCGGGGAGGAGGGGGTTGCTGGCTGTGGGCACTCCTTGGGCACAAATTTGTTGTGGCTCCTGCCATGCTAGCCTGGGTAGCCCTGTTGGTGCCCTCAGTGGGATGACAGGATGAGGGGCAGTGCAGGGAGCAGCCCTATGGTGCCTTGGAAGCAGCTCAGCCTCTTTGGCCATGCAAGGGATGGTTGGAGGTGCCAGGAGGCCAGGAAGGGTCCCCAAGCAGGCAGAGCACCCCTCATGCCATGGGTTTGGGGTGTGTTGGCAAAGCCCAGGGTTGGTGTGGAGCTGGGATCCTCAAATCCTGCTCCTGCTCGGCCTGGTTGTTGGTCCAGCTGTGCATTCCATCCCTGATGGCAGCCAGCAGGCCCTGGGGGTGTGGGATGACCCTTGACTCATCCCTGCCCTCCACAGGAACAGGCCTGGTGGCATGGGACAAAGGTGCAGGACAGCCGTGTCCAGCCAGCAGCAGCTTTTGTGGGGCCTGTGACCCTGGGGTGACCCATTGAGCAGGGCCAGGGGTCCCCAGACAAGCTGGGCCCTGCCATGCTGGAGGCTCTGTCCCTGCTGCCAAGATGGGGACAGCAATTCATGGATGCACATGGCCAGTGCTCCTGACACTGCTGCACCCCAAGAATCACCCCAGAGCAGTTTGGGGTGTGCCACACTGTGCCACTGACTGATTTGGGACCTGAGGGTGCTCGTACTGAGGGCACTGGGTGCCATGGAATGGGCAGAGCGGGGTGTGTGGTGACACAGGGGTGCACAGGGTGCCTGGCTGTGGTGTGGGGGTCAGGGCCCACCTGTGTGCAGGGAGGTTGTGGCACTTTGTGCAGGCTCACAGCTCATGCAGCTGCCCCCAGCACGGGCTCTGCCACCACGCTCACCTCTTCAGGGTGGCTTTTATCTGGCCCAGGCTGTGTTGCAGGCAGCAGGGCTTGGAGTGGGCTCTGGAGAGGCTTGGAGTGGGCCTTGGAGAGGGCTGGAGTGAGCTCTGGAAAGCCTCAGTGCCGAGCTGGGGAGGATCTCACACAGGAGAGCAGCCACATCCCTGCAGAGCACGTCTGGAAGGGCCCAGGCTCCTCTGCAGCAGCCAAACCCCAACACCAGGGCAGGGCCTGGCCAGATCCCCCCACCCCATCCATGGGCACCATAGGGCTGAGGAGGGGTCACCCACAGCAGGAGGGACCCGCGGGGCTGGGGGCGTCCAGCAGGAGGTGCTGGGCAGCTGTGCCAAGCCAGGGGCAGTTCTGTGCCCAAGCAGGGGCAGTTCCGTGCCCACCTGTGGAGCTGAATGTAGGGACAGTGACCAAAACACCCCCCTAGACAGGCTGGGGGGCTCGGCCAGCCCCCACCCCATCCTCTGCCCTGCAGGCTGGGCACACAGAAAGCCCAAGCACGCAGCCATGCTTGGCAGGAGCGGTGCCCATGGGCAGAGCGAGCCGTGCCCCGTGAGTCACGGCGCTGGGGCGGCACCGAGCCCCGGCAGCACCGGCGGCGTTCCCGTGGGAGAAGCGGCCGCGGTGTCGGGGTGCAACAGGGCCGGGGCCACCTGCTCCTGCCCGGGCTGGTAATTGAGTCACCGGTTGCAGATTGATGGTTTAATTAAAACCCAATTAGAAACCTCATTGATCTTGTTAGCAACACGGGAAGGTGCCGGCTTTAGCCGGGATTACGGGGATTGTACAGGCCGTCAATAGCGACGGGGGGCACCTGTAGGGTGCTGCTGGAGCTCGGGCACGGCTCTCCCTGTCCCGCCGGGCGCTCCCCGCTCCCTCCACGTGCGGATCGTCCCTCGGAGGGAGGTGGCCCCGGGGACACCGTGTGCCGGTAGCGCCCGCGCCTTGCGGCTGCGCCAGGCGAGGCCGGGGGGGCTGTGCTGTGGCTCGGTGCCACCCGTGTGCGTGGGCCGCGTCGCAGGCGCTGTCTGCCGAGGCAGCGCGCGTGTGCGCGGCCGTCTGGGCGCCGTGACTGTGCAGCGCTGCTCTGCGTGGGGAGGGCTGCGCTGAGCCCCCCGGCTCCCCCGCGCTGCGTGCGGGAGGATGGATGGGCGAGTGGTCTGTCTGTCTGTCTGTCTGTCCGTCTGTCCGGTGGGATGGACCGGCCGCAGCGCCTTTGCCTCTCGCTGTGCTGCGGGGTGACGGGAAGGGGACTCGTAAATCAATGGCACTTTTTTGTTCCCCGGGTGATGGATGGGCCCCGGATGCGCCAAAAGGACGAAGCTACTGGAGCCGAACAAAGAGCCTGGCTGTGCTGGGGGCTGTCCAGTGCTGGGGGGCACCACATGGAGGACACACCGCGCTGCCCTGCTCCTCACTGCTGGCACCACCACTGCGGGGTGCTGAGCGCGGCTCTGGCCCTGCTGCCCTCCAGGCCTCTCCAGCACCATGGGGATGAGTGTCTGTAGGGTGGGGGTCCCCATGGGGGTCCAGTCCCGCCGTGCCACCGCTGCCAGGGCGTGCTGCAGTGCACCAGGCGGTGTGGGAGCCAGTGTGCGGCACGCAGCCCGGATTTATGGCAGCAGATGGGAGCGCCCGCCCGGCTCACCGGGGCCTGCGGCGTGCCAGGTAGCCAAGGTGCCACCGGGATGCCACCAGGGTGCCACCAGCGTGCCTCCGGTGCGGGGCCGGTGGGCAGCGAGCCCGGGGCCGGTGCTGCCAGGGGACATCCATCTGCCCAGCGTGACAGGCTGCTGGAAGGTACCACCGCCTCGCCAAGCCCTGCTCTACAAACGCAGTCGTGCAGAAGTGATGCTGCCCGTTCTCCTCCCGCACTTAACCCTTCGGGCACTGCCAGAGCCCACCGGCCCCACCGGCCGTGCCATGGCTGCCAGAGTTTGAGATTTGGAGGGTCCATCCCAGCCCAGAGCATGGTGCTTCCCACCATGGAGCTGGCAGGGATCTGCCTGCTCTGGGATGGGTGCTGGTGAGAAAAGAGGCAGGGTTCCTCTCTCAGAGTGTCTCTTCCTGCCCTTCCACCCCAAACCAAGGCCCACGGGCTCCCTGGATGGTGCTGCCAGCAGATTTGGAGCACTTGGGCCGTTGCACCGAGGGATTTGGGGGTATCTGGAGTTGCTGCTCTGCAGTGACTGTGCAGGAGGAGCCAAGCGTGGCAGGGACACAGCGTTGTGACCAAAGCTGCTGCTGGGGTCACCTGGATGTGCCTCAGGCTGTGCTGGCCCTGTGGCTCTCCCCGTATGGGGCCATTCCCCAGCCCCTCCCAGCTTATGGTGATGCCCGTGGGAGTCACCCCCGTGGGTCCCTTGCCACAACAGCTATGGCTCCTGCACCCTGCCATGGGTGTCCCCCAGCCCAGGGGACACTTCGGTGCCTCGTTAGTGAGGCTGTTTATCAGCAGCCACACTTGTTAATGAGCTGTGCCTTAACGAGCCCCATCCTGGGCTCCCAAGGGGCTGTGCCTCAGCGCTGGGTGCCCCAGGAGAACGGGGGTTACCTCTCCCCAGCACCCCGTGACACAGCGTCACCTGTGACACTTCTCCCAGTCCCTCTGTCCCATAGCACAGCTGTGGGGAGCCCCAGCTGCGGGTGCTCACCCCGGTGTGGAGCAGCTGCTCTTGGGGTACGCCAGCGTCCCAGCTCTGCGTCCCGCGTGGAGTTAATTGCGATTTTCTCCTTGGGGCCATTTCTTTAATAACAAGCCTTTTTCTCCCCCCCCCCCCCCCCCCCCCC
>JAHXMQ010002581.1:7938-19460 GCA_020466415.1 Ammodramus savannarum pratensis
TACAGGATCTTTCCATATGGAGAAACCTTTCAGGAGGAGATATCTAAAGTTCAGTGCAACCAGGAGTCTCCCAATTCCCATTTTTGGGAGCAGTAAGAGAGAAAAGTTACCTCTAGAGCCCAGTCCTGATGGAAAGGAAAAAAGGAAAGGGAAGGAAAGGAAAGGGAAGGAAAGGAAAAAGGAAAAAGGAAAAAGGAAAAAGGAAAAAGGAAAAAGGAAAAAGGAAAAAGGAAAAAGGAAAGGAAAGGAAAGGAAAGGAAAGGAAAGGAAAGGAAAGGAAAAAGGAATAAAATAAAATAAAATTCCTGATACGCCTGATACCGAAGATTCCCCTCTAATGTACAACCCTCCCTTTTAATTTTTAATTCTTACTGAATTTAGTGATTTTTCTTCTCCATTGTTTCTTTCATCTTTCAATGCCTAATTTCATTTCTCAGCAAACCTAAAGTTTATTTGTAAAAGCAAGATATCTTTTTCAACTCATCAATCAGTGGAATCCTTCCCATCGGTTCTTTTATCTCTCAGTGCTGGCTTTTATCTATTTAACCTTTATCTGGTTTTTGTTTGTAAAGACAAATCCACTGTTCCTCTCATAAGGAAAGGATTTTTCAGAAATATCTCTGTGACAGACAGACAGACAGACAGACAGACAGGGTCTGTGGGGTGGGGTCCTGTGCCACCCTCAGGGTGCTGCTGTCACCTCTCTGGGGCTCCTCACTGTCTTGTAGGTAACCCCAATTCTGCACAGAAAGCTGATTTATTATTTTATGATAGATATTATACTAAAATAAAATTATGTATTAAAACTACAGGAGGATTGTACACTGGAATCCTGCCCTGGCTGCCCTGCAGATGCCGAAGCTCGAAAGCAGCGGTGCTGCTGCAGGAGCCACCTGCCACCCCCTCGCTGTCCCCGCTTGTCACCGCCTCTTACGTAATCGCGACATCGCTGCAGCTTCCCCGGGGCTGCTCGGGCAGAAAAAAACAACAAAAAAAAAGTGAAAAAAAAAAAGCCAAAAAAGGACCCAGGGCCATGTGTGGGGGTGTCACAGGGGCGGGAGGTGAGGGACACTTGGGGACACGTCCCCCTGTCGCCCTGCACCGGTGGTTGCAGGGTTTGGGTGCCATCCTCAAGGTAAGTCCTGCCAGGTGGGGATGGGGAGTGCCAGGGATTGGGGCTTTTCCAGGTGTTGGGGGAAAAAAGAGGAAACCATCGCTGGGTTTGTCCCCAGAGCCCCGGGGCTGTGCTGGGATAGGGCTGGCTCTTGGCTGGAAAATCGCTGCTTTTTAAAGTTTTAAAAATTTTTAAACATTTGAAAATATTGAAAATCTTCTTATATTTCTATTTTCTATTTATTTTCTATTTTCTATTTTCATATTCTATATTTTATATTTATTTTATATATTTTAATATTTTCGATTTTATATTTTACATCTACATATTTTATATATTATATAAAATTATATAAAATATTTTATATTTTATTCAATATTTAAATATTTTTAATATTTTTTCATATTTTTCACATTTTTTTCTTTAAAAATCTTCTTCTATTTTCCCCGCGCTTTTTCCTTTCCATATTTCAAAGTCTTTTTCTAACCTTTTTTTCTTCTTTCTCACTTCTTCCCTTTTTTTTCTCTTTCCCTTTTTCTCTTTACTTTTTCCATCCTCATTTTTTACTCTCTCTTCCCTCTTTTTATTATCTCCTTGCATTCTCTGATTTCCCCCACCTGTCCCTGAATTTCTCTCTCTAAACTGGCACCCAGCACCTCCCTCCCTGCTGACCCCTGGATGCACAAATATTCACTGTTGCCATGTCCAATATCTCCCTCCCTAATTCCTTTTCCCATCCTGAGATAGAAATGTTGATATTTCTAGATTTTTTTGTATTATTCCACTTTATTTTCCTCAAAGTCAGACACTTTTGCTGCCTCTTCTTTCCACTGCACTTATTTGAGCAGCCAGCATTGTTTTGGGTTTCAAGGAAGTTGGAGATTAAATAATTACTCTGTGGATTAAAAAAAACCTACAAAAATGACATTTCTTGGGTCTTCCCAGACTAAAAAATCTTAAGTGGGAACCCACCTAAAGGTTGGAACCTCCAGTTCTACAGGTGACAAAAGCCCTTGGTTGTAGCAGAGGGAATAAAATACTTAAATTTAAAAAAAAATTTAAATTTTATTAATTTTTTACCATTCTACAATAGAATTTGATTATTCTCTGGCTTGTCACTGGCTGGATTTCTTGGGGGCAGCCAAGAATTTGTTGGGATAAAGGAAATACAGCTCCTAAGAGTCCTACATGCCAGTTCTCCCATATTAGAGCCCTGCTCATGATAATTATTGTAATAATTAATTATAGGGCGACTTCCATGCCAGCACAAGTGGAAGAACTTGCAGATATGAGGCAGAAAATATGAATTTTTCCAATTTCTGGTATTTCTGGTTTGCCAAATGCAGAAGATTTCACTTCAAAACCAGCACTTTCAAAATTGAGGCGTCTTTAAGGTGCCTCAGAACTTCAGTTCTCTTATAAAGAGTCTAAACCATCAACTGTACCCAGAAAATATTCCAATCCAATTTGAATTTCTTTAAACTTTTAACTTCAAAAGTTAAATTCAAATTATACTGGGGTAGGAAATCAAATGTGAAGAACTTTTGGTTTTGGTTTGTTTTGTTTGTGGGGTTGGGTTTTTGCTGTTGTTTTCTGTCCGTCTGATTTTTAAGTCCCCACATTTTTCTTTAATTAAAAAGTGAGGGTTTTATAATGGAGCACTTTTAGCTCATAGAGGCTTCCAGAAAAACAGCAGATATTGGGAAAATTGTATCAATTCCAGATTTTTTTTCCTGAGCAGCTGTAAAACATCTTGGAAACAGCGACACCAGGTCCCATCACTGCTCTTGGGGTCCCTGCCATGATTTTTCCTGATGCAGAAACCTCTAGAACTTCTGCTGTTCACAAAATGTTTCTGTTTCTCACTCTAATTAATTAATTAATAATTGGTCTTCCAGCTTGCCCTGGTTTCAAGGGTGTTTTCACTGGATTTGAGGGGGGCTCTTACAGTGCTACCACATCAGCATGGCCTCAGCAGCTGGGGGTGAAGTGTCCCCTTAAATTTGGATTTTGGGGAGTTGGGGAGTTGTCCCATCTCCTGGGGGTCCCTCAGACCTAAAAGATGAGGAGGTGAAATCCTTTTGGTGAATAACCTGCCCTGAGTCTGCTGAAATTGGTGCCAGGCCACAGCTCCCTCCTTTTACCAAAGCTGTGCAATAAGTCAGGTCATTAAAATGAGTCAGGTGAGGTGTAATTAATAACAGAAAATCAGGTAAGATGGAGTTAAGAGCAGATTTTACCTTTATGCCTTGAAAGGGAAAAGTATTTTTAGTTTCTTGTGGAGTCAAGAAACTCCTCTGACTCCCGCCTTGTGCATTTTTACTGTGATTCTTAATATTGCAATAATAGGGAAATTGCAAAGATTGGAATAAGCAGGGGATGGAGGAGAGAGTTCATTGGATTTTGCATTTTTCTGTCATGGCCTGGCTGTTTATTTCTGCTGTTTGAGTGCAAACCTGGAAGGAGTTGAGCAGCTTTAGTGGAAACACTCCAGATTTAGCTTGAGTGCACTTTCAGACAAAACCCAAATACTAATTTAGAGCCTTGACTTTATTTAGCCAGCATTTTGAGACTGATAAAGCCCTGATAAGGACCCTGCTGCCTTGGGCACAGAGGAACCAAGATTTGGGGTTGAAGTGAGCGGTTTCAGCTTTCGTGGGCTGCCAGCAGCTCTGTGTGTTACGGAAACTCAGCAGCACTGACTGTGCCTGAAAAATCTTCAGAAGTTTCATTTATTTCCTGTGATAGCAGAGTGAAAGGGAAACCTCTGAGAGAAAAATCTTGATATTAGCAATTAATGAGTGAGAGATGTGATCAGGCTGGGCTGAGAGTGCCTTTGGCACGTGCAGGAGTGGAGGAGGCCTGGCAGCCTCCAGGCCAGGCTGGTGGGGATGATTTGCTTCCTTTCAAAATGAAAAAAGAAAGCTTTTAGAGCACTTCAGGTCCTGTGATAGGATTTCTGCAAAAGAACTCAAGGATTGGTGTGTTCCTGCTGGAAAATTATAATAAAATCACAGAATTTTTATATATTTTATAATACTCTGGTTTGGGTCGGAAGGGGCCTTTAAGCCCATCCAGTGCCACCCCTGCCATGTCAGGGACACTTTCACCATCCCAGGTTGCTCCAAGCCCTGTCCAGCCTGGCCTTGGGCACTGCCAGGGATCCAGGGGCAGCCACAGTTTGTAAATTTAAGGAGACAATGACAAAGGTGCCATGTGCACAAATTTGTGGTCCTTGAAACACTCCAGTTGCAATCTGCTGAATATCCCGCACATCTCAGTGGGAATGTTCTAGAACAGGCAGGGAAGCAATGAAGGGAATTTTATTTAGGTCCTGCAGAAACTCTTGTAAATGGGACCCTCTAGCCCTGAGTTCTGGAAGTGCTTGTGCTGGCTCAGGCACAGGAAAAGACTGGGAGAAAGAGAGGGAGAGCTGGACTTGGTTTCAGTTTATCTGCTTAAAGCTAAATAATTTCTTAGGGCTGAAATCTGGCTGGGTTTGCCAAATCCCATGGGATCTTATCCCATCTCTCAGGGATAAGGTCAGGGCCTGGTTCAGTTTGGTAAATCAGGAATAATTTTCAGCTGCTGCTGTGAGGAACCACACAAGGAGCAGGAGGATGGGGTTCCTGGAAGTTTCATGAGCCGTACAAAATATTTTGGGTTGGGCATTGGGAAAGAGATTGATGGAAAATTAAAGAAGGAATTGGGAATATTAAATATAGGAGAAGGCTCTTTCCTGACTGGTGTTTGCTAGATAGATTTGGAAATGAAGGAAAGTCCTTATTTTTATAAGGATTTGTTCTGCTTTTCCTCTGGAAGTGTGGTCATGGACTTGGTGACAGTGGCACCTTTTCAGCTGCTGCAGAGCAGGGGGATTTTGTCATTTGCAAATGATAAAAAATGACCAAAATGACAGAATTCCACTCTGCTTTTAAAATAGGGACTTCTTGTGCCCTCAAGACCTGCTGGCACCTCCAAAAGAATGGAAATGTGGTCAGTTATTTCTTGGTGGGTCTTGACTTCTGAATTGGAGTTCTTAGGAATTCCAAGACAGAATCCCCTGACTTGTTAAGACCAATGGCAGCTCTGCTTTAGCCAGCATTTCTGGCCTCGTCTCAGCAAAAAAACCCCTTAGGCTGCGCTTAATTTTAGATTTTGCTTTAGGCCTCCTGGATCTCAGGGCCTGCAGTGACGTTCTGTGGGGAGGAAGGGACTTACCTTGGGCTCTTGGCCGCCTCTCACTTCTTCCTCCTGCCGAGACATCACTGTAACCTGTGGGGTAACCTTCAGATAATAATGAGCTTTATCTCTGCCCATTGATCTTCACTTTTTTAAAAAACCCTTTTGTGACAGCAGTTTTGGTCACATTCAGTACGAAGCAGATGGAATTTTCCATCCCTCTGGGTAGGCAGAGAGGGGAGGAGGGCGGAAGCCGGGCTGCACTCGCCGCACGTCGCTCGTGGGCATCCAACTGCTCCTCCAAGGAGCTCCTTCAGCTCTTGGGCTCCTTCTCTTCTCCTCCCACCGTGAGAGTGAAGATCCAGTGCCAGGAAAAGCTTTCCTGCAGTGCCATCAAGGTAAATGCAGCCACACCCTGCAGGTTCCTTCTGCAGCCCCTGAGCGGCTGCTGGAAATATCCCAGGTTCATCCCTGCCCTCTGTGAGGGGCATAAAGGCTTTGTGTGTTCTTTCCTTTCTCATAGATGATATTATAGATGATATTTTGAATGAGCCAGGTCTGATATGAAGGGGTTGCTCCTGCGACCTGGTCCCTGTGATGGTGCTCGAGGGTGAACTCAGTGAGGGGCAGTGTCAGGAGTTCTTGGCCAGGTTGGGTTGGTTTGCATTAGTCAGCTCAGGGGAATTCCTGCCTCTCTCAGCAGCATTTGATGTGAATGAAAGAGCTCAGATATCTCAAAGAAATGGCCAGGGGAAAAAGAATAATTCCGTTATTCATGTTCTGTGTTCTTGGGGCAGGGTTCAACAAATGGGTGCTGAAGTTGAAGGAACAACTAAAGATGTTTGTGAAATGCCCCTTAGTGCCCTGGTTGTTTTTCTGACATAATTGGCTTCCAAGGAGAATTTTAGTTCTTTAAAAATAAAAGCAGGAATTATATGAAAGTACTGAGATCTGAATTGTTTTGAGTTTTCATAGAATCACAGAATGACGGAATGGTTTGGGCTGGAAGGGACCTTAAATTCCACCTCATTCCATCCCCTGCCATGGCAGGAACACCTTCCACTGTCCCAGGCTGCTCCAATCCCATCCAGCCTGGCCTTGGGCACTGCCAGGGATCCAGGGGCAGCCTCAGCTGCTCTGGGAAATCCATTCCAGGGATGGATTTCATAATTCCTGCCCAATATCTCATCCAGCCCTGCCCTCTGGCAGTGAGAGCCATTCCCTGTGTCCTGTCCCTCCATCCCTTGGAAGTTTTGGCTCTCCATCTTCCAGGTCCTGGAAGGCCACTATTAGTTCACCTTCTCTTCTCCAGGCTGAACATTCCCATTTCTCTCAGCCTTTCCTCCCAGAGCTGCTCCACCCCTCTGATCATCCTGGTACCTTCTCTGGACTCACCCCAGCAGCTCCAGGTCCGTCCCATCCTCAGGACTCCAAAGCTGATTTCAGTTTTTGGCTGAAATACTCAAATCTCTGATTCTACTATTTCTAAACTGTCTCAGAGTCAATACTATCCATCCAAACTATGAAATAAAACTGGTGAATAAAAAGGATTTCTTGAAAGCCTTTCCCAGAAGAAAAAATCCCCCCACACTTATGAATATCTTGCATTGAATCAGGGTGGGCCAGGTCAGATTTCTCAGGTGCAGAAGCAACTGAAATGGAGCAAACACCGTGAAAACTTCATTACTTTTTGATTCTGTGATTATTCAGCAGCTCTCACTGAGGCATTTGCAGACCAAGAAATGCAAAACTTGGCCGCTTATAAATGTTCAGCAGCACTTTGGGGCTTTTCAGCGTTTTGCAGCCTTATGGTCTGTCACAGACCCACAGTCAAATTTAGAGGTCAGATTGTTCCAACTGAGGAATACCTGAGCTGTTTTTGAGGCTTCTTACCTCGAGCAGAGCAGCCTCAGAGCTGTGGGCTTGGACCACAGGGCCTGGGGAATCAAGGAAGAAGCTGCTTTGGTAATTCATGGTGGGTTCCCAGCCTTTAAACTCTGTTACCTCAAGACCAAAAAGACAAAATTAATTCTACTGAGCTTCCAACAAACCACCTGTCATGATTAGGCTGTGGAGATGGTGATTTAATAGCTTAGAACTTGAAATTTTAGCACATCAGGAAGCTCATTGTGTCCTTCTGACCTGGAATCTGTAGAGAAAAAGGTGATTTTGGAGATTTCAACATCCATCGTCGTAATAGTAATAATAATAATAATAATGAATAGCAATTGTAATCTGATCCAGAGAATCCTTCTGGAATCTTGAAATCTAAACTTCCAAGAAAAGAATGCAAAGCTTGAGTGATTTTAGAAAAGCTGAAGGTGAAAATGCCTAATTTTGGAAATTAAAGGCCCTGCAATCCATTGCCAGACCTGCAGCAATATTTAACACTTGTAGCCAACAATCATTTTTGTGTTTTCATAATAGACATGCAGCAAACTGGGGCTTTGGCACACTGGAGTTGTTTCTGAGTCAGTTTTGGTTTGAGTTTGAGTTTAAAGCTTCCAATCCTCCAGCACTGGCTGCCACAGTTCATTGGGTTCTGTTTTTTGCTCCTTTTGTGCCTCTTTTCATCACCAGACCACGTTATTTCCCACTGAGACATAAGAAGTGAGTAATAGGTGTTCCTCAACAGCTCCTGTTAACCACTGTGCCGTGTGAATGTCAAATACTCAGGAATATGAGTAATTAGAGTGGAGCTCTTTTATCTTAAACAGGCTGGGAGCTTTAAAGAGCACCCTGAGATACCACCAAACCACAGGGTTAATTTTTTTCTTACTACTCAGGTGTAGAAGCAGCAGCAGCAGGGATCAAAAACTGCTTGCTGCATGCAGTGTTTGTACAGTGTCCCTGGGAGAAGTTTTCAGAGAAGTTTACATCAGAAGTTTTCTGATGTAAATCAGCAGCTGGGCCTCATCTTATCCCTCTAAGTTCTCATATCAGTGAAAAATATCAGAGTTATCTCATTTTATCAGAGCAAATTCTCAATAACTCCTACAGGTTTGATATTGATGTGCTGGAGTGACTTCAGATTAAGAGCTGAATTTTGATTTAGTTTAGGATGAGATAATTTAAGAGATAAAAAATTGGCAGCTCTAAAGCTCCTTTATATTGATGAGAGGCAAGGAAAACTTGGCTCAAACTGTGTGATTTAAGCCCCAAATTCCAGATTCTGAGCCCAGTTTAACAAAGGTAAATTCCAGTAATGTTCCCATGGATTGGTGCTTATATATCCAGGTGATGAAGCCAGAGGGATCAGGAAATTGGGAATGAAAATTTGATCCAAAGATCGTCTGTGGGGCAGTGAATTTCATAACAGAACTGGGTGTTTTATGAAAAACAATTGGAAGTTTCCTTCCCTCTGCTTGTTTAAAATCAATCATTTTCACTTCAGAGCCAAGAACAGAAATCTCCAATACAGGGAAGTTCTGCCAAGTCACTTTGTGCCCTTTTATATTACATTGATTGTTCTATTTAATTAAAATATATGTAGACTTAGGCTTGGATTTTAATTTTTTATGTTTTAGTGATGAATGCTCCTCTCAGCTGTGCTTTTAAATGAAACTTCAAGCACCAAATTTTTATTGATTGTTGTAGATATAATTTTTTTATATAAGGATAAAGAGGTGTGAAGATTTAAGAAAAATTTTACAATTTATAGAAGCCATCAAGAGATGTCGCAAAATTTAGAGTCACACATTAAAAATGGAGGAAGTTGAGAATAATAGAGATATGATATTACAGGGATTGAATTTTGTATTTAATCCACGTCATCTTTTCTAATCCCACGCTAAAACCATGACTGTGTTTCAGTTATATATCAATAACAACTTGCTGCTGATTAAGGCTTGATCTTTGTCCCTTTTTTGCTGACTACACTATCCTGAGGCAAAGAACTCCAAATTTTAGTTGTGCTGTGTGAAGGTTCCCTTTGTTTCTTTGAAATCCACTCTGTTAATAATCCCAGTTAATTTTCTTTACTCCTGACAAATAATCAGTTAAAATTTCTGTCTGGAGAAGCTGTTCTGGTTGCCCTTCGCAGGATTTTTTTAAATTTTACTGCATCCTTGAAACAAAAAGAATAATCTGAGGGTTGAAGGCTTGCCTTGGGCTTGAAGCAAAGGGAGATTCAGCAGCTGATTTCGGGGCATTTTGATTTTGTATCAGCTCAGGGCTCAGCACTGAATCAGTTCCGCTGAGATATTGAGTTTTTCTTGGAGGGTTTTGCACACTCTGCTGGAAAGTCCAACTCATCAGAGTCCTTTCTGATCTGTGGCTTAAGGGGGAGATAAGGGAAAGGAGCGGAGATAGTGCTGAGCCCTGAAAGGGCCTTCTTGTAGTGGGAGGAAAAGTTTTTTACCAAAGTTGAGGATCTTTTGTGCAGGGTGGTGGAAAGCAAATGCAAACCCCTGAGTACAGCACGTCCTCACCCTCACAGGGGTGCACATTAAACCAGGGCACTGCACATTTAGCCCTTCCCAGCTGATTAGAAGCATCTCAGAAGTGATTAGGATGGATTTTACTTATCTTCATGCATTTAACAATCTTGATATAAAAACTGTGCCTTGCTTTTGGCCTGCCCAGAGGTAAAGCTCAAAGGCTGCTCTCTAGAGAAGCAGAGCTTCTGAGAGATGCTCTGTCTAAACAGAACTAGCAGATTTAGTGCAAAAAAGAGGTGAAAACCAAAGAAACAGCATCATTTTACAAATATTTTGGTGCTTTCTGTCCAGGATACAGATAACACAGAGCTCGGCCTACATTCAGGCAAGACGCTGAAATCTCTTTTATAAATCTCTTTTATACTTCCAGCTGCAGAAACAACAGACACCAAAGCACCTTAGAAACTCCTGGTTGCATAATCCCCCTGACCAAACTGCTCTAATGTCACTGTAAATATCAATATTTCCACTGGGGCCTGTGGGGACAGGCCCGGTGTCACTTTGTGCTCTCCGCTGCTGGAGGCCGCGCTCGCCAGGAGCCCCGAGGCTCGTGTGGGCACAGGTGTGACTTTGTGGGCTGCAGATAAAAATAACAGGTAGGGCTGAGACTCTGTGGCCTAAACCTTGATGCTTTCACACACTGGCCCAGCTCAGGCTTCATTCCTTGACCTTAAAAGGCCAGATCCTGCCTCTGATAAGAGCTTCTTCCCCTGCCTCCCACTTCACACCCGGCCTCCTTCCCAGCCTTCCCCACCTCCAAGGAAGTGGAAATGTTTGATTCTTTCCTTTTCCCCTGTGTTCAACCCTCACTTCTTGCTATTTCACGTCCACGTGCTTCAGGTGTTGAGTTCTGAAGGAAATTCCCACCTTGGCACTGTCACTGGAGTGTGAAGGGTTAGATTCACATGGGAAAAGTTGAACAAAATTGGTTTTCAGGAAGGTTCATTGCTCAGGCTCTGTCTCACAAATGCCGGTTTTGGGTTCCTTTTCCCCTCATGCTTCCCAGGGAATATTTGGAACAGTAATCCTGAAATTTCCCATCGGATCCCCTTGTGATGGGCACCAGGAGCAAGGGAAGGATGGTGAGAGAACAACCTGCTCTGTTCACTGTAGGAGAGGAGTTTACTCAGTGAAAAAGCCACTTTGACTCATTCAACAAACAACTCACATCACCTCCAAACCTGAAACATTCTTGCTAAGTGATTAAGCCCTGAAAAAAATGCATTTCTGCCTCTTGACACTTTGAAAAACCACAAATTCACTCGCTGAAAGTCTCCTTTTGATGCTTTTAGGTCAGCAGTAATTTGATCACAAGCTGGAGGAATTACCCCAAACTTATTCATGCTAAAGGACATTCTTTGTTTTGGTTTGTTTTTGTTCATTCTGAGTTACGTTCAGAACCTTTGTGTACTCTTTGATATCTCCAGGGTTTAGGGAGAAACTAAAATAAATTCATTTCAAAGGTATTTAATTACAAAATCTCACTGATCGTGCAGAGAGCACTTTGATGGGACTCGTCCTGATTAAACCAGAGCAAAATTCTGATCACACTGGGCAAGCTGGGAGAGGGAATAGATATGGATTGGTCAGGTTTGCAGGTCTGACTTGTGTGGGGGTCACTGGTGATTACAACTGGCCAGTACTAAAGGTTTCTAAACCTGCATAAATAAAGATTTTATCTACAAGCAGTGGAACACTGAATCAAAGGCCTTGAGCAGCATCTTAGGATCAGTGCTCACCTTTCTGCTGTACAATATTTGTGTAACTCTGTGTATGTGTGATGGAGC
>JAHXMQ010002858.1:11666-23338 GCA_020466415.1 Ammodramus savannarum pratensis
TGCCTTAAATGTACATCCCTTATCTCCACCCTGCACTGGGTGGAGAATTACCAGGGTAGGGAATTCCAGACATCAATTCCAAGGGAGATAATTGAATATCTGCCCTGAGTCTGTCTTTTCTTCTTGCCATAGCCAATGGCAAAAGCTGTACCCATGGCATCTTGGTTTTTATCACTAGCTTCCAAAGGTGTTTCTTTATTTCTTCACTCATTTTTTTTTCTACCTGACCTGAGCTCTAGGGGTGCCATGAGGTATGGAGATTCCATTGTATTCCTAAACCAGTCATAACCCCTTGAAGAGTTTTTCCTGTAAAATTAGTTCCTCTGTCTGAGTCTATTGCATCTATGATCCCATATCTTCAAATTATTTGTTCCAAAAATATTTTTATAACTGATCCTGTCGTTGCTGAGGCAGTTGGAAATGCTTCTGGCCACCCTGTTAGCTGACATGCTGTTACCAGAAGATATTTAAGCCTTCCCACTTGGGGCATTCTGGTGAAATCCACCTGCCATCTTTGGAAGGGACATAGGACAAGGCCCAAGGCCTCCCTCCTCTGGCAAGTTTCTTTTTAACTTGGTGTTTTGAGAAACAACTGCTCACTTTGAAAATTTAAAAGGTTTATTAAACCTTGACAAAAATACAACAAAAGGACTGCATAAGGAAAAATTGGCAGCACTGGGAACTACCCTGATGGATACCACATGGCCAGTTCATTTTCAAGCTGGATGCTCAGTCTTTTATACCCCTGGGTGTTGCATCAGCCAGCCCTGGCCCTTCCCAAAGTCTGTCAGGCAGCTCTTCTGTGCCATTTATCAGTGCAGACTGCTTTCTTGTCACTGGATTGGAGGTCAGGTGTTGCCATGCCCACCCCTTAGCACCAAGCTTCCATTCCCACCTGCCCCATGCAGGGGAGGTGTGAACACCTTCTTTGTACCTGTCCTAGACAGCAATACAGAGGGGGGGGAAGGGATCTATGGGGAGAACAGAGGACATCTAAACTAGAATAACATAACTATACATCACTAAAGCTTTTCTTAATATTCACACAATAGTCATCCCTTAATTGCGAGAGCCAATCATCTCATTATCTACCTGTAGCAGTGTCTAGGGGATGGTTTTTTGTCTCATATAGTTTTTGGGGTTCATTGTTTTGTTTTTTTGTCTGGGATGGCTGCTGCTCCGGGAGTTCTGCAATGAGTGGGAGCCAGGTTGGGGTTTGCAGAGAGAGTCTGGGGCAGGGTGTGGGGCAGCTCTTTTCCTTCCAGCCAGCTGTTGGAGTGGCCACACTGCTGGTGTTTCTGACCGGGGATCCTGCTGCTTCTGTGGCTTCTGTCTGTTTCTTTTTGTTTCTTATCCTTCGGCACTGTGACTGGGCTTGCTGGCTTGCTTCTCTGCTGCTTGGGAGCCCCGAGCCGTGCTGTGCCAGGAGTGGGAGCGTCCCGTTCCCCACCAGGGGCTGCCTGCTCTGCACAAATCCAGAGCCCAGGACCAGCCACTGCCGGTGAGAAACGGCAGGGAGCGATTCCCTGCTGAGCCCCACTGACAGACTGTATACCGACACCTGGACGCCCCACAGCTTCGGGCAGGGCCCTGGGGTTCCTGCTGCCTCTCGCTTGCTGCCCCAGGTGAGCCTGCCCTGCCATTCCAGCTTGCTGCTCCTGAAGTTCTGCCTGTAGCTGCTGTTGCTATCCAGAGGGAGCGCTGGGACCAGCTGCCCTGGAGGGTTTGTAAAGGAAATCCCTTTTCCATCCATTAATTTCAAAATTATAATAATTATGAGGGAAGGTGGTCATATTCTCCATTCCTAGGTTCCAGCCTTCCTTGGCCAACATGTCTTTCAAACCTTGGTGTTAGCATAAATTAAGCAACCTTTAGGAGCTTGTTTTGCCATACCAAAAATACCCAAGGCAGGACATCTTGAGTAAGGCTTCTGCCAATCCTCAGGAGCTCCAAGGGCTCCCTGCATGGAGCTGTTTCAATATTTGTAAGGCCAGAGGCTTTGCTATGCACCCCTGGCAGCCTGGTGGAGTGGTGGAGCCTGGAGATGAGCAGGGTCCAGGAGATGAAAGGGTCACCAAGAGGGGTGAGCCTTGAGTGCCTAGAGTGGTGGGAGCCTGGGACCCCTGGGAGCCAAAGCAGAATTAAGGGAGAAGGGACTTGTGGGACCTGCAAAACCCTCCAGGCATCCCAAAGCAGGACTCCAGAGTGGGAGAATCCTCAGGACCCCCAGCAGCCCCAAGAAGGGGGGCCTCAGAACCTCAGAGTGAGGAGATTAGAAAGGGAAAGGCTTGTTTGGGATTCACTCTTGGTTACTGGAGGGTTTATGGACACCAGACACCTGGTGACTTCTAGAGATGGACTTGGGCAGGAGGAACACCCAACCCAAGGCACTCACACCTTGTTTACCCCCAAAACCAGGATTTCTCATTCTCAAAGCTTGGTCAGATGGAGAAGGAGGCTGCAAGGAAGATGCCCCGGGACACCCAGGCAGGTGAGGAGGAAGCCAGTTCCCCTCTGCCCCTCTCTCCTGCTCCATCTCCCAGCCCAGCACGGCCCCCAGCTGCAGGACAACCCCACTGCCAACCCCGTCCTGCCGGGGACACTTTGGGAGCATCTCTTGCCCCTTCCCTCTGGCACGGAGGCAAATCCCATCCTCTCCTTGTCCTTCCTCCCCCAGACAAGGAGCAGAGGATGGAGACCAGGGAGGACAAATCCCAGCAGCAGGACCTCGTGGAAGAGGCCATTTTGAGAGATTCCATAGTGCAGGAATCCAACGGGAAGGAAAAGCCCCAGAGATCCCACACGAGGAGGGGCTGCAAACCCAACCCTGGCATCTCTGAGGAGGAACGACCTGCCCTGTGCCAGGAGGGTGGACAGAGCTTCAGCCAGAGCTCAGACTTGGTGGTCACTGAGCACCATCGAAGCAGGGAGAAGTCATACAAGTGTGGGGAATGTGAGAGGAGCTTCAGCCACATCTCCAACCTGAAGAAACACCAGAGGATCCACACTGGGGAGAAGCCCTACAAGTGTAAGGAATGTGGGAAGAGCTTCAGCCGTAGCAACAACCTGGCCCGTCATGAGAATACCCATGATAATGAAAGGCCTCGCAAGCGCTCTGAATGTGGGAAGAGCTCTAGAGAGACATCCAAACTAAACCAGCACAAGATAAATTGCTCTGGGGAACAGTCCTATGTGTGTGAGGAATGTGGGAAGAACTTCAGCCAGAAATCCAACCTGCTCTGCCACCAGAAGATCCACACTGGGAAGAGGCCCCACAAATGTCCCAAATGTGGGAAGAGCTTCAGCCAGAGCACCCACTTGGATGTCCACCAGTGCATTGACACCAGGGAACAGCCCAACAACTGTGAGAAATGTGGGAAGAGCTTCAGGGAGATTCACAACCACCTGTGTGTGGAAATCAGGATATGTGACAGCTACAAGTGCTGGACATGTGAGAAGAGCTTCAACCAGAGGTCCCCCCTGGTAGTCCACATGCGCATCCACACTGGGCAGCAGCCCTACAGCTGTGAGCAGTGTGGGATGAGCTTCAGCGACCGCTCCAACCTGAACCAGCACCGGCGCACCCACACCGGGGCACGGCCCCACCTGTGTGAGCAGTGTGGGAAGAGCTTCCCCAGGGGCTCCCACTTGTCCCAGCACCGACGGAGGCACTGGTAAGGAAAGCTCCGCAGATGCCCTGACTGCAGGGATCTGGGGACATCCCACATTTTGGAAGTGGTTTTGGGGTACTCTCCAGTTCTTGGGGGGTTCCTGAGAGCAGCTCCATGGAGCCCCATTGCCAGGGTGGTTGTCTTGGGCACGAGCTCAGAGCTGTAGCCAGAGTCTGTAGCCCGGTGTTGGAGAGCAGAGAAATGATGAACGGCCCCAGACACCTCCAGTGTGAATTGGGAGGTCAGAGCAAGTTCTGTGTGGTGGGGTGGCTGCTGCCCCATCCCCAGCCACTGCAGCCTCTGGTCCAGCCCCAAAGTGGCTGCCAGGCCCATGGCACCCCAAAAATCCCGCATGTGAGAGGGACCAGAGCAGGTAAAGGCCATGACACGAGTGTGACATTGGCACATTCCGTATCAGCTGAGATGACACTAGATCTAAAGCCATGGCAGTGGATATTTCTTTCCTTTCTCTCTCTTGCTCTGTCTCTCCCTCTCACTCTTTTCCTGACTTCTCAAAATCTGGATAACTTGAAGTTGGACAGGTTAGAGTT
Source organism: Ammodramus savannarum pratensis (assembly GCA_020466415.1). Lineage (NCBI taxonomy): Eukaryota > Metazoa > Chordata > Aves > Passeriformes > Passerellidae > Ammodramus > Ammodramus savannarum. The sequence continues at coordinate 15,889 of JAHXMQ010002858.1, forward strand.
TGCTGAGTCAGTGCTTTGTGAAGTGCCTTACCATAATTCCACATTTAATATAAGTTATAAGCTAAATTAAACACTTCCCCTCTGTAAATTGGTAAGTCTTAAGTTGGGTTAAATACTGTTAAGTGCTGTTCCTTTGCTAAATTGTTATGTTTAAGATATAAGTTAAGGTTAAGGTATAAGTTGAGTGTTTGAGTGCTGTTAAGCTTTTAGGCCATATTCCTTTTATCCTTCCCCCCACTGTCCTTTTGTCAGATGCACCTAAACACACACAGACAGTTCTTGGTCCATTTCTGGTTTGATTGCCTGGATTTTGTTTTGCTTTGTTGTTGCTTTGTTTCCTTGCTGTGCCAGTCACAGGTAGAGTGACTCTTCCCAAAGAACTTTGTCATGCCTCACCACCTGTGCTTCTAATTGGTGATTTTTGTCAAATATGTTAATTTGGTAAACTTATAAACTTTACCCCATGGTGGGGTGGGCATTTTGTGGACATCTTCCATATTTGCCCCTTGGAGGCCTCTAATAAAACCAGCCTTTATATAACCTCCTGAACTGGTATTATCTCCAAAGGTGTTATTTCATTTCTAAGGCTTTTAAGGCATCAGTTTTTCTGGCATCTCAGATGGGACTGGACCCAGCAGCCTCCCTCTGGACCAAAAATATTGCAAGGAACTCTTTCCTGCTGAAGACTTTTAAGAATTTCCGTGCAGTGACCTGAGGGGTTAGGAACCATGGTCCAGGACCCCACAGGAGGTAACATAAAGGCAGCTCTTTTTGTTGTGTAGCATGAAATTGTGCATTTGTGTGTTTTCAGGAAAGTCAAGGCTCTTAGAAACCAAATTGTAACATTTTACAGGATCCCACCTGTTTCATAAGGTTTGTTAGGCCACTTGTTCTGTCCCAGCAGGGTGAGGGGATTTGCTTATGGGGTTGTTTCTCAAGGGGTTTTTTTTTCCTTTCATCACTTTTTCTGACTCTTCTGCAGCCATGGCAGGCGAAGGCAGAGGCGGAATCCAAAGGCTGATGTCACCTTTGTAGCTGAAAGCTGAGACCTTCTTTCAACATTTAAAATCTGAATTAGGAAAACACTGGGTGATGCATCACTCACCCTGTTTGCCAAGTGCTTCTAAGAAGGATCTGTTGGAATTTTGCAAAATGTGGAGAATAACAGATAATTGTGGATGGTTTACTGAATTAAATTCTAAAAATACCTTCTGCATCCCTGTGAATAAGAAAGGCCAAGGACTGAGGAAAGAATGTAAAAATATGGACTAATTCTGAATATGCATTTAATGTTTTTGGTGAGGTCATCTGTAAAGAGAGAGGACTGGCAACTGTTCAAGGCCTGGAATTGAACACACTGAACAGATCCATCCACTGCTACAGAGTATTAAGAAGTCTGGAGAAGCAGCCTTTATACATTGCAAGATTCATCAAAATGGGGAAGCAACTCCTGAATTAGACAATCTTTTTGTTGATAAAATAGTAAAAGAAGCAAGAAAAAGGACCTTAACAGTGGTGCTACAGAAGGAAATCAGTTTGACAAGGTTTGCCCCAAAATGTGATCAACAGAGCCATCAGTTTTCTGGCACAAAGGTTGAAATCAAGGAAAATCAAGGAAAGTGAATGGACTGTTACACCAGAGGGACAGACTGCAGTCCCACCTCAGCGAGAACATAAAAAACACTTGCAGGGGAACAAGAAACCTTTTGAAACATTAAGAAACAGTAACAGAAAGGGAAAAAACTGATATTGTACAATCCGTAACAAATGTGAAATCTTCTCTAGAACCCACCCAAACATAAGCAAAAGAGTTGTGTTAGAAATAACAGAGGCAGGGCATTCTCCTGGACGTTTTTGGCAAATAAATTCCATTGAGTTCCCACCCAGAAAGGACACAGGTATGTATTGGGGTTAGGTGATACCTTCAGTGAACGGTCTGAGGCTTACCCCTGTTGCACCAACACAACAAAAGGAAGTGGTGGATATTTTACTAAATCATATAATTCCAGTGTTTGGGGTTCCTTTGGAGTTGGTCCCCCTGTGATTGGAGATGTTAGTCAAATGTTGGGAATTGTTTGGGATCTATAAATTCCCTACACACCCCAGATAAATGGTAAGACTGCATGTGTGACTGGAACCCTCAAAGCACTGATATATAAAATTTGTTGGAAACATCCATGACACGAGTTTTACCAAGAGCCTTACTGAGAATCCACATAGAACCAAAGTGTTGCAGTAAGGTAGAAAAATTATTTAAAAAGGCCTCATAAAATCAGGCCTGCTCTGTTAGATCAGTGACCTTGTCAAGCTAGCACTTTGTAAGTTCCCATGTGAAAGCAATCCTGGTGTGAAGAGTTCATTAACATAACAATTTATTCCTGGGTGAAAAACAACTAGTGCCTGCATAAACATTAAATCTATCCCATGAGAACCAGAGAAGAAAATAATTTTATAGAGAGAAAAAAACAATTTTATAGAGAGATTTGATGGACAAGTAAAGTATCTCTTACTAACCAATAAAGTAATTGGCAAGAAAGCTACTAACCCAATTGGAATCACACACAAGGTATGTAAAACTGTATAAAAACAAGTTACTTGAATAAAGAATAAGCTTTTTCACCATGAAGAAAATAAAGTCTCATGTGATTTATTCTGATACCAAAGCAAAAAGACAACGTAAGTCCTAATGGAACATCGTATGGCAGGCCATATCAAATTGTATATATTATATATGTTATATATATAATTTACATATATATATATAATTATGTATATATATTCACAGGAGGAATTCATATATGAGGGGAAAAATTAACTTACAGAGGGATTTTGAAGTTCCACTTTGCAGAAGCTCCAAAGATTTGTCATGTTATCTGGAGAAATCTCTGCTCCTGAAAAAACTGGAAAACAGAGACTGACACAAATCAGGATGATGTGGTTTAAATTTTTCTTTTTGTTCTTGTTATCTGCACAGTTGGTAACCATAACTCAAGTTTGACCCCAAAATTTGCATGTAAATGTAGCCTAAAATGTATCCAAAAGCTCTTCATAAGAACGATTTGTCAGGGTGATGCTGCATATGTGAGAATCTGGCCTGGTAGGTTTGCCCCTAGATAAAGATCAGGCCTGTGCTCTTGGGGCTGTAATTCCACACATCACATTTGATCACATTAAGGATTATTGGACACGCTGAAAGGCAAAACTTCAAATGCAATTTCAGCCTTACAAGAAGAAGTCCATGATTTTTCTGGTATAGTTTTACCAAACAGGATAACTTTCAATTTCCTACTAGCCACAGAATTATTAACACTGTAGTTGTTATTATGTAGATCAGAGTGAAAGAATTATTAAAGATTTGGTTGAAATTTGAAAGCAAACTCAAATTCTACACCAGGTAGCTTTCAAAAGTCTTGTTGAACTTTGGATATATCTTCAATACACTCACTACATGGTTACTCAAGTGGGCCTGAATAAAAAGTGTATAGTTGACATCTATTATATGATGCTGTGGTTAAATATGGAGCAAACTAGACAACATAGTCTCTAAAAAAGAGGAATTATGCAGAATTTCTGCCTTTTTTCTTTTATATAGTCTCTGCATTCTTTACTCATTTACAATAACAAACTACAGAGCTGTATTTGTAGCTCTGTAGTCTGTCATTGTAGCTTAGCTTCATTATTTCCCTACACAGAAAGACAAAACACATTTCAAAGCCTCTATCCTGTCTTGGTTCTCCTTGGAAACCAAGGTCAAAACCAGCTCTCCAGGACCAATTTTCATAAACAAAGTACAGTCCTGTTGGAGGGTGTTCTGGGGTGGCTTTATGATGCTTGCATCCCCCATCATGTGTTCTGTCTATGCTGGGTACTCCATTCTGTGCCTTCAAGACTGGCTGACAGCAAAGGGGGGAGAAGAAGCACAGAGTTTGTTATCAGCCTGCCTCACTCACTCACTCACTCACTCACTCACTCCTCCACATTTGGCTGGACTGTTGATGTCTAGGCACAGATGGGGCAGAGTACCATGCTCATTTTGCTTTTTGCTTAGTTGGTTAGTTTAGCTGGCTGAGGCAGTCTGAGTTTTCCCTGAACTGTTTTTCTTTCCCTTTTTCTCAGAGCCATTTGAAGCTGCTCCAGAGCGGGACTAGGGAATCACCTGGAGCTCAGACTCTGCAGCCTTTGCCAGCACCGGAGGGACCGAGGACAGAGCGACCGCCCACCAGAGACACTTTCTGAATTTGTCTTCTCTTCAGAGCAGCAAGTGAGTGTTGTCATCTAGTATTGTTCATTCTGTGAGCTGGGGAGTGCTTTGCCTATTAAATAAACAGGGTTTTTCACTTCTCTCTGAAGAAGTTCATCCCGAACTGATTGAAGGAGAGAGGCTGTGTAGGTTGGCTTTCTGGAGGGGCCTCTTTTGGAGGCTTTCTTCCAGATTTGCCCTAAACCAGGACCAGAGGGGGGGAAGGCTTAGAAGACCCAGGGGGGAATTGCATCACCACTTGCACTCCTAATTGGTGATTTTTGTCATCAATGCTAATCTGTTAAACTTGTAAAACTGTATTCACCCTTTGTGGGTGTGGGCATTTTGTGGACATTTTTCATATCTACTCCTGGAGGTCTCCAATAAAGACCAGCTTTTATATTAACTCCTATACAAATATTATCTCCAAAAGGTGTTGCTTTATTTCTAGGTTCTTTGAGGTCTCACACAGTGGGGCCTCATGGCATGCAGGAGACCACTATGACATAATGACATCTTGGGGAACCGAGTGTCAACTGCAAACACAACGGGGCCTCATGAAACCCAGGTGTCACTTGAATGGTGCCCGGGCACATGGAACTCAGTGTCCATTGTGACACAGCACAGCCACATGGAACTCAGCAGAGCATTGTGACTACATGGAATCCCATGGAACCAAAGCTGTGCTTTGACAAAATGGAGCCTCCTGGGACACAGGTGCCACTGGGATGTGGCCAGCGCTGGTAAAACCCAGTGCCCATTGTGACACAGCGCAGCCTCATGGAACTGTCTTGGGGATGGTTCATATCCCATAACCATTTTGGGGTTTCTTTGTTTTGTGTTCATAATGGTCGCTGCCTCCCCTCCCCAGCTCTGAGAATATCGCAATGGGTGGAGGGCCAGCCTGGGATCCTGTGGGGACTGGGGCTGATCCAGAGGCTGCTCTGCCTTCAGGCTGGGGTGATCAACTCAGCAGCCATGCACACAGTGCATCTGATTTGAGACACTGTTGCCCTGCAGTTTTGGCCTTTTGCTTTTTTCCTCATTTTCTTTTTTCTCCTTTGGCACTGTGACTAGGGTTGCCAGCTTGCTTCTCTGCTCCTCTGCCACTTGAGAGCCCAGGGCTGGTGTGTGGTGTGCTGGGAGCTGGGAGCACCCCTTCCCCTACCAGGCTGCTCCCTTTGCGTGGTGACCCAGCCTCAGGATCAGACATCACCAGTGCAAAGGAGAATCTCCCACCCAGCCGCTGCTGTTTTCTGCCACTGCTCAATTAAGGGCTTTTTGCTACACTATAGTGCAACACCCTGCATCCATCAGGACAGCCCGCTGCTTCTGCTTCGGCTTCTGCCACCGCTCCAGGGTTAGTGCTCCACTTTCACTCACCGCCCCTGGGGATCTGCTCCCCTCTGTTCCAGCTGACACTCTGTGCTGGAGTGCAGTTTGTCCCTGCAGTGGCGCTGAGACCGGCTGCTCGCCGTGGCTCTGGCGAAAGGAGCCCCCCTCTTTCTCCCCTGCCACCCCAGAGCCGCCATGGCCGGGGCAGAGGCGGCTGAGCCCGCGCCACAGCGCCCCCTGCAGCCGCGGGACGGGCATCGCCCCCGCCCGGCCTGCCTGCCGGGGAGCCGCCAGCGCCCCTGCTGGCCGTGCCCGGGACTGCACCCATGGGGAGGCCCTTGACACCCCCTGCCCTGCCTGCCGGGGAGCCGCCAGCGCCGCTGCTGGCCGTGCCCGGAACTGCACCCACGGGGAGGTCCTTGACAGATGAGTGAGGGCTGCTACTGCGATTCTGGTTTTAATGTTGTTGCTGCTGGTTTTGTTTGTTTGTCTTGTTATGTATTTATCTATTAGTAAATAATTGTTCTTCCTTTTCCTATATCTTTGCCTGAAAGCCTAGTAATTTCAAAGTTATAATAATTTGGAAGAAAGTAAGGCATGAACCTATCACAGGAAGGTTCATGCCTTATTTGGCCCATATTTGTCTTTTGAACCAAGACAGGAACTCAGGAGACTATTGTGACTCATGGAATTTCATGGAACCAAGGGTCAATTGTGACACAGTCAGGCCTCATGGAAGCCAGGAGAACATTGTGATGCAATGGGAGCTCATGGAACTAAGTGTCAATTGTGAACATGGCAAGGTATCATGGAACCCAGGTGCCACTGAAACGATGCCATGGCTCATGAAAGTGTGGCACCATTGTGACACAGCAAGGCCTCATGGAATCTGGAAGAATGCTGTGGGGAAATGGAATGTCATTGAACCAACTGTCAATTATCACCACAGTGGGGCCTTATGGAACACATGAGACCAGTGTGATACAATGGAATGTTGTCAGGGTTTGATGCTGGTGCAATGCCAGTGCCCCCATGAAAACATATGCTCCCTGGTGTCTGCTGTGAGATGTGACCAGGAATAGAGCAAAGCAGGCTCCAACTTAGGAATGAATAAGAAAAAAACTTTATTAACCTACAACTAGATATAGAAAGAAACACACACAGAACTCAGAATGAAAACCTTCCAAAAACACTCCTCCTCCCTCCACCAAATTTCCGATATATCCATCCCTCAGATCACCAACTCTCAGTCCATCACCACCCTTTAGATAATCAATTCTCAGTTCAACAGGGAGAGACGAGTCCCTCTTGTGCCATTGGCTTCCCCTGGAAACACAGCTGAGACCTCTTGTGTTTCCTGTCACACGTGGCACTGCCCGGACATCATTTGCCATCGTGATATCTTCCTTCCATGCCCAGTGCTCTCACCACTGCACATGGACCAGAGATGCTTCTGGGGTTCCCCTTTTAAGGATGCTTTGCCCAGTTACAAAAAAAGCACAGTCTCTCACTTTTAGGACACCTGTCCCTTCCAGATTCACTCCCTAGGGCTGAGGGGTCTCAAAAACAGAGATCCTTTTCTTCTTCTTCACTGAAGATCGAGGGCACCACCACGCTCCTCACTCACCGTCTCTGTTCATGCCACTCCTTCACATCACATCACTGCACTCTCTTGGCTCCAAGCCATTGCCTCCCCCTAAATGCAGTCTCTGTGTCACAGCAAAAATGGTTCTGTCCACGGCTACACAAGAAAAGTCCAGCCAAAGGCCACTCCATCACCTCTGCCCACCAAAGATTCTTCTCAATTTTTCTCGTGGCCCATTTCCTCTTATGTCATCTCTATCTCTCTTCTCATTCAACTGCAGGAGGATCAGC
>JAHXMQ010002858.1:23438-48809 GCA_020466415.1 Ammodramus savannarum pratensis
ATGTCCTTAGTGGCCACACCAAGTGCCAATATTCAAATCTGAGCACTGATTGGTTTCACCACAGCATCCCAAAAAACTCACTTCCTCTCAAACCAGGACAAATGTTATGGAACAAACTGTCAGTTTAACATAACAAGGCCTTATGGAACCCAAATGCCACTGGGAAATTGCCACTGCTCATGGAACCAAGTGTCCTTTATGACACAGCTGGGCCTAATGGAACACAGGAGACCATTTTGAAGCAATGGAATCTCAAGACACCAAGGCTTCATCGTGACACAGCATGGGCTCTCGGCACCCAGGAGATCACTGTGAAGCAATGGAATGTCATGAAACCAAGTGTCAGTTTTGGCCCTTCGCAGCCTCATGGAGCCAAGAGCCAGTGGGACATTGCCACTAACATACTGTCCATAGTAACAAAGCTTTGATTCATGGAACACAGGAGACCTTTGCGATGCAAAGGCCTCTAATGAGACAAAATGTCAGTTTAACACAGTGGGGCCTCAGGGAACCCATGTGCCACTGGGACGTTGCCACTGCTTGTGGAACTCAATACCCGTTATGACACAGCCAGGCCTAATGGAACACAGGAGACATTGTGTCAGGATGGAATCTCATGGAACCAAGGGTGAATTGAACCCACAGACTGCTTCAACATTTCCAGGTCTAGTGGAAAGAACACTTCATTGTGGCACAGCAAGACCTCATGGGACTTGGGCGACCACTGTGTTGCAATTGAACATCATGGAACCAATGGTTAGTTGTGACCCAGGAGGCCTCATGGATCCCAGGAGACTATTGTGGGGCCCTGGAATCCCATGGAATGAATAGACAATTGTGAAATGGCAGGGCTTTGTGGAACCCAGGTGCCCCTGGGACATTGCCAGGCCTTGTCCTGTCAAGATGGCATTATTACCCAGCAAGGCCTCAGGGATCCTGTGAGACCATTGTAGGGCAATGGAATCTCATGGAACCAAGGCTCCTGTGTGACAAAACACAGCCTTGTGGAACTCAGGAGCCACTGGGACAGATGCATGGTTCATGGAAGCAAGCGTCCATTGTGAAAAATTTCAGCCTCATGAAACCCCAGAGGCTACTGTGATGCAATGGAATCTTGGTGAACCAAATGTGGGGCCTGATGGAAGCCAGGTGCCACTTGGATATTGCCGGGGTATATGGAACGCAGTGTCCATTGTGACAGAGCGCAGTTCTGTGGAACTTAGCAGAGCACTGGGACAACATGGAATCTCATGGATACTTTGACAAGGTGAGGCCTCATAGGACACAGGTGCCACTAGGACATTGCCAGAGCTTCTGGAACCCAGTGTCCATTATGATAGGGGACACCTCATGGAAACCTGAAGACCACTGTGATGCAATGGAGTCCCATGGAACGAAGTGCCAGTTGAGAACCCATCACAACCCATAAAATCCAGGAGATCATTGTGACCCAATACAATCTCATGGAACCAAGTGTGAAGTTGCACTGCAGAGCCTCATGGAACCCAGAGGCCACTGGTACATTGCCAAAGTTCATGCAAACAAAGAGCGATTATGACAAAGTGGGGTCTCATGAATCCCAGGACACCAATGTAACAATGGGGAATCTCATGGAACTCAGTGCTCACTCTTTGATGGCAAGGCTCATAGAATGTTGGAGACCATTGTGATCCAATGGAAACACATGGAATCAACTGTCCACTTTTCCCAACAGGGCCACATGGAACACTGGAGACAGCTTTGACACAATGGAGTCCCATGGAACCAAGGCTCTATTGTGATGCAGTGGGGCCTCATGGACCCAAGGAGACCATTTTGACACAATGGTATCTCAGGGAACTAAGTGTCAATTGTGAAAAGAGCACAGCCTCATGGACCCCAGGAGACATTGTGATGCAATAGAACCTCATGGAACAAAGTTTTAATTTTGAAACCATAGGACCTCATGGAACTCAGAAGAACATCGTGACACAATGGAATCTCATGGAACCAAGGCTCCATTGTGACACAGCAGGACCTTCATGAACCCAGGGCCCACTGAAACATTGCCATGGCTTGTGGAAGCAAGGCTCCACTGTGGCACAGCAATGCTCCATGTCACCCAGGTGACCATTGTGACAGAACGAAATCTCATGGAACAAAGTTTCGATTCTGACACTGTGAGTCCTCCTTGGACCCACTAGACCATTTAGTCACAACTGGAAGTCATGGAACCAAGTTTCAGTTGTAACACGGGGGGAGCCTCATGAAATCCAGGGCACCATTGTGACATGATGGAATCTCATGGAACCAAATTTCATTTTTGAACACAGTAGGGACTTGTGGGACCCACATGCCAATGGGACATTGCCAGGGCTCTTGCTACCCTGTGTCCATTGTGACGCAGCGGGGCCTAATAGAACCCAGGAGACCATTCTGACACAGTGAAATTTCAAGGAATCAAGGCTCCATTGTGACACAGAAGAAACTCACAAAATCTAAAAGACCATTGTGACTCCATGCAATGTCATGGAAATGGCTCCATTGTGACAAACAGGGACCTCATGGAACACAAGGGTCAATGCAACATTGCCAGGTCTAGTGGAATCAAAGTTCCATTGTGGCATAGCAAGGACTGATGGGACCTGGGAGGCCACTGTGTGACAATGGAATCTCATGGAAACAATGGTCAGCTGTGACACAGGAGGTCTCATGGAACCCAGGTGCCACTGGGCCATTGCCAGCTCATTTGGAACCCAGTGCCCATAGTGAAACAGTGCAGCTCACCTAGATCATGATCTCTAGGAAACCTAGAGATCATTGTCATGCAATGATACCTCATGGAAACAAGTGTCAATTGAGATACAGCAGGGCCTCTTGGAACCCAGGTGCCACTGGGTGTTGGAGAATTTTTCTCAGACATGGCTTGTGGAGAGAGGCCATGAGGTGTACAGCTGGTTGAAAAAGTAAATGGCAGCTGTAATCAGTAGTTTTCCCAGGCCTGCTCTTATAAACAGTAAAATTTCTCAGGTTTGAGCATGAGACACTGCAAATGTTCCCAGCTCAACTTTTAACAACAATAAACACCACATCCTTGAATAGGTATGGGAAAGAAAGATGAAAATAAATAAATAAAATAAATAAAAATAAAGGCCGTGAGAACGGTAGATAACAAGTCAAAACCAGAAAGTTTTAATTAAAGAAAACAAGGAGGGATTCATTTGTAATCTGTATCCAATGATGAGCTCAGGTTTTGCAATATGCATGAGCTTAATTAACACGGTTATAAGAATGTGTACAATGGATCAATAAACTGGAGTTCGATGCACATCGGATGGTTGTCTCCCTTCACTTTGTCAAATGGTGCTATTAGAACAACTGGGGCCTTGAAACAGCTTCTGGAAACAAGGGGTCATTGTGATACAGCAGAACCTCATCCAACCCAGGACACCATTGGGATGCAATGGCCTCAAGTGTCTACTGTGACAAAAGCAGGGCCTCACAGAACCTCAGAGACCATAAGATGCAATGTAATCTCTTGGAATCTCAAAGCTCCCTTTTGAAGAGACGGGGCCTCATGGGACACAGGCACTGGGACATCACCAAGGTTTGTGGAACACAGTTCCTATTGTGACACAGCGCAGCTCATGGAACTCGCCAGACACTTGTGAGAACATGGAATCTCATGAATCCAAGGCTTTACTTTGACAGAGTGGGGCCTTGTAGGACACAGGTGCCACTGGGACATTGCCAGCTCTTGTCGAATCCAGTATCCATTGTGACACAGCCCAGTGTCATGGAACCAGGAGACTGTGGAGTGCTCCTGCTCCCGGAGGCAGGGATTCTACCCAGACAGACAGCACTGGGTGAGGTGCATGTTTAATAATTAATACGTAAGTATATAATGATAGAATATAAACACGTTCAGCTTGAAACCATGTCGGAGTCAGATTTGGGTCTGTGTACCCCTGATGCCCAGAACTCTTTAATAAAAGCACCTGCATAAATAATTCCGCGATTATGTGCTCCTGAACACTAACAATGGCATCTGCTGAGTGATCTGTCCCAGTTCTTAGCTCAACCCATGAAGCCTTCATTCTGTTTTCTCTCTCCTGCCCATCTCTGGAGGGGAGCGAGAGAGTGGCTTTGGTGGGTGCCTGGCATCCAGACAGGGTCAACCAGCTACCTTTCCTTTCCTTCTCCTTTCCTTTCTCCTTTCCTTTCCTTTCCTTTCCTTTCCTTTCCTTTCCTTTCCTTTCCTTTCCTTTCCTTTCCTTTCCTTTCCTTTCCTTTCCTTTCCTTTCCTTTCCTTTCCTTTCCTTTCCTTTTATTCTTCCTTCCTTCCTTCGGTCACAGCGCAGAGGCTGAGAGGGGCTCTGATGGAGGGAGTGGAGGTGGCAGGGAGCAGCAGGGACAGGAGGCGCAGGGACATGGCACAGGCACCCGAGGGGCCCGGGCGGTGGCAGGGGGCAAAGCCTGTCCCCCGGGCCAGCAGCAGCCCCGTGCCCTGCCCAGGGTGCTGCCAGCAGGGGCTGGGCCCCAGGGGCAGGGGCAGAGCCTGGCCCAGGGCGGCGTTTGTGCCCCAGCCCCGTCCAGCGCAGCCTGCCCCGGGTGCAGTGAGCGCTGGCACGGCTGCCCTGGGGACACAGTGTGACCTGCTGGGGACACCGAGAGCTGCCCTGGGGACACAGCGTGACCTGCTGGGGACACCAAGAGCTGCCACGCTGTGACCCTGCCCTGGGCACTGCACACATTGCCATTGAGTCAGAGACGGGAACAAAGACTCCAGTCTTCAGAAGGTGGAAAGAAGGCATTTAATAGAAAATAGCGCGTCTTTTATAACCCAACTCATTAAGCTGAGACCTGTTTGGTCTTAAAGTAAAAACTTCACACTCTTGGTGAACTAAGAATAACATACTCTGGAAAATCATATCTATAAACAACATGTGCAGAAAGAGAGATAAAAATTGGGTGTTTGGAAAGGACAAATTGTTTTAATTCTTTTCTCTAAGCTTTCTCATAGCTTCTCACAGCTTCCCAGGAAAATCCTGGGAGAGCTGTCTCTCTTTGTTCAGAGGATATCTGATTACCACATTTACAGGCACCGGAGCACATCCCAGCCCCGCTTCTTGTGATATCACAGGCCCTATGAGTGTCCTGAGTGTGGGAAGAGGTTTCAGAGCAGTTCCAATCTCCTGCATCAGTGGATTCACACTGTGGAAAGGCCATACTAGAGTCTCGAGTGTGGCCAGAGCTTCAGGCACAGCTCAGCCTTGACCCGACACCAACGGAGGGAAGCCCTGCGAGTGCCCTGAGTGTGGGAAGAGCTCCGTGCGCTGCTCCAGCTCCATCCCCCATGGGAGGATCCGCGTTGGATGATCGCCGTTGGGCAGAGCCCTGGTGATCCGTGGTCCTGCTGATCCACATTGAGGAGACACCTGGCTGGGGGGCTCTGCCTCTTCCAGGCTCCCTGTGACCTTGATTTTCTTTTCATTTCTCTTTGTCCTTTCCAAACACCCAAAAATGGGGCAAAAACCTTGAACTAAGACATGGTTGGTGCCATGGCAGGAACTTGCAGGGGCTGTGTGAGCTGGAGGGAGTGCTCCTGGAAGGGACCTGGGAGTTGCTCAGGGCTTTGGGAAACCAGGTCCAAGCGTCTCTGGCCGCACTGAGAGACCCTGGCGGAGGTTCTGGGGCAGCTGCTCAAGGACCCCCTGCCCACGTCCCCCTGTCCAGGTTCCTGGTGTCCCCTGTCCCGGATGCCCCTCTCCTTGCTGTCACTCCCGTGCCCCCCACCCCCTGCCCGTGTCCCGTCCTGCTCCCATCTCAGTCCGGATCCCATTCCCGGTCTCATTCCCTGTTCCTGTCCCATATTCTCTGCCTGGTTGCCACTCCCATATTCTCAGTTTCGTATTCCCTAACTTTCCTGTTCCCGTTCTCGTATCCTGTTGGCATATTTCTATTTCTATATTCCCTCTTCCGTTTCCACATTCCCATTCCCGGTCCCGTTCCCATATTCCAGTTCCCGCATTTCCAGTCCCGTTCCCTTATTCCCGTCCTCAATCCCGGTCCTTTCTTCCTACTCCTCATCCCATATTCTCAGTCCGGTTGCCGTTTCCGTATTCGCACTCCCTTTCCCACTTCCGCATTCCCGGTCCCATTCCCGGTCTCTGTCCTGTATTCCCGGTCCCATTCCCGGTCTGTCCTGTATTCCCGGTCCTATTCCCGGTCCCTGTCCTGTATTCCCGGTCCTATTCCCGGTCTCAGTCCTGTATTCCCGGTCCCATTCCCAGTTTCTGTCCTGTATTCCCGCTCCCATTCCCGGTCCCTGTTCTGTATTCCTGGTTTCTGTCCTGTGTTCCCTCTCCCGCTCCCCTCGCACCGGACGCCGCCGCCATGGCTCCAGCCCGCCTCAGCCCTCACGTGACCGGGGAAACCCCGCCCTGCTCCCGCGCACCAATCACAGCACGTGATCCCCCTGACATTTCCATAGCTCCGCCCCCGTCTGGCCCCGCCCCCCGCCGGCTGCAGCCGCCTCAGGGCGCTGTTTGCTCCCAGTTCGCTCCCAGTGCTCTCAGTAAGAGCGGCACCGGCAGGGAGAGCGCTCCCAGCTCCCTCCCAGCGCTCCCAGTAAGGGCGGCACCGGCAGGGAGAGCGCTCCCAGTTCGCTCCCAGTGCTCCCAGTAACAGCGGCACTGGCAGGGAGAGCGCTCCCAGCCCCTGCCCGCTGCTCTCACCATCGCTCCCAGTGCTCCCAGTATCGCTCCCAGCGCCGGCCGGGCGGGGCCGTTTCGGAGACACCCCCAGAACAGAGCGCGGGCGCTTTTGGGCGCAGGCACTGCCCGGGCCGGGCTGGGAGCGGAGCGGGAGCGGCAGAAAGAGGAAACAGAGGAGGAAGAGAAGCAGCAGCAGCAGCAAACCGCGATGTCCCCGGCCCGCCCGCTGAGGCTCCCCCGGCTCCGGCAGCATCGCTCCCCGCAGAACCCGCCGGGCACCGGAGAGGGGGAGCCCCAAATCCATCGGAGGGACTCCAGGAGGGTTTTTGTACGGGGCACGGGATGTTTGGATCTTGCAGGTGTGAAATACAAAGCTGTGTTTCGTGTCAGGTGCATACAGGCAATGTGTGTATTTGTGATTGTGATATGTGTGGAAACCGACCATGAGACAGTTGTGAATTCTAATAATAACTGAGGAAAGTAAAGCATGGAAGAAGGCCTTTGAACCGATCTTTTGTTCACAATTAACCTTAGTTGATTTAGGAGCATTGGAATTAAAGTATTAAGGACGTTGCTTTTTGCTTGTAGTTAATCCTCAGAGAGTTCTGCAAAAATAAACTTTTGAAGTATAATTTTAGAATGTTGCTTGTATTCTTGAAACTATAGCTTTGGAATATATATAAAGAAAACATGCTTATCTCACACCTTAATAAAGCAGAGAAAAGCAGCTTGAGACAGGAAGATGAACATCAACTGAAGGATTTATAGTTTCTACCAAGGGAAGCTGGACATCACTGTTAGGAGGTTTATAGTCTTTGCAATTAAAGGGTGGACCCGCATCTGGGGAGTTGCACTTCACCATATAGGATTCGTCTTTCTTCTTTCGGAAACTGGACCACCACCATCTGGGGATAATCCTTTTGGGATACATCCTGAGAAAAACTAAATCACAATAATGTGTAGAATTGTGACATAAAAATTTGGAACAGAAACTGCTGACAAGTAAAAATTGGAATAGAAGCTGCTGAGAAAGCTTATGAGTAACCTATAAATACCTGTAACCCTCAACTATTGGTGTGCAGTTGGAGGGAAAACTTCCCCCACTGTACCCAGCGCTGTATTGCTCATACTTTACCATATTAGTTAATAAATTGATTGCTGCTTGAATATTGGCCTAGTCAAACTTCTCATTTATAACACAGGAGCCCAAAGCTGAGCCGCAAGTGCCACTTTGGAGGATGTAGAGCCATCCCAGATAGCGATCACACTGTACCTTTGGGGACAGGGGCCATGTCGGTGTTGGGGATTCCCCAGAGAGAGCCAGGGGAACGCGGGAGCCCATGAGTGGGGAGAGCACCGAGGGGCGATCCCGGCAGATGGAAGGGTTGGGGGAGGCTGGAGATGAGCCAAGCCCGGCCCCCCGAGGCTGAACGGGGTGGTCACTTGTCCAACTGGACTTGTGTAGCGGGACCATCGAGCCATCAATGAGCTCACCCCTGCAATCCAGGATTTCCCATTCCCAAACCTTGGCCTGACAGAAGGGGAGACAACCACGAGGAAGAGGAAGATGTCCCGGGACACTGAGGCAGGTGAGGAGGAAGTCAGTGCCCCTTTCCCCTCTGTGCTGCTCCATCTCCCAGCCCAGCACGGCCCCGGCTGCAGCTCAGCCCTGGGGGGATCTCCTTGCCCTTCCCTCTGGCACGGAGGCAAATCCCATCCTGTCCTTGTCCTTCCTCCCCCAGACAGAGGATGGAGCTGAGGCTGGGGACCAGGCAGGACAAATCCCTGCTGCAGAACCTCGTGCCAGAGGCTGTTTTGAGCAGCTCCGTGCTGCAGGAATCCAAAAGGGAGGAAAAGCCTCAGAGATCCTTTATGAGGAGGGGCTGTAAACCCAGCCCTGGGATCTGTGAGGAGGAAAGACCCACCCTGGGCCAGAAATGCAGCTGGAGATAGGCCAGAGCTCAGAGCTGGGTGTCCATGAGCAGCTTTATGGCAGGGAGAAGCCCCACAGGCAATTGGAATGTGGGAAGAGCTTCAGCCAGAGCTCAACTCTGATCTGCCACTGGAGAATCCACACTGGAGAAAGATCCTGCGAGTGTGGAGAGGGTGGGAAGAACTCCAGGATGAGCTGGTGATCCATGGTCCTGGTGATCCATATTGGGAAGACCCCTGGCTGGGGGGCTCCACATCCTCCCTGTGGGCACCTGGGCACATCCACAGACCCACATCAGAAATCCATTGTGGAGAGCAGATTTATCCGCTTCTGTCCCCAGAAAAATCTCATCTTTTGCATCTGCTGGTGGCATCAAGCAACACTGGATGGCCTTGGAGGTCTTCTCGAACATAAATCCATCGTTTTAATTCTCTCTGGCCCACAGACATCTTCCACAGCGAAATGGGGATGTACTGGGGCAAAACTCATAATTTTGGAGAAGTGGGATGGAAATGCCATCTACAAAGGTTCTCCCACCCATGTAAGCACATGGATGCTCAACTGGCACAGACACATAAATCCTTTTGGTTTAGCCTTGATTTTTTCATTTTTGTTCATCCCTTTGAAACCCCTGGAACTGGGGTAAAAATAAAGATGTTTAACAAAGGCATGAGTGGGGAGCAATGACATGGGGTGACATGGCCATGCATGGGGACATGGCCATGCATGGGGACATGGGGGACATGGACATGGGTGGGGTCACAAACTGAGACAGTGTCAGTGCCACGACAGTGCCACCAGCACCTTCATCTCGGCCATGGCAAAGCACTGCCTGATGCAGTTCCTGCCACTGTTCCCTCTGTCACCACCACGGTGTACCAGCTGAATGTCACCACCCACCAGGGCGGAACAGGGAACTTGTTCAGCTGGTGACAAGGGGCCCAGAAGCAGGTGACAGCCACCAGGGTGTCCCAGAGCCACTGCACTCAGGGGACCCCAATGCCCCTGGGGACAGGACAAGGGTCAGTGTCACCTGGGGGGCGTCACATGGCCTGGTGGCAGCGTCCCCTGACATGTCATGGTGGCTTCATGCGCTGACATTCATGGTGGCAGTGTCCCCACAGGTGTGGTGACATTGTCCCTGAGGTGTGTCCTGGTGGCATTGTGCCCTCTCCTCCCCATGTGTCCCCATCCCCTGCCCTCGTGTGTCCCTGTCCCTTTCCCTGTGTCCCTGTCCTTTCTGTGTCTCCCTGTCCCTTTCCCTGTCCCTGTCCCTTTCTGTGTGTCCCTGTCCCTCCCCCACGTGTCCCTGTGGGGTCAAAGTCCCCAAGGCCCCGGGGCCGTGTCCCAAAGGCTGTCCCCGTGTCCCACAGGGTGTCCCCGTGTCCCGCAGGGTGTCCTCGTGTCCCGCAGGATGTTCCCGTGGCTGCTGCTGGCACTGAGCATCTGCGCCCACCCTGGCACAGGTAAGGACGCACCACAACATCCCACAACACCCCACGACACCTTTTTTCCTCTGATTTTGGATCGTTCTCCTCTCTTTTGGGTCCGTCCCCCCTGATTTTGTGTCCTTTCCCTGGATCCTTTCTCCCTGTTTTGGTTCCTTTCCCCCTTATTTTGGGTCCTTTACCCCTCTTTTGAGTCCTTTCCCCCTCTTTTTGGTCCTTTCCCCCTCTTTTGGGTCCTTTCTGCCCTATTTTGGGTCCTTTCCCCTTATTATGGGTCCTTTCCCCCGGGTTTGGGTCTTTTCCCCTTATTTGGGGTCATTTCCCCCCTGTTTTGGGTCCTTTCCCCCTATTTTGGGTGCCCTCCCCTTGCTTGAGGCACTTTTGGGTGCCTCTCCCTCCTCCAACCCCCTCTCCACACCCTTAACCCCCACGCCCCCCACGTTCTGTCCCCCCAGGCGTGTCCCCGGCAGTGTCCCCGGCTGTGTCCCCATCAATGTCCCCGGCTGTGTCCCCAGGCGCGTCCCCAGCGGTGTCCCCATCAGTGTCCCCGGCGGTGTCCCCGGCTGTCCCCCCGCGCCACATGGACTCGCTGCTCGACATCCTGGACGCGCTCGAGTCCCCGGCCCGGGGCGGCTCTCCCGGCGCGGCCGCGGCCCTGGGCCGGGCCCTGGGGGTCTGCAGCGCCCCGGGGTGCCGGGCGGTGCTGGGCGAGCCCCCCGGGCCCCCCGAGCGCCCCCCGGCTCTGACCCCGGGCCAGTGGCGGCTCCTGACCGAGCTGCTCCGCCCGGACCCGGCGGCCCCGGGGCCGGGGGCGGTGCTGGCCCCCGACGGCTCCACGGTGGCGCTCGGGCCCCTCCTGGCCGGCATCGAGGCGGGGCTCAGATCCGGCGGGCTCGGGCCACCCCTGCCCACCCTCGACCCGCCCGCCGATCCCCTCCCGGCTGTCACCATCACCGAGGCTTTGGGGACATCCTTCCTGCTGGCACAGGGGGGTGGCCACAACGCCACCGCGTTAGGGCCCGGCGGCTGCTGGGACGACGTGGAGAACCCCCAAAATTACACCTTGGGGGGTCCCCCCTCCCCCGTGCCCGACCCTGTGGCCATCGGGGCCATGGACGGGGCGGTCCTGGGGGCGCGGCTGGCCCGGGGACCCCTCCCGGTGGCCGAGCTGCTTCGGGGCTACTACGGCACCAGGAACGGCTCGGCAGCGGGGAGACCCCCCAGCAGTTACCGGCGCCGCAGTTTCGGGGCACTGGCGGGACAGGGACGTCTGGAGAAGGAGGTGGCAGCGGTTTTGGAGCTGCTGAGGACGCTGCCGCCCTCTTCGGAGCTCCTGAGAGACGTGGGGACACAGGAGGTGGCGGCCGTGGCTCAGAGGGCGGCGCGGGAGTTCAGCGAGCGCTACGTGGGTACGGGTGGGGTGGCATCTCATAAATGGGGTTGATGCCTCCCAGACAGGGGCTGTCACCTCCCAAACTGGGGTTGTCACCTCCCAAACTGGGGTTGTCACCCCCTAAACAGGGATTGCCACCGCACAAACGGGCATTGTGATCTCCCAAATACAGATTGTCACTGCTCAAATGGGCATTGTGCCCCCCAAACAGAGTTGTCACCCCCTAAACAGTAGTTGTCGTCTCCCAGACAGGGATTGTTACCCCCTAAACGGGGGTGTCACCCCTGAAACAGGGACTGTCACCCCCTAAATGGGCGTTGTCACCTCCCAGACAAAGATTATCACCCCCTGTGTCTCCACACAGCCTCTGCTGTGATCCCAAGCCCTTTGTCCCCAAATGGCCTCTTGTCCCCAAATGACGTCCCCATGTGGACACCACTATTTCCCCAAGGGCCCATCAAGCCCCTTGTCCTAATGCAGACTCTACTGTGTCCCCATCAAGCCCCATGTCCCCCCTGTGTCGCCCCCATGTCTCCAGGATCTCAGGTGACTCTGCTGTCCCCGCAGAGTGCCCGGCCATCGTGCCGCGCTGCCTGTGGGGTGCCCGTCCCTACCGGGGCTCCCCGGCCCCGCTGCAGCCCCCGCTGGGCTCCGTGTTCCTGCACCACACCCTGGAGCCCTCGCGGCCCTGCCGGACCTTCGGTGCCTGCGCCCGCGCCATGAGGGACATGCAGCGCTTCCACCAGGACACCCGCGGCTGGGACGACATCGGCTACAGGTCACTGTCACCTCCCTGGGGCGATGGCACCTGCCACGGGCCCTGGTGCCCCCAGTGGGAGCGGTCATTGTACCTCTGTGGGGACTGTCAGCTCCACTGGTTCCCACCTTCCATGGGCCGTGTCATCCCCTGTGGTCCCCATCGTCTCCTTCAGTTCCTGTCACCCACCACGGTCCCTGTCATCCCCTGGGGAGCTGGCACCCACCACGGTCCCTGTCACCCCCCTGGTTACTGTCATTGTGCCCCTGTGGGCACTGTCACCCCCACGATCCCTGTCGTCCCCCCCCAGATCCTCTCATTGTACCCCTGTGGGCACTGTCACCCCCACTGGCTCCTGCCACCCTCCATGGGGCCGATCCTTGTCTCCCCATGGTCCCTGTCCATCCCCATGGTCCCTGTCATCCCCTGTGGTCCCCATCACTGTCCCATTGCAGTCCATGTTGTTGTCACCTCGCAGACCCCACCACTGTCCTCTCACAGTCCCCATCACTGTCCCCCCATGGCCCCCACCATTGTCCCCCCACAGTTCCTACCACTGTCCCTTCATGGTCCCCATAACTGCCCCTGCATGGTCCCCACCACTGTCCCCTCCCAGTCCCCATCTCTGTCCCCACACTGTCCTCACAACCCCCACAGTCCCCATCCCTGTCCCTTTCCAGTCCCCATCACTGTCCCCATCCCTGTTGACCCGCAGTCCCCGTTCCCATTTCCCTTCTGTCCCCATAAGCCCCCACAGCCCGCATCATTGTCCCCGCATTGTCCCCAGCACTGTCTCTCCACTGTCCCCATCGCTGTCCCTTTGCAGTCCCCATCGCTGTCCCCTCACTGCCACCATGTCCTCACAGCTTTGTGGTGGGCTCGGACGGGTACCTGTACGAGGGCCGGGGCTGGCGCTGGGTGGGTGCCCACACCAAGGGCTACAACACCCAAGGCTTCGGCGTTGGCATCGTTGGGGACTTCACGGCCACCCTGCCGGACCCCGACACGCTGGCCCTGGTGCGGGATGAGCTCCTGCCCTGCGCCGTCCGCTTCGGCCACGTCCGGCCGGACTTCACCCTGCGCGGGCACCGCCAGCTCGGCCGCACCGACTGCCCCGGCAATGCCCTCTTCCAGGAGATCCAGAGCTGGCCTGGCTTCCAGGGGACACCGCTGGCACGGGGACTCGGGGTGGGTGGCCCGGTGGGGTTGGTGGGAAGGGGTTTAGGGTCATCTTGTGACTGACCGCGTGTCTTGTCCGCCCTGCAGTGAGGAGCGGCCCCGGCCAGGGAGCCTGGGCTGGATGGAGGCAGGAGAGGTTGGACAGCAGTCCAGGTGGAGACCAGCCCAGCTGGATGGACACTGGTCCAGCCGATGTTGGTCTGATGGATCCCAGCTGGACATTGGTCCAGAGGAACACCAGACCCATGGATCCCAGCTGGACTCTGGTCTGCAGCCCCCCAGCCGAGATGACCACCAGCCCATCTCGGCCTGGCCCATCCCACTGGCCCACCAGCCCATCCCAGTAGCCCCAACCTCAAACCCCCAAAAATAAATCCAGTTCCAGGACATAAGCCCTGGGTGGTCCCTGCAGAGCAAGGGGGAAACTGAGGCACAGGCTGGGAGTGACTTTGGGGTGATGGGAGGAGACTTCGGGACCCACCCTGGAGACCCCAAACTCCCTCTCCAAAACGAGCACCCGGTCCCCAAACTGGCACCTGCAGCATCCCCCCCCCAGCTGTCATTTCGGGGGGACGCTAGAGCCACCGTGACCCCGCAGTCTCTCCGAGAGGTGACCCGCGGTGTCCCCCGGGTGTCGCCGGGGCGTCCCCAGCGGGAGCAGCAGCATCGCCTCCCGAGGGAGCGGCGGAGGAGGAGGAGGAGGTGACGGGGTGACCGTAATTCCTGCCCGGCTCTTGGGGGCCCGAGCGCGGGAGCAGTGGCGGGGACGGGGCGGGGGGACACGGAGACAGTCCCCAAAGTCCCCAGGGCACCCTCGGGGGATGCTGCGGCCGGGACAGCGGGGGGGATACGGCATCCTCGGGGGGATGCGGAGGGCTGGAAGTAGCGTGGGAGGACCCCAAAAATGCTGTCGCCCCCCTTGTGGGATGTGGGCCACTGCCCGCTTTGGGGCGCTGGTGACAAATCGGCGGGTGGTGATGATCAAAAGCACAGGTGCCACCTCGGGGGTGTCACAGAGGGGGTCCTGCGGTGCCACCGCGCCCCCCGCGCGGGGTCCCCAGGGCGCGGGGGAAGCGCGGCCGGGGCGGGACGGAAACATCCCTGAGCCGTGGATGGCGGGGCACCCATCGTCCTGTCCCCGGCAGGGTGGGGGCAGCGAGGCGCTGGCGTGGGCACCCCCTGGGTGGGCAGAATAACCCAAAAATTTGGGTCCCCTGGGTGGGCAGGGGTATCCCAGCGAGGGGGGACCCCAAAAACTGGGGACCCCTCAAGGTGAGGATGCCAGGTTGGGGTTGCCCATCCCACGACGCCCAAGTTCAGCCCCTGGACTGCCCTGGTGACTCTCCCCATCCCAACCCCACCCACGCCTGCCCAGGGACCCCCCAAAATACCTCCCCCTATTCCACTAACCCCAAATCCAGCCCATGAACCCCCAAAATGATTCTCCCCATCCCGCCACCCACAATTCCAGCTCACAAAATTACTTCCCCCATCCCACCACTCCCAAATTTACCCCTGGCGCCCCCCAGAGTGACTCCTCCATGCCAGCGCCCTCACATCTACCCCGTGGAACCCTCAAACTCTACTCTCCCCCCACAGACGGAGGTGGAAGCGCTCCCGGACACCCCCGAGCCCCCCGCCCCACTGAAGAACCACGAGTGTCGCCTGTCCCCGGCGGCGACCCCGAACGGGGCGGGCGGTCCCGGGAGCGGGCGCAGGGCTGGAAACGTTCCCGCAGCCCCCGGCACCGACGGCAGCGGGGCTGGCGACAGCGGCGTCCCAGCGGGCGGGTCCCGGTTCCAAAAGGCGTTTTCGCCCCCTCCAAGGCGCCCAAGGGAACCGAGGGGGACAGGAGGGGACGAGGCCACCCCTGCAGCAGTGCCTGCATTCAGAGGACAGGAGGAGGCGACAGCGGGGCCAGGGCGACTCTGAGGGCACAGGATGGGGGCAGGTGAGGGGGTGCAAGGGTGGGAGAGTGGTGGTGAGGGGTGGGGGCAATTTTGAGGCGATGGGTGGGCGTGATGACTTTTGGGGTGATTATGATGGGTGGAGGGTGATGGGGATGGTTTAGGTGTCATGGTTTGGGGGGATGATGACTTTTGGGGTGATGATGATGATGGGTGGGGGGTGATGACTTTTGGGGTGCGGGGTGGGAGGTGTTGGCCTGGCACAGCCCCCCAGGATGCTCAGTCTCCCCTATCCCCAGGGTTTCTTCCCACCCCACGTGTCCCTGTCCCAGCGTTGCCCGTGCCAGGGCTGGCATTGACAGTGGCACCGGGCCAGGCCCTGTGGCACCAGCACTGGGATCCAGCCAAAGCAGCTCGGTGCCAGTGAGGCCACCCACAGGGCACAGAGCCACTCCAGCCTGGCCCCACACATGGCCTGTCACTGTCACACCCAGTGGCATTGCCACCCCATGGCCACCTGTCCCCTGGTGGCATCTCCATGAGCATCTCGGGACCTGCGGTGGCGCCTCCAAGGCCACACATCCCTTGGTGTCACCATTCCCACGGTGGCATCTCCATGGCCATGCGTGCCCTGGTGTCTCAACATCCATAGTGGCGCTTTCATTGCCACCTGTGCCCCATCCTGGCACTCCTGACCAGGTCACCTGTGCCCCGTCACTGTCACATCCCCCACAAGTGACGGGGGCATGGGGGGCACCCACAGCCTGTTCTGTCCCTCTCATGGCCAGGGCAAGCCATGGCCCCTGTGGAGCTGCTCTGTAAATAGCCCCCCTTACAGAAGGGCATGGGATTGTTACAGTGACATTTAAATGCAGTTTCTTTCTTTCTTTAATCCAAAGAAATTAAGGAATATTGCAGGTGCTGTATTTAGGAGGGATGGAATGTCTGTGTTCACCAGGCTGGAACAGCTTTATTCTAGAGTGAAAGCTGAATGCTGGATGCTGAAGTAATTTCAGAGCAACACAGACCATGCTGAGTTGAAAGGGACTCATCAGGATCATTGAGTCCAACTCCTGCCCTGCACACAACACCACAACAATTCCACCGTGGGCCTGAGAGCATTGTCCCAATGCTTCCTGTCCCCAAACAGACTTGGGGCTGGTACCACTTCCTAGGGACCCTGTTCCAGTGCTCAACCCCCCTCCAGGTGAAAAGCTTTCTCCTGATATCCAACCTGTCCTCCCCTGACTCAGCTCCAGCCATTTCCTTGAGTCCTGCCCCTGCTCATGAGAGTGAAGAGCTTGGTGCTGGCCCCTGCACTGCCCCTCAGGGAGGTCTCACCTGAGTCTCCTCTTCTCCAGATGAACAAACCCAGTGTCCTCAGCAGTTCCTCACACAGCCCCTCGAGACCCTTCCCCATCCTTGTGACCTCCTCTGGACACTGCAATGGCTTTATGTCTTTTTTATATCGTGTTGTCGTTCAAGGTGAGGCCACCCAGCACAGAGCAGAGTGTGACAGTCCCCTCCCCAGCCCAGAGGCTGCTGCCCCAGGACAGAGTGGCACTTTGGGCACTGCCAGGGCACTGGTGACTCACGCTCAGCTTGCCCTTGGCCAGGACCCCCAGGTCCCTCCCTGCAGCCCCTCCTTCCCCTGTCCATAGGCCAAGCCAGGGTGTCCATCCCAGGGGCAGAACCTGACCCCTCCCTGGTTAAACCCCACACCGTTGGTGATTGCCCATCTCTGTCTGGGAGATCTCTCTGCAGAGCTCCTCTGCCCTCCAGGCAGGCGACAGTTGCTCCCAGTTTGGTGTCATCAGTAAATTTACTGATTGTCCCTTCAAGTCCTGTGTTCACATCTTTAATAAAGCCATTGGGGAGCCCTGCAGAACCCTCTGGTGACCACTGCCAGCATGGTGTCACCCCAGGCACTGCCAGCCTCAGGGCCTGACCTGTGGGCCAGTTGCTCACCCGTTCCACAATCGCTCATCCAGCTGGTGATGGGCGCTTTGGCTAGAAGCATTCTGGGAGACACAGTATCCAAAGCTTTGCTGAAATCCAGAAAGATTCCGTCTACTGCCTTTCCTGGATCAGCCAAGTCAGTTCCCCTGTCAGAGAAGGAAATCAGATTTCACAAGCAGGACTTTCCCCTGATAAAGCCGTGCTGGCTCTGACTGATGCCTGCATTATCCCCCAGGTGTTTTTCAATACTTCCCAGAACAAACTTTTCCATGATTCTATCAAGTATCAGAGTGAGACTGACAGGCCTGTGGTGTCTGGATTTCTCCTTGCCCTTGGAAATCAGGACAACAGTCTCCAGCTTCCAGTCAGCTGGGACTCCTCAAATCCCAGATCTGAACTCTGTGTTTGCTCTGATTTCTTCAGGGGAAGGGGCCTGCTCACATCTGCATGTATGAGCTTCTATTCTTCTCAGGCAAACCCACTTTGAGGGCATTAATGGTTAAAAGAACAATTAAATATACTTTCTGATTACAGGCACAGAGTCATTGCAGATAAAACAATCTCTTTAAAGGTTTTTTAAAGTGGGACTCACAGCGCACAAGTGAACTGCCATTACTTTAAAAAAAAAAAAAGTCAATTATGAATTTGTCATGGTTTACGGAAAGGAAACTGTAAAAGCCTTGCTTAAATGAGGGCTCATCTATGGCACCGTTTGAAGCACTCTCCTTTTCCTCTGAAGGAAATGTCTTTGTGGGCATGGTAAGTGGTACATTTAATGAAATTACCTAATTGTGTAGAATTATCAATAAATGTTCATGTGACAATTGATTATATTTCCTTTCTATAATTCAGAAAATCAATAAATGTCAATTTGCTGCTATTCCCTGCCCAATTCCCCTGTCATTAACAGCAAGCAGTGATAAACATTCAATAGGAAGGTGATGAGGTGATGTTTGTTTCACTTGGCAGTTGGAAGGGCAGTGATCTGTGATCCCAGTGCAGCTGGGCTGGCCCATCCGTGTCAGATGAGGTTCTGCAGGGATTGGAGTTCCCTGGGACCCACCTTGCTCCTTCAACTCTCATTTCACTTTAAAGTGAGTGGTGTAGCTCCTGTCCACACATCAAGACATTTTCTAAAATCAGAGCCTGCTTGTCAGGGCTCCCTAACCTGTCTGTATTCAGCACAAATTCCCAGCTTCAAGGGAAGCTGAGGAATGTGTTCTTCCAAAAGGAATTGTCTTCAGTGGATGTCTTGGGTTGAAAGATGTAGCTGGGGGTGTGCATTCTATTCCCATCTGTTAGAGGAGGGGCAGTTATCTTTATCTCTTCCACAACCAGTCCTCCCTCCAGGAGATATCTTCTGTTAATGGGCCACTGAGTGTCACTGCATGACTGATGAAATTTCATCATCCCATTGTGAGATGCTCTGCACAGAGGGAGGAGCCAAGCATTCCTACCTGGATATAATCTGAGATTTGGAACACCAGAGACAGCCTTTTCCATTGGATTTCCAGAGGAACAGTTTTCTTTTCCACTGGATTCCCAGGGGAAGTCCAGGCCCATCTACGCCACCACTGGACCTTCAGAGGAAAACTCCACCCTTCTACAAGATCACTGCCTCAACAGAACCACACCTGTCACTGCAGGTGCACTGCAGCCACCATTTAATAGACTGGTACCACCACCCTGACCCACAGGGTGTCAGGTCATATTCTGACTCTGTCAGTGGGATTTTTTTGTTAGTTTGTTTGTTTGTCTGTACTACTGCATTTATATTTTTAATTTTCCTTTATTCCTGTTATTACTTTTCCATATCTTTGCCTGACAGCCTCTTAATTTCAAAATTATAATAATTCATAGGGAGGGGGTTTAAGTTCTCTATTTCAAGGGAGGCTCCTGCCTTCCTTAGCAGACACCTGTCTTTTCAAACCAGGACAGTGGACATACTGTACTTGTTGTTCTTTGCAAAGCAAAGATAAGGAGCCTGTCACATTCTGCTGTTTAAATTAAATTGTCTGATTCCATTTAATGGATTCTGGTGGCTTGAAAACAGTTTAGTGACATTTTGTGAGCATTTTCTTTCTTGTGCATTTTAGTTTTATGTTTGAGTAACTATCTCGTGCTTTTCTGCAGAAAGCAGGTGTTCTTTATTTGGCTGGACGTGTGGGGTGTAACTCCACCAAGT
Source organism: Ammodramus savannarum pratensis (assembly GCA_020466415.1). Lineage (NCBI taxonomy): Eukaryota > Metazoa > Chordata > Aves > Passeriformes > Passerellidae > Ammodramus > Ammodramus savannarum. The sequence goes on from JAHXMQ010002858.1 coordinate 42,895, forward strand.
CCACACTGATAATAGAAACTGCTTCTGTTTCTATACTCTATTTTATAAACATATTCATTGATTTTCCTGGAGTAAACATACATATGATACTAATTTTCCCCAAAATCATGAAGATATTTTTTCTTCCCTTTATGTACGCACTCTTCTGTCCTGGGGGTCTCTTTGGTGGTCTCTGGTGGTTGACAACCCCAAAGTTATACCTGAACTGGTAAAAGTTGCCAGAACTGGGCTGGTCGCTTTCCAGTTCTTTTTCCTACAGAATAAGTATCATGCGATTCCATAGACAAATGGGTTTTTAAAAATTGGCATTGTATTAACCTGATGCCTTTTCCAGGGCTACCTAAAAACAGAGGCCAGACAAAATTAAGGGAATCAAGAGCAGTTGGATTTATTGAAGGGCCTTCTAGTACATTTCAGGCAGATGAAGCCCCCCGAGGGGCTACAGCCAAAAATGGACAGGGGGTCACGGGTTTTCACATTTTTATAAGTTTGGTCCATTTGCATATTGGGGGTTAATTTTCCAATTACAGCTTCAGGTAATGAAGTCATTGACCCCAAGTTTGCTCCTGCCCCAGCTCCTTTTGTTTACATCTCTCGGGGCCTGAGACAGTGAGGCGTCCTTGATTCCCAGGCTTAGAGAGGAATTGTTGTGTCTGACCAAAATGGGTAAGCAGCAGGTAACACTCTGTGTGGAATTCAGAGTTATACACTAAAGAATTGCAGGTTCACAAATACATGAAAAATATAAAAGCTAAAATCCTAGGGCATCAAACTCACCAGGTGCTAATGATTCTTCATCTGGTAACCAAACCATGACCTTCTGGGTGTTACTGGGAACACCAGTGTCAAGTCCAAGGATTCCAATAAGAACTTTCTCCTCAGCCTGAGCTCGCTGCTGCTCCAGCCCCAGAATGGCATGGGCTGTGATGTTGAACAGAGCAGGAGATGCTGCCTGGGCAAGGCTGTGTCCCCTTGTCCCCGGCACAAATCCTGGGCAGGGAGACTTGAACCTTGCAGCAGGCACTGGAACTTTGCTCTCTCTGACAGGGGGGGGGGAAGAGGTTTTGCTGTGAGTCCTGGGACGATACAGACCTGTGGGCAAGCGGCCGAGTCTGTGGCCACTGTGACCCCATCACAGACAGCACTGGGCTGTCAGAGTGGGAGCCAGGACCCACCATACACAGTCTCACTGCCATGAGCACAGGGGTGCTGGGTGCTGTCCTAAAGCTCTGCTGACAACAGTGAGGGAATTGCTGGGGGCACATCTGGAAGCTTGTGTTGAGCTCCTCCTGCACTGATCTTTCATGTCCTGAAATCAGTGGGTTTGCTCCTTTTTGGAGGCTATCATGGAGGCACAGGAAAGAACTGTGCATGTGAATTGCTAAAGTTTTAAACATCCTGCTGCTCCTGCTCATGAGGAAATGTGGCTCCTCAGGGATCCCAGGCTGCAGTCCCAAGGCTGGGACAGTGGAAGTCACCACTTCAGCACCACTGGCACAGGTTTGGCTGGGCAATTTGTCCTTCCTTGGGACATTTCTGGGGATTTAGCTGACTCTGGTGACCTGCTTCAGGGCTAAGCCAGCTGAAAATTAAAGCTGAGAATTTCCTGTTAGTTTTGAGCCTCATTAAATGGACTGCAGGCACTTCAGTCTATCAGGGTGGGACTGGCAGAGCTGAATTAGAGCAGCCTAAACTGGGCTGGGACTGTGGGCTTCAGGCAGAGGGCAGGAATTGGTCCGGGATTAGCTGAGTGGGATGAATGGGGCCTATGGGTGTGCTGTGGAGATGGAGATTTTTACATCTTCAGATGATAAATGTAACTCAGTGTCTAAAAAAGTATCTAAACATCCAGATACCAACAGCCTTTTAGACAAAGTATGGAACACGCAGGCTGGAAATATCTGCTGTCTTCAGCACTCTGAACTTTTGCCATGTTGAACTTTCTGGGGGCACTTGGTTGGGACAGGGACGGTGCTGCAGGGAGCAACACTGAGTCCACCAGGAGTGAACTGAGAGTCAGCTGGGAGCACTGGTTGGAAATGGGGGCAGGAAGGGGAACCAGGGAGTCCTACAGGGAGCTCTGAAGAGAACTGGGAGCACCAGGAGGGGGCACTGGAAGCAGGGACACCCCATCATATGTCCAGTTGCGAGTCCAGCTCCCCCCCGTGTAAAGACTTGCAAAAAGCTGGTGGCTGCTACTTTCTTGCCTGAATTCACATTACAGTCTTAAGCAAGAATCTTAAGGACAGCTCTTCTTGCTACTATCAATTTTTTTTCAGCCCTCTGTGGAAACAACTCTGCTTTCATCCAGACAGCACAATGGTAGTTGCAGCAGAGAAGGAAAGGACCCAGTGCACTGGTGAGTTTGATGTGACTTAGGTGTGGCAAGCAGATGGTGCAGCCCCGCACTTCTTTTGACTTACTGAGCTGTTTTCTGTAACAGTATCGGCTGACAGCCGGCAACGGAGCTGCAAGAGTGGAAAATGTGATGGCATCGCTGTCGGAGAAAGAAAGCACAGAGATGCAGAGTGTTGTGCGCAGTTTCAGGGCTGCTTGGAGAAGGGGTACGTAAAGAATGCCTTCTGTTTTGACATGTGCTTCTAGGTGATCTATGGACTTGGTTATCATAGACTCTGCAATGCTGAGAGTGTAAAAAAGAGCTGATCTCCACATTTTGTGATAAAGTCTAACGGCTTAATGTTACTTTTCAAGCAACAAGAGCATTCTCAGTGGATTCAAATTGAGAACAAGCTATTGCTGGACTTTTGCAATTCTGTTCACTGTGCAAACAAGTCCAGTGCTCTGCCACTTCTTCTTCACCTTATGTGATCTGGAGAGGACTGAAGCCCAGTGGTGGCATTCAGCTTTGCCACTTCTCCCTATGTGTACTGCATGCACCCACTGTGTGCTACGCACAGTTTCTCCTCAGCTTTAGGTACACTCATACCCTTTTTGTTTCACCAAGTCCAAACTGTCCATGGAACTTTCATTCAGTGAAATGTGCTAGGAGAGAAGGACCTGCTGGATAAGTTGTTCTATGTCCAAGACATTTGACATAGCACCATAATCTAAGCAACGAGAAGGGGACAGGAAGAACATGGTTTTGTCCCAGCGCATTTTTCTGTGCGAGATGTCTCTCTGGAGCTTTAGTCCTTGTGAGGCTCTAATGTGTGCGGCAGTACTTCAAGCTGAGAAGGACTGTGCAGAGAGCATGGAGATCTGACAGCACTTTGCACATTGTAAAAAGAAAGAGGATTGCCCCTTGAATGTGGTGCAAATACAGGTTTCCACAAGTTTCAGGAGCAAGCTCCAGGCAAACATATTGTCCTGGCACAATTCTCTGCACAAGATGAATCCGAGAGGCTTTCTGTTTAAATTCAGACTATGAGAGAGGCTGAATGTGGTGGTACATAGTGCTTAGAAGGAAAGTGCATGGGCCAGGTCAGTTTTGGCAGAAACAATGCTTAGGAGTGCTTTCCTGCTGGCAGAGCGTTCTGCGCAAGAATAGATGAGGCTTCGCCTTGGCGAGAATGAAAGCAGGACAGGTTCCAAGAGGCAAAGAACGAGGCCACAGAGCACTGGGATGGTGTGTGCAGCGCACTGGCTGCCAGAGGAGCGTGGCTGCCAAATTCACAACAGCAGTTGTCAAGGGGGAAGTTCAACAAGAGCAGCTTTGTGCTGCTACCTCTTCCTCTTCCAGCCCTATCAGAAAACTACTGCCCTTATCTTTAGGTCCTGAGATCCAGAGATAACAACAGTAGACACAGCAGAGAATGGATATACAGAGTGCACCACTGAGTTTGATGTGGCTTACGTGAGGCTAGGGGAAGGGGCAGCCCAGCAATGGCTTTGTCTTCTACAGTCTGATGGGAGCAGCTGCTGAAAGTTGGCAACAAAACTGCAAGAATGAAAAACGTCCATATATGTTAAAAGGAGGTACATGGTCCCAAGTGTTTTGTGCACAATTTAAATGCTGCTAGGGAAAATGGCTTCTTTAGTCTGCCCTGACATGTCCTTCCTTCTCTGTGACCTCTAGCTGCTTGCACTCAAGAACACTGAAGGTGAATGAAAGTGATTGCGCTTGAATATCAGGTTTCCCATGGAAGAGGGAAGTGCAGAAAATGCTTTCTGTCCTGGGACATCTCTCAGTAGTAACTGCAGCTGGAAATGCTTCACTGTAACAATGGGCTCTGCCACTTTGAGAGAATGTGCTGATGCTATATATATAGTTGAAAAGGAAAGTGCAAAATCACTATTGCATTTTGTGTAGTTTACAGACTGCAAAGGGACTATGAAAACCAGCACTGGCTTTTCGTTCTGGGACTTTTATTTTGCAAGCAGCTGCTGTACATTTTGAAGGGGTTTCAAATCTGTGACAATGAGAGGTACATAGATGGTACATAGAGCTTAAGGGAAAGTGCATATCTCCAGGGAGGTGGATGCAGTTCAGTGGGTGTGAGTTACATGTTGAGTGGCTGACTGTACAGAAAAGAAAGAGACCGTGCCGCGATTGCCTTTTCTTTTTCAGCCTATAAACTGCATAGCCAATCACAAAACGATTCCTCTTCCTTCCCTGCTACACTCGGGATCGCCTTCTGTCAGTCTCCAAGAGCCAGGACCCACAGCGGAGCTCTTCCCTGAACTGCTCCCAACACGAATGGAGCCAAGCCAGGAGAGCGCTTGTCTTTGAACAAGCTTGATCTTTGAACTTCCCCCTTGCGACTGCCACCGTGAATTTGGCAGGCAGGCAAGCAGCAGCCACGCTGCTCTGGCAGCCAGGACGCTGCACACGCCAGCCCAGTGCTCTGTGGCCTCGCTCTTCGCCTTTTGGAACTGTCGCGTGTTCATTCTCACCAAGGCGAATCCTCATCTATTCTCTGACCTGGGCCATGCACTTTCCTTCTAAGCACTGTGTACCACCACGTTCAGCCTCTCTCCTCATCTGAATCCAAACAGAAAGCTGCTTGGCTACATCTTGCACTGTGCTGGGACAATGAGCTTGCCTGGAGCTTGCCCCTGAAATTGTATTTGCACCACATTCAAGGGGCAATCCTCTTTGCTTTGTACCGTGCAGAGATCCGCCAGATCCTGCCTTTCCTGGACCTCATTTCCTTCACGCCAGGGACCCCCTGCACTCCCCTTGCCAGTGATTACAGGTCTCTCCACCCTGTGAACCTCAGCTGGGCTTCTCTGCACAGTGCAGGGTGGGCAGTCACTGTGCCTCTGGTCAGAGGCTTTTCCAACACACACTCAAAGCCCTTCCCCCCCACCCTCAGCCTATTGACATTCGGAATAAGAGCTCCAAACTAATAAATAGTTGTGAAGCAGGTATGTATATTACAGCGCTGGACACATGGGGAATATTTTCATGGAATATTTTCACCAAGCGTGCCTATCCCAAACAGAGCAGACTCTGTTGATATATCCAGAAGCTCATCCGTATTTGCAAAGATTACAGCATCGCCTATACATATTCACAGCCTGTTCCCCTCCTCCCCACCTCTTCATATGGTAATCAGCTTCTTATCACTTTTATGTACCATCTGCTGGTGGTCTCGGGCGGGGGTCGCCAATGAAGTCCATGGGGTAAAAGCAGTCTTCCTTGGGGCACGCTTTGGGTGAACCTGGTCCTTGCACATGCTCTCTGGGTAGCTGGTTGTTTTCCAAGGCTTCTGGCCATAGTCCAAAATACAGATCCAGTTTTTTCTTGCTTATCAGTTTTAAACGAATACGTAAAGTCTTGTTTATGGTAGCAAAGAAGCAAAATCCTCTTGCGGTGAAGCAAGAACTATCTGTTTTTAACATACTTGACTATACAGCAAATTATAAATTTAATTATAAGTTCTTGTCTTGGATTGAAAAGACAGGTGTCTGCTAAGGAAGGCAGAAGCCTTCCCTGAGATGGAAAATGTAAA
>JAHXMQ010002858.1:57374-69285 GCA_020466415.1 Ammodramus savannarum pratensis
GCCTTGGGGCCCTCAAGAGCTGCTCCTGCTCCAGGCCCAGGGTGCACTCCAAGGCTGGTGGAACCAGAAAATTGTTCTCACTTCCCATTCATTCCTGCTCTGCTGAGGATGGACCTCAAGACTAAAAAAGAATGCTGCAGGTTAATTTATTTCATTTAAATACAATGTGAGTCTCCCTATTTACACAAAGTCTGTGGGTCACACAAGCTTGGTGGATGCTGAAGGATGAAAGGATGAGTAATGACACTTCTTTTTAAAGTCAACAACACCACAAGTGGAGAAGAAAAATATGTAATATGTAAATAAGGAAAGACAGACTTATCTGTCATGACACGCACTGGGAGTCACTGACAGAGGACAACAGGCAGGCTGTGGCTGCTCAAATGCATCCACTCCTAAGTTTCTTCAGCTCTTGTTTCCTCAGGCTGTAGATGAGTGGGTTCAGTGCTGGAGGCATCATTGAGTACAGAACCGACACCACCAGATGTAAGAGTGGGGAGGAGGTCAAGGGGGGCTTCAGGTAAACAAACATGGAAGTGCTGATAACAGGGAGACCAGACAGGCGAGGGAAGCACAGGGCTTTGTGCTGTCCCTGCTCAGACAGGATCCTCAGCATGGCCCTGAAGATCCGCACAGCACAGAAAAAATGAGTACAAAACACTCAAATCCTAAACAGACACTAAACACAAGAATCCCAACTTTGACCAGTTATTTTCAGAGACACTCCAGTCTCCAGCTTCTCAGAGACTTGAACCTTTGTTGTTGTGGACACACAGAACCGTGTAAGGTCAAGGGTCTGTTGAAGATGAAAGCTGGAAGAGAGTAATTTCAGCTACCAGGAGGGAGGTTCCTTCTGAAATCCTGACAAGTAGGGCAGGTACCTTCTACAACAAGTAAGAGACCCTGGAACTCAGCAGCCAGACAACTGATAAGGTGGGGGAAGGTGCTTCTGGGGTAGAGGAGCCTCCTAAAGCAACATCACCTGTACCCGGCATCACAATCTCCTCTGTTAAGAGGAAAAGAAGGGAAGTTTAATAAGAGACTATTCTCCCTTCTGAGGGGAATGGAGGGCCTGATTTGCAGGTAGGACCCAACTCACAGCGAAGTGTGCAGTCTCCCAGGGGCTTGGGTAAGGGACACTACTGGAAAACTCTCCAGCCTATTAAGGCCCTCTGATTACTATCTGCTATTGGTTTTTCAGGCTGGCAGTGACAAAATAATGAGTACCCTGGAAAAATGTTTCTGCAGGTGCTGGAGCCCGTCACTGCATCATCGTCTAAGGGCACAGGAGCAGCAATTCCTAAATGCTGGCAGTCAAGCAGGCAGGGTAGAAGACTGGTGTGGCTGAGCAGGGATTTCCCCTTGGATATAAGGAAAAAAGGAAGGTGTGTGCCCAGTGGAAAGGTCAGGTAACACAGGAAGAATACAGAGATGCTGCTCAACACTGTAGGGAGAAAATCTGTGTGGCCAAAGCTCAGTTGGAATTGAAGCTGCCAGAAATGTGGGGAACAATAAAAAGTTCTTTCAAATACATTAATGGGAAAACAAAGGGTAGAAATAACACTGTCGCATTCCAGGATTAGGATGGTCACCTCACAAACAGGGACATGCACAAGGTGGATGTGTTTTAATACACTCTTTGCCACTGTCCTCAACACAGATGACAGACCAAGGGAATCTCAGTGCAGGAGATCAAGAATGATCAACTCCAAGCTGACCCTGAACTTGCGTGGGATCTGCTGATCCAGCTGGATCCCTACAAATCTATGGGGTCTGATGGGATTCATACAAGAATACTCAGAGCTGCTGATGTCGTTGCAAAGCCTCTCTTGATGATTTTTGAGTATTCCTGGGATACCTGAGAGGTCCCAGCTGACTGGAAGCTGGCAAATGCTGTCCCAGCTTTCACGAAGGGCAAGGAGGAGGATTCTGGAAACTACAGGCCTGTCAGAGTCACTTCAGTATCCAATGATGCCACAGAAAAGATTACTCTGGAAGGGATTGAAAAACACCTGCAAGACACCACAGTTATTGGTCACAGCCAGCACAGCTGCATGAGGGGAAAGTCCTGCTTGTTGAACCTGATTTTATTCTAAGACAGGGCAACCCATGTGGTTGATCCAGGAAAGCCAGGAGATGGAATGTTTTTTGGACTTCAGCAAAGGTTTTGATACTGTCTCTCCCAGGACCTTCTGAACAAACTGTGAATAATGTGAAACAGCTGAATAACTGTGTTACGTGTTGGGCACAAAGGGTGACAGTGACAGATGAAATCAGGCTGGCACCAGTCACTAGTGGGGTTCCACAGGGATCCATCATCAGCCCAGTTCTCTTCAACATCTTCATAAATGACTAGCAGGCAGGACTTAAATGAATACTAAGAAAGTTTGCCAACAACACTAAATTGGGAGGAGCTATCAACTTCTGCAAGGGCAGAGAGGCCCTGCAAAAAGCCTTGACAAATCAGAGATGTAGGCAATCACCAACCATGTGAAGTTTAACAAGGGCAAGTGCAGGATTCTGCACCTGAGATGGGGTGCCCCTGGTTGTGTGTATGGACTGGGGAATGAGATGCTGGAGAGCAGCTGTGAGAAGGGACCTGGAGGTCCTGGTCAATGTCCAGTTGGATCCAAATCAGCAGTGCCTGGCAGCCAGGAGGGCCATCCGTGTGCTGGGCTCATCAGGCCCAGCATGGCCAGGGAGGGGACTGTGCTCTGCTTTGCATTGGGGCAGCCTCACCTTGAGTCCTGGGGGCAGCTTTGGGCACGAAAACACAAAAAAGACATTTAGCCACTGGAGAGCATCCAAAGGAGGCCACAAGGATGGGAAAGGTCTGGAGAGGAAGCTTTATGAGGAGCAACTGAGGTCACTTTATCTGTTCAGCTGGAGAAGAGGAGACTGAGGGGAGACCTCATGGAGCTCTTCAACATCGTCCCAAGGGGCAGCACAGGAGCAGGTACCAGCCTCTCCACTCTTGTGATCAGTGGCAGGTCTCAAGAAAACAGATGGAGCTCAGTCAGGGAGGTTTAGGTGAGGTATCAGGAAAAGGTTTTTAGCTCAGTTGGTCAGGCATTGGAACAAGCTGCCCAGGGAAGTGGTCACAGCTCCAAGCCTGTCTCAGCTCAAGAAGCATTTGGACAATGCTGTCAGCCTATGGTGGGATCGTTGGAGTGCTCTGTGCAAGTCCTGGAGTTAGACTTGGTGATCCTGATGGGTACCTTCCAACTCAGCCTACACTGTGATTCTAGGAACTTCCTGCTCTGCCCCAAGACTTGTGCTCAGCCTCCTGTCTCACCCACTGGAGAAGAACACCTGTGCCCACAGGAACAAAACCCACCAAAAGTCTGGTTTACACAAGAGGCTGCACCAGGTGAACTGGAAAAGGGAGCAGATCAGGCCCCCTCACTCCTTCTTCTTCAATTTCCCTGCCTCTCTTTATTCTCCTCTCTCACCTCTCTTTCTGTTTTTCTTCTGCCCAGCTCCAGCCCATTCCCATGGCAGCACCAACACAGGACTGAAGCACTGGAAGTATTCTTTGCTTCCTTCCCTGACTGTGCCTGGGCAAAGCACACCTCTCCCATTCTCCACATGAACTGTGATGGAACTGGGGACGTTGTGGAGCTGTGCTGCTCCACACACGTGTAAGCCAGTGCCTTGGACGAGTTTGTGGTGGGAGCAGAGAATTCATGGAAGTGTTGGGAACAACAAAACATAAGGTGTGTCTGGGTCTTTCTTTAGCTTGATGGGAATTTATAACAAACATCACTCCCCTACCAGTGGATGATGACAGGGGTCCTGGGGCTCCCCTCTTTCCATGCTCCCCCTGCCTCTCCCGGCTGCCGGGGTCCCCCCCTGTAAAGGCTCACCATGTCAGAACCCCAGGGCTCCCTGCTCTCTGGGCTGCTGGGCTCCCAGGGGTTCTCCTCTCCGAGCTGTTAGTGGTTCTGAAGGTCTCACCGTGAGAGACTGCAATGTTCTGGGTTAATGGCTCGAACAATTGGCCAGTTGTAAAAGCAGGGGGCTTTGCTGATTATGGGCCAGGGAACAGCCCAGGTGCAGAGGGTGAGAGACCCAGAGCATGACCACAGCAAATCAACCTTGGTTTAGCAAGAAGCTGGGCTTTGAGCCAAATAAGGGAAAAATCCTATAGGCAGCTGATCCAGCGAGGTGGGACAGTGCTTTTGAGCAGGGCAATTTCATCCTTAACACAACTGGCTCAGTTGTAAAAACTCCCTCCTCCCTGAGGGATATACTGGGACATTCACACATACTGGGACATTCACACATACTGGGACATTCAGACAGAGGGCTGAAGGTTTTCATCCCCTCTGATGGGCCATAATTAGCTCAACTACAATGACTGAGAGACAGCTGTCATGTCTTAACAGATGTCATAAATCATCAAAGATCTCTGAAGTGCCCCAGACTCATTTCTGGAGCCTTCCACCAGAGGACTGCACACGATCCAGTGTTGCCATAAACCCACAGTGTTGTAAAGACTGTGCAAACTCCCCCTTCCCGGGAAGGACGTGGACCTTCCTGCATAACCCCGAGGGTATATTAACCCAGTTAAGTCTGTGTTTCATGGGCATCACCCAGCCCCAAGACAAATCAAGACAGTGACCATCACTTCAACCAACTGACATCAAAATTGCAACAATCAAGTCCCATGTCTGGATCCACAGATGGTTACACCTTTCTACTCTTATCATTTTTTTCTCTTTCTTTCTTTTCCTTATATGTTTTCTTACATGTTATTTTAATGCTTTTATATTGTTGCATTTCTGTAGATAATAATAACCAAAATGGCTGCCCACCTCCTTTCCATTGCATCCAAATTGGGGAGTTCTCAAAAATATGTGCATAAAAGATAGATAGATAGATAAATAGACACCACTATAAATCTTCAGAGGCTGGTCATAACCACCCTTCTCCAGGGTCCCCACTCTTTAGGGGGTCCCCTATCTCCAGGGTTCCCTTTTCAGCATTCCCGGGGATCCAAGGGCTCCCCATCTCTCCGGGCCCCCTCTCCATGCTTTCCCCTTCCAGGCTCCTCCCTCCCCTCTACGCTTCCAGGGGTTTCCCCTCTCCAGGTCCCGGCGGATCCCGAGGCTCCCCCCTTTCCAAGATCCCTCCTCACCGGGACCCCTCCTCTCCATTCTTCCTCCACTTCCAGGTTCCCACGGGTCCTCAAGGTTCGGCATGGCCCCTCTGCACTGTCCCCGTTCTGGGGGTCCCAGTTTATCCCAGGAGAGTCCCCAGCACCAGCGTGTGCCACAGCTCCCGCCGCCACCATGGGCAGCGCCGCGCAGGCCGGGCCGGCAGCGGAGACGGCGGGGCCGGGGCCGGGAAGGCGCAGCCCCAGCAGGCGGGGTGATCCCTCCCCTCCCATCCCCGGACCGTCCTGCCGAAATAACACCGCCTGGAGACTCCGCAGAATGCCCCAGGGGCGGGTCCTGCGGTTCAGCTTTGGAATCCTGCAAGAAGTAAATATTCCCCCATCCCCCGAAAAAAAACAAGAGACCCACCCCAAGATATTTGGGGTGAACTTGAAATATCTCCCCTCCCTCCAGAAACAAATGGTCCCAGGATCACACACCCCCTCCTCCCAAGGTATTTGGACGGGCTCCCCGTCCCCGGTCACCTGCGGGATGTAGGTGAGCAGGCAATGCCCCGAGGGGAGCGGCCGCGCACACACCGAGCGCTGCCCCGGACACTCCACTCTTTTCCGCTTCCTGCTCCTCCTACCTCCGCTGCTTCTCCTCCTCTGTACTCCCACCTCCTTCTCCTCTTACCTCCCTTCCTTATCCTGCTCCTTCTTCCTTCCTCCTCCATTCCTTCTCCTTCTCTTCCCACAACCAGCGCTACCCTTGCCCCCAAAGCCCCTTCTGTTCCGCGGGAGGAGCAGGGATGGAGCTGGGGCAGGTCTGGATCGGCAGCGCTGGGCTCTCGGCTGCTCCCACCCGCTGTGACAGGACGGAGATGGGAAAAGCAGAGGAAAACACAAAATTGGTGAATGGAGATAAAATTTTGGGGTTTATGGCCTCCTTAGTCGGAGACTTCCACTCCTTTGTGCTCATCTTGGAGGGGGGGAATGCAGAGATGGCTGGGGGATCCCAAGGGATTTTGGAGGCAGGGTGAGAGGCTGTGTAAGCCCCTTCCTGGGGCTCAGCAAAGTCTAGCTGAAAGGCCTCAGGTGCTCCTGGGGCCCTGGGCTTAAGGCTTGTCACCACCTTCCACTTCAGATGGTAATTCTGGCAGGACCTTGACTTCTTGTGCCTCTTCCTGGAGCCAGAGGACTTGTAGAGACCTCCTCCAGATGGGTCCTAGAGGTGTTCCAGGAACTTTGGGCTCACAGTGAAGCCCTTCCCACAGTTTTGGCATCCAGAGGGTCTCCCCAGTATGGATCAACTGGTGCTTGATGAGTTTGAAGCTTCTTCCAAAGCTTTTCCTGCAGTCCTGGACCGTGTAGGATTTGGTGGTGGGTTGACCCTGGCTGGATGCTGGGTGCCACCAAAACTACTCTGTCCTTGCTCTCCACACCTGGACACAGGAGAGAAAATAAAAAGAAAGGCCCAAGAGTTGAGATAAGGACCAGAAGAGATCCCTCACCAACCACAGTTATGGTCAAAACAGACAGCCTGGAACTAGGAATTGAATTTATTACAAACCAAATCAGAGCAGGATAATGAGAAATAAAATAAATTCTAAAAACACCACCTCCCTATCCCACCCTCCTTCCTGGGCTCTCCCTCCTTCCTGCAGCAGTGCAGGGAGATGGGAATGGGGGTCATGGTCAGTTGATCACACCTTGTTCCTACTGCTGTTTAGGGAAAGAAGTCTGAGTCCTTCCTCTGCCCCAGCATGGGTCCCCTCTAGAGCTGCAGGTCCTTCCAGCAAAGCTGTCCCACTGGGGGCTCTTCTCTCTGCAGGTTTGCTGTCCTTGCAGGGTGTCTGCTCCAGCACGGGCTTCCCAAGTCATCGCATCCTTTTGAAAGCATCCACCTGCTCCAGTATGGACCTTCCACAGGTTCACAGCCCTCTTTTGGGCATCCAATCTCAAGGGAATCTCTGTTCTAGCACCTGGAGCAGCTCCTGACCCTCCTTCTCCACTGACCTTGGTGTCTGTAGAGCTGTTCCTCTCACATACTCTCATTCTGCTCTTCGCTGCACCCAATTCCATTTGTACAAGAAGGTTTTTGGTTTTTTTCCTTCTTAAATATATTATCATTACCATCTCTGATGGGGTCATCCTTGGCCAGCAGCAGATCCATCCTGGAGCTGGCTGGCATTGTCTCTACTAGATGTGGGAGAAGATTCTGGCAGCTTCTCACATTAGCCACTCCTGTAACCCCCTGCCCCACTACCAAGAGCTGGCCATGAAAACCCAATAGAGTTCCCTTGTTTCCGTGATGCCCTGCAGTGTCACCTGTCCCCTGGGCACCAGGAAACCCTGCAGGGTTGAGAGCACACCTGGTGCAGTTGTCTCAGGGGCAGTGGAGCTGCAGGTTGAACTCTGGGGCAATCCAGAGAGACAAGAGGCCATGAACTGTTGACTTGGCACAATAAAGGGCCCAGGGCCTGTGGTGCAGCCCAGGGAGGGACACTGAGAGACACTGCAGGAGCAAGAGCTGAGCCTTGAGACTGGGGCACACTCAGACTGTGAGAGGACAAAGCCAAGGTGTTCTTTGTTGGGAGTCCCTGCTGGCAGGCACCAGCTGAGGCTGTTTCTGGGTTACTGCACTGTGAACCAACTGCTCTATGGAATGAAACATCTGAGAAACCTGGGGAACCAGTGAGGAAAGCTGGTGTGACTGACAGAGTGGGGGTTATGGGAGGCTCCTGCCAGGGCACTGCAGCCAGCACTGTGAAGGGGCTCTGATCCCAGCAGTGAAAGTCTCTGGAAGTGGGCATATGATGGCCAGAGAGTCTCAGAATGAGGAGGACCCATTTCCCAGACCTTGAAGTTTCCTTAATAGATGGACAATGCAGAGGAAGTTGTAGTCTTCCAGTGTTAAGCCCTACACTGCTTGACACCAACAGTGTCCTTTCTCATGTGTGAAGACAAAAGGATTTGTTTTCAAAATTAGTAACACTTCAAATGACTTGTTTATTCATTGATACCAAAATCACATAAAAGCAATTTCCAGTTGATGTGGTATTACAGAAACCTGAGCCCCGTCCTTACATTCAAGCTGGCTGATGAATGGCCCAGCTGGAGAATGGCCAAGGCAGTTTAATACAAGTTTTAAAAAGGAAAAAGAAAAGCCCTCTAAATACAGAACTGAAGCTGAGTAGTGAGTAAGCTTCCCTCCCATTAAAACATAATGACGTCTCCTCCTGCCAGTTGTTGTAACTGGGTTTTCTCTTACAAGACAGTCACTTCTAGAGAGACTTAATCTTTGGCATGTGTTGTAAATGTGCCTTCATTAGATGTCACACTGTACAAATCTCGCCCCTTGTTTTCTCCAACTGGAAATGATGGAGCTGTTTATTGAGAAGGGTTTTTTTGATCCTGATCATGGCACAGTGGGAGGTTTCAGCTCCCTTGGGCTACTCAAATTCTTCTCAGATGATCATAAAAATACTGGTTATCACCTGAGCATTGCTGGAGAACTTAACTTCTGAGTACTTACCTTTTTCTTCTCAACCCTGACATGCTGGCTGCATTATCAGTTCATCTGATCCATTGTATACAATAATAAATATCTTATGAATTCTCCAGTCTGGATTAAATCCCTATTTAACAGTTCTATCTCCCAATTAGTCCATAGGATGGAGGGAAACGAAGGAATACAGGATCACTGTTTCTACTGATTAGTGATTCAGGAACAGGAGAGATTCATAAATTTCACAGGCCACTGTGTTTCAGCCATCCATGTCACCCTGTTATTTTTAAATATTTTCTGATTACAAACTTCCAGCTATATCATGGTCCTCACCTGTGGGACACAAGTGAGTGAGATGCAGATTATGAAGGAAAATTCCTTCTCATCTCCATCTATAGGAGTTTGATCTCGGGAAGGAGAAATGATACATTTATGCAAATGCACTAAAGCATTGTTACTGTTTAGAATCCTGCAAATCATGGGCCTTTGCAAGGGTGTTACTTGCCAAAACATGTAGACTGGGTTCTCCACATGCCTGGAAGGTGATGGCTGACACTGCTTTTCACTTCTCATTTCTTTCTTATTCAGAAGGAATGATCTCTGAAGTCCATCCCAAACAGATATTTGCCATCTATTGCTTAACACTTGTAGTATTTCTCAGTAAAAAACCACCTTGGACAGTGTTGTCATTTAACCCCATCCAGCTTCCAAACCCCTCACTGTTGCTTGCTTACGCTTCCCCCAGTAGGACTGGGGAGAGATTTGTAAGGGTAAAAGCTGGAAAACTTGTCAGTTGAGATTAAGACAGTTTAATACCGAAAGCAAAAACCATCACACAAGCAAATCAAAACAAATAATTCATTCACTGCTTCCCAAGGGCAGGCAGGTGCTCAGCCCCTCCAGGATAGCACAGCCCCATCCCATGGAATGGTGACTTGGGAAGACAAATGCCACCACTGCAAACGTCCACCCCTTTCTCCCCCTTCCCCCAACTTTCTATCCTGAGCATGATGCCATAAGATCTGGAATATCCCTTGGGTCAGATGGGGTCACCTGTCTTGGCTGTGACCTCTCCCAGCTTCCCACGCACTCCCACTCCGTCTCCACTGTGGCCATACAAGGGGCAGAAAAGGCCTCGGCTCTGGCCAAGCTCAGCAAGGACAAACCCACGTCTGTGTTCTCAGCCCTGTGCTCAGCACAACCCCAAACACAGCTCCACCACCACCCATGCAAAGGAAACTGAGGCACCCCAGCCAGAACCAGCACAGGTGCTCTGAGGTCTCCACACGACCTCGCCTTCTCCAGGCTGAACAGCCCCAGCTCTCTCACCCTGTCTCCATAGAGAAGATGCTCCAGTCCTCTCACCAACTTCATGACATCCTCTTCACTTTCTCTGGCAGTTCTAAGTCCTTCTCATGTTGGGAACACCGGACCTGTGCTCAGGATTCCAGGTGGGTCTCACAAGGGCAGAGGAGAGGGACAAAGTCACGTCTCTGGATCTGCTGGCCACAGTCCTTTGGATGCAGCCCAAGACTCCGTTGGTTTCTGGGCTGGGAGTGCTCACTGCCAGCACCTGATGACTTTTGCATCTACCATCATCACAAAGCCTTTCTCCACAGGGCCACTCTTGATCATTTCTCCATGCAGCCTGTTGGTGTGCTTGGGATTGCCATGACTCTGCTGTAGGGCCTTGCACTTCGCTTTGTTGAACTTCATGAGGTTTCCATCGGCCCCACCTCTCAAGTCTGCCAAGGGCTCTCTGGATGGCCCATCCCTTCCCTCCAGTGTGTGCTGCATCACACAGCTCAGTGTCATCAGCAAACATGCTGCAGGTGTCTCAATCTCTCTGTCCACATCATGCTGAATAGTATTGGCCCCAGTATGGACCCCACTCATCACTACTCTTCACGAGGACAATGAGCCATTGACCACAACACTTTGCATGCAGCCATCCAGACAGTTCTTCATCACTCTAGTGCTCCATTCATCAAACCCATGTCTCTCCACTTTGGAGACAATGATGTTGTGAGGGACAGTGTCAAATGCTTTGCATAAGTTTAGACAGAAAACACCAGCTGCTCTGCCCCATCCACCAATGCTGTAGACTGGCCATAGAAGGTCACCAAATTTGTCAGGCATGATTTCCCCTTTGCAAAGCCATGTTGACTGTCACCAGTCATCTCTTTGCTTTCCATTTCCTGGGAGCTGGGGCTGTACATGGTACTGGTGGTACTGGGAGCACATCCAGGTGTGGGTAAGGAGCTCTTAGGGGAGTTCAGATCCATGGTGTGGGGAATGGGAGGGGGCTGGGACCTCAAACGGAGTTCAGGGGGCTTGGAGGTACTATGGAAAAGGCATAGGAGAAGGGTGGAAAATAGGAAATGAGATGGTGTGAAGGGGGAATCTCATGACACCCTCCCTCACCTCTACCAACAGTTCCCTGGAGTGCTCAAGGTGCAGCTGCAGTCAGATGGCAACTGGGGTGGGGGGATTAATGCTTGGGTTCATCATCCTTCCTCCACCTGCACAAGGTGAGCAGGAGGCAGGGGGGCAATGAGGGGCATTCTTGGAGCGTCTCATGTGCATGAGGACTGCCCCAGCTCTGAGGTGATGATGGAGCTGGGCTCCTAATTTTGATGGCTGGTTATTGAGATCACTCCTCCTCCTGAGCCCACCTTCCACAATTGAGTAAGCCCGGGAATTGCTCCCACACAAAAGGTGCCAGGACAGAAAGCTGCTGCTGGTCTTTCCCTCCCCTGGCAGCTGTCATCTGCTCAGCAACAGTGGGCCCAGGTGCTGTACTTCCCAAGGAAAGGCACTGACATTCACTTCAGGAGCCCACCAGCAGAACTTGGTGCTGCCCATCTGTGCAAAAAGCAGAGCCTGCAGTAACCACAGATACCCCTTCCCATGTCTCTCTCTCTTGCCATCCTGGTGCATCTCCCCATCCCTCTTTTGCTCCCAGGATCTCATTTTCTGGCATTTTCTCTACCTCCTTCTCTCCTACCTCCTGCTTTTCTCTTCTCTCTTTTCTTTCTGTCCTGCTGGCCAAATGGGGCAGGCCAGGTGGGACCTGTGACTTGAGGGCTGACCTGACCAATAGTTCCCAAAGAGATAGCAAGGGCCTTCCAGGGTTCTTTCATTAGTGCCTTGGGTTTGTGTGGCCAAGTTTTGGTGGCGGGGGGGACTACAGGGGTGGCTTTTGTGAGAAGCTGCCAGAAGCTTCCCTGTGTCCAGGAGAACCAACACCAGCTCCAGGACGGACACACCACTGCCAAGGCTGGGTCAAACAGAGATGGCAG
>JAHXMQ010002858.1:88471-103329 GCA_020466415.1 Ammodramus savannarum pratensis
CCAGCTTCTGTCCCAGAGCAGCAGGAGGAGGAACAAGGTGCATTATCCTGCTCTGATTTGGTTGGTAATAAATTGAGGTCCTTTCCCCAGGGTGAGTCTGTTTTGCCTGTGACAGTGTTTGCGGAGCAATCCCTCCTGGTGCTTATCTCAATTCCTGGGCCTTTCCTTTTATTTTCTCTCCCCTGTCCATGTGCAGAGGGCAGGGACAAAGCAGTTTTGGTGGCACCGTGCGCCCAGTCGGGGTCAGCCCGCTGGAGGGGGTTGGTAGTGGCCTGTGAGGCTCCCTGGACATCCCCCCTGGAGCAGGGTGTCCCCCCTTGCTGCAGCCCCCCCCTCAGACAGTGCTCAGCCCCGCAGAGCGCTCGGTGCCGGCAGTGTCCCGGCCGACCCGCAGCGCTCAGCCTGGGCTCCAGCTGTGGCCCCCAGCACTCCCTGCCAGGGAATTTGGGAAGGGAACACGTGGAGGGCTCCGGGGAGCCCCCGAGCTGTCCCCATATGGAGGGGGCGGCTGGAGTGGGGCCGGGCACGGCTGATGCCCCCACACTCCAAACCGCTCCGGACTGGCGCTCCCAGCGCAGCGCGGCTGCTTTGGGGCTGCTGCTCCCTGCCCGGCCCCGGCCATGGGGCGAGGGGCGGCAGCTAGGGCCCTGCTGGTGGCACTGGTGGTGCTGGGAGCCCCCCAGCTCTGGGTTGAGCAGAGGGGAACTGAAAGACGTTTGAGAGGACACGTAAGGGAAGGTGGGACAGTGGGAAAAGAGTTCCAGTACGGGACCCTTCGCGTCCCCCGTCACTGATCTCTGCAGCGATTCCCTGGGGCTCTCAGGGGGAGTGAGATCCACACCCAATCCCCCTGTCCATCCCTCAGGAGCAAATGGGGGCTTCCCTCACACAGCAGCTGGTGCTACAGTGGTAATGTGGCAGACTGGGGACTGGAAAGGGGGGTCCAGAGTGGCCCCCTGAGCTTCCAGCCTGATGTGGGGTGGTGGTAAGGGGGTGCCTCCCCTTGCCCACACAGTGGTGTTCCTGTGGATGGAAAAGCCCAGAGTCACTTCCTGAACGGCCCTGAGTGGGTGAGGTTCATGGACAAGAACATCTATAACCTAAAGCAGCTCCAGCACTTCAGCAGTGCTTTGGGCACTTTGAGGGGATACCCCAAATGGGAACACCCAGGCCAGTACTGGAACGCCCAACTGGAATTACTGGAGAAGAGATGGGCTCAGGTACTCCAGTACAGAGACACATACTGTTGGCACACCCCAATCACCTGGCATGAGCAGCCCTATTTTTGAGGAAAACAACCCCAAATCTCCATAAAAATCCCCAAACCCTCCTGATTATCCCCCTAAATCCCAAATTCTCCTTTAAATAAAATTGAAATAGTTGGGGTTTGAAGATCTTTGTTTAATTCCTTTATTTTAGCCCCAATTTCTTCTGTTTGTAAGAGATTAAAATGTCTCAAAAGAAAACGAAGGACCAAACAGAAGGATTTGCATGTTGGTGTCCTGTGAGTATCTCTGTAGCTGGGCTGTTTGGGTGGGAAGAGCCCTTTTTGCAGCCTTTGATTTGAATAGTTTGGTCTTTGCACCAATCCATCACCACTTGTCTGTGGAAGATGCCTGTGGGCCATAGGGAATTAGAACAATTGAATTAAAAAGGCTTCTTGGTTGCAAAAGACCTCAAAGATCATCCAGTTTTGCTTGCTGCCTCCTGAAGAAATGAATGGTGGCTGCTGGTGAGATTTTTTGGGGTCTAAAGTCAACAAGACTGCTCTGCCCAATGAATTTCCAATGTTGGTCTGCATTCTAATGGATGTTCCTTCCCCTGCATTCATCAGGGTGCCTGTGGGGAACAAGGAGGATGTGGACATCACTAGCAAGTTGTCTTCCCAATGTGGATCACTTGGAACCTGGGTAAACAGGTCTCTGCCCAATGTGGTTCAGCAGGAAAATTGGTCAACATATCTTTTTCCAGTGTAGGCCACTGGGTCTCTGCCCGATGGGGGCCACCATGGATTGTCCAATATTTGTCCTCTGGTAGGTGATAAAGTTGGACAAAGCTCTTCCCGCAGTCAGGGCACTTGCAGGGATTCCCTTACGCGTGGGAGCAGTGGTGTGAGGTCACGGCGTCGCTCTGGGTGGTGAGGTGGGAGCTCCAGTTGAAGCTCTTCCCACTTGGGCCACTCACAGGGCCATTCCCCAGTACAGACCTTGTGGTGGCTGCGGTGGTGAGAGCGGTCACTGAAGCTCTTCCCACATCCTAAACACCTACAGAGCCATTTCCCTGCATGGATCTTCTGGTGGAGGATCAGGGTGGAGCTCTGAGTGAAGCTCTTCCCACATTCCTCACACTCAGGGCCATTTCCCCGTGTGCCCCCACTGGTGGATGAGGGTTTCTCTTTGGTGTGAATGTGCTGCTGGACCCCCAGGGCAGAGCTCTGGCTGAAGTTCTGGCCACCTTCCCGGCACAGGGTGCGTCTTTCCTCCTCTCAGCTCCCCGGGCTGGGTTTGCAGCCCCTCCTCATGAGGGATCTCTGGGGCTTTTCCTCCCTGTTGGATTCCTGTGCCATGAAGCTGCTCAAAACAACCTCTTCCACGAGGTTCTGTGGCAGGGATTTGTTCTCCCTGGTCTCTGTCTGCATCTCATAGCCCAGGGGAGGAAGGACAAGGAGAGGATGGTGTTTTCCTCCATGGCAGAGGGAAGGGAAAGATCCTTCAATCCACCAACAGAACAGCATCAGCAGCGGGGTTGTCCTGCAGCCCAGGGCAATTTTCAGCTAAAAGACAGAGCGGGGGAAAGGGGCAGTGACTTGCCTGGGTGTCCTGGGCCATCTCCCTCTGTCGCAGTCAGGCTCACTGCAACCCCGGGTCCAGTCCAGCTTAGGACAATGTGGCAAAATAGAGGGATGGGAACAATGGATTTGCCTGAAAAATAGAGAACTTTACCAACAAAATAACAAACACAGAAACCACAGGATCTGAGGGTTAAGATCCAGTGATGGGGCAGGGGTAACAATAACAATATATAGGGGTACTCTGAGGGCAGGGGTCCCATCAGCAACACAAACTCGGAACATGACCTTACATGTGACAGGTCCTGAACCAACTGAGAACAAGAACAAGAGCATGACTTAATGCAGAATAGTTCCATTAACATACCATCAACATACTAACTCCCATGACCACACTCTTCTCACCATGACCTGACCAGACAGCTCTTTCAGTATCCTGTTTCCCATGGTCTGGGGTTCATGCCTCCTGTACATGCCACTGAGGCTCAACCACTATTCATCCTAGCTGGTTGCGTTCCTACATTCCTCTTCCCTGCAGCCTCCTCCTCTATCTGGAGTTTTGGAATAAGAAATCCTTTCTTGGGAGGGTAAACAAGGTGTGAGCATGTTGGGTTGGAGGTTCCTCCTGCCCAGGTCTATCTCTAGAAGTCACTGGGAATCTTGTGCCCACAGAGATTTTCAAAACACCAAGATTCAGCCCAAAACCCATCTCTGACCTCTCCACTTTGAGGTTCTTGGGGCTCCCCCTGCTTGAGCTGCTGAAGGTCCCACGTGTATTAGGGGTTTCCTGTCTCAAGCCTGCTGGCAGTCCCAGGAATTGTCCCTCTTCAGACTCCCCCTTTTCCCAGCCCACACTTCAGGGAGCTCTGTGCCCCCTGAGCTGTTGGGCTCCCTCCTCTCCCGGCCCCTCATTCCGAGTTCTGGGGCACAAAGGGCTGTCCCCGATCCATATTACCCCCACCTCCAGTCTGCCAGAGGTCCCCCAGTTCCAGTGTTGCCCATTTCCCTTTTCCCCACTCCAGGGGTCCCAGGCTTTCCCACATTTAGCTCTCCCGGGGAAAACCAGCGTTCCACACCCCTGGCCAGCACCGGGCAATTGCCGGCAGCAGCCACAGGATGCCCCCCAAAAACAACACCCCTGGGGACTGCCCAAGACATCTGAGACAAGCTCCCTGTCCCTGGTCACCTGAGGGATGTGAGGGGCCAATCCTCCTGGGGCGGAGGGGCTGCAGTTGCAGTGAACGGTGAATGCATGTGATACCTCCCCTCTCCTCTTCCTCCTCCCGCTTTCTCCTCCTCTGTCCCTTTGGCTGTGGGCCAGGAGCTCTCAGGTCAGCAGGGGAGCTGGACATGATGGGAAAATGGGGGAAGAGGGGGGAAATATGGGAGAGATCCCCAAAAGGAGCAAGAGAGAGGGTAGGCCACCCCCAAACTGATCGGAGGGGAACTGGGGCTGTGGAGGGGGTATAAGAGGTGGTGGGTCAGTGCAAACATGCTCTTATGGGGGTTCCTTCGTGTTCCTCATCACTTCATCCCCAGAGTGGTTCCGGGGGGCTCTGAGGGGGTAGATCCACTCTGGGGGTTTCCCAGCCCTCCATCCATTGGGGGGTTCCCCCCTCTCAGCAGCCAGTGCTGTGTTGGGCACGTGGCAGAGTGGGGTGTGAAAACGGGGGCAGGGGTGGCCTCTTGAGCCCCCAGCCTGCTGTGGGGCGCAGGGGGTTGCTGGGGGTTGAGGTGCCACTGACCTGCCTCTGCCCACAGAGGGGAGTTCAGTGGGTGGGAAAGGCCGAGTGCCACTCCCTGAAGGACCCTGAGCAGGTGAGGTTCATGGGCAGGAACATCTGCATCAAGGAGCAGCTCAGCACTGTGGCAGGGACACCTCTCTCCGCCTTCGCTGGCTGCCTACCAGCACATGGGGAATGGCCTTACAGGTGTGGGAAGCGAGGAAAGAGGTTTTGGAGCAGCTCAGATTTCACGAAGCATCAGTGGACACACTTGGGGAAGAGCCCGTCCACCCTTCCCCAAGCCAAAGTGTGATATGAGAAATGCTATTTAGGCCGTGGCCTTGGTGATCAAAGCCTGGGCTCAGCTGCTGTGGCACTTACCACGAGCACCATCTGCTCCAGGGACTGGTGCTGTCCAAAAAGCTCCTGCTTATTAACTAACAGCCTTGGAAACTTTTTCTTTTTGCTTGAATAACATCCCAGATGGGATCATATTTTAGTTCTCAACCTTTCCCAGAAAGTCACCAGCCTGAGCTTGGGCCAGGATGGACAGTGTCTGTGAATAAAGCCCATCCCTTGGGCCCTATAAACAGCAGCCCTGAGTGAGTGAGACCCTGGAGTTACAGCACAAGCTGCTTGTCCTGGGCAATTTCACCCAGTCACACCTGCACCCCAAGCTGCAGACATCTCATTGCTCAGAGAACTGAGAGGTGCTGAGGTCAGACCAATGAGCGGTTTAGACCGGGGCATTTTCAAACCCCCTGTATGAAGCTGGGTTCAAACAGTAAAGCTCTCTCCATTATTGCCACTTGCAACTCTGGAGTGTGTCTCTGTCTCTGTCACCGGCTCCACGTTACCCCCTTGGAGCTCTGCTGGGCTGCAGCAGCTGCGACAGCGACCTCCGTGTGCCGGGGCCTCTGTGAGCGGGGAACTCTCCTGTTTGCTGCCCCTGGGGCACCCTGAATGGTGCTGGGCCGAGCCCCCCGCTCCTCCCCGAGCCTCTGCCCTGCGCCTGTGGGAAGATGCAAAGGCAACTGAAGGGAGAGTTCCACTGGATTCCAGGGGAATTTCTTGCAGGGACCTCGTACAGACTCCTTCTGTCCATACGTGTGTGACACTGAATATGCCAGAGCAAATGTCCTGGGAACGCTGCTCGCCTGGAGTTGGAAGTACTTAAGATATGTAAGTGAGTCGGGCCTGTGGGTACTTTCCTGTTGTGGTGTAATAAATTCTATGTGAAGTTACTGATTAAGTTTCAGTTAAGTGCTGTTAAGTGCTATTGGGCTTTTAAGCCTAAACTGTTGACATCCAGGCTCAGCTCTGCACAGGTGTCTGCTCTGACCCCCTGACTCAGCAGTGGGGTCTTCCATATTCCCTTTTATCACTACCTTTTTCTATCCTTTTCTCTCTCCTGCTCCTCTGTCCCATCCCCCCCGCCCCCAGCATGCAGTAAAATGGCTTTGGGTTTATTTCAGTTTGGATTGATTGATTTTTGCTGTTTCTCAGATTGCTTTAAGCATCGACTAAGTGGCAGAGTGAACCTTGCCAAGGAACTTTGTTGTAGGGTCATTTTTATGTGAGGCCTGGTTTTGCTGATGGGTTTCCTGGTGATTCTTTAAGTGACATTAAAACATTGGAGCCCAAGAGAACAGCTCTGCAAACATCCAGGGGCAGGAGCTGCTCCAGGACGTTTGTACTGGTTGAGCGGGGAGGAGGAGAAGGGATGGAGAAGAAGCGGGAGAAAGGATGGACAAAGAAGGAGACAAAAAGCGGGATTAAGAAGGAGGAAGAGGAGGAGTAGGGAGAGACAAGGAGGAGGAAGAGGGAAAAGGAAGTGGTCACTGTTTCTGCAGCCCAGCTCGCCCCTGGGGTTTCTCCCTCCCTGCTTTCTCAGGTAACTGGAGAAGAGGAGCTCGGCCCAAATATCTTGGGGCATCCCTGGGATTCTTTTTTGGGCAGAGCAGGATATTTTCAGCTTGCAGGACTTCAAGGCTGAGCTGCAAATGCTCCTTAGTGAGGTACTGGAGGTCTCTGCAGTGGGTGGTGCAGTGCAGGGCTCCCAGAGCCATTGGGGAAGCATTGAGGGGTGCTGGCAAGGGCAGCAGTATTGGAGACCTCAGGGAGAGCCAGGCTAGGGGGAAACACGGAATCCCTGGTGTGGGGAGAGGGGCCAAACTGGTGCTGGGGGACCCCCAGAAGGTTGGAGGGGCAGGAGAAAGAGGGAGGAGCCCCAGGGCCCTGAAACCAGGATCCTAAGAGGGAGGACCCAAGGCAGTCTCGATAGGAGGAGAGATAACCAACACAGGAGCGACCCCCAACAGCAGAGGGCAGGAGGATCCCTGGGACACAGTCAGGAGAGAAAAAACCCCTGGGATGCCCCAAACCCTGGGCATTCATAAGCTGGATCTCAGAGAAGGGGAACCACCTGGACCCATCGTACCCCCAAGCAGCCCAGAGAAGGGGAACCTCAAAAACCCCAAAGTGGGAAGACCACAGAGGGCAGACACCTGAAACTGCCAGGAGCACACACAGCCTGAAGAGGCTGGGGACCCTGTAGAGATCTAACTTTAAATACATGCAGGACCCCCAGCATCCTGCACAGGGGACACCCCCAGAACCCCAAAGTCAGGTGACCATGGGAAGGTGTTTGTACCAGTGGGCACACTACAGCCTGGCAAAGGCAAAAGATCCCAAGAGATGTCACAGTGCATACACATAGCACAGATGCTGAAAGGGGCAAAGCTGAATAACCTTGCTCAGCTTCAGTCCTGTGCAGATCACAGAAGGCGAAGAATGAAGCAGCAGAGCAACGGGCTTTTGTGCCCACTGAAGGGAATTGCAAAAATCCAGCAGCTGCTCGTTCACAAGCACAGTCAGCTGTGTGTGCTCTTGCTTCTTGAAAAGCTCACTGGTGCCCTTCTTTTCTCATAGGAGGGGTTTTTGGACTGCATCTTGTTTTGGAGGTCTGTGTTGACACAGAATGCCTGGTGAGTTCTGGAGATGGGTTTGGACAGGAGGAAACCTCAACCCAACACTGTCACACCTTGTTACACAACAGTCCCATACCTTGTTTTCCCCCAAAACCAGGATTTGTCATTTCTAAGCTTTGGCTGGATGGAGAAGGAGGCTGTAAGAAAGAGGGAGATGCCCCAGGACACTGAGGCAGGTGAGGAGGAAGCCACTGCCCCTTTCCCCCTCTCCTCTGCTCCATCTCCCAGCCCAGCATCGCCCCTGGCTGCAGGGCAGCCTTGCTGCCAACACCATCTTGATGGATTTGGGGGAAGTCCTTCCCCTCCCCTCTGGCACAGAGGCAAATTCCATCCTCTCCTTGTCCTTCCTCTCCTGAGGCACTGAGCTGCAGGCAGACACCAGGGTGGAGGAATTTCCCTGGCAGAACATTGAGGAAGAGGCCATTTTCAGCGCCTCCACAGCGCAGGAGTCCAACAGGGAGGAAAAACCCCAGAGATATCCCATGAGGAAGGGCTCCAAATCCAGCCCAGGGTGCTCCAAGGAGGAAAAACCCACCCTGTGCCAGGAAGGCAGCTGGAGCTTCAGCCAGAACTCAGACCTGGTGGTCTACAAGCAGCATTGTGTTGGTGAGAAGCACTACAGGTGCTTGGAATGTGGGAAAGAGCTTCAGCCAGAGGTCCCATCTGATCTGCGACCAGAAGATCCACACCTGGGAACAGCCACACAAGTGCCTGAGATGTGGGAAGGACTTTGATGACTCCAACCTCATCATCCACCAGAGCCTGCACACTGGAGAGCAGCCCTACGAGTGCAGGGAACGTAGGAAGAGCTTCAGCCGGAGTTCCAACCTCCTCTCTCTCCCACCAGCTTGTCCTCACTGGGGATCGGCCCTACCAGTGCCCCAGCTGCAGAAAGAGATTCAGCCTCAGATCCCACCTGATCTACCACCAGAAGATCCACAGTGAGGAACAGCCCCACGAGTGTCCTGAGAGTGGGAAGAGTTTTCGGAGGTGCTCCCTGTGATCAAACACACACAGAGGAGAGGTCCCGAGTGTGGGAAGGGATTCAGGCACAACCCCACTCTCATCACCCACCGGCACATCCACACCAGGGAGAGGCCCTACCAGTGTCCTGAGTATGGGAAGAGCTTCTCCTACAGCTCTGCCTTGATTTCACCCCAATGGACCCATGAGTAGGGGAAGCCCTACACGTGCCCTGACTACAGGAAGAGTTTTATCTCCTGCTCCAACTTTACCACCCACTAGAGGACCCATGTTGCATTATCCACAGTGACCCATATTGTGAAAAAACATGGTGATCCACATTCCTGGTGATCCATGTTGGGTGAAAAACTGGTGACCTATGTTCCACATGATCCACATTGGGAAGATGCCTGGCTGGTGGTCTTTGGGCACCTGGATGAATGCAGGGGAAAACTTCTATCAGGATGGGGACTGACATTGGAAATTGAAGCACTGAGGCCTGAACAGCAGGCCCTGCACCAAAGGTGGTCTCCAGATGAACCTTCCAACCAAACATTATATGATACTTGCATCTGCGTTATATGATACTTGCATCATTGAAATATTAATGATCATTAGTGAAATATGTAATGCGATACAAGTGTATTTATCTTTCCATGTTTAGGGGACAGTCAAAGCAATGAAATCAGATATGTGGCCTTGTTTGGAGGCACATCATCAAAGCCAACTCCCTTGGTTCCTTCTTGAGCCCTGACCAGGTTTTGGGTGGAACCCAAATGTTGTGAGTTGGTGCTGGCCAGATGCCACACACACACAAAAACAGGCTCAGTTTTGAGATATGAAATGAACTAACAGAATCAGAGCAGGATAATAAATAAAATAAGCCCTTAAAACCACCTTGTCCCCAGCCCTCCCTCCTTCCCAGCTCTATCCCAGCAGCACAAGGAGACGGGGAATGGGGCTTACAGTCAGTTCATCATGTGTGGCTTCTGCTCAGGGACAGGAGCTGTTCCTCTGCTGTACTGTGGGGTCCTTGCCACAGGAGACAGTTCTCCATAAACTTCTCCAGAGTGAGTCCATCCCATGGGCAACAGCTGTCTGCAAACGGCTGCAGCGTGAGTCCATCACAGGCGCAACAGTCCTCCCCAAACTGCTGCAATGTGGGTCACCTTCCCATGGGGTCAGTCATTCAAGGATCTTTATTAATCACTACAGGCAATCTTTTGGACTAATTATTTGGTGCATTACTTATCCTTTTTTAATTCTTTGCTCTTTTGAACTATACAAAATTATGCTTACTTCTTAAAGTTGTGTCTTTTGTGCTGACCCCATCAACTGGCAGAACAGAAATTCATTAGGAAGGCTGCATTTGTTAGTCCTCATGCTCAGAGCTTCTTTTCTTGGGAGTTGGTTGGTTTTGGCGTTGGTGGCCGTGAGTCAGTGGTCACTGTCTGCCTCTGCCAGAATTCCCTTTGACCCAGTCAGAGCTGATTTCACAGAGTTGCTGGATTGGGCTTTACTTCTGGCCTATGAATTCTGCAATCTTTGTGTCCAGTCTCAGCGATCCATTCTCCTCCCCCAGCTTTGTGAACCTCCCCCAGGCCTGAGATAACACCTGGACAATTGTCCCACCCTGCTCTCACCTACAGTCCAGGTGCCAGGTACCCACTGAGGAACATCAGACTACCAGGGGAGGGCAGGAGGGGAGAGGGGAGGGAGGACTCAGCGGTCATTGGTGGTGGCAGCTGCCATTGTGTCCATAACTTGGGGTGAACTTTGTTTGACCGGTGATGTGCCTATGAGCAGTTGCTTCTTTACGCACTTTGCCACAGTGGGAATTTCTGTGGGCATGGGAATTTCTGTGGGCACGCATTTCCCAGCATGTGCCACCCAGATCTCACCTCTGCCAGGCCTGGAGTCAGCACCTTCCTGTTCCTCCTTTGTGTGCCCATCTCACAGCAAACCCTTCTGTGGCCTTGGCAGTGTTTGAGATGGGCACTCTGCTCCTCGGGTCCTTACACAGCCTGATCCCTCACCCACCCTCGAGTGACCTCACACCTGCCCTGGGTGTTGGAGGAGCTCCAGGGGCAGCTCCAGCCTCAGCTCCACCCAAGGGTTCATCATGGAAAGGGACTGGTCTCCTGTGGGGAGAGCTTTGGCCAGGGCATGGACTTGATCTCCCACTGAAGGATCCATGCTGGGGAGAAACCCTGTGTCTGCCCAAACTTTGTCCACAGGCTCCACTCAAATTAAGATGTTTTTAAAGTGGAATTAAGCCATTTGGGGTTTGTATCAAGAGATTCGGGGGGGGGGGGCATGGAGCCATTTTCAGTGTGATTGTGTTGTTTTAAGATGATTGGTCAATCCCTCTTGGCTTTTGCTGTGCACACCGATGCAGAAGACTCCCCTACATCCCCACAGAATCCCCATATCCTCTGGAACGTCCCCCTGAACTCCAAATTCTCTCCAAAAAGCAGTAAAATGGGAGGGTTTTACATGTCTTTTTTCAACTTCTTTATTTTTACCCCCCTTTCTGATGTTTTAAAGGGATGAAGAGGAATCAAAAGAAAATTAAGGCCAAAACAAAAGTATTTACATGTTGGCATTGTGTGAATATCCATGGAGTTGGGTTGGGTGGGTGGAAGAGAATTTTTTTGAGGAGTTTCCACCCCATTGTGTCTGAAATCTTGGTCTTTGCTCCAGTCCGTCGCTGTGAGAGACACCCACGGGCCTTGGAGAAGTAGAATTGTATTATTGAGTTGTAATTGTACTAACTGAAATAGGAGGAAAAGGAGATGGAATTGGGGAGGAGGAGGATGGGGAGGAGGAATAGCAGGGAGCTCATGGATCCACGGCTCCCCATATCTGCATCATCGCCCCTCTTGCCTCAAATATCCAGGGGGAACAGGAGGTGTCTCTCAGTATTTGTTTTTTGTGAGGCAATACCTGGATTTTGCAGAACTCCAAAGCTGATCTGCAAATGCCCCTGGGGGATACTGAGGGGATTCCAGAGGTGTTCTTGCTGTGGGGGCTCCTGGTGGCTGCAGCCATGGGGATGGCAGGGGATGTGGAATCCCTGGAACTGCGTGGTGATCAGCCTGCAGCAGGGCAGGGGCAGCAGGAATTCCCTTCTGGGGACTGCTCAGGAGAGCCAGGGCTGGGGGAAGGCCAGGAGAGAGGAAAACTGAGAGAGGCAATGTGGTAATCACAAATCCTCTGAACAGAGAGAGACATTGCTCTCTGCCAGGATTTTCCTGGGAAGCTGTGAGAAGCTGTGAGAAAGTTCAAAGAAGAGAATGAGAAACAATTCTTATCTCCATTTGCTGCACTTTTTGTTGAGCACGTGTGGAATGTGTTATGGAGATTGTTACCAAAGGGTGGTTTCTTAATTGGACACTGGATGGTGTTTGGATCGATTGACCAATTGGGTTAAAGCTGTATTGGACAGTCAGTAAAGGTTACAAGTTTCTTAAGAGTATTTTATAATGTAGTATAGCTTAATAAAGCAATTATCAGTCTTCTGCAATCATGGAGTCAATGTTAATTACTCCCTGTTCAGGGGACCCTTGCCACAATAAGGCAATACTGGAACTGAGGGACCCCTGACAGCCCAGAGAGGGGCAAATCTCAGTGAGGGGTAATCTGGGAGAAGGAGAGATCCTGGAGAAGGCTGGACCCAGGGATTCCCAGGAGCCCCAGCAGTCTTGAAAGTGAGGAACCCTGGAGATGGGGGATCCCCAATACACATGATACCCCAGCAGGCCAGACAGAGGGAAACCAAAGTGGAGACACCAGACAGGGGCACCCAGGCAGGTGAGGAGGAATCACTGCCCCTTTCCCCCTCTCCTCTACTCCATCTCCCAGACCAGCATTGCCCCCAGCTGCAGGACAGCCAACGTTGTCCTGACAGGGATGGATTTGGGGGATGTCCTTTCCCTTCCCTCTGGCACGGAGGCAAATCCCTTCCCATCCCATCCCATCCCATCCCATCCCATCCCACCCCATCCCATCCCATCCCATCCCATCCCATCCCATCCCATCCCATCCCATTCCATCCCATCCCATCCCTCCCTCCTCTCCTTTCTCTCCTCTCTCTCCTTCTCCAGACACTGACAGAGACCAGGGAGGACAAATCCCTGCATCAGAACCTCGTGGAAAGGCCATTTTGAGTCACTCCATGGCACAAGAATACAATGAGGAGGAGAAGCTACAGTGGTGTCCCATGAGGAGCCTCTCCAAACACAGCCCACAGTGCTCCAAGGAGGAAAGACCTATCCTGTGTCAGGAAAGTGGCCAAAGCTTCATCCAGAGCTCGGACCTGGTGGTCCTAGGGTGGTTTCACACTGGGGAGGGGTGCTACAGGTGCTTGGGACGTGGCAAGAGCTTCAGAGGGAGCTGCTACCTGATCTGGCACCACAAGATCCACATGGGGGAACAGCCCTCGAACTGCTTGGAATGTGGGAAGAGCTTCAGCCGGAGCTCCTGTCTGATCCACTGTCGGAACACAAGAAATTCCTCCAACTGCCCTGGAGGCTCAGAGACCTTGGCACGCAGTCAAGGACACCTGTGCCTTCGATTTTAACCCATAGAAACACTTACCAAATTTGTGCGAGAAGTTACAAGCCACAAAGGTTTGAGTAAAATGTTAGTAAATTTATCACCGAGATAAAATGTAGAATTTTGAGGTTTTTTAGAATGGGGGTTCAGGAAGCAAGATATAGAAAAATCTGAGCATGTCCAGTCTTTCTCCTCCTTCTTCTTTGCCTCTATCTTCTGCTATGACAGTAGCAGTTTTAGATTGGTTTAGAGTAGAGGCAAACTGTCTAACATAGGTGATAACTACTAGAAAATTATTGTAAATAATGTACACATAGTTTTTAGTATAAAAAAGATAACACAGCCCCAAAGCAGTCATTGTGCAATGAACCAATGTGCTAAACAGATCTCTGCAAGTCAGAGAAATAATTTTACAAATAATAAAAAATAAACAACCTTCAGAATAAGAGACAAGGATTCCTGTCTTCTTCAATCTTGGAGCTGAGAAAAAGACACTTTCTGATACCTCAGGGTCATCTTGACACCAGAGACCCCATCAACCCACCATGAGATAATTCACATGGGAGAGCAGCCCTACAGGTGTAGGGAATGTGTGGAGAGCTCCAGTGACCACTCCAACCCCACCAGCCACCGGCCCCTGCCCTCCAGGGAGTGGCTCTGCCAGGGTGGGGAGTGCGGGAGGAGCTGCAGCCGCAGCTCCCCCCTGATTCACCACCACAGCATCCACACTGGCCCCAGCAGCGTCCTGACTGCGGGAAAAGCTCCACCCAGAGCTCTGCCGTGACCTTACACCGATGGATTCACTGGAAAGGGAACCCCTGTGAGTGCCCAGAGTATGGGAAGGGCTTCAAACGCTGCTCCAACTCCATTGCCCATTGGAAGACCCATGGTGGATGATCCACAGCGAGCCCCACTGGGCAGAGCCCCGGTGACCCCTGTTCCTGGTGATCCATGCTGGGACTGTATTGGGTTTGTGTGATCAGGTGCTGGAAACAGGGGTGCTCCAGGGATGGCTTCTGTGAGGAGCTTCCAGAAGCTTCCCCCATGTTTGGCTCCTGTCCTGATCCACTCCCAAAGGCGAGCGTAACCCAGGCTCTGGTTCATGGATCCCTGGCACAGATCAAAGTGAAACAACAGCGATTGATCTGTGTTTGTAAATATATGTCTGTTGGGTTTAGTTTAGAACATGTAAAGCAGGTTTGGAGCCCTTTTTGATTACCATCTCTAGTAATACAGAAGCATTAAAATAACACTTAGGAAAAACTTATAAGGAAAAAGAAAGTAAGTTTAAGAGTAGAAAGATACACACAGGCACCAGCTCTGGATCCAGCAACAAAAATAGATTGTTGCAATGTCCTTGTCGTTGGTTTAAGTGATGGTCCCAGGATGGATCCCTTGAGAATTGGAAAAGCCCCAGAAACACCAAGTTCTGTGAGTCAGCGCAGGTTCAGGTTTGGTGAATGCCCAGCTCCCTCCTCTGGCCGGAGTTTTACACTGTCGGATGTCACACTGTGGATCCCAGGGCTCTGATGGTTCATGGCCCCTTCCGAGATGTGGCCCTGCCTCTCCCAGCAGCGCAGCTGAGCCAGGTGTGGCCCATGGGAAGGGATGAAACCTCCAGCCCTCTGTGTCAATGTCCCGGGCCTTCCCCGGGGAGTTTCCAGAGCTGAGCCAGTTGTGTCAGGGAGGGCATTGCCCTGCTCCAAAGCCCTGTCCTGTTGGAATGTTGGGGACACAGACAGATGATGCACTTTGGACCTGGTTAACACAAGAGATTGGATAACAGGCTGCCTCGGGAAAAACAAATGGAACTTTGAAAATTAGACCTGGATTGCA
>JAHXMQ010002858.1:234911-249617 GCA_020466415.1 Ammodramus savannarum pratensis
TGAGCGGATAAGCTGATACTGTGTTATCAATCATAGCAAACTCTTCACTCATATTAACAGTTTACTAAAGAGATAAACAAATGTTTGTGAAACCTATTGTCTTTTGGTTTCATCTTCTTTATCTTTTAAAGTCTGGAAATTTACTTAAACAAACTAGAGATGTTGCCACAGTCTTACTGGAATTACTTTGTCAGCTTTGATGAAGAAACTTAAAGTTTTAACCCATTACAGTGCCAACGATTTCCAGGGGGGTCACCCTTTTCCAAAGGATTCATTCTCCTGGCCCAGAAAGACGCGCCCTGTGTCAGGGACCATGCGTCACGCTTATCTCCTTATCTCCTGTTGTTAAGAAGACTCCATGTCCCCAGTACCCACTGGCCTCCTGTTCAGCTAATTCAATTTGATCTCCACCACTGAGGGACACTTGGAAAACATATTCTGTCTCCAATTCTTGTGGGAGGCGCCCGAATTCTTTTTTCAGCTTAGCTAATTAGGTAGCACTGAATGGTATTTGTTTAGTTGTGATATGTGGGTCAAGACCCTCATCATTAATATAGTTATATTCTGTTTGAACCAAGGGTCTCAAGTGGGGACAGCAGTATTCCCCACAATTTTTTACCCCCTCAAGTTCCTTAGGGGGATAGATTTTTTTAATGTGAGGAGTTTCCTTTGCCTCTGTGGAGGAATCAGTATTATGTGAATTCTTAACATATTCCTCTCTAAGGGCAGCTCACAACATATAGATCTCGTTTCTATCTTCATTTAATTGTTTTTGCAAAATTTCAGCTAGGTTTTGAGGGGAATCTATTATTGCCCTTTCCTCACTTCTTCACTTAAAACGGGTCTCTATGGCTGCTGTGAGACAAGCTCCCAAAACTGAGCAGAGGATGGTCTTATTTTTGCCCAGTTTAAATTTTGTTTCATGTTGTAAAGAACATATTCTGTCAATAACATTTTCTAAATTAAACCAGTTGTTCTCTGCCCAAACTTCCCGGTTTGGCATTGTATTTAGCGAACAGAGCACAAAACTCAGCTTTAACTTTTGCACTGAAGTTTTCACTCATTTTGTGAAGAGACCAGAACCATGACAAGGAGATACAGACTTAAATTACACAATCACACAGCCTTTGCTGTGTTCCCCTTTGCTTCCCTGGGTGGGTGTAGGGATGAATCTGTCTGAGAGGCCCTGCTTAGTTACTCCAAAGGTGTCTCTTCCTTCCCAGACAGTCCAGATACACACAAACACTAAAACAGTTTCCCCTTTTTGCACTTAGAGATCTTTTGTGAAATTCTGAAGACAGAACCCTCAGTTAAGTATTGGGATGTTTTTCACTTAGGTGTGTGCAGTTTGCGGGAAATTCTAGTAACGCCCCTTGCTATCCAGATATGTTCAACTCTTTGGGGAATGAGGGGCTGGGTGCGGCTGGTGTAGAACTTTTTACCTGTATCATCAGCCCATGCCTGGTGCTTCTTCAGTCTAACCTGGTTTTAGCTAATTTTGCGGTTTGCAAGTTCTGTTAAACTTGTTATCTTGCTTTTGATGGCATTTGTTGTGTCACTTGCTCTGCTATCTTGCTTTCTCTTCTGTCTCGCTTTAAGTGCACATCTCATTCCAGTGCTGCTTGTGGTGAACCTTTCCTTGCGCACCACTAAGGATTCCCCCACACCCCAATGTCCCAGCAGCTCCATGCCCAGCCAGGAGGAGCAGCAGGGTTGACAGGGCATCCCCCCAGATTTCACCCACGCTAATGATACAGCTGGACACTTGGGAAGCTGCCTCAGGCTTTATTGTCCACCACCATCCCAGGAGAGAGCAGAAAATTGTCCCCCCTCCTGCAGATGCTGATTCCGGGGGCTCACAATGCTTCCTTGCTTCCACGGGGTTCTGTCAAGTCCCAGTGAAACCTTGGTGCAATATTGTTCCAGAGCCTCACACTGCTCTCCTGGCTTCCTCAAGGTTCCTCTGTTACCCACTGCAGCCTTGGCTGCGTGAAGGTCTCTTGGCTTCTGTGAGGGTCTCCTGGTTTTCATGATGCTCCATTATGTCCCAAGGGGCATCCGTGGCTTGGCTTTGGAGTCCTGCAAGATCTAAAGATTTCCCCTCAAAAAACACCAGCCCAGGGACCCCCAGGGTATTTGGGCTGAGCTGCCCTTCTCCAGGCATCCGCTTGGAACCCAAGTGACTGCTGTGACTCCATGGAATGTCATGGAACAAACTGTCCCTTGTAAGACTGTGGGGTGCCACTGTGAACATTGCCACTGCCCATGGAACCAAGTGTCCATGGTGACACTTTAGGCCATGCCTAATGGAACACAGGAGGCCACTGTGAACCAATGGAAACTCATGGAACCAAGGCTCTGTTGTGAAACAGAGGGGCCTCATGGCACCAAGGAGACCATTGTGAGGCAATGAAATGTCCTGGAACAAGGAGTAAATTGTCAACACAACAGGGCCTGATGGAGCCCAGGTGCTGATGGGACATTTCCAAGTGTTCATAGTGACAGAGCCTGGTCTAATGGAACACCGGACAACATTGTTACCTAATGGAATCTCATGGAACCAAGTGTGCACTGTTTTACAGTGCAGCCTCATAGCAGTGAGACCATTGTGTTGCAATGGAATAGCCTGAAACCAAAGCTCCATTGTGACAAACCTGGGTTCTATTAAACCAAGGACACCACTGTGATGGAATGGAATCTCAAGGAACCAAGGGTCAACTGTCAAAACATCAGGTTCTCAAGAAACCAAGTAAAATACTGTGACACTGTGGAATCTCATGGAACCAAGTCTGAATTGTAACAAACAGGGGCCTCATGGGACGCAGGGAACCAGAGCAACACCATGGAATCTCATGGAAGCAAGTGTTCAGAGTTTCATGGTGCAGCCTCATAGAGCACTGGAGACCATTGTGTTGCAATGGGAACACATGGAACAAAGGCTCCAAAATGACACAACAGGGCCTCATGGAATACAAGAGATCATCCTGATGGGATGGAAACCCGTGGAACCAAGGGTCCACTGTTTTACAGCGTGGCCTCATGGAGTACTGGAGACCATTGTGACACCATGGAAATGAATAGCAGAAAGGCTCCACTGTGACCCAGCAGGGCCTCATGGAATCCAAGGAGACCGCTGTGATACAATGGAATCTCTAGGCTCCAAGGATCAATTGTCAACCCATGAGGTTCTCATGAAAGCAAGCAGAACATTGTGGCAGAGTGGAATCTCATGGAAGCAAGGCTCTGCTTTGATCAAGTGGGGCCTCGTGGGACACAGATGCCACTGGGACATTGTCAGGCCTAGTAGGAACAAGACACCACTGTGGCAGACCAAGGCCTCATGGGACCTGAGAGAGCACTGTGACACAATGGAACCTGATGGAACCAAGGGCCCATTGTGACACAGCAGGGTCTCATGGAACCCCTGTGCCACTGGGACATTGCCAAGGCTCGTGTAAGCAAGGTTCCACTGTGACAAAGGAAGGCCTCATGGTAGCCAGGAGATCACTGTGATGCAATGGATTCTCATCAATCCAAGGCTCCATTGTGACAAAGCACGGCCTTACGGAAACCTGATGCCATTGAGACATCCCCAGCCTTGGTGGAAGCAAGTGTCCATTGTGACACAGCACAGCCTCAAATCCCAGGAGAGCAGAGGGATGCCATGGAATCTTGGGGAACCAAGTGTCAATTCTAAACACAGCGAGGACTCATGGAACCCAGGAGACCATGGTGATGCTGCACTTTGCCACAATGGGGCCGTGCTTCTGTGAGAATCCATGGACCCACAGTGTTCTCCTGGGTTGCAACAGGCCCCCTGTGTCACAATGGCCCCTTGCTTCCACAAGCCACAACATGGTCCCCGTTGCCCCTGGGTTCTGTGAGGCCATGCTGCTTCCATGAGATTCCATTGTGTCACAGTGGTCCCCATGTTTCCATGAGGCTGTGCTCTCTCACAATGGACACTGGGTTCCACAAGAGCTGGCAATGTCCCGCTGGCACCTGTTTCCTATGGGTCCCACTTTGCCAAAGCAGAGCCTTGGCTCCATGAGATTCCAGGCTGTCCCAGTGCTCTGCTGAGTTCCATGAGGCTGTGCTGTGTCACAATAGACACCGAGTTCCACCTGCCCTGGCAATATCCAACTGGCACCTGGCTTCCACGAGGCCCCGTTGTGTTTGCAGTTGACACTTGGTTCACCAAGATGTCATTGTGTCACACTGCTCTCCTGAGTGCCCTGAGGCCTTGCTGTGCAATAATGGAGCCTTATTCCTACTAGACCTAACAATGTCCCAGCAACACCTGTGTCCCATGAGGCCCCACTCGGTCAAAGCAGAGCCTTGGGTTAACAACTGACCCTTGTTTCCTTGAGATTCCATTGTACCACAGCCATCTCCTTAGTTCCATGAGGCCTAGTTGTGCTAAAATGGTCTCCAGCATTCCATGAGGCCCTGCTGTGTCACTATGGAGCCTTTGTTCCATGTGTTCCCATTGTGACATGATGGTCTCCAGTACTCTATGAGGCTGCGCCTTGAAACTCTGGACTCTTGTTTTCATAAGATTCCATGTTATCCCTGCCAGGAAAATCCACAAACGCCAGAGGTTTATGTCCAAAAATGAGACAGAGGAGTCCTCCAACTTTATGTGAATAAAGGGAGAGAGTTCACCGGGGCACACAGCTGCAGGATCTTCTCTCTCAAGGTTTCCGAGGGTGCAGCTTCTTTTTATCCTAGACTCCCAGCTGCATGCTGTCCTCTTCCTTTTCCCATTGGCCAAGGTACTAGGAAGGCACAGCCTTCTCAATCTGCCTACCCCTTTATTCCTTCTTGAACCTGGCATTTGCCCTCAAAGTTCAGGCTTGTGCAGACCCTTGTCTGTTCCAGGAGTCAAGTTGTCTTCACCCAGCAACAAACCTGCTGCCCAAAGGCAGTAGAAATATTACCACCCATTTCAAAGATATTAACACCCATCCCTTTACCCATCAAATTATTTGTAAAGACATTAGCTCACATATTTCCTCTCAAATTAATGTTTCTTGTGCTGGTGACAGTCTTTTAAATCCAGCCTTCTGCTTGGCCTCTCTGCTGTTGTAGTTCCATGGGCAGAGGTTGTTGTGTTTTACACTTTCCCATGGGCAGGCTGGTGTTCAGCCATCTCCAGGACAGCAGGGCCCCACCCCACATCACTGTGACCTAAGAAGACAAAATCCATCACTCCAAATGTCCCTCCTGTCTCCTTCTTCCAGGCATTTGGTTTGCTGCTGGTTGCTGCAGGAAAAAGGAGATGACTGTGACACTTTGGGGCACATGGAAACAAGGAAACTCCTATGACACTCTGGAGTCCCATGGAACCAATATCCATTGTGACACACAGAAGGTCAGAGAACCAAAGAAAGTCCTGTGACACTGTGGGGACCATGGAACCAAAAGGCTGACATGTGGAAATAGAGATTCCGCAACCAGCAGGTTAGTGAAGTAGATATGTTTGTTTATTCAGCGCTGGACACATGGGGAATCACTTCTTCAAAGCTGGGTGTGTCCAGCAGAGCAGATGCTCTGTATTAAATACACTTAAACCCATACATATTTATCATTGCCTATACATATCCATAACCTCTCCCTGCCTGCTCTCACTTTGTATGTCAATCAGCTTTTATTGTTCTGTGCTTGTACACTTTTAGCACTCTTCACATCTGCAGTTCTCCAAGGCTTCTTGTCATGGTCCAAATCACAAATCCAGTTTTTACCAGTTTTTCGAGCACTGGTTCAGTCTTCAACAATAGGCAAGATCCCTTAAACTATAGAAAGTCCCCTTAAGGTATAGGAAAGAGGACCATCTGCTCTTGATTACACAGCAATATAGGAAAAGGACCAATTTTCTTGATTGCACAGTGAACTATAGTCTGTTTAACCCTTGATTACACAGCCAACTATAGTCTGTTTAAGCCTACATCAATCCCCCTTTTCAAAACTCCAGGCAAATTCTTTTGCCTTCTAGGTGATACCACAATATTTTTTATTGTGTTTTCATGCGCTTCAAGAATTGCAATTGTTACATTTATAGATTTCATTATCCTAACAATCCAAATAAGCATAAACAATAATACAACTAGACTTATGCAAACTAAAACTAAAAGCACTATTATAGGATGACACAACATATTTAAGATCCCAGTGGCGGTAAGGGACTGTCACTTGTATTAGGGATGGCTGAATAAAGTGACACAGACTCCAATGTTGTCAAAAGGCAAATGCCCAGTTTATTAGCCATCACATTCTTTTATAGACTGTTCTGACAAAGCTGGACCTGATTGGTCCTCAATAAACACTCCTCACATCATTGGCTAATTAGGAATAACACCCTTCTTGTTTACATCATACAAGTAAATAATAAATTCAAAACACCAGCTGCAAAGATAAAATATTGTTTTAATTCTTTCTCTGAGCTGTCTCAAAAATCCCCAGAGCAATGCCTGGGAAAGTTTATCTGACTCTCTCTGACCAGACTGTCAGCATCCACAGGGGACCATCCAAAAAGTACTTCCCACCAATGGTGTGTCATGTCATCCCTTACTTGTCTTAAAACTTTCCCTATCTCCTCAACATCATGGTGGATTGTAATTAAAGTTTTCTTTCCAGTCTCCTTTACTTCTTTGAGAATGTTCCCTAGGTCTTCACATCTTAATAATTGTTTTACCAGAGTAAGGTTCATGTGGGTATATCTCCTGAACCGTAGTAAAATTAGTTTTTGCATATTGATACAACAAAACTATTGCCTGATAAGAAAAATAGCACCCACCTATTTTGACAAAATTGCGGATACAAAGGTTAGAGTGGTTATAGATCATAGAATCATCTATCAGTATGGTGGGGCGTGCTGTCCTTAGATATGCACAGCCTTGGCCTGTATACGCAAGCATAGTTGTTTGGTTAACTTGATGAACCTCAAAACGACAAATGCTCTGTTCAGTATCTAGGCAAATGTCTTGTTCATCTATGGTGTTGCTTTCACAAATGAACCCTAGTTGTTCCCTTGCAAGACAAGACCCTATATTTACAGTTTGCCACTTTCCTTTAGTCTTTCGTGCCCAAGTTCTATGTTCCGAAGGATATAACAAGGTTTTGTCATGGTTCAATCCTAAGGCAATGATGGGGTGGATCATGTGTATTGAGGCATTATGAATGGTCAACATGAAATCAGTCACTATGCTAGTGACAGGCTCATAAGTGAAATTTACTAAAGCCCACCAGGGCTCTACCAATCTCTCTTTCTACCTCAGCAGTATTGTCCCAAACATTCCTTCAGATCTCAGTGGGGAAGGTGCCCTCCCCTCCCTCTTGTATAATTGAGGCAGCGATTGATTGCATCCATAGTTGTGCCTGTATACAGCTGAAAACATTTTAATGAAATATTGTCTTGGAATGTATTTAGTGCAGTCATTGTTAACTCATAATGCCACAGTTCCTCCATATTTTCCCACCCTGGTAATACTTTAGATAATTTCCATTGGCTAGTGCCTTATGCTAGCAAGGAAGACTAAGAGGTTTTTATAAATTAACTAGATTGCCGCCTGCTATAGCTAATCTGTTCATTAATCCTTCTGAATCTATTGTATTCAAAACCCTCAGTCCTGTTCCCAGGACCTCTGTAAGATTTTTCTTCCTTCAAGCTGTAAGTATAAGTTTCTGTAGCTAATTGGTCCATTCCATGAAGGAAGTCTTAAGAAATGGAGCACATTTTGACCAGATGTTAGAAGCACTCACCTGCATTGCCATTTCAACTCACTTCAGGGACCATTCTGGGTTAATCAATAGCTTTTGAATTCCCGGGGGGAATTGGGCCCTATTTTGGTAATCAGAGGTTGGAGTTCCTTTTTGTGTTGGGGCTTTTAATTTTTTGTTATGTTTTCATCAAGATCCTTGACTTTATTTAAATAAATTTGTGTTATTGTATAGAAATTGTATACCCCTGTGTTCTTTGCTTTCAATAAGAATTCAGAAACTGTACAGTTAATTAAGCTTTTATTGCCAACCTCTGTTGAACCTATGGGCCCATATTTTGTTGCATCATATAATACTTTCCCTAAGAAGTTTGTAGCATTCCCAGTAACAATCATACCTGTAGACTCAGAAGCCTCCCAACAACTTTTAAATAGTGGTGATGCCATTGAAGGTGCACATTGGTATGACATTTTTTGGTTTTTGCATATTCACACATCCTTTGATTAAGATTAGGATCGGGTAAAGAGTAGCTTTCCAGGATGTACTTGTGTGACCTTCCAGGAAGACTGTGAAGCCTTTTTGATTCTTGTGTGATGTATCCGTGATGCTTGTTCCTTGATCTTGACTGCTGTGAAGGATGTGAGGAGCCATTGGAATGGTCTCTTCCACTGTGGTTCCAGAGTTTTTTTGTGAGAGTCTTTACATACACACGATCTCCAAGTTGGATGTTATGCACAGGCCCATCCAAACCCCTGCTTCAAGTCCCAACCACATTTCTCAGTTTCTCAGTTTTGTTGAGTTGTTTGCCTAATGCCACTATGTATGAGGTCATAATTTCATCCCTAGCTTATGTGGACATCCCTTTTTGTATTCCATAAGTTCTCCCATACAAGATTTCAAAAGGGCTCAGTCCTTCTTTTCCCCTTGGCCTAGTTTGTATGCACAAGAGTGTTAGAGAAAGAGACTGAGGCCAGGTCAAGTTTGTTTCTTGTCCTAATTTCACAATTTGCTGTTTGATTAAGTGGTTCATCATTTCTACCTGTCCACTTGACTAGGATGATTTGGGGTATGAAGCTGCCAATCAATACCCAAATGGTAGCTGATTTGCTGTACTATTTTTGAGGTAAAATGTGGTCCTCTTAATCCTCTTTGTCCTCTTAGGTCCTCTATGTCCTCTTAGACATAGTTGCTGGAACTCCAAAGAGCAGTATTATTTCCTCGATTAGTATTCTTGTTACCTTCCAAGCCTTGGTTGTTCTGGTAGGGAATGCCTCTGGCCAGCCTGAAAAGGTATCAGTTAGTATCAGTAAATATCTATACCCCCCTTTTCCTGGGAGTTCCATAAAATCATTCTGTCACTGGTGCCCGGGTCCATTGCCTTTCCCAGTTTGGCCTAATTTTGGTTTGGGGGTATTATATTTTTGGGATTAGTCTGGAGGCAAAGATCGCTTTGCAGAGTCACCTGTTTCACAGTGGCATGTAATTCCTAGCAATAATTCCTCTAAGTAGAAACTGGTGTAGGGCATCTGCCCCCCAGTGCCTTTTCTTGTGCTCTTCCCTAACCAAAGGCCATATTGAATAGGAGGGAATGATCCGTTGTCCTTGTGGGGTGAGAGCCTACCCTTCTTTATTAAATGACCCATCTAGGTCAGAAATGAGGCTTTGATACTCTTTGGTATATTTTGGCTCACCTTCTAGGGATATTTGCCCATCAAGGCTCCTGTTTTTACCTTTTTCTTGGCTGCCTGTTTTGCCTCTCTGTCCACCAGTTAATTTCCTTTTTCCAATTCCTAACTTACTTTTTGGAGTGCCTTGATGTCCATGATTGCCTCTTTCTCAGGGAGTTGGACTGCCTCCAACAGTTTCA
This sequence comes from Ammodramus savannarum pratensis, assembly GCA_020466415.1. Lineage (NCBI taxonomy): Eukaryota > Metazoa > Chordata > Aves > Passeriformes > Passerellidae > Ammodramus > Ammodramus savannarum. The sequence goes on from JAHXMQ010002858.1 coordinate 244,498, forward strand.
GGATCTCTTCTACACATTTAATGTTTTTGCCCTTTGAATTTAATAGTCCTCTTTCCTTCCGGATTGCTCTGAGTGCACATACGACTCAAAGCTATATTTTGAGTCTGTAGAGATATTGACAGTTTTGCCTGGGCCAGTTCCAAGGCTTGAGTTAGAGCAATTACCTCTGCCTTTTGTGCAGAGGTATTGATGGGCAAAGATCCTGACTGTATTATTTCTCAGCTGGTGGTGATGGCATATCTAGTGTGTCTTTTACTGCTTAGGGCACAACTGCTTCCATCTGTGAACCAGTTTTCCGTGTTCTCCACAGGACTACGTTTCAGGTCTGGACAGCTTATATATGTCACTTTGGTGGTTTCCAGACAGTCACAATGTGCTTGTTCCTCTGTATTTCTGCTGAGGAAAGAGGCTGGATTAACAATATTATTTACCACAATTTACACATTGTCTTGTTCTACCATTGCAGCCTGATATTTCAAAAATCTTTGTTGGGAAAACCACTGCCCACCTTTCATTTCTAGTACTGCAGATATTGTATGAGACATTAGCATGGTCATTGTCTGGCTTAAGATAAATTTTTGGGCCTTCTGGATGTTTAGTGCCAGGGCTGCGACCGCTCACAAACATCCAGACCAACCTTTTGCACTTGTGTCTAGCTGTTAGGGAAAGTAAGCCACTGATCGGTGATACTGGCCCAGATCCTGTGCCAATATTCCTAGGGCAATCCCCTGCTTCTGATGGGAAAAGAGAAAAAATGGTTTACTCACATCTGGAGTCCCAAGGCTGGAGCTGACATCGGAACCTTTTTCAGTGACTCAAAGGCTTGTGTAGCTCCCTTGTGCCATTGAAGGTTCTTTCATTCAGTGGTTGTCAGCACATACAGGGGTTTAATCAGCAGTCCATAGTTGTAGATCCACAGCCACCACCACCCCAAAAAGGTTTGTAATTCTTTCCCTCTTTGTGGCCTTGGCATTTGGCATATTGACTCTTTTTGGGCTCATCTTAGAGTTCTTTGTCCAGTACTAATCTCATATCTTAGATAAATTACTCCTGCTGCATTACTCGGGCCTTCTTCTTAGATAACCAGTACCAAGAAGTTTAGCAGACTCACCATCCAGGTCAGGCTAGCCTCCTTTTTTTTGGTGGCAATCAGGATATCATCTACATATTGTAACAGCTTCCCGTCTTCTGATGGGGCCTCCCATGACTCAAGATCTTTTGCTTATTGATTGCTGAATATAGTGGGGCTGTTATTGAATCCTTGGGGTAATACAGTCCAAGTAAGCTGGGTTTTACACCCACTTTTGGGGTTTTCCCATTCTAATGCAAATATATTTTGGCTGGCTTTATGGAGAGGGAGGCAAAGAAGGCATCCTTCAGGTCTAAAATAGTAAACAAGGTTAGTTCAGATGTCAATACAGTAAACAAGGCATATGAGTTTGCCACCACTGGATAGAGGTCCTCAGTTATTTTATTTACAGCTCATAAGTCCTGCACCACTCAATACAACCCGTCAGGTTTATGGGCAGGTAATATGGGGGTAATAAAATCAGACTCGCACTCCTTTACAATCCTAGTTGTAAAAATTTTTCTATCACTGGCCAAATTCCTTCCTGGTCTTCCCTTTTCAGGGGGTACTGTTTTGATTCTTACTAGCTGCCATCCCTCTTTAAGTTTGACTTTGGTGGGCAGAGCATTCTTTGCTCTCTGGGACACATCAGTGGCCCATACCCTGGGATATACCTGGTCTGTGATTTCTTCGCTGGTTTTGTTCTCTGTAGAAACACTAGCTAGGGATAAGCTCATTATTTGCATATAGTGCTGGTCATTTACCTCTGGAGTAATCTTTCCTTTTTCAAATTTAATAACTGCCTCAAATTGCTCTAATAAATCTCTTCCAAAAAACTCCCTTCAGAGAGTTAGGCATATACAGAAATTTGTGGATGCCCCATTGTTTTTCCAGTTTGTATCTCAGAGGTTCACAAAAGTACACCTTTTCACTTTGACGAGTTGCACCTTTTACCAAGATATAATAATTTCCCAGGGGCATCAAATCTTGGTTCAAAACCAGATACATTGCCCCTGTGTTGACCAAAAATTCTACTTTCTTTTGTTTTTTCCCTAGCTTCATTACAATCAGTGGATCCACTAGGGTGGATTCCCCAGGTCCCCGTCAGTCTTCTTCTACAGGGGCCACTATCCTCCTTTTCTGGTTATTCTGTACTATCTCCTTATCCTTGGATTTTTCTGGACATTCATTTTTACAGTGGTCAAACCTTTTGCATAACACACATTGGTCCCTGCCTAGTCAGGGCAGTCCCCATTTCCTTTCTCCCTCCTCCCTGGTGACCGCCACCACCCTTCCATGTCCCCACTTGTACTTTTCTTCCCTGTTACTAAAAACTCTCCATGCTTCATCCAGCAACACTTAACTTATATATTTCTGCTTTCTGTAGGATGCAGCTTTTGCAGCTTGCGCCTAATATCTCCTCTAGACTTGCCCAGAGACAAAGAAACGAGTTATTGTGTTCCTACCTCTGACCCAGGATCCAGCAGTGTGTTATGGCACATCATGTCCCTCAGGTGATCCAGGAATTCAGATGGTGATTCAGAGGAACCTTGTTTGATTATGTATCCTGTGGACCAATTGATGGTTTTATGAATGGACCTTTACATTCCTTTTGAGATTCACCCCTGGTATGCCTGTAATTTTTCTATGTGTGCAGACCTGTTCACAGCCCATTTTGGGTCTTGGAAGGGGAAGTATTCTATAATGTCTTCCCCCTTGGTTTTATAATAATCATCAGCCAAATCCCCTGTAGTTTTTAGTATTAATCGCTCTTCTGTTTCAGTCATATATTCTAACAATAACTGTGTCATTCCAGTCAGGATTGTGTTGCTTTACTATAAACTGGAAGTGTTTGGATGCACTTTGTGGGTCTTTCTGATAATCTTTAGCAACTTTTTCCATGCCTCTAAATTGGTGATAGAAAAAGGTGTCTTAATCAGCAGTGTCCCTCCCTCAGGCCCTACTGCCTCCCAGAGAGGTGCCTGCACCACCTCTGGAGCTGATTTTTTCTGGTGTTGGAAGACAGGACTATCTGAGGGAGTGAGGGTTCTGTCTGAGTCTGCATCTGTTCCTGTGATGGTGGAGGAAGCTTAAACAAATCAGTTAGATCCTGTTCTGGTGCCTGGTGAATTTTATCTCTTCTAGAGTACTGTTGGCCAATTTTGCATGCTGAGCAACATCGTTTTAATTTACCTTTAAGGTCTTTGTGTTTTTCCTTCTCAAGGGCAAGTGCAAGAGAATCTTGTGGTGGCACAGTCTCTCTGCCACTGTGGGTGGTTTCAGAGGGTAAAAAACATACCTGCATTTGATGCTTCATCCCACTTTCCCTCTATCCTTAAGAACAGAATTAACTGCAAAGTAATGTTATAGTCTATAGTTCTGTTAAGGGGCTATTCAGCCTCATTCTCTAATCTGTACAACAGCCACCACTGGTTGCAATATTTAATAAGAGTCCTTTTATTTTCTGTCTCTCCTGAGCCAACTATATAATTCCAGTGCACTAATATACAGCCTAAAGGGGTTTTTCACTGGACCTCTTTACTCTGGCCTTTCCCCATTCCTTCTGTTCCCTTTGGGGCTTCTTGCCCCTAGTTTCCATGGAACTTCTTTGTACACTTTCTTATAGTCTTATCCCAGTTATTTTCCTAGCTATCCTATTTGTGGCCATCAAAACAGCCTGTCACATACACAGATACACATTCACTAGTTTCAAAGCTAGCTTAATATATTCTTGGTTACAACTTGGATCCACAGTTTGCCGATGTTTTAAGTATACAAACTGTTTGCAGTATTGGACGTACCATACAAAACATTTTAAGCCCTTTGTCCATCACTGACCATGCCCCTTGCAGGGTCACAGAAGTGCAGATCAGAACTCCCTCTTGCTTTGCAGTGATGCTGCAGCTCAAACACACACACACACACACACACAATAAAAAAAAAACCAAAAAAACCCAACATGGAATGTTGTAAGTACTTAACATAAAATACCCAGGCATTTACAAATTTAACATCCAATTATTATTCCACTTAATACCCCTCCAGCAGCTGTAAGTATAATCCAAGTAATCATTTAAAAGGGTCTGCTTACCCTTTTCCTGCTTCAATCATCAGCAGGTCCATCCTGGCTCCTGATGCTGGGATGCAGCAGTAACCCTGGATTTGCTTGATCTGCACTCAAGATTGCTAGCTCTATCAGTCAGCAAATCCCAGGGCACCCTCCTCTGAAAATTCAGGGCACCCTCCTCCTAAACAGGGACTATGCCATACACCAGATGTCTCTGAGTGGTTTACCAGCAGCCCCTGGCCAGGCACCAGCATCCCCTACAACTTACTGGCCCCGCCTTTGTCAAACATGCTCTTTGCAACCACAGGAGGTTCTTCCCTGCTCCTGCAGTGAGCAGCTGGGGAAGGAGTTACTCCAAGAAAAGGGCTCAGGGTGTGCCTATGATATCATCTTCCAGTCAGTCCTGCAGACGAGCAGAGAGACTCCTGACTGGCTCACCAACTGACATGTAGAAATAAAGACTCCACAACCAGCAGATTAGCGAAGTAGAAGTTTGTTTGTTCAGCGCTGGACACACGGGGAATCATTTCATCAAAGCCATGTGTGTCCAGCAGAGCAGATGCTCAGTATTAAATACTCTTAAGCTCATACATATTTGTCATCGCCTATACATATCCATAACCTATCCCCGCCTGCTCTCACTTTGTATGTTAATCAGTTTTTATTGTTCTGCGCCTGCACACTCTTAGCACTGTGTCCTGGATTGCCAAGCAAATTGTATTCTATTTGCGATCTGTATGGCACTTGTCTTCTGTTAAGTGGGCAGTTTTCCTTATCTCTTCCACAACCAGGGAGACATCTGCTGATGACAGGCTATTGAATGTCATTGCATGACTGATAAGAACTACAGCATCCTATTGTGAGATGCTCTGCCTGGAGGCAGGAGCCAAGCATTCCTAGTTGGATATAATCTGGAGTTGTTGGAACACCAGCACAGCCTTCTCCACTGGATCTTCAGAGGAAGACTACACCCTTCTACAGGAT
>JAHXMQ010003194.1:3006-13458 GCA_020466415.1 Ammodramus savannarum pratensis
TCCCCAACACCCCTACCCCATCTCCTTGCTCCTGCTGCCTCCTTCTCCCATCCCACGGTGTCCCCTGTGTCCTCAGGGGTGTTGAGCCCTACGACAAGCCCAGCACGGTGTACATCGAGCGCCACGAGCCCTCGGGGGCCTCCACCGTCATCCGCAGCACCGACTTCTTCCAGAGCCGCGAGAACAAGGAGATCATCCTGGAGGACGTGCAGGATTTCCAGCTCAGGGACAAATACATGTTTGCAACCAAGTCTGTGGTGAGTGAATTCGCTGCCGAGGGTGGATGTGGTGCAGAACCACAGCGGGCAGGAGCATCTCTGCTGTGCCTCAGAGCCCTCAGAGCTCGCTGGCTTGTCACAGAGGTGTCACCCTGTGGGCCCACAGCATAGCTGCCCGTGCTGCTCTCCCCGTGGTGTTTCCATGCCCCTGCCTCGGGCAGGCTGGGCAGAAGTAGGTCAGCCTGCAGAGGGCTGGGAGCAGGGAGAAGCCAGAGGATGGCTGGGAGCATCGGGGAGGGGGTGGCAGGGGAAGGGGGATGCGGCTCGGCAGCTCGCTGGTTAAAGGAGGCCGCTTGTCAGAGGAGATTACCATCAAACGTGGACCAGCTCCAAGCAGCCTAATGTGCTCCAGCCTGGAAAGAAAGCTGCATTTTCAGTCTGCTTGCCTAAGAAAAGAGGATGTGGGCGAGCAAAAGTGATCTTTAGGTCCCTCTGCAGCCAGAGCCTCTCTGTGCTTTTTACAGTTTTTGGCCAAATTCGAACAAACCTGAAAGACAGCAAGAAAGTGTCAGTGCTTCCTCTGAGGGCCAGGCCTTTCTAGATCAGAGAGGGATAAAGCCCTGCTCCTTCTAGAATGCAAGGAGCAGCTTTCTTTTCAGAAGAAGCATTTCTCCCCTGCAGCTGCCATCGAGTGCTTTAAGAAGGAACCCTTTATTCAGGGGTGGCTGCTGGCAGAACCAGCGAGGGTTTCCTGGGCAGTAGGTGACAGCTGTGTCACCTCCAGTCCCCTGAGCAGGCACAGCGGTGTCTGACAGGGGCAGGGAACATTTGCAGAGCAATTTCAGTTTCTCAGAAGTCTCCCTTGCAGGTAGTACAGCCTGTACCTCCCAGGGCCCATCCCCTTGGCGCTGTGCCTGCTCTGTGGTTTGCAGGAGATTTTATCGAGGGCTCGGTGCTGGTGCAGGGTGAAACACTGGGGGTGGTTTGTGTCTCTGCAGGGAAGCCACTGAGCTCAGGGACAGCATCCTGAAAGCTTGAGGAGGGTTTGGGCACCATTTGGGGGTGCTTTGGAGCTTTTCCTGCTTCTGGAGCACTCAGGGGCCAGCGGGCAGCATGCCCTGCTTCCTCCTGCAGCTGTAATGATTAAACATCAATAAAATCACCCGTATTCCACCCCACAGCAAGCACTGCTGGGAAACACTGAGACAGAGGGAGGCTGGCTGCAAACCTCTCATTTGGGAGTCACATCCCCAGGTCTGGATGAGGCATTGCCTCCAAGCCTGGCTGCAGCACAGGGGAAGGACAGGCTGGGTGGCAGCGGCGCCCAGGGCTCTGACTTCTGCTCCTTTCCGTGGGAGGCGCGGTTGCTTAGTGATACAGAGGATGGGGAAAAAAAAGAGGAAAAAAACCAAACCAAAAACCAGGCCGCTTATTTTTGGAGCCTAAATCTGGGTTTAGGTCCTCACCATTGGCATCCTGTATGAAATAGGTTGCCCCCAGATTTTTTGCTTTCTCGGCTTGGCGCCGGCGCCTTTCGTTTTGCGCAAATCGGTAAAAATAGGAAGGAAAGGTCAGTGTGCTCTGAGGAGAAAGGAGGAACTAAACCCAGCCTCCTCAGCCCCACCTGACTGACCAGGAAGGATGGTTTGTCTCCTTGCTGAGCCCTGGCTGTGGCAGTTTAAACCCTGAGTGGGGATCACTGCTCCCAGCATGGCGCAGCTGCCACGCTTTGTTCTCATGCAGGGAGGGGGGAGTCCCAGGCATGGGGTGATCCCAGTGGAGATGAGGGTGACTTTTTGGGGTGGGAGCCCCTCCTAACGTGTCTCTGTGCTCTCCACAGCATTTGCTCGGCAGCTCACAGCCCCCCTCAGTCCAGCTCTGGGTCTCCTTCAACCGCAAGCCCATGCGGGTGGCACAGTTCGTTACCAAGCATCCCATTAAGGTAAGTGGTGCTTCCCGAGCAGCTTCCCAGCTCCCTGCCTTGCCAAGGACACCCTGCGGTGCCAGCAGCAGCTCCAGATGCTGCAGGAGAGGGAAGGGACCTTGTATGATCCTGCTGGGGGGTGGCAGAGCCAAGGCTCACCTTGGGATGATCTCGTGGTTTACATGATGGCACCTGGACAGTCATTGGGGATGGGGCTGGCAGCAAAGCCCAGAAACCAGAGAGGGGCTGATCCCACTGCTCTGACTCTGCTTTTGGGGACTTTACCCCTTCCCATGGCATGGGGTGCACTGGCACGACCGGGAGCATCCAATTCTTTCAGGCTGAGGAAGCCCAGGGCACTGCCAGGGCTTGCAAAGAGTCCCTGATGCATGAACAGATATTCTGTGGTGTCCCTAGGCTGGTGGGGATGAGGGAGGGGATGAGAAGCAAATTTTGGTGCTTGGCAGAGCAGTGGGGTGCACTCCCAGCCTCAGGGGGGTCCAGAGATCCTGCACACATGGGCTTGGTGACCAGTGCTGCTCCAGGGGGCTTTGAAGGGAATCACTCTGGGGGGAACACAACAGAAAAAACAAAGTGGAGATTTTCCACCTTCTGAATGGAAAAAATACAAAAAAGTGGAGGCAAGATAAGAGGAAATCCAACCCAGCCTGTGTGCACACACACACACACACAAAGCCTGTTCTTTGTGCCCCACAGGAATATTACATTGCTGATGCCTCGGAGGACCAGGTGTTTGTGTGTGTCAGCCACGACAACAACCGCACCAACCTCTACATCTCGGAGGCTGAGGGCCTGAAGTTCTCCCTGTCTCTGGAAAATGTGCTCTACTACAGCCCAGGGGGAGCAGGCAGCGACACCTTGGTCAGGTAAGACAGGAGTTATCAATGGTCCCCTGAATGGGGAATAATTAGCATTGAATCCATGATTGCAGGAGGCTGCAATCTATTATACTATATTATACTATAATTTTACTATAATTTTATTATGCTGTAATTTTACTATAATTTTATTCTGTTAGACTATATTATTCTATACTATATTACTATTATACTATATTCTGTTATACTATTTGATACTATACTATATTACACTACAGAATATAGTATAACATTATATTATATTCTATTATTCTATTATATTCTATATTCTATTATTCTGTTCTATTATACTATATTATACTCTACTATACTTATTAAGAATCTCATCACCCTTACAGTCCAATACAGTTTTACTTAACTGGTCAATCCATCCAAACACCATCCAGTGTCCAATTAAGAATTCACCCTTTGGTAAATGAATTTATTTCCATAAAGCATTCCACATGTGCACAGCAACACGTGCAGCAAGTGGAGATAAGAATTGCTTATCATTATTTTCTCTGAGCTTTCTCAGAGCTTCCCAGGAAAACCCTGGATGAGAGCTGTCTATGTTCAGAGGATTTGTGATTACCACTAGGCAAATGAGAACATTGACCAAAATCCGCAATTTTTGGCTCTGCCACATCAGCGCCTTACCTTTGCCTGCCAATCCCCCACACCCCCAGACTTATGGGAAGGGGTTCAATTCTCATTTCCCCAACCCCACAGGTACTTTGCCAACGAGCCCTTCGCAGATTTCCACCGCGTGGAAGGCGTGCGGGGCATCTACATCGCCACGCTGATCAACGGCTCCTTCAGCGAGGAGAACATGCGCTCCGTCATCACCTTCGACAAGGGCGGCACCTGGGAGCTGCTCCAGCCCCCCACACAGACCCACTATGGGGAGCACATCGACTGCCAGGTACCACAGGGCCCTGGGACAGGCAGAAGACTCCCAAAAGTGGCATTTGGGAGTGTGGTTTATTAGTGATAATAAACCTGGTGATCTTGGAGAACGTGCGCTCCATCATCACCTTCGACAAGGGCGGCACCTGGAGCTGCTCCAGCCCCCCACACAGACCCATTATGGGGAGCACATCGACTGCCAGGTACCACAGGGGGTGGGACAGGCAGAACACCCCCAAAAGTGGCATTTGGGGATGTGGTTTATTAGTGGTGGGCTTGGTGATCTTGGAGAACGTGCGCTCCATCATCACCTTCAACAAGGGCAGCACCTGGAGCTGCTCCAGCCCCCCACACAGACTCACTATGGGGAGCACATCAACTGCCAGGTACCATGGTGTGGTGGGGCAAGGAGAAGACCCCCAAAAATAGCATTTGGGGTTGTGATTTATTAATGAGGGATTTGGTTTGGAGAACATGCGCTCCGTCATCACCTTCGACAAGGGCGGCACCTGGGAGCTGCTCCAGCCCCACACAGACCCATTATGGGGAGCACATCAGCTTCCAGGTATCAAGGGGTGGTGGGACAGGGAGAAGACCCCCAAAAAGGGCATTTGGGGATTTATTAGTGGTGGGCTTGGTGACTTTGAGGTGTTTTCACTCTATGAAAAGAAGTTGAAACAGCAATGCCACCATGAGGGAGTCCCTCCTGGCCTTTCTGAGCAGAGAGGACTGGAATACACAGCACGAGGGGTGGATGTTAATCCACTGTTCTGTTTCCCAGCTGTCCCAGGGCTGCTCTCTCCACCTGGCCCAGCGCCTGAGCCAGCTGCTGAATTTCCAGCTGCGCAGGATGCCCATTCTCTCCAAGGAGTCGGCGCCAGGACTGATCATTGCCACTGGTACAGCTTTTCCCTTGCCTTGGGGGGTGTTGTTGCCAGGCAGTATTAAGTTTGTACAAGCAGGTTATAAAATGCAATTAAACGGTGCATTTTGCTGTCCTTTCCCTGCTGCAGTCCCCATGCAGTAATTACAGAAGGAACATTTCACTGCAGCACAGAGATGTGAGAAACCTGCTCTGTTCTGATCCTCTTTCCTGATCCTCGTGAAGGGCTTCTTTAAGATTCAGAAATTCCTGTTTGTCTCGCTCTGTTACTGAAGAAAGCACACATTTTGTTTAATCATGTTTGTAGCCATGGGTTTTTCCCCCATCTGCTTTTCAAACTTGAAATAGTCCTTGAAATATTTGCTTTTGAAGGGATTAATTTATAGTGTGAAAAATCATCTCCTCAATCACAGATAAAAATAGTTTGGAGGTGTCTGGCTTCCTTTTAAGCAATCACTTTGCATTCCTCAAGAAGGATGATTTCTCCCATTCTCCCAGGCTCTGTTGGCAAGAACATGGCAAGGAAAACCAATGTTTATATCTCGAGCAGTGCTGGAGCAAGGTGGAGAGAGGTAAGGCTGCTCTTACACCTGCCAGATCAGCCAGCGTGGTGGGGGAACAGGAAGAATTTTCCTGCAATATAATTGAGTTAAATTAAAGGTGATGTCATATGAATCCAAGAGCTGGAAGGTGCTCAATGCCTTAAAACAGGGGAAAAATGTTTTTAGATGAAGGACCAGGTGTGGGTTGGTTGGAGAGGAACCTCTGGTGTGGATGGTGGATTCAGACACAGGAGAGCTTCTCCTTTGTTTTTCCTTTACACCTGGCAGGATATTTCCTCAGCACATTTGGTGTCTTTGAGATGGGACTGACAGCCAGGATTTTGTGTGTGAGAGAGTCTGGAGAGGCTCTGGCTCCTTCCAGAGAAATGGGAGCTGCCCTCGGTTTATGGGGAGCGTGCTGCTGTTCACTGAGTGGATGTTCTGGTTTGTGGCAGTGTTTGTGGTGTGCCTGTGCACTCTGCAGCCAGTGCAATGTGGTGTTCCAACATCTGAAAGCCATTTAATCCTGGGAGCTGAGCAGCCTCCTCTCCTCCTGTGGATGCTGTGTGGTCAGGGTGAGGTCTGGGCAGCTGCCCTGGGGCTGGGGACACACCACAGGTCTGGCTGATGCCAAAGGGGGTTCAGAGGCTGCTTCTGGCTCCAGAACCCAGCTGGAGAGCAGCTGTGGGGACCCAGGCAGGAGCTGACAGAGCAAGGTATCCAAAACCAGAGACTTGCAGGCACCAAGTTCTATAGGTGGCCATTGAATCTTAGTTTCTATTGTATAGGTGGCCTTGGAGCCATAGTAAAATCTCTGTATTGTATGAGTGTATAACAATCCTAGTTGTTCTAAATGGGCTGCAGCTGTGATGTCCTTAATTGGGGTGCAGCTGTGGCCAATGAAGATAACTGGGATAAAAGGGGGTGGGCTGGCTGGTCAGGGAGAGCCTTGGAGGAGTTCTGATGAAGAAGCAGGAACAATGCTGCTGTGGAGAGCTGTGTGTGAGAAAACTGCCTTGAAGGTATGGGACTCTACAAATGTAATAACAACAAAGCTCCCCAGGTTTGCCTTGGAGTGCAGTTAAAACATTTTGATTCAAATCTCCTGACTGATGTTTGTATCATGAGCAGAGGTGCAGAATGACCCAGCAGCACCACAGCCCCTCCTGCTCAGCTTTGGCTGGGAGGCTCTGCAGATCACAGGGGTGATTTCACAGCCCAGAGAAGAAAGGAACAATGCATTCAGTGCCCTGAATGTCCCCAAGTGTGACAGCACGTCCTGTGAGCAGGGTTTGGCATGGACACGCTCCCTGTTTTCATCCCAAGGTGCTCTGGGCTCCCTGGATGGGAAAGCCAGGCTGATTGTGTGCTGGAGGTGTAGGTGAGCGTGAGATCCAAGCTTCTGGCTGTGGCTGAATTGTCTCCAGGGCTTGTTTGTGCATGCCATGGCCCCACTTCTCCCTGAACATTCACAAGACCTTCCACAGCCTGAGGGAACCCAACTTCTCTGCAGTCCTGGGATGGCCACAAGTCACTGCTGGGTGTCAGGAAAGCCTCACAGAGGTGGCAAATGAGAGGAGGAGTGATGGACTCTGGTTCTGTGTCATGGTGCTTCTTCCACTGGTTCTTTCCCTGCACAGAGCACAGGAGGATCAGAGTCCAGGGCTCAGGGCAGCTTTTACACACATCTCTTAGGGGAAATGGGCTGGCTGTTCTCATCTGCAGATGGTGTCCCATAAAAAATCGAATCTCTGGTGCCTCCAGATACTTGATTTGGCTGAAGCATTAGTTTGGCTCAGGCAGTTTCTGACCAAGCCATTTCTCTTCAGAGCAGAGCTCTGATCACCCCTCAGCACTGTCTCTCTCTTCCAGGCACTGTCTGGACCCCACTACTACACCTGGGGTGACCACGGTGGCATTCTGGTGGCCATCGCCCAAGGCACCGAGACCGACCAGCTCAAGTGAGTGTCAGGGCACAGGGGCTGCTCTGCTGCTTGGCTGCCATGGCAGAGAGTGCCCTGCAGCAGGACATGCCCCTGGCACCTCTCCCCATCTCCTTGTGTGTGCAGGTACAGCACAAACGAAGGGGAAACCTGGAAAGTGTTCACATTCTCGGAGAAGCCGGTGTTCGTGTACGGGCTCCTGACCGAGCCTGGGGAGAAGAGCACCATTTTCACCATCTTTGGCTCCTACAAGGAGAATGGCCACAGCTGGCTGATCCTGCAGATCAACACCACTGACGTGCTGGGTAAGGGGATGGGTGGCAGAGCCATCTCTGGGGTGGCTCTGCAGGTTGGAGAGAGGGCATCTCCTCACACCCTGTCCCAAGTGTCTCATGTCCATCTGGACACAGCTGCTGAAGGCACTCGTGTGCTCTCCCTGTATTCCTTCCCTCCTCACTGAGGAATTTGTTGAAAAGGAAAAGAGGAAAAAAAAAAATCCCTTCTCAAGGCTTGTGCCTATGAATGTTTTATAACCCATTTCAGCTTTGATTGCGAGGCAGCGTTTTAATCAAAGCGCAGTTAAACCCAGCAGAGGAATTTGCTTGACTAAAATTTATCATCGATTCCCTTGACATTTTGTTGGGAACAGATCTGTTTGGTAACCAGAACGAGTTCATTCAGATTCCCTGTCACTGCCACGGAGCTGCCTGTTCCCTCCTGTCACTGCGTGCCGCCGCACGCTCCCAGCTGGAGCTTTCCTTTTTTTTCCTTTCCTTTCCCTTTTTTTCCTTTCCCTTTTTTTCCTTTCCCTTTTTTTCCTTTCCCTTTTTTTCCTTTCCCTTTTTTTCCTTTCCCTTCCTTTTTGGGAAGTTTTGTGCCAGAGAAGGGTAGAGAGGGGAGGGAATCACAGAACCACAGAATGAACCAGGTGGGAAAAGACTTTTGGTTGGAAAAGACCCAACACATCCTCATCAATTAAACCATGGCACAAGTGCCACGTCCAGGCTTGCTTCAAACACATCCAGGGATGGTGACTCCATCCCCTCCCTGGGCAGGTGATTCCAGTGCCCAATCACACTTTAAATTAAGAATTTTTCCCTGATGTTCAACCTAAACTTCCTCTGGCACAGCTTAGGGCTGTGTCCTCTCATTCTGTTATTGGTAGCCTGGGACAAGAGGCATTCCTGTGGTGTGGGGCTGGATGCCGGCACTCCTGGGTACATCAGCATCTCACTGCCTTTAAATCTGAGGCAAATTCTCACCTTTCTGCACCCCAACCTTGTTTCTCCTCTCAGGGGTCCCTTGCACAGAGAATGACTACAAGCTGTGGTCACCCTCGGACGAGCGAGGCAATGAGTGTTTGCTGGGGCATAAAACCGTTTTCAAAAGGAGGACTCCTCACGCAACCTGCTTCAATGGGGAAGACTTTGACAGGCCTGTCATGGTCTCCAACTGCTCTTGTACCAGGGAGGACTTTGAATGGTAAAATAGCAATTAATTTTTTCTAGTCTGGATTGTAAATCCAAGATAAGTATCTGTGACCAATCGCTCCGAGTGAGCAAACATCCAATTTATGTAGCTCGGAATGTCGCCGCTTCGTTTTATAGCAGAGAGGAAACTAAACAGACTGAAAACATCCTTTCATTAATAACAGGGCATGAGACTTAATTAATGTCTTTAGAGCCTTTTGGGAGCCCCTGAAAGGTTCCACAGAGAAGGGAAGTATTGTTAATCCATCACCTTCCAAAGGAGAATGGGTAATTTCCCATCACAGACAGAGACCCACTAAAAATCTTTGTGATTCTGTAGCCACAGGGGTGCAGCTGTTCCTGCTGTTGCCCTTTGACTGCAATTCCCACAATCCTGACTCTGCTTTCAGGATCAGGAAACACGCTCTGGCAGACTGATGCAAAGGTTTGGGGTTAGGAAGGGAACTGCTTTTTGGGACTTTCGATGGAGCTCACACCAGGCTGCTCCTGCCTGATGCTGAGACCGAGTCTGGCTCTCACTGAGAGCAGGGCTGGTGGGATCCTGCCTCAGAATTCAGAATCCCACTGACAAAACCTCTTTTCCCCAAAGAATTTTGCAAAGAACAGCTGCACTGTAACTCCCATTTTGCCAGCAGGAGACAGAGCAGTGACCCGAGCCAGCTCAGCAGCAGCACTGGGGCTGGCAGCCAGCTTTGCAGAGCACACTGCCTCAGCTCTGCCTCACCTTCCCCAGCCACGGGCAAAGCTGATTTGCAAAGTGTTCTTGAAGCACCCTGTCTGGCTGGGAGATGTTCTGTGCAGCTAAATACTGAGAATAAACCAAGGGTCACTTTGGGTTCTTAAAAATTCTATGCAAAAATAGATCATGGTGTAGCATGGCTGCGTTTTTGCTGTTCCCTGTCCCTCCCTATGTCTTTCTTCTCCTTGCAGTGATTTTGGCTTCAAACTGAGTGATGACTTGTCCTTAGAAGTTTGTGTCCCTGACCCTGAGTTTGCTGGGAAACCCTATGACCCACCAGTCCCTTGCCCTGTTGGCTCAACCTACAGGAAGACTCGAGGGTATGTGCTGTGCTTGGGATGGCAACCTGATACTCCAATTTCTCTTACTGGTGATTTAAAAAACCCCCAAACAACCACAAAACCCACGAGAGCGGCAGCAAACAAACGGCATGTTAGGACAGACATGGCAATTAAACACCACAGCTTATTCTGGCTGCACAGGGTGGTTTGTTCACAGTTTTTTTTCATGGAATGAAGGAATAAACTGGCTGGCTGTGTGTGTTGCAGCTACAGGAAGATCTCTGGGGACACTTGCACGGGCGGAGACGTGGAGTCGCGGCTGGAGGGGGAGCTGGTGCCGTGCCCGCTGGCGGGTGAGTGCGAGCACCAGGAGCTGCTCTGGGCACAAGGGCTCCATTCATGAAACCTTTGGCTGCAGCCTCAGGGGCCAGGCACGGAGTCCCAGAGGGCTCTCAGACAAAACCTGTGACACGGGAGCCTGGGTGGGTTACAAATCACCCTCTGCTGTCCTGTGGTAGGAGCTGCTGAGGGTCCTGCTCGGGAGCAGTGGCTGCCCACAGTGCTGAGCCCTCTGAAGCCCTCAGGGGCAGGCTGCAAGCAGGAACCCCTTCACCCTGGTCACATCCTTGCTGTAGCTGGCTTGAACCC
>JAHXMQ010003319.1:0-30854 GCA_020466415.1 Ammodramus savannarum pratensis
CTGGCCTGTCATTGCCAGGATCCTCCTTCCCACCCTTGTTGGGGATGGGTGTCACACTGGCCAGCTTCCAGCCACTGGAACCCCCCCAGTGAGCCAGGGCTGTTGGTAAATGATGGAGAGCAGCTTCCCAAGCTCACCTGCCAGCTCCCTCATCCCCCTGGGGTGGATCCCATCTGGGCCCATGGATTTATGAACATCCAGGCAGCTCAGCCGTTCTCTGACTGCCTCCTCCTGGGTAACAGTGGGCCCATTCTGCTCCCTGGCACCATCCACCAGCCCAGGAGGACACTTGTCCCAAGGACAAGCTGCGTTCCCACTGAAGGCTGAGGCAAAGAAGGCATTGAGCACCTCTGCCTTCTCCTCATCTGCAGTTACTGAGTTCCCTCCTGCACTCAAAAGAGAATAAAAGCTGGTCTTACCCTTCCTTTTACCATTAATATATTTGTAATCCTTTACAAAATTTGCCACCTTAAGTTCAAACTGAGCTTTGGCCTCCCTAATTTTTTTTCCTATTTACTCTAGCAGCCCCCTTAAATACTTCCTGAGAAACCTGACTCTGCTTCCAAAGATGAGACATCCTCTTATTCCTGAGTTCCTTCAAAACCTCATTGCTCCTCCAGGCTGGACGTTTGCCTCCTTGACTCCTCTCTGGGCACACAGGGACAGTCTGCTCCTGTGCCCTCAAATCTCTGATTTGAAGCATGCCCACCCTTCCTGAACTATTTTGTTTTTAAGGGCTGCTTCCCAAGGAACTCCTAATAAGTCTCCTAAACAGGCCAAAGTCTGCCCTCCTGAAGTCCAGTGTAAAAGTCTTGTTGACATTCCTGCCGATATCACCAAATATCAAGAACACTATTGTGAAAAACGGCAATCACTTGTTTTTAAAACATCTCCAGGAGGGACCAGCAGCCGTGGTTCCCCACTTGCCTGGGGCCCGAGAAGCCTCTTGGCATCATCAGCAGGGGGATGCCACTTGTGAGCGTGCAGTGAGTGCAGGTGTGGAGAATGGATGCCCCACCTGGGATGGGAGTGTGAGGGAGCCCCTGGCTCCCCAGGGAACACCAGCAACCAACAGTGAGCACAAAAGGAACCTCAGAAGATTCCTGGGTGAGTACAGGGCCACCCCTGTGGCCTCTAGGCAGGGGCCTGTGTCCCCTCCCAAGGCCAGGGCTGGCAGGTGTGTGGATGTTTCCCGATGTCTGGAAATGGCTTTGTGCTCTGCTGGGCCCCATCAGAGGCTGGAAGTGAGAACAGCCCAGCTGCCCCAAGGCTGTGCAGTTCTCCTGCTGCAGCCTTTGCCCACAGCTGTGTCCCTGCCTGTCCCCACAGCTGTGTCCCTGCCTGTCCCTGCCTGTGCCCACAGCTGTGTCCCTGCCTGTCCCCACAGCTGTGTCTGTCCCTGCCTGTGCCCACGGCCGTGTCCCTGCCTGTCCCTGCCTGTCCCCACAGCTGTGTCCCTGCCTGTGCCCACGGCCGTGTCCCTGCCTGTCCCAGCGGTGGCGCTGTCCATGCAGGGCGGCGCTGTGGACGGCAGGGGGCGCTGTGTTTGCACTAAGCCGAATGTGCCAGCAGGGGGCGCTGTTTCAGCACTGCGGCGGGGCGTGTACCACCCAGTCACCCAGAGCATGGCCCTGAGTGCTGTGTCCATTCTTTCCTTGAACACCTCCAGGGATGTGACTCCATCACCTCCTTGGGCAGCCCATTCCAATGTCTAATCACCCTTTCTGTGAAGAAATTCCTCCTAATGTCCAACCTAAAGCTCCCCTAGTGCAGCTTTAAGGCTGTGTCCTCTTATCCTGTTGTTGTTCACCTGGGAGAAGAGGCCATCACCCTGTCACCCCCACCTGGCTGCAGCCTCCTTTCAGGCAGTTGTAAGAGAGTGCTAAGGCCCCCCTGAGCCTCCTTTTCTCCAGGCTGAAGTGCCCCAGCTCCCTCAGCTGCTCCTCATCAGACCTGTGCTCCAGACCCTCCACCAGCTCCATTGTCCATTTCTGGACTCAAGTCTGGACTTCTATCCAAGGTTGGTCTAATGAAAGATATCATCTTTTTGTAACCCTGAAATAATATCAAAGATGACATCAGAATTTAGTTGGATGTTTAACTTCATTTCTGCTGGACTTTCTTACCTTCCAGCCCTCTTGCTGTGTTTCTGTGTGAAGACATATTGTATTTAGGCTGCAATACAAAGCCAGCATTGCATATTCATTATGTTTTCTCTGTTTCACTTAATTTTTATTCTTTTCCTGAAGATTTTGCCTGGCATTGATCTCATTGCTATCAGACAAAATCCCCTTGGTTTTCTGCCTTTTGTTTTGACTCCCAGCCCTTTTTATTCACTTTTCTCAGCCCTTACAAGTGTTCTCTTTTCTATCAGAAGACACAGCTCTGTGGCAGATGTCTCCTGGTTTGGGGTATGTGATACCCCTGCTTTTGAAGCCGGAGCACGGGGCTGCAGGCAGAGGCACCTCCCCTGAGCTGGGATGTGGCTGTAGCAGTGTCTGCAGCACCATGGCTGTTCCTGCTCCCTCTGCCACCTGCTCTTGCAGGGATCCATTGCAGGGAAAGCCAGACCTGCTGTTCTCACCAGCCCTGCCAAAGACAGGATTGCTTTCTCGGCCTGTCTTCCACATCAGCCCTTCCACTCATCTTTCTGCCCATAAATTCACTGCCTTTCTCTGCTGTCTTTTGTTTGCAGCTATGCTGGGCACTCTTTTAGCAGCACCAGACTGGACAGGCTGGGGTTACTGGGAAGCTCCAGAGCTGGCCCATATTCTGCTGCAGACCTGCCTGCATCCTGCTGTGTGCTGGCCCATTTCACCCACACTGGGGGCGGTGAAACCCCATTGCTGTTCTGCTGGAGCTGCTGAGCACTCCCTGCCAGTGGAGGCTTCTTGGATGTCACTCCAGTCTCAGCTGTGTTTTAAGGCAGCAGCAGGAGCTTTAGGCACTATGAGTTTCTTTTTAAAGCCTGCTGCTGTGAGGTGACATTTAGAAAGTGGAGCCTGAGAAATTGGATCCAGTCATTAAAAATCCAGGAACTTTGTTCACTGGGATCAGGGAATTTTTTTTTTGTTACAAATAGAGGGGTGGCACAGGGAGTGTACTTTTTTTTCTTTTCTCTTTCTAGTTTCCAATTGTTGTGCATTAGTCACTGGTGCTGATTAAAGCCCAGCCCAGATTAAATATATTGAGGTGACTTCATTACCACTGTGTCAAGGAGCAAGAAGGTATAAACTGATCAAATGACACAATTACTGAGTCCAACAATGGCGGCCCATATTTCAGTCATCCCTAAGGTGGTGGTGCTTAGTGGAAAGACTTGTGCAGGAGCCAAGAAAAAAGGAACAAAAGGTTAAGCCTGGAAGGGTGGAGAAGGGAGGAGATGGGCACAAAGAGGAACTGAGGAGCTGGCAAAGGCATTGCAGCTTCTTCTAAATCTGCAGTTTCATGAGACCACAACTTGGATATGTGTTGCTGAAGGCTTTAGGAAGCTGGAAGAATCATGGCTTTTATAATATCTCTGGTCCTGACTAGTGCAATGGGGATGCAAAATTTTATGTCTCTCTTTTGTGTCCTTAGATTAGAGGATGCATTGCATGCAAGTGATGCAGCTCCCAGACATGCACTTCACAGAACATGAAACCGAGTGATTTCCAAATAAAAATATTTGTGGAATCAATGAAATCAGGATGAGATGTTTGAAAGAAGTGAAAGTACCTGGCCTGGAGATAGCTGGGAGTTTTGACAAGCTGGTGGTTTTGGAGCAAACTAACTTAGCAGCACCAAAAAGCTTTTATTGAAACTCAACCTCAGTTGAACTGTTGATTCTACCAGGGGAGATCAGAGAGAGAAAGAAAGGCTGTGTGAAGCAGAAGGTCAAAGTTAAGAGTGGGCCCATCTGTGGTCAGGTGAGTCAGTTTTGGGGCTCCTTCCAGACAGCCTGTCTGAGCCCCTGCCAGGATTTCTGCATGCAGTGGAAAATCTTCATCAGGACAGAAGGGCAGAGGCATCCCTGAACAGCCTGTCTTGGAGCATTGCTCTGCAGTGGGAAGGATTCCTGCCCTACCACCAGATGTAGATGCACACATGTTTATGATTTAATCAAATATACACTCTCCTGCTGCATATCTGTACATGGATTTTGGAGATTCCTTGCAGACAGTGTAGTGAGCAGCCATGGATGGGGATGAACAGTGCAATTTCTCTTTGGTTTGTTGCAGCAGTTATGATGCACATTGTGTCTGAGGAGGGCAGGATGGCAGGAGCAGCTGTCTGTGTGTGTGTTCCTCACGCTGTGCTCCCCAGGGAGGGAGGGATTGCTCCGTGCCTGGCAATGCCTGTGCTGGGCCTGGAGACGCTCCCACAGAGCAGGGCAGGGCTGCCAAGGCTCTGTTGGGAGGGAGCCAACACAGCACACTGCACAATGGGCTAGAGTGTTTTTCAGGGACCAACTGGACACTGCATGGGGTTTTCTAATCAGGGTAGTCAGGGAAACAAATGACATTTACTGTACTGAAAAGACTAGAGGTGGTGAATTCCTTGCCTCCTACAATGATGTAGCCAGACTTCCCTCACTCTTGTGCTCTGCTGTCATATTTTATACTATTTTGTTGAAGTCTTGTGGCTCTTAGTCCAATATTATTGTTACTATTATAATATTTTTTTTACTTTTGTCCCCAGATTTTTCTTGATGTACAATTTTCAAAGCACAGAGTGGTACTTCAGCTGTGCTTTGTTGACCCCAAGCAGAGCAGAGGGATTTCTTCACATCCAGCTGACAGCTTTTCTCTTTATTCTTGGCATTTTCATGTCTAGTTTATTCACAGCAGCCTATGGCTCAATCCAGCCTCTGATCCTTTTTGAGGAATTAGCCCATTAGTGATTGCTTGTTACATATTTGTGCAGTTTGTTGTCCTCAAACAATGTAAATTTGTGTCTGTGCTTACTGAATTGCCAGCTTTTTCCAAACCATCTATTTGCCAAAGTCATTCTGATTCCTTTCACCTATGCACTGGCACCTTGTTTGCATTTGGGATCTGCATGTGTGTTTAATACATCTTCTCTGTCCCATCCCCAAGCAGTAATGGAAATATCTCATTGTTATGTTCAGGACCAGTGTTTCAGGAGCATTGCTGGTATATTCTCCCACATCAGTTTTTGCACCCCTGAAGACAATGTTTTTCAGAGTTTATTTACTGAAATGTCATGTGAAAAAGGCATTGAAACTCTCATTATATTTCATGATATCTACTGTTTCTCTTCTGCTCACTGGGCTGTTGTTACACTGAAAAAGGAGGAAACAAACAGTCAGCAGTTCAACCGTGAGTAGCAGCCAACATGAATTTGTCAAGAATAAATAACCTCCTTATTGTCAGGCACCTAAAAATCATCTGCTTGTTCCTTGGAGGGGAGATTGAAGTTAGTCTGTTGTCATTTTTAAGATGTTTGTCTTTTCTGGGCTTGTGGAGTTTCATCTGTTACTTCTCAAACAAGATTGAGTCTCTCTGGGAATTTAAAAAATTCAACCAGTTTTTTTTAACATAAACTTTTTGATGATTAGCAGCAGCCTAGTTACTTTGAAAAACCTGATGTATCCCATGAATCCCTACTTTAAATTCATGGTCCCTTGTTATCACTTGTGCTTGTTGTGTTTTCTGCTCTGTGGCAGCTGACTTTGGTAAGAACAGCAGGAACTCTGCACTTCTGTCAGGTTTCAGTCCTTTTCCCTCAGTCAGAGTCCACGTCCTCGCTTTTGCTTTCATCTTTCAGTTTAAAGTCAGGGTCCTAAATGTAGTGTGGACAATGTGAGTTTCAGACATACAGTCTAATGTAGTGAAGCTATTCTATCAGGATTTTAACTTGCTGTGCTGTAGGAGACCTTAGCCATGAAATGGGGCCCTGCATTAGACCTCCCAGGTTTTCAAGGTTCTCTCATTTTCTATCAGTCTGTTAGCTGAGTTTTCAAAATAAGCCTGTGCATTTGAATTGACGAATTTCTGTAGTCTGCCAAAATTAAGTGGAAGATTTGTTTCCTTCCTCTTCACCATCCATCCCTGCCAACAATGGGCTGTGTCATCTTTCTTATAAACACTTCCAGAAGTGCTTGTTTTAAAGGCCGTGCTGTGTGCTGTTTTTCTGATTATTCAGCACTGATTCCTGAGGTAAGGGTCTTTGTCTAGTGTTTTAGCTGAGGTTTTAGTGTCTCCTCTGTATCTCCAAGGGTTATTTATTTATGTCGATCTTGAATACTTTGAATGTGATAGTTAATGAATAAATACATTAAATCTGTCTCAAGATTTGGGTCAGAGAGGAGGGGCAGGATAAAAAACAGACTCATTTCTCCCTTTGTTGAGCAGCACCAAACAGCTGAAGCTCAGGTTAAGCCAGGAGTCTTGGCAGGCAGGTTGAAGCTGAGCCATGGTGTGTCCCTTGTCCGAAGGTGCTGGGCAGGGCAATGCACCATGGTGAGGGAGAGGATCCTTCCCCTCTGCTCAGGCCCAGCTGGCTCTGCACTGCCCAGCGTGAGGAGACACGGACAGAGTCCAGCCAAGGACCACCAGGGCACTTCAGGCCTTGGAGCATCCATCAGACAAGGAGAGCTGAGAGCTGGGACTGCCCAACCTGTACAAGTGAAGACTCAGGGGGATCTTCCAAATGCATGTAAATACCTGGTGTGGGGACAGTATGGAAAATGGATCCAGACTTTTCTCAGTGGTATCTGGCGACAAAACAAGAGAGCAAGGGGGCACAAGTTGAAATGCCAAATTCCATTTAAACATAAGGAAAACCTTTTTTACTGTGAGGGTGATTGAACTAGGAGTAGGTTGCATAGAGACATTATGGATTCTTCATCCTTGAGATGGCCAAAACCTGAACTGGCCACAGCCCCAGGCAACCTGCTCTAGTTGACCCTGCTTTGAGCAGGGGATGTAGAACTACGTGATCTTCAAACCTTCCTCTTCCCAAGCTCAGCTATTCTGTGGATTTTGGAAACTTTCCATTGACTCTGACAGTCATAAATTTGGCTTAGGCAAGTAATTCATGCGTAGACCTGTTGTCTTTGTTCAGAAGTTCCAGTAAGTTTCTTTCTGTGTTTCCTTTAGGTGCTGGCTCCATGCCCTTATCTTTTTCTCTGAAGTACTCTTGCATACAGGCAGAATTTTCCATTATTGATTTAATGGATGCTTAAAAGATATTCTGCTGTTTATTTGCTAAAAGTCCCTTCCTTTATGGTCAGTATTGGCTTCCAAATCCATAAGCTTTTATAGCCTTTTATTGTGTTTATATTATCCTTTTCCATCTTTGACCTCTCAGTTGCAGAGCTGGAGTGGAAATCCCAAAGTCCAGGACACACAGAGTGGTATTTTCCAAACCTGTGGTCCACACACGTTACTTGGAAGAGATTGTGGCTTTTGAATGTGAAGGATCTGCTTACCCTGGAGTCTGAATTTGTTGCTTGCTTTGACTGCCAGCCTCTTGTGTAGATGAGACTCATCTTGACTCGTGAGCCATTGCGTCAGGAACTGGAGGGATTGCGCCAGGGTGAGCAGCTGTGCAGCTACAGGTTGTACTGGTTGGGTGCATTGAAGCCCTCAACAGCTCGTGGGTGGTGTTGCCACTACAGGTGCTCCCTAAACTCCTTTGCAGCTGAACTTTCACTATTCAAACCATGCCTGCTTGGAAATAGGTGTTAATGATGTGTTGAAATACATTGAGTAAGGCATGTTTTGAACCACATCATGTTAGTGGACAGCAAGTGATAGGATGGGGCTGGGTGAGCTGGAGGCTTGCTCTGTTCTATAGCTGGGATTTTTATGCAAAATAGCTTTCAAAAGTGGTGGGGGGTTGTGTTTTGTTATTTATATAGTGCACTTAAAAACTTGCATGATCACTGTAATTATTTAAGTATGCTATCTCTGAATGTGGGCACAGCCTTAAACTGCAGCAGTGCATCAAGCCCCAGAGAAGCCTCTTCAGCCTGGGTACTTCAAATCTGTGGCTGCCAAAAAAATGCAAGTGGAGGGAACTTGCTGGTCCTGGCAAAAGCTGGCTTAGAGAACTTGGGTATAGAAGCAGGGGAGGATAAACAGTTCAGTAATGTGGCAAACTATGGAAAAAAGACTCTCAGTGGAGTTTGTAGCTTGTGACAATATAAAGTGTTTGTA
The DNA here is from genome assembly GCA_020466415.1 of Ammodramus savannarum pratensis. Lineage (NCBI taxonomy): Eukaryota > Metazoa > Chordata > Aves > Passeriformes > Passerellidae > Ammodramus > Ammodramus savannarum. The sequence continues at coordinate 8,166 of JAHXMQ010003319.1, forward strand.
CAGGTGACCTGAGGCTGAGATTTTTAGTGTATCAGGGCTTCTTCCAATAAATTACAGGATTGTCTCATTGGAATGATGTCAAAACAGTTGCACTTTTTGGACAAAGCTTGTTCTGGTATGTGTTAGCACCATCTCTATAAACACTTCGAGGTTGTCCCTGTGTTGTCACTTAAGAAGCAACAAAGAGAAATTAAACAAGTGACAGCTCTCTGCCTTCCTTAAGTAGAGAGTTGCATAGAGGAGACTGAAACTTTGAAAGTCAGTCAAACATGAGCCATTTTAATATTAACACTTTTCAGAACATGAACTCCAGCTTGTAGAGGGTGGCTCAAAGATTCTGAAGAACTGCTGAAGAGTTACACAAGCCCAGCTTCTCATTATAGACATTGGGGTCCTTTTCTGTGGATGCTGGGAATATTTATGTGCCCCTGTAGTTACAGAAGCAACCTAAGAGATCAGTTTTGTGAACGCCTGTTACAACTTATTGTCTGTTCTTCCTACTTGTTTTTGCATTATTGCAGCAAAACAGAAATATTTGAAGGTACCTATAGTGCAGGCATTCTTTTGGGACTTGGCTCAAAATCGTTCAGTTGCCCAGGCTGTGGAAGAGGTTCAGGTCTAGACTGTGGTGACTGCCTGGTGAAGGCTGTTGGCAGCTGCTGGGGGTGCAAAGGCTGACTGCAGGGAAGGGTAAGAGGTGGCGCTGGCCTGCCTTTCCAGGCTGTCAGAGCGGCTTTCACTGCTCAAGTGTTTCCCAACCTTGTCACTGCCCAGAGTGTGTAACGAGTGACGCTGGTGCACGCAGGAGAGCACAGCAGAGGCAGAAGGGACAGTGTCCTCACACCCTTGTGCAACAACTGCACGTTTCAAGTTCCCCAGCTGTGCTGAGAGGAAGTGGTTATTCAGTCTTGCTGCCATTTCAGGAAGATTAAAGCTCCAGTAAACTTTCCCTGAGAGAGTCACCTGGAAACCACAGAGGTAAAATTTAGTATTTGCCCACTGTCTACCAAAGGATATATCACCAGGAGGAAACTGAGAACAAGGTGGGTGCAGGCTGAGTTGAGGAGAAAGGCCAGAGCCGTGCAGTCCCCAGTGCACAGGAGTTACCCTGGCCAGCACACACGATTTCCCCGCTCAGTGGTTATTGCTGGGAGCTGAAGACTGACATTTTGAAGGAGGGGGCGTGGTGCCATGCAACTGGTGTGTGTAGGTGCAACAAAACAAAGCCTAAAAACAGTTCACAAAATAAGCTGTCACTCATTCTTTGGGTGGTGAGGTAGTTGTGCTCATCAATTTTTTCCACTGTACCCAGGAGCTGTCACCGTGCCGAGAGTTTAGGGGATTCCGTACCTGGTTATCTATGAGGATAGATCTTGTGTGGGAGGGGAAAGCCTGCCTGCACCCCACATTGGTCCCTGGTCTCAGCCACAGACTTTATTCTCTAGAACACCCTGGTCTAGTCCATATCTTTGCCTTGGTGTTTCTTTAAAACAAATTATACCTTATTCCCCTTTCCAGATCCTCTCTGCTCAGTGGCAAGTGCTCCAGAGCCATCCTCTCCATTCCTGGCTTGCACATGGCAGAAACCTCCTGGGCCATCAGAGACCACCAGGCTACACCTGCGCCGTTATTTTGGAAGATATTTTCTTTTCTGTTTATTTTCTCTCTTGCAAGAGGACTGGCCCTGAGAAAGTGCCACAGGGGAAAGTGATGATGTTACTGCTGGAGCTGAAATGCCTTTCAGCGACCACTCATCACTTTAATAGAAGAGGTACTTGAAGAAGCCTGAAGGGCAATTGCTTGGTGCTTTTGGGACCAAGCTTGGTGCTTAGAGGCACTCAGCTGGGCTGGCCAATGTCACAGGCTCTAGATGATATTGAACTCATGGCGACTCCCCAGGAGCCATTTTTGTGTTTGACTGGGATTGGAATAGGGCAAAGGGAGGTTGTGATAATGGGTAAGTGGACTGCTCAATAAGGAGAGACTGGAGGATAGAGACACCCCTTGTGACAGCAGCCAGGATCAAAAGAAGGGCCCTTTTCCTCCTGAGGTGTCTGCTTCCCATCTGCCTGCTGTCCCTGGGAGTGACACAAACTCTGTCCTTCCACCTGGGGAGGTAAGAACAGGCCTTGCAGAAGGTGGAGCAGGTGCTCAGCAGAAGAGGAGCTGAGAATTAAATCTAAACTAAATTAGATCTGCATCACTGAGGGCAAGCCCAGGTGGTGGGAAAGAGGAGTAGGATGCTCTGTTGGACTGTGCTCAGCTCTGTGTGTGAGCTACTTCACATCCCACCAGGCCCCACTTTCTCTTGGTAGGTGATGTTTTTTCCTGGAGTGTCTGTGGACCTTTACAGTCCTCCCTGGAGGTCTGAATTTCCCTGAGATGTGGTAGTGATAGAATGAGGGCTGACTCTTCTGTGGGTGTCTGAGCTCCTTTCTTTGCTCATTTTCCCTGTTTTATGAGCTGGGCTCAATTGGTCCAAGATCTGAGCATCTCTCATCTCCCCACCTGTGAGTCCTACAAGAGATGGAGCCCCTGCCCTGTTGTAGCAAGGTCTGAGACCTCCTTCCTGCACTGGGCAGGAAACAAACAGGGTTTTGTGAGCAGGACCAGCCACAGTGGGGCTGCTCCCAGAGCTGGTCTGTGTGCCTGTGGCTCTCCTCCCAGCCAGGCCCAGCTGGTGGCTGCAGGTGGCTGGCTGGTTGAAATTGCAGCTGGCACACACCAGGGAGGGCTGTGGGGGCACAGCTGGAAGGAGATGACTGCTCATCACCTTGCCCTCGGTGCCATCAAGGCCTGTTCCCATAGTGTAGGATCTTGTCTCAGCAGAGGAGGTAACTGCGTATCACCCAAGTCCAGGCTGCTGTGGAACTGAGGAACTCGCTGTTCCCTTCAGATGGGCCCTTCTGGGCTGTGCAGGGGAATTTTGGGACGTGGCTGAAGGAAGCCTGGCCTGCAGCAGGAACCAAGAAGCTGAGCAAGGCATGGGGTGTTCCAGTGCTGGCCAAAGAGCTGGTGGGGCACACTTCAGGCTGCCTTTGCCCCTCCTGTATAAAGGGCCTGTGATACTTGTGTCTAGCCAAGGTATCTGCCTATGAGTTAAAAAAAACATCAAATTGAAATCCTTTTTATATGAAGACAGATTTGATGAGTGCAGGATGGGGGAGGAGGGTCCCACTGCTCTTTCTTCTCTCCCACTCCTTCAGAAGTGAGAGGGTGAAAGCCTCAGGCAAGGAGAGTTGCTGTGGCCCTGAGGAGCTGGGGGTCAGCACGAGCAGCCAGGTGCCCTGCTCGGCCCAGCCAGCAGCCAGGCCTCCAGGAGATGTGCTGGAGGGTTGCCCTGGGGAAGGCTGGTGAGGCAGTCAGTGGGGTGAAGTACACACTTCTAGAAGGCACCAAAAACACCCATTCAAAATCAGCTGTCTCTTAACGCCCCATCTGATTCAGTGCTCTCCATGCCAGAGCCCCATGTGCCATGGAAAGGTCTCAGGTTCCTGAGGGAGGCTGTTGGCCCCTGTTGACACCATGTACCCCTTCACATGTTGTGGATTGTTCCTGCACCATCAGCCTCTTACCAGCAAGTGTAAAAGGAGGGGTCAAAAGTGGACTAATGAAAAAGGGGAATAACAAACACACTGAGCAGCAGTGGAGTGGAGACACAAGTGCTGTGCCTTTTGGGGTGGTTGGTGTCTCCAGGAGCTCCTGTGTGAGCAGTTCCTGCAGCGCCCTGTAAATCCCCTGCTGACCTTGTGGAGCCCTGACCCCAGGACAGGCTGCTTCAGGGAGCTGCTGGGCTGTGTTCTGCCCTCAGAGAAGGATTCAAGGCATCAGGTAAGAAGGCAGGAGTGCTTAGCCTTATATCCCATTGCTCTGCTGAGGTCCTGCTGGGCTGACCTAGTGCCTCATAAGCCTTTCTTACACTTTGGGTTTTTAGCTGACACCATCTGTGTCCCAGCTGATAGCTAGTGGGGCATGGTACTGTGAAATATTACTACAGCATACTTTGAATTCACATAGATTTTGTAGAAAAAGCATTTGAGACTTCCCTTTTTTAGAATGAGAAGCACTGCTGTTCTGAGTATAATGGTGTGGCATCTTGTTTGGAATTTCCCTTGCTTTCTATATATACACATGCAGCAAAGCCACAGGAAATGGAAGTTTAAAAAAAAAAGCACAGAGCAGAGGTATCTGCTTCTTGAACAAATTTTATTCTTGTAGTTGGTTTTACTATTAGTGAGCACTTATCTTGAGGCATCATTTAAGGTTTATTTTAAAAGATGTGACATCCTAAATCACTGAAGTCTGAAGCAGACATGGACTCAGAAGTTGCACGTTATTTGAGAAACCTTTTAGCTCTGTCCTGCCCATGCTACAAGAAAGAGCCTTATTGTTATCTTTTCTCCCTTGGGGCTTTTGGGGTAGGGACCAACTTCTCGGGCTTCTTGCATTTGTATTTTCTAAGATGCAGTGAGTCAGTGTTGCCTACAGCTGCTGTCGTGATTGTGTGCTAAGGGCCCACTTCTGCATGGACACCGGCAGGGTTATTAGAAAACAGCTTTACTCCACAATCCCAAGCAAAGTGCGTTGGAATCGGGTCCAGGAGAAATGAGAACAAGCTCGCCAGCAGCTGGAGATTGTACAGTCTGGGAATCTCATTGCTGGTGAGGTGAGACAGATCCTCAGGAGCTGAGTTGCCCTGGCTCTGGACTCAGGTTGGTTTGGAGAGCAAAACTGAGGAACGGTCATTTGGTAGAGGAGAAATTTTAAGAGAAGAGACTAACCATGAAGGTAATTGGACAAATCCCTCTTGGCAGCTTTTAGTATGTTGAGACACATTTCTCCAAGTCCCAGAATTGGCAGTTATCCTGCCTGCTCTCAGCCTCTGTGGACCTGCAGTGTCTCTTGTCTGCCTTCTGTCTGGTACTGGCATGCCACTGCACTACAGGCAGGGCTCTGAATAAAAGATCTACAGAAGCCTAAACAGGCATTAACTTTGCCTGAAAACAGGGTTCACTTCTCTTGGGTGCCTTTATTACCAATGCAGCTAATGAGGAACTGAGCCCCATCCATGCAGTCAGACAGTTTTTCTGTATGATTTCAAGAGTCTCTTGTGTGAGGATGTCTTTCTGCAGTTTTACAGATGATGTGTTTCAGTGAACAAGTGTAGTGCAAGTGGATAATGAAAGTTCACAAAGTTTATGCTACTGAAGCTCCTTTCACTGCATGCAGTTACTTTCTTACTCATTATGCCTTTATTGCTTTCTTTTAGGAAAGGGACTGGGTTCTTGTTGCTATTCAACCAAGCAAGACACTCTGTTTGGACAACCATCCAACAAGAAAAGAGCACCAGTGTGATGTGAGGCCAGAAGGAGCTTTTCTAAATTTAAAGAGTTCAAAAGTGCTGGAAATTCACAGCCACTTTCACTTGAGTGTTGGGAGAGTGGAGCTGACAGGTTTTATGCGTTCTTGTCTGCGAGCTGAGAAACGTGGCTGGTGAAGGTAGGGGCTGGTGGCAGCTGCTGGGGACGCCTTGGTGTGTATGCTCTGCTTGGTGAGGAGGGGGCAGGCAAAGACTGTGTAGTGTTTTATCAAGAGACTACCAGTGAATTTGGTGTAAAAGTCAAAGCACTGCATAACAGACAACTTTTCTTAGGAGCAATAGTTCATGGCCCACAATCTGAAGCAAATATTGCATGTAAGACAGTGGCAGTTCTTTATAGTGTAACATTTCTTGGTTAAGCCAGAACAAGAAACAGTCATGCTTTCTACCAGCTGGAGGGGGCCGGGACCAAAAACCTCAGTGGAGGTAAAGTCAAACAGCTCTGAGGAGAGGCATTTTTATACAGAAAACCAGCAGATCTGTTCTAGATTTATGTCACGGGTAGTCAAATGCCAGTCCTCATTTATTGCTCTTATTATTGTATGTGGTAGCTGCAATCTGTGCTTGATCTGTAACTTTACCTGGTTTGGTTTGTTGTTGGTCCAGTGTTGTCTTTGCTGGAGGTATATCCAAGTTTCCCAGCTCTGAAGTACTCTCCTTTCCCAGGATTAGTGTGAAACTAACCTCTGCTTTGACTAGGGACTAATTCACAGAATTTAAATCCACAAGAGTAGGTACTATTAATTTTTTGTGTAGTGCACATTCTCCTATCTAATTCCTGCATCTATTTCTTATTAGAAATTATTAATTCTTATTGTAGGTCAGTCTATCCAACTATACCCACAGGGATTAACATAAATGGAAAGCTATAGCAGATTTCTCCCTCGGATACATATTAAAGCAGTCATCATCTCAAGGCAATTTAAAAAAGGTTCTGCCAAGGTCTAACTTACTTTCCTGTTCTGTTTGTTTTCTTAAGTGTCTTCTAGTGTGAATCAGTACAAAACTCAAGTCCCTCTTTTGCTGTATCAATCACTGGCATTATCATACTGATAAACACTGAAGCTGTAAACCAGGCTTGTTTAATGAGAACTGTCAAAAAAGTAAGATTAGCTTATGCCACAGGAAGTTTAATCATGTTTCTCAGCTTATATTCTCTGGGCTGCATCTAATCTCTTAAGACCTTAAAAGGCAATGTAAAAAATGGTCACTAAAAAAAATCCCAAAACTTTCTGCATGTTTGTGCATGTTGTGTTGGGAAGAACAAGCTGGAAGTGAATGACAGGATTGCAGTCAGCTGTAGATTAGATTAAAAGTAACTATTGCCGCATGCAAGGGCCCAGGCATTGCTTTTGGTAATATCCCACCTAAGATAAGAGTGGCATAAACCATCATCTTCCTTTGGGGCTGCAACAGGATCCCAAAAAGGAAATAGCCAGAAAAAAATCCACATTCCTTTTCAAGTCTGGAATGTGGACCGAAGCAAAGCAGAACACAAAGTTGTTATACAAAGTGAGTTTCCTTTAATTATGAAGTGCCAGGGTTGCACTAGGCCTTTACTTTCTGTCCCATCCTCAACTCTTGCTCTGACACAGTGAGAAAACAATTTCAGCTTCACCTGGAGCTAAGCTGCAAAAACCTGTGGCACTCTTATATTTGTACACTTTAATTAATTGCTGATACTCCTTCTCAAAACAGTCCCCTGCTATTTGTTAAAGCTCTCTCAAGTGCAGACAGGATAAGAAGAAATTTTAAGTTAGCATTGACATAGTCACATGTGTGTGGCAGGTAGGGGGTTAAATGTGTTCCTGTGCCTCTGAAATGTCAATCTTTCGCTCAGAGATGAGGAGTGATTTTTTTTTTTAACATATTTGAAAATAGTCTGAGAAGCTGGTTATCACTAAAGTAATGAAATAACTCATATCTGAAACCATGACATTTAATTAGCCCTTAGTATAGTTCACCATTTCATATTTAAATACTTACACCAAAAGAGATTTTTTGGACCCCTTTTGTAGTAAAGCAAATGCAGAATCACTTTTATTATAAAATAATCCTTAGGTCAAATAGGAATACAAACAATAATTACACAAATAGCCATTCACAAATCTGTAAGACAGATATTTATGGCACAGACAATATAAATATCCCTGTACCTTGTTTCTGTGCAAAAAAGACAGGCTAGTTTTAGTCAATAACCAGCCCTTTTATGTTTTCTTCACTTCTTCTGATTTCAGTTAAACAGAAGGATTTTCAGATGAGATGTTTCAAAGTTCAGCCTCAAGAGTCAAGAAAATGCTTTCACTTTTAATCCAGATAAAGCACAATAAGATTTTTCCTATCTTCTGCCAAAATATTCCTTCCTGTTCTTCAGCCTACATTTTTTGGAAGAGGAGGAAAATTTCAAGTTCAGTAATTTTTCTCACAAGCCATCAGACTGTGGTAGAGAATTAGACCCAAATAAAGTCAAGCTGCACTCTGAAGCTAAACTACCACCGTGGGTTTCAGTTTAGTTTGTAGTAGAATCTCCATTACACTTGCTTTCCTTGTAGCTGTCAAAAACAGTTCTTCAGAAAAACACTTTGCTTTCTCTTGAAGCCTTTCACACAGTCCAAGAGAAGGCAAATTCAAGAGGTAGATATTGTTCATCCTCCTAATTCCCCAGAGCTCTCCGTTTGAATTACTCTGTTTCAGGACTGTAGGAGGTACATGCATAGAGCAAGTTTTACGTCTATAAAAGTAGTGATTGATTGACTTACACCCTTCACATCCTGTGGTCACTGACAACATTCAGCAACGTGCTTGAGGAATTCATCACCAAGTTCATCACTGAAAAACCTCATGCAGTGAGGGCATCTGAGTTCACCCTGTGCCCGGCCTTCAGATCCCAGGTTTCCATTGTCCCCAGGAGGAGAAGCTTGTTCAGACTGTGAGTTTGTTCTTCTCTTCCCTGTCTGGCCTGGGCTGTTGCCTCGTAGGTGCTCCACATTTGTCTGAACAAACAAATGATTTTGGTTACCAGCGTGAACTCTGAAATGACTGCTTGTGTCTCTGGAGTCCTAGAAAGACAAAAAAAGAGCTCTTGAAAAAGATGCAAGAAAAATACTTTTTTTAACAGGTGATGTTTTATCACCTTGATCTGAAACACCACTCAAATGTTTATCTGAGGACTTGTAAATAAATTATTAATCAGTTTTTGCAGCGGTATTAATATTGTTGTAAAGAAGGTTTGTAGAAAACACAGACTACAACCAGTGTGCTAATTTAAAGGTGCCAAGAGTCATGGCTGTCCTGTACCTTCTAAGAATTCACCCTTCCAATGTTGATCCAAAAGCAGAAGAAAAAAGGGACTGGAAAGGGTATTACATCTGAACTAGGAAACATCTCCACCAGAACTGACTATGAAACAATCAAAGTTTTTGATAGCTGCTGAAACTGTTTTAGAAATACTAAGATATTTTTTAAATATGTTTAGAAGTATATTTTAGTCCCAAGTCTTGTTGGCATGCTTAAATTAAAGAAGCAGCATGCTGCTTTGCTTACCTGTCTTCTTGCTAGCTGGTGTTGCAGACATGCAACTTCTGCCTGAAGTTCTTGTATTTTACTCTGTGCTCGTTCTCTGTCTGATCTCTCAGATGTGAAATCGTCTTTATAAACCAGGACCTGAAATGGAATTATTATGTTAATATTTTATACATTAGAGCATTGGCTAGGTTAGATTGAAAAGCTGAGACTGATTCCTTTATTACTTATTCCCAGAATATCAGTATTCCCTCTCTATTGGATGTGCATTTCAAAGGTATTTGTATTTCTTTTACAGATCTTTCATATTCTGTGTTAAGGCCAGCAGAACTGCATGGAGTTCTTTAAGTAGTGAGTTTCCTTTAAATGTGTTGTTAAGTACCTGTATAGCCAAATGTGCACAGACAGGCAAATGTCCAAAAAAGAAATCCCTTTTTCCCCCTTGGACTTTAGTAGTCTGGGAAGAAACTAAGAATTCCCATGCGTAGGAGAAAGAAACATAATGACCTGTTGCTCCAGCATTTGTATTCGCTCATGATCTCCTTCACAAGCCTTCCTCATGTCTTCCAGCTCTCTCTTGGTTTTTATGCACTCGTTCATTTTCTCTTCCAGCAGTTTGTTTAAGCGGCAGATCTCCTTGTGCATCAGGTCAGAACTCCTCTGTGCTGGAGCTCCTCCGTGGTGCTGCTCCAGCTGGGACCTCATCTCCCTCAGCTGCAGGTGCAGTCGCTTCACGTACTCGTCCCTGCTCGCGTCGTACTTCTGCCACTTGGCATTTAAATCTTCCACCTGAAAGTTCATCCAGGACATGAAGAACAGGGAGACACAAACTTCCAGGCTCTCACAGTCTGTCTAGAACTGCAGGACCAAAATATTCTAGGGGATAATGCAACACGCTGACTCCACCCCTGAGGGTAAGTCACTGTACAGGAGAGCAGGAGATGATTGTGCAGACTCTTCCCATCTCCCAGTCCAAAGAGACAATATTAATGAATGTGGAAAGGGAGGGGTCTAGTGGGCCTAGTGCTGTTCTTCTGGAGTGGAATACTGATCCACGGAAGGAACATGAAAATTTTCTTCTGCTCGGCACTGTATTTTTTAACAATAAAAATCCAGTGTGTTAGAAATTATGTAATAAGTTATTCTTAACTAAGGGAGCCAAAACTATGTGCCATGTTGAAAGGACTAAGAAAAACTGTCTTGCTTTGTTATTGCCATGTAATTAGATTAACCAGATTTATCTATTCCAAATTTACTCTAATACAAAATACTTAGCAAATATTAATCTGTAACAAAATGAAAGTACTCACGTGAGCTACTTTTTGTTTTAACATCCTGTTTTCCTCTTGTAAGTTGCAGATAAGAGACTGAAGTGAAGTTTCATTGTCTGAAAGCTGTAATTTTCAGATAAAGTTAGGTGTTACTTTAACATAAAAATCTCAGATGCTGTTTGGCTGTGCTGTTAACTGGAAGTAATCTTTTTTCTTTCTTTTTTATGGGATGTGTAATGACATACATCTAGGTTTTTATGACCTTGGTACTGCTATTAAATAGACCTCATGACAACAGTGTTTAAGAGTTTACACAAAACTACTTGTCTGGAGTGGGAGAACACATGACAAAGGCACAGATATGCCTTCATCTTGCTTTGTTATTACTGTCAAATTTGGGCAGTACTAGGAGGAAATTACTGAGGGGAAAAAACCCTGCTTGCTAAATAATTGACTAAAATGATACCTCTTTTTTACAGTTGTGACATCTGCTTAAAAAAACCCCGGTGTACGTGAGTAATATAGAACACTTTTGTGCAAAATTCCCTAGAATCAGCTAGTAATGGCATCTGAAATTTCTCCTCTTCAACAGGGAAGTCCCCACTGTACAAGGTTAGCTTCTCATTGCATATATCAAAGTCAATCAAGCTTCCTGTCTATCAATTACATGTTAAATATGATAATGCCAAATGCTTCAAGTCCCTTAAAAAGTTGTTTTTTCTTCTATCTACTCAACCCCTATTTCTTACAGGTAACTTTAATGTAAGTTTTCTTTGGAAGCACTTCTGGGATGTTTGACAAAGCAGACATTAGTATGTATAGAGTTCATCACAACAGCACAGATGAGTGCTCATGTGGAAAACAGCATTACCACAGTGCAGCACTAACAGCCTAAGTCAGAATTATTCATTTTTGTGAGAACTGTCTGTAGCACCCTACTCACTGCTCTGATCTGTTACTAGAGGCAGCACTGCTGTTATTTCCTTATGGTGTTTTAATGAATTACCTCATTTTAATGAATGTTTAATGAATGACTCTCAGCCATCAGGACTTCTGGAACAACACAACAATGATCTACCCTTACCCCACACTGAGAACGTGAACTGAAGCCTCAACAGCCATTAGCAAAGTATACCAAAATCCAGGTGTCTCTTTGTGCCCTGCAGTAGCACTTGTGACACTGGCCTGTTATGAAGCTTTTTTTTTAAACATTCCTCCTGAAGAGAAGCGTTGCCCTGCACTCAGAGGCCAGGGGAATCCCAGAGCAAAACAAAGGTAAGACACCTTGATTCATATTCCACTAACCAACTTTCTGTAGGGCTGTACTACGTGTGCAAAGCCAAATCCTGATCCGAGAAGACTACATGTTACAGAGTTCTTAATATAAAAACTACTTTGAAATATCTCTACTTTTTTCTGTGATTTTGATACTTAAACAAGCAATCAGGAGCGATAGGCTTCAAAATCACAGCACCATCTAGTGCTGCACAGAAGCAGGAGTGGTATAAGGCAGGTACTGTCTCCTGTGTATTGAGGGAAGAACTGTGATCGTGGAATTGCTGAGGTTGGACAAAACCTCTCAAGTTCTTCTCCTCTCCAAAAAAAGCCTCTGATGATGAGATGGACAAAAGTGAAGTGGTAGACAACTGCTTCTATCCTGAATTTCAGATACACAGAATTATTTACCATTGCCATGGCAGTCTTAAAACCCTACATGAAATTATTTAAAGGGCTGTTCTCACCATTCCCCAGTTACAGCTATCATACTATAATTAACATCTCAGAAGCTAATAAGACTTCAAAGACCCACACAGTAGCTGTTCAGAATACCTGATTAGATCTTTCTGTAGGTATCTGGTCATCTGAATTCCCCTTCTCTTTTCTTTGCTTCTCTTCTAGACATTTTGCCAGATGTTGGCACATTTCTGCTGTGGACGCTAATTTGCGTTGAAGCTGGTGAGTTTCGTCAGTGAGTGAACGGCACAAAACATCACTGGTGGCCTGAGCCTTCTCCCTCTCTGCCAGAGTCTTCTGCAGCCGTAAGATTTCTCTCTCCTTTTCATATGGAGGCTGATTTATCATCTGCTCTATCTCTCCATTTTTCTCCTCTAGCTGCTGATTCAACTTCTGCACTTCCTAAACAGAGGGGAGAGGGGAAGTTACTTAAAAGCAAAATAAAGTCAAAAGCCAAAATACATCTTAGACTTCAATATTGAAGTAATTCCTTATTGCTCCTGCACTCATTGCAAAGTACTTTAAAAAGTAGATCAAATCCATTTCATTTCTATATGTTCACAAGACCTTGGAACTCTTGGATCAATCAATCAAGACCTGCTCAGGCAGCCATGCAAACACTTTCTAATCAGTAGAATGAGGAACAAGCAGCAAAAATTCAGGAAGCTTTTATGACTATACAGCAGCAACAAAAACAAGAAACAAACTAATTTAAGATTAATAACTGTGGAGACTGAAAAATACTTACAGGTCCTATACACTAAACTACCATATAATAGAGATTTTCCTCAAAAGAAAAAAGGAACTGTTAAGTCACCAAATCCAGTGAGGTGTATTCACTGCCTGGCACTGTCACAAGGACAAAACAAAGCAACTTTCCCACCTAGGAAAGGATGGCAATGGTAAGGCAAGGACAAACAAGCAGAAAATAAAATCCATGTGGCAGCAGTGGCTCTAGTTTGGGCACAGCTGACTCCCAGATACACAAGGGGGTCTGACACAGCCCTGGAAAACAACTGTGTGCTTGTTTCTGCATCTCCTTGTCCTGTTGGGAGCTCTGTGGGATCACCCACAGTGCAGAACATCTCTGCAGGTGTTTTGGGAAGGGAGAGGTTTCCATGCACTGAAAGGCACTGGCTCTTTGTACCAAACAAGCTGGTTTTCACACACCCTCAAGATGCAGGTACCAGGAACCTCTGCAGCACTGCTCCTCCAGAACCAAGGATCTCTGGATGCCAGTGCAGACCAATGGACAGCTCCCATCCCAGCTCTACCATTCCAGGTCTCAGGAGTGCTAACAGAGCTGGAAATCACTGGGAACACTCTTTGCCAGAACACTGGCCTCTGGCTTCACAAAAATGTCTTTTTTATTTGGTTATTATTTAGTGCTAATTATTTCAGTGATCTGACTGGGCATAGCATTGTATTCTTTCAAGAAATAAACATTAACATCTGACATAGATAAACAGCACTTGTTCTTATTACTGACATTTACATTCTTTAGCTAAACTTCCCCTTTAAAGATATTCAGCAGCAGCTTTTCAAATACATTCCGATACCATAGGTTTGTCATCTGTCTGCAAAGTGTCAGTGAGATCATCTCTTATAACAGATTTCCAAACATTAACTTTTTAATATGTATTTTAGGCGAGTGTCATATATGGAAAATGTTTTGTATAAGCATTAGGTCAAGAGATTACTTATGACAAAAACAGTTGTTTCAGTTTTAACTACTGCTGCTCAGTTTGGAAATTACTTCATGCAGCTTCACCTAGAAATAAATGCTGTAAAAATCTTTGAGAATTTCAGACTGAACCTGGGAAACTCTTAATGACAATAACCAAAACAGCACTTGTGCTGGACGGGAAGGGATGCAGTTTTCAGGTTTTTTTCTTTCAAGAAAGATACTGATTTCCCTAATCTATCTCTCCCGACTTCTCAGTTACTTCTTCAAATATGAACGTCCTACCTCACGGTCAATACAAAAATCCATTTTTAAGAGCACTTCAAACAAAACACTGTAATAGAAAAAATCGTGGCATCAGCTGATTATCTTTGAGAACAAAATTGTTGTAACTAATAAATTCAGAGAGATTTTTAACTGTTTTTCTTTCTCCTTAGGAAAACAGTTGCATGAAGATCTGTAGTGCCCTGCTAAGTTTTTGGTTTAGGATTGTATCGTTCGCCTTTTTGAAGTGAACGCAGGGGGCGCCACCTTTGGACACAAACGGGCGAATTGATTCGGGCACCGGGGATGGAGCGGGCATCGCTCCAAGGGGCTCCAGCCAGCGCCGCCCGCAGCCCCAGGAGCGCCGCGGGGGCAGAGCGCCCGCACCCTCCGCCCGCCCCGCGCTCCCGAGGGAGGCAAAGGCGCTGCTGCTGCTGCTGCGCCGCTCCCGAGGGAGGCAAAGGCGCTGCTGCTGTTGCTGCGCCGCTCCCGAGGGAAGGAAAGGCGCTGCTGCTGATGCTGCTCCCTGCGCGCCCGCGGCCGTACCTGGCTCAGCGCCTCCGCTCTCCGCGCCGAGAGCCGCTCGCCGTCGCGGGCCTGCTCCAGCTGCTCCAGCAGGCTCTCCACCAGCGAGCGGGCCGGCTCCGCGCCCGCCGCCGCGTCCCCGCCCGCCGCCGGGCCGGGCTGCCGCTGCCGGGCCAGGCCGCCCCGCAGCTCCCGGATCGTCGCCTCCTTGGCCGCCAGCTGCAGCTGGAGGTGCTTCAGCTGCTGCGCGGACTCGTGGTACAAGGTGCAGAGCGCGTTGTACCGAGGCACTTTATTCTTCAAGCTCCTGTTCTCCCGGTGCAGCTTCTCCAGCGTCTCCTCCACCTGCCTAAAGCGGGTCACCAGGGGGTCCGTGCTGCCGGCCTCGCTTACCGAGCACATGGCCGGGGTAGCTCCCTTCTGTTCCTTCTCCAGGGCGAGCAGGAGCCCGGACAGGTGCATAAAACCCGGGAGCGCAGCAGAACCGAGGCAGCGGCTTCACTCTTCCGCCTTCCCCACCGGAGGAGGCGGCAGCTCCCTTTAAGAGCTCGCAGGACCCGCCTGTGCCGCCGCTTTTTTCCGTGGGTGGGGCCGGGCCGGGCCGAGCTCCGCCCTCGGGGGAGAACCCCGGCCGTGCCGAGCGCTCTTTCCCCCGCGGCCCGCGCGGGATGCGGCCCCGGGGGCAGCGCTGCCTGGGGAACCCCGGCAGGGCCGAGCGGAAGAACCGGGGACGGGGGCAGAAACCCGGGGGCGAGGCAGGGGGCGAGCGGGAGGCTCGGGGGCCCGGGGGAAGTCCCGGCGGGGCGGGGGGGCGCTGGGGGAGCGGGGCTCCCGGCGCCCCGAGGCTCTCTCGGGGCTGGCGGGCGGCGCTGGCTCCGCGTTGCGAAAGGCCCGGAGCGCCGCGTCCTCCCGGCGCCGCTGCGGGAATTCCCGGCTCCGAGCGGGACTTCCCCCGCTGGCGGCGACCCCGGGCTCTCGGCTCTCCCCGCTCCGCCGGCCCCGGGGCAGCAGCGGGAGGAGAAAGGCCCGGGAATCCTCTCTGTGGTGGTTGTGTCTGCAGCGGTGCGTGAGGGGATGGCTCCGCACCCGGGCACAGCCGCGCGTCCCCCTCACGAGCCCCGGGCCTGGGCAGGTGTGGAAGAGGAACTTCCTTAGCAAAGACCTCGAACAGACCAAAATCTTCGGTCGTCTAAATCTGTATCACCAGCCAGTGTTTATACTCTCAGGGTGAGTTAATGAGAGCAAAAGCAGCTGCTTGACACTTTGTAAACTGCTGCCCACTGGCTGCCCTATGGTGGAGAACTTTTTTATTGGCAGAGTGGAGACAGAACTTGTTAATCAAGAATATTAGTCAGTAACACTGGTGTAGTATTTTTCATAGGGTATGGTAAAGCTGGACTGAAAGAAGGCATATTTTGGATTGGTTTAGTTATGTCCATGTTGCTATTTTGATGGAACTAAGTGGGAGGAAAGAGCCTTAAACCAGTACAAGAATGAGTCCCAGGTTACATTTGGTTATTATTTGCAATAGTATTTATTGTGTGTATGAGTATGCATGTGCATCATAACGTGTACAACACAAAGCTCCATGTGTGCACAAGCCACGGGAGATGTGTCTGACCTAAGTGCCTAAAATACAGCAAGTGAAAATCACCACATGCTGCTGGTGGAGGCAGCAAAAAGAGGAGACTTTAGACAAGGTGATAGAGAGCAGCCTCCTGTGTTAGCAGGTCTCAGGATAAAAAGACACCAGTGAATAATTTACAGGAATGGGAACATGATGAAAAGATGGTGAACTTCCAAGTTGAGACTGTCAGTCACCCTGGTGATGGCTAAAGATCTCCTGAGGTTCCTCTTAACATGAATTATCCTGTGATTGATTCAGTCAAGCTCTTTGAGGTGGAAAGTCATTACTTTGTCACCTTAATTATTCTAGTAAGAATTAGGAGTAATAGATGCAAAATGGTCTGTTAGCTAAGCTGCTTCTAAAAATATAACTGAATTTTATAGAACTTTATTTCACAGAAGACCTTGTGTGACAGAAAAGGGTAAAGCACTTGTTTGTGTGACAGGTCCCTGGCATATTTGCTATTTCATCTAATACTGTAAATATCGAATGATTTAGGACAATGGAAAATGTGTGGCAGTTGAGGGAATATAATTTTTTATATTTTACTTGTATAAAGTTATATTCTACACCCTTAAGACACTGATTTTGGTGTGAAGAAAGTAAAGTTCCTGCTTTAAAGTTCCTGCTTTGTCGTTTTCATATACATTATAAAGAAAAGTGAAAAAACACATAAAACTTCATGTTACATTTTCATTATTGTGTTACAGTCAGAGCTAACTGAAGAATTTGGAGCAAGATTGCTTTTGCTGACTGCCAAAATATTTTTGTATAAGATTTGTAGAAATGCATGATGAAGTCCTGGTACTGGAGAAATGTTTGGTTTCCTGCCAATTAGTTAGCAAACTACAAGGACACTCAGCCATGCCATGTTTGCAGATGAGGCAAAGCATCAGAGAATTTAGTTAGCTGCAAAATAGAATCCTTTATAATACAGTTACATTTGTAGTATTGTGTTAGTATGTTAAAATAGAGCATCACTGAAAATTTGGAATTCCTGGATGAAGGCAGCATTCCCCCAGGAAAACACCAGTGACTCCAGGGAAATTTGACCTGCGTAAGTGCTGAGTAAGAAACGGATCCCTCGTGTCCCTGGGAATGCCCTGAGATGGCTGTTTCCTTCTGTCACTGCTGAAATACAGAGGAATTCCGTCAAAGGAGCTGCTGCCAGAGAATGAGTCACAATTGCTGTGCTTCCAGCACCTGGCTTTTCCTGCATTGCCTCTCCTGCACTCTCACCCGGTTTGCTGATAAAGCAGCTGCTTCGTGCTGTGCCACACTTGTTCTTTGTGGGGTTGCACAATCCTGAGGGCTCATTAAGTACTGTGTGAACAACAGGTATGCTCTGCACGACTTAATGTAAAGAAAAGAAAGTTTATTTTCCATACTGTACTGGCTTCAACGTGATACATAAGGTGAAGTTCACTTTAATTCTTTCTCAGTAGGGTGTAACAGGATAGATGTGATTAAACCCATGTGGGAAAAACTTAACCTCAGATTTTGTTAAAGAACTCTTAACAAAGCTGTTTTGAATAAGTAATTCTGTGCACATCACAACTGACCATCATGTATGACATTCATCACGGAAAAGGGATTAGATACTGCCTAGAAACAAAGAGAAAGTGAAGCTGCTCCTAGGAAAGCAGAAAGAAAGGAAGGTGAACAGTATGGTTAAATTAATGAAGGATTCATAAATGTACACATATGTAAATTTTCATTTTTAAGCATGAATTATTTGTCGAGGGGGTAAGAATAATTCCTCTAAATGTTCTGTTTCTGTAACACTAGAGAAAATCTTGTAAATATTTGTATTTAAAAGAGTAATTCTCTGTTGGCAGGACTCTACAACATATTGGGAGGTTCTGTCGTTTTCTGAAGTGACCTCTACTCAATTTGTAAGAAGTTGTATTTTTCACTTGTGAGCTCCGGATGTCATTCAGCCAATCAAGCTGTGGTTTACCCCATGGTCTTAACTCACCACTAATTGAACTGGAGGGTAAGTTGTGACATAATGATACTTAAAAACTGTTGGAATTGCCTTGAGGTGATTTACTTAAACAGAACTAATTAGAAATTAGTAGGTGATCCTCTGACTGCTGTAGGCTGAAAAGAAAGCAATGAGTTCACATTTCCTTTTGCTCATGCAGTGCAAAAAGGGGGGAAATAACCTGTAAAATTATCTGACATACTCCCTGCTACATAAGGTGCTGCCAGAAATCTCTGTGTGTGTCCAAAAATCTTATTTTCACGCTGAACAACCGAAGTGTGGGGGCTTTTGTGACTCATAGATCAACAGTAATTGTGAGCTGCAGGCATGTTTACACTCCTTCCATGGGCGGGACTAACCATCCTTTCTGTACATCGCTGTATTGGATGTTCTGATGAGATAATGTTCAGCATGTTTTACTGCTGCAGTGACAAGGTCCCTGAGAGGTTGGCCTGAGGGCTGCCAGGGTTCCCAAACTGGATGAGCTCATGTCTGTGACGTACATATGTGGCCATCTGCCTGCGCTGGGGCTCGGACTTGGAGCACAGCGTTCCTTTTTCACTCTCCTTTTCTGTTTACACACATGAAAATATTTAGTTTATCTTGGGGAAATAGAACGGGGTCTCTTTATTTCTAATGTAAGGTTTTCCCCTGCTTTGGTGGTGGCTTTGGGTTGGGTTTGTTGGGTTTTTTTGGGGTGCGGGGAGTTGTTTGTTTTTTTGTGTGTGGGGGGTTTTTTGTTTGTTTGTTTTGTTGGGGTTTTCTTATTGTTGTTCTTGTTGTTTTGGTTTTGTTTTTACATGGTTTGCCCTTTGGAGGATGTAAAAACCAAAAGTGTTTTGGTGCAGGGGGGCAGAGTCCCAGGGCCCCACGTTCTTAGTGGCAGTAGGGCTGAAATAACCAGGATGAGCTGTACAAAGCCATGACATTGGACAGATCCAGCAGTCCCAACACTTTTCCCTAAGAGCTATTTATTCACATTTCTATGGACAGAAATGGTTCAGGCTCATCCCGATGGGTGTTAGTAGATAAGCTGGGTTATGAGTCTCTCACCAGGCCCTTGGTCTGTTTGTGTCCATGCCAAGGCAGGAGCTTTCTGTGGTGCTTTGTTATTCCTCAGAGCTTTGCTCTCTGCTCAGTTCACCCTCCTGTGCTCACTGTGTGTTCAGCTGTTTCAGGCCCTGCTTCAGTTTCCCCTGCACAGTCTCACTTTTGCATTTCTCTTCTGTCTGCCCGTGGCACAACAGCACCAGCTGCCTCAGTCTGACCTTGCAGACTGGAATTTATTGCAGTGCTGCTGCTGCCCCTGGATCTGACAAGTTCAAGCAGTTTTCTTGGTTCTTTGGAAACCCTTACCATGATGTCACTGATTTTTGAGCTGTGATTCTATTTAAGAATTCTGTTATTCTATTTGAGCTGTTTCCTTACCCACACGCTTAGATCACTCCTACTTAAAAGCAAATTACTTCTTTGAGCTTGTTCTGGATAAAACCTTGGGATTTGCCCACATCTATTTATTCCTGTTGAGCAGTGCAGGATATGCTGGCTTGTAGTTGTCATAGGAAACCTTTCCCTAAATCTGATAATTTGAAATACTGCAGACAAATTTTTTTTGTGTGCCACAGGAAACAACACTCTCCTAAGTCTTAGTATATGATCCAAAACCAGACTTTTTGTGGATTATATATATATATATATATATAATGGATTTTCTGCTTTGGTTAATATAGAGTGATGTGAGTTTTCTGGTTTCTGTTATTCACCTTTCCTCAAAGGCCAGCCAATTTTAAGGGGAAAAAAAATAAAATTATTAATTCTGAATAACTTGGCATTCACTTGCAAGACTGGAAACAAAAGGTTTGCAGGTAAAAACTTAGTTGTTTGCAGATTTGTTTGATACGTTAATGTTTTGTAATGAAACTTTCTAAAGTGGTGTCCATGATGTTTCTGATCAAAACCACTCATTCTAATTAGAACAAAACCAGTTTCAGCATTTTTGATCTTTAACTCTTTCTTTTTAGCAAACAGACCTCTAGAGTTTGGTTAGATAAATTTGTGATTTAAATGTCTTTTTTATACATTTGTTTTAAAGGATGATCAGGAAAAAGGATTTCCTAAGACTGTCGGGAACCACAAAATAAATCATAGTTACGTAGGAATTCAATTCTACCAGAATTCTAAATCAGGAAAAGGAAACATTGGATGCTTCTTAGAACATCCTTGGTACTAGTTGGTGAAATAGTTTCAGAACTATAATGTAGAAGAAGTGTTGGGAAGAATTAAGCAACTAGAACTTGAAAGTAGAAGTGTCCTTACCACACCACTCATTCTTCTTCCACAGAAATGGCAACATTTCTTAAAATTCTGGTTAGTGTCCAGTTCAGAGGCAAAAAACAGCACAGTTGTGTAAAGCAGAAAATCCTTCAATCATCCTGGCAGAAAAGGGGAAAGCAATTTCCAGCAGAGTTTCAAATTCAAGCCATCAATGTAGTGTTTTTCAGTCTGAAGTGAAGAATTAATGCCATGTAGATACCAGCTACTGAAAACTTCAGCTCTTGTCCAAGCCTGGTTTTGTTATGAGCCAGAGTAAGCACATTCTCAGTCATTGGTCATGCTTGAAGCACACAAGTATTTTGACAATTTCTGTTCTCAAACAGAATTAATGGAATGTGGAAAAATAGTATTTTTGAGGAGCCTGCATGCCAGTACCTTCTCAGCCTTAGCACAATAATTAGTTTAATGTGGACACACAAGTAGGTATGGATTGTGGAAGATAAAATCAGGAAACCATAAGAAAAAATAATTTCTTCCAAGTGATAACTCCTGGAAAAAAAGCCACTGTAGCTGTTTTCATGGCTGAATGTGTCTGAGCTCCACAGTGCCACAGGGATTTACACTCACGGTACAGTGAAATATGCCTGTGTCTACAGGAATAAATCCTTCTAGCTCTAAATTAAATGGGTTTCTTTCCAATTAATTATATTAAATTTATGCAAGATATCATGATTATTATTGAGTTAATGTACATTTTAGGGTAGGTGGCTGTTCGGCAAAGTCTTTACTCTCTTCTTGCCCTAAGCTATGGAGGAAATACTACAGGGGATTCTGGATGTATGGTTTTCATTTAAGTTTCTGATGAGAGCTACTGATATATTTAACTGAACAAACAGAGATGCCACCATCTGAAGGGGTGAGTTTAAGAATTGATTGACACTGATTGCTGCTGTCTCTTCCCTTGGGTTTGCTGCTTGAATTGAGTAAGTTTTGTAAGAGCTTAATTTGCTTTGCCATGTGAATCTTCAGTACTGACAATGATGACATTGGTGTAGATGGCTTAAAGGCAAAAAGGCTGCAGAATATTAAGTATTTAGTCTATGGAATGAAGATCACATCAGTCTGTGCTTATCCTTACTTAATTTTTAGAGAAAACCTGAAAGTTTTGACTTCAAACTGGTTCAACAGAATGAGGCATTATGGCCATTTAATTGACCCACTTATCTGTTTATGACTGAAATGCTTGGTAGTCAGCTGTGAGAAAGTTAATTCTGTTAGGCCTTGCATAAACAAAATAAGAAATGTTCTCTACCCTGGAATACTCTACATAGTGGCTCATTTGAGGGTTAGTAAGTCAGACTTAGTGTAATGGTGATGTTCCAGTTTCAGGGTGTGCAGACACATAGACACCTTTAAAAGGACTGGTTTCAGAAACAGTGGGTTTGAACTTCAAGGATTCCCACCAAAGTCACAATATTCATGTAACCAGCTTTGGAAATACTCCCTTTTCTCTGAGAGCAGAATATAATATTGTCATAACCTTGTATTTACTGAAATTACACCTTAAAAAAAAATCAGAGGTGTTGTTAAAAGAGAAGATTTGGAGGATGGGTGTTTTTGTTGGGTCCTTTGCTGTATCTGGAAAAAGAACAAAGACCTCTTGAGATCATCTCTACTTCCTCAGAGATGATTAGTTGTGTGTCTCTCCCTACAAACTTTGCTTCTGCTATATCTGTATATGACATTTGCACCAACTATACTGGGACTTAGAGATAAAACCAATCCTTGTAGTAGTTTTTTTTTTTTAAATCAGATTTCTGACATGATGATGTGGCCATTAGCTGACCCAATGGCTGTAAAAAAAATGAAATACAATCACCCCCATCTCTTATTTCCTGTGAGCTATGCAGGAAGTGTCTCAGAATGAAAGAAAAGCTATGAATTTGACAGATAATGAGTCTAAATCTTGGTTCATGGTTCTTTCCTGTAGGCAAAATTAAGGGTTTCTTGTAAACTTAAAGGAAGTGGAGTAAAGGAGCTCACTTGTGTGACAGTGAGAGTAGCTAAAGGATTGATTAGCTGTTGAGAGGAAAGCTGTGCTTGGGGCATTCCTTCTTTCCAGAGGAATGTGATGGGGGAGCTGGCAGGTGAGACCCCCCCCAGCACAGGGGGCAGAGAATCAGAGGGGCAAATGCAAGCAAAACGTGTGTGCTGAGGCTTTCTCTATTACCAAACAGAGAAAAGCAAAAGAAACCAAAGAACTGATGTGAAGGCATCACTCAGCACCTCCCACCCGCAGCCACTGGCCAGACAGCCTGTGAGTAATGGCTCGTTCTGACAGCACCACCCCCAGTTCTACTGCTCAGAAACATGGAGAGGCTCTGGGGTCACTGGGGCAGCTGTCCTGGCTGTGGCTGTCCC